>OY755208.1:13884823-14484823 GCA_963576765.1 Draba incana
TATCCGTAGATGGCTCGTTAGTCCATGGAGGAAAAGCTCCAACGAAGCAACTTGCTACTAAGGTTTGTTTCTTCTCTCTGTTTTGTGCTCAAAATGTGTTCTTGATGTATAACTGAAACGATGTTCTTTAAATTCAGGCTGCTCGTAAATCAATGAGATAAAGTACTATCAGGCTTGCAGGTTGGTTCTTGTTTGTGTTCTCAAAATGTGTTCTTGTTGTGTAATTGAGTTTCCAATGTTCTCCATTATGCCGTTTATGACTAGCAATTTTGTTTCAGTGCAGTGACGATTGTGGTTTGGCTTTTGTTTGGATTTGTTGGTCCAATGCACTTAACAAGTAAAAGACTTTTCTTTGCCTCATTCCTGAAATATGTAGAACATGATACTTTGTGTACTGATCTTTTAAATTCTGAATCATTTTAGATCACCAGACAACACAATGGAGATTTACATCCCTGAGAAGACAATGCAGAGAGTTAACCAATGGAATCTTGATTTCACTCAACATAGTGAACATGGTGACAAGTAATTTCAAGCTTCATTAAACCTTTACCTCTCTTTGTTTATGATCTGCGGTGCTATGTTTCTTTGCTATTTTGGTGGAACTTATATATTGTTATAGCGGACACATTTTATTAATTCTTGTTGTTGTGACTTAAATAGATATCGTGAATTGGCATGTAGAGGTCATGAGGCTTTAGAATTTATGGGTGTGGCTGGACTTACCAATACGCACCTGGCCATGACTTTACTATGACTGCTCTGCGCACATGGTTTGGCTTGATGAACGAACTCTTCATCTCGATGGTGCTCAAATTAGAGTAGAGTATTTATATATTTGTATCTTTTTAATGTAATTATATTGGCATTTAATACTGAATTTGTAAATAATGTAATTATATCTAATAAAAATAGTTGTAAACAAAATAATAATAATGTAACTGTATTAATTTATATATATTATTAAATATTCATATAAATATAAAGATTAGAAACTAAATCAATCCCTATTGTAATATACATAAATGCATTGGCGACAAACTTGCTAGGGAAAATTGTAGTTACAATTTGTAGCCGCATAGCTACGGAAAATCTTTTGCTAAACTATTGCTAATGAGCTACATAATAAGTTGTAGCAATATCGTTGCTATTGGTTACGGTTTTTGCTCTCGCTAATCCGTTGCAAATTGGCGACAGATTAACATTAGCGTCGGGACTGAGGCAACAGAATTCATCGGTCGCAATCCGTAGCCTGCCTAGTTTTTGCGACAGATTGTGTCTTCTAACTACAAAATAATCGATAGCTAATTCACTGAATTCTTGTAGTGTATAAAGGTAAAGTGATTTTAAACTATTTTAATATTGATATATTATAAATAAATTGATTCCTATCAAGGTAAAATGTTCAGATTTCCTAATTATCTTCAATAATAAATTGATTAGATTTTGTAAGTTTATTGTAGTAAGTAAATGTGGACGTTAAATTTAGATGAGATCAATTTAATGGTAAAATAATTAATAATTTGTTGAATTTAAATAATCAAAACGTTATATGGACGTTTAAAAATTAAATGTTGAATTATAATTGATAAATAAATGGAAAGATTAATTTTGGAAGTTTAGGAATTAATATCAATCACGAATCATCATTATTAGAGGTATATAATTTTTTTTAGTTAAATAGATTCCACGTTACAAAAAAATAAAAATATTTGGCATTTCAAAATATTTCTTACTTTTGTGAATGACTTTTAGAAAAACTTTTAGTAGCAGGTTATATATGTTTTTATCCGTGATATATACAAGTGTCTTTAGTAGTCTAGTGGTTCTCCTCCACTTAAATTATTGAGGTTTGGTGGGTTCGAAACCTAGAAAAAAATATTTTAAACTTTTTTTTTAAAATAAAAATTTGTAAAGAAAGAGATGACACATGTCGTCTTGTCAGAGCTTGTTGGCTTTTGTAAACCTTAAAATATTATAAAGATATCATTTAATATACATAATAAACATATTTAATCAAACCTAAAAAAGACTACAGAATATTACTGGTCACACAATATTCAATAAAGATGAAAAATACTTAGGATTCTCAAAACAACTTATATTTTGAAACAAAAAAAACACCCAAAACAACATATTTTGGAGTGGAGGGAGTAGCATTTTTTAAGACGTAAGATCTATCATGCTAGGGTGCACAAGATATGAGTGACACACCTCTAACGTTGTTACCAGATAAGTCAATCACTGAAGGTAAAGTTTGTTGTCGACGGATTTTTAAAGAATGATACTTTTTGTTTAGGATTGGGATGGATTTGCGTAATCCAAAATGGAGATCATAGTTTGGTGGGCGCAAAGGTGCCTTTCCCTTTACAAGCAGAGCTAGAGATCTCTGACTAGAAGCTAATCAAGCATGAGTTTGGAGGCGCCAAATGTATATTTATCTTAGGGGTCAATAATCTTGATAAATAAAAATTCATGCAACTCTATTAGCACATCTCTTTCTTTGCAAAGTGCATGTCACAAGTTCGAACCTAAAAATTGGTTTGTTTTTTTTATAACTAATGGGCAAAAAATGAAAAATAATATTTTTGGGGCCTCTAAATATTAATGGCGGGGATGGAATGTATGTTACTCTTTTATGGAGTTAAAATACTGTTCGTTCCAAACAAATTCTTTGGAGTTTGTGAAGATGGTAAAAAATTATTTGGTGTGGTAGGCATTCTCGACACAACTTTTTAAAAAAGGTTTTGAATAGCTCGTTACGGCTCTTTCTCGCTTTCCTACGTTCTACTTGCTTTGAATTATATAGCCAGATTGTTTTTGTGTTTTAATTTACGGCTCTTTTTGTGTTTTTGTGTTTCATAAGCACTTACCCTCATTTTTGTGTTTTAAGTTACGTATATTTCTTTTTCTTTTTTTTTAAGTTACGTATACTCAGTTGAACAAACTTTTAAAAAAGTTATTATATAGATCGATGACAAGAGAAAAGTGTTTTAATTCTCTTTTCTTAAATTTGTCAAAACTAGAATGTTCCCAAATTCCAGCTATGCACTTATCCAACAATATTTGGAATATTCTTTCGTACTTCACATATATTCTTCACAAAACAGCTCTACCGTGTTGTATAGATACTAGATAGCATGAGTGTATATACAAGTTTATACAGTATAGATACATACACACTCAACTTTTCGGTAAATATTGATGTAGTAATGATAAAAAATAGGGTGAATCTATATAGTCACTGGAAGTACCGGAGTGGGATTTAGGTGTTTTAGGCGAAACAATAGAAAAACTCAAGAAGGAATGAAGAAATGTTTTTAATGGTATTCATGTATTCAAGAGAGTTGCAGATCTCTTTCCAAGTGAAATGAGTTACATATTAATACTCTTCAGAGTTGATTCAATAAATCTTAAAAATGCATAGGAAGTATCTTAACTAAGAAGATTAATACTCTTATATTCTCTTTGTATTCTCCAAATATCCGTAGAACCCTCTTAATGGGCCTAAAAGAGCTTCTTGCGGTCCATCTTGTTATATTTGAATGGATATTCGGATCGGTTCGATCTTGGGTCGGGTCATGGTAACGGGTGCTAAACATGGTACCACCCGTCACTCATTGGATAACTTGCCAAAGGATGTAAATCACTAAATTGTACTTTTGTGTCAACTTAGAGTTTTTTGTTTAAGTACACATTTTATTCGTTGTTCCTCCAATTAAAAATGAATAAATTTGTCTTTGAAAAAAGGTAATTGTCATTACAAAATTTTGGCATTTTCTTTTATTGATTTTAAAGCTTGCAATTAGTCAACGACACAAAGATAATACTGGTGTCAAAAACTCTCGCCTTTAAGGGGCGATATTTTTCCCCAGCTCAAAACCCTAATGTCGCCTCTATCAAAATTTTGATCTCTTTTTCGGTGAGCGGTGTCTCTCACCGCCGCCGGAAAAAAGGACCCTCTTTCCTTTGTTGTTTCAAGTTATTTTAATCGGCTCCCGGTTCCATCGTCTGAAGAGTTCTATCTGGTCTTGAGTTTTAGATCTGCTTCGTCTTAGGGTTCGATTGTTGTGTTTCTCCTCGCATTCAGGCTCGTGTTAGGTTTAGGCTCTCCATTAAAACTATTTGAGGACGGTGGCTTGTGGTTGAGTGGGTGGCCGCATCGTGGTTGAAGATTGGAGTTTCGGTGGCTGAAGGTAGTTTCGAACCTCTATGAGTGTAAGTTGCAAGGTTTGATCTGGTTTGAGGACGGCTAGACCTTAGCCCTTAAACTCTTCATGGTCTCAGGCTTGAGGTTTGTTCTCACATTGAGGGAATCGGTACCTTGTCCTCGCTGAGTTGGTTGCTCTCTCTGGTTATGCTTCGATTCATGCCTATCGGTTTGTAATTTCTCTGTCATTCTTTGCTTTTGGTTTTGGTGTTGTTGATTGCGGTTGCTCTATATGGTGCTTCGTTTGCTCTGTTGTTTGTTTGGATTGGGTCTTGGTTGCTACTTTCTATCAGATGTTGTTATGGGTTATATCTTTTGCCGGTAGGTATGTGGTCTACTCCTCGTCCAATTCTCTCATCATTAGCTCTTCAAGCTCCCTTCGGTCTTAGTTAGCTTGTGTCATAGCTGCTTATGGACTTTGGATATTTTCACCGCTGATCTCTGCCTTTGAAAGTCCTCCTTTGGGTTCCCTTTGGTTTGGGTTGCTTTATCCTTTCTTGCAGGCCCCTTCTCTTGCTTTTGGTTGTTTGGGATCTAACTGGATCCGAATTTGGAGATTAAACGAGCATTACTCGGGGCCTAGTTTTATGACTATAAACACTATTGTTATGTTTAAATAAAGTTTATGCAACTAATTGTTAATAAATATCTCGTGGTCTAGAGGTCAAGTGTGCTAAATGGCTCACAAGTCACAAGTCTCTAGTTTGAGAGGTACAGTTGCGTTTTAGGTTTTTTTTTCTTTTAAACATAATGAAGGGTATTTTAGTCATTTCTGTTTTATCTCCTTGCTCCCGAATCCGAGTTCTCCTTCCTTCGACTTTTTTTTCCAATAATGCACCATTATCTATCAAATTTTTCGATATTTATACCCAAATATTGTAAATCTACTATACAACACTTGATTTTAGTCTTAAAACGAAAAAGAACGGTTTTTTAGTGTGTAATCTGAGTTCTTGGTCAAATTGGGTGAAATCGCGGCGGCTCCATGCCACCGAGCGATTTTCTAGCGAGTAAGCGGCCACCACGGCCGCGTTTTCGAACATGGATTACAACTGGCTTAGAATGTTAAACGCTCCTTGTCTCTACTATGAAGATTTTTTCGGAATCTTCTCTTTCAAGTTTAGCTTTTATCGAGGCATGTAATCTAGTGGATTCTCATCCCTTCTCAGCCATTCTTTGGAAGTCATTGTGATATTTGATGGTATCCGACTTGCCATAGTATAAAGTTTCGGTCTTTGTTTGATGAGTTATAATCTATTCGCCATTGGAGGTTTCCGTAGTCCCTGCGATTGGTGAGTTTCAAATGTTCTGCTTGTTTGGGGTTTGTATCCTTTTTTTATCCTTTTTATTATATGATCAGCTGGTGTAATCCTCAAATTGTAGTACTTGGTTATTTTTATGTTTAATGTAAATGCAGATGACAAAAAAAAAGTCAACGACACAAAGAAAATGTTTTTATTCTTTACCATCCAACAATTATTTTAAACCAAGAAATATAATCATTTTTAATTGAAAAAGGTTAATTATTATATTTTATCTATCACCACTATATAACAAATATTCTACATATTTTATATTAAATGTAATTTGGGCTGTCGTAGTTTCATCCGGCTTTTGTTTCTTGGCGCAGAGTTTGGCATCAATTGTTTCTTTGGGAATTTGGTTTATTCGATGCGTTGCTATGGTTCGGTGTTCGATTTTGGTTCTCTATTCCTTCGGCTAAAGGTTCTTGTATCCTTTAACTATCTCTTTGTTGTTTTCAGTTTGACTCAATCTCTTGTGAGCTTGTTTGATTGTTTGTATGCTTCTCCCATTATCAATTTTACTCAGATGACAAAAAAAAAAAAATTTATATACACGAAAATTTTGTAATACATTTGTTGATGCATTACATAATTTTATCTACCTAATTGATAAATTAAAGTAACAGAGATAACATTATAATTTTTCTTAAATTGCTTTATAAACACACACAAATAATTGAAAACAAGACTTTCACATGTAAAACGAAATAACGAATGGGATCATTTATTGTTGATTTTACCATTTTCAATTTTATTGCCAACAACATGCTTTATATATTACTCCGTGTAAATGATAACTAAACAGTAGACACTAATGTCATAAATATGATCCAAGCCACCCACCCCTCCTACTCCTAGTTATCAAAAAAAAAAAAAGGTTATAAGTATGAAAGAAAAAACAAATGAAATAAAAAAATCAGATTGCTAATAAAAAACAAATATACGATCAGAAAAAGATTGGTGAAATCGCCAAACTTATCAACTAATAATTGATTACAAAGTAGCCGTATCATTTATGACACGAACAGTATTTTCTAAAACAGTAAAAAAAGTCAATGGGAGTGGAAAGAGAGGACAATGTGACCACTAAGTTAAAAAGAGCAGAAATGGGACCCACCAATGATGTAATAATAACACATAGGGTCAATCTTTCTAATCTTTACCGTACACGCGTCATGATCTCAACCGGGGAATCCACTGTCGGCCTCGTGGGTTTTCTTCACTCACTGTACTGTTTTCATTTAAAGTGACGGGACTACTCGAGGGTATTACGGGAATTTCCAAACCATTATTATCCAAGAAGGATATAATGGTAATTTCAAACACGAGTGTGGACCTGACCGTTTAAATGCCAGAGAAGAGAGAGGTCGGGGAATTGTGGATGATGATGAAATTTTTGGGGAATTTTGGTTTGTTTGAAATATTTTAAAATTTGAAAGAAGATATAATCATATAATGAAAACAAAAATTATTTAAATTGTCTTTTTTTGATGAAGAAAAGGTCCTACTTGGAAAAGAACAAGTCTTCTACCACTTAAATTTAGTAGCTCCAACTAAAATAAAATGAAATTAATAAATGTTTTACTTTATTTATTAAACAGAGAAGAAGAACCAAAAGCCGTTGTAAAAAATTAGTCGTCCCCGTGATTTTCTCTCCCATTTCCTGGATTTTTGTTTTCTCTACTGTTTCTGTTTTTGTTTTTTTTTTAAACCTTTTTTCTTGTTTTATGATCCTTGTCATTTTTTGTCGTGATTAGATGGAATTTGTATAATTTTAGTAACTCTTTTAGTTTGTTATTAATAATTTAATTTCCTGTCTTTCTCTCTCTTCCTGCAATCTATCGCCGATTCGGATCTTCTTCTCTGGTGAAAGCGTTTCAATAATTCCTTTTTTTTTTTTTTTTACTTGGCCGAAAAGTTTTTGTTCTTTTGTTTTCTGGAATTATCCAAAGAGAAGAAACACACAAATCAATCTCTTTTATTAACCAAATCCTAGGTTTTAAAGCTTTTTGTGTCTGGTGTGGGATTTTTAGGAGCTGGGTTTCTGAAACCAGCTCCGTTTCTGAATCCCCTTCTCCTTCACCATTGTCTTAATCGTCAGAAACAAAAAGATGACTTGTTTCTCTTGTTTGAATCCTCGAACCAAAGACACAAGAGTCGACATTGATACAGCTCGATGCAACAACTCTCGTTACCAAACTGATTCATCAGGTTCGAATTACTTTCATTGTTTTTTTTTACCTTTCTTTTTTTTTTTGGTAAAATTTTACCTTTGTTTTTTTCTTATGAATTTTGTGATTTTACAGTTCATGGAAGTGACACAACAACAGGAGCAGAGTCGATTTCGGGTATTTTAGGTTAGTGCTCTTAATTATGTCCCCTTTTTTATGTTATTTATTTTTCGACACATTTTGGGTTTAATTTCTTGTCGGAATTGGAACAGTAGTAAACGGAAAGGTGAATAGTGCAATGCCTGGAGGTGGAGCAAGTAGCTTCACCTTCAAGGAGTTAGCCGCAGCTACAAGAAACTTCAGAGAAGTGAATTTGCTCGGAGAAGGAGGTTTTGGGAGAGTTTACAAAGGACGTTTAGATTCAGGACAAGTCAGATCTCTCACTCTTACACAAACCCTTTGAAGAAAAAAGAGATTTTGATGTAATTTTGCCTTATTGATGTAGGTGGTGGCTATTAAGCAATTGAATCCAGATGGGCTTCAAGGGAATAGAGAATTCATTGTAGAAGTTCTCATGCTTAGCTTATTACACCATCCAAATCTTGTTACTTTGATTGGTTACTGTACTTCTGGTGATCAAAGACTTCTTGTCTATGAATACATGCCAATGGGAAGCTTAGAAGATCATCTTTTTGGTTAGTCACTTTTAACTCCAATTTTATTAAAATGTTTTTTACTGTTTTATTAAGGATATTCAAATTTGTAAATTCTTCTTTTCAGATCTTGAGTCAAATGAAGAGCCATTAAGCTGGAATACTCGAATGAAAATCGCGGTTGGTGCAGCTCGAGGAATAGAGTATCTTCATTGTACAGCTAACCCGCCTGTGATTTACCGCGATTTGAAATCCGCAAATATATTGTTAGACAAAGAGTTCAATCCAAAGCTTTCGGATTTCGGATTGGCGAAACTCGGTCCAGTAGGAGATCGAACTCATGTATCGACCCGTGTCATGGGAACTTATGGTTACTGCGCTCCCGAATATGCGATGAGTGGGAAATTAACCGTTAAATCGGATATCTACTGCTTCGGCGTAGTGTTGCTTGAGCTGATTACTGGGAGAAAAGCTATTGATATGAGTCAAAAGCAAGGCGAGCAAAATCTTGTTACTTGGGTAAGTAAAAAGACTAAACCGGATTAAAAACAAGTTCAAAATGGACTCTTGTTAACCGAATTTGCCTTTCTGTTTCTTTATGCAGTCACGTCCACACCTCAAGGATCAGAAGAAGTTTGGACAATTAGTTGATCCGTCCCTGAGAGGAAAATACCCGAGACGATGTTTAAACTATGCGATTGCGATAATCGCAATGTGTCTAAACGAAGAAGCTCATTATCGACCGTTTATAGGTGACATAGTTGTTGCACTTGAGTACTTAGCCGCACAGAGTCGGTCTCATGAAGCTCGAAACGTCTCTTCCACTTCACCGGAAGTCATAAGAACGCCACGTCACTCGTAGAAACATCAAAAAGTCTTGAGATTTTTAAGAAAATTTCAGTTTGGTTACTGGTTTTGTGTTTTGTAAAAATGAGTTTTTTTTTTATTCTCAGAAAACAAAAATATGTAATTTGGTAAATGTTTTTCTTTTAGTATTTTATATACACAACACTATTTTCCCCCTAAAATGTATATGATAATTACGGAAAACAATTGAGTTTTTTTAAATATGTATCACAGAGGAAACTATTATATGTAAAAAAAAAACACCAATCTTCAATTTTCTTAGGAAGAGAGGATCTTTACATGTTTTTTTTCTTCTCTCTGGTGCTTTTTTTTAAAAAGAAAACAAAAGCACCTCCTAGTAATGTTCCATAAACAAAACCAAATATAAAATTTATGAACAATTAAAACAGAACACAAAAACCCTTCTTAGTGCCATAAACTCTGTCCATTAGCAGAAGAACGTTCATTGAAATGATGAGAAGAAACCTGAAGCAGAAGCTTAATGGTATGGCTCGGTGTGGTTCTGCAAACATCTACACATTCTTCTACATCTTCATCACAAGTCAACAAAACCCATTCATTGTCTTCATCTAAGTACTTTAGATCATACCTGCTCATATCCTCTACGCTAAAC
Source organism: Draba incana (assembly GCA_963576765.1). NCBI lineage: Eukaryota > Viridiplantae > Streptophyta > Magnoliopsida > Brassicales > Brassicaceae > Draba > Draba incana. The sequence continues at coordinate 13,894,642 of OY755208.1, forward strand.
CGCTTTCCGATTTCCCACAATAAATCCGTTAACCTCCGCGAATTCCGCATCCGAAATCTGATCTTCTCGTCTCCGTAACTAACTTTAATCCTCAAGACGTCATCATCTTGAGATGATAACAAGTTTGTCCCTTGAGGCATGTTTTCTAAACTAGAGAGAGTCAGTACTGTCTCATCATGACTCGAACTTTGAAGTTCGATTTCGCTGTTTGTTTTCTTCAACACATCGGTTGAAGCAGGATCGGTCGTTCCACCGCTGTTTAGTTGGGTTTCGCTGGAGCAACATTGGCTTGAGTTTGAACTGTGACTATATGAAGAAACAGGGGACTTGAGCGGTGGAGGAGGAGGAGGCGCGGTCTTGGCTTGTTGTGATGGTTCTTGTGACTGTGAGGCTAAGTTCGGGAAATTCGCGTAGAAAGAACCTATCGGAAGAGGACCTGAAACACCTTGAACCGAATCAATTACACGTTGAATCTTCTGCAGAGAATGTCCCACTTTCTTGATTTTTCTTGAAGGCCATCTTTGTATCCCATGTTGTCTGCATATTCTCTTCAAGGTCGTTGGACAAACTGAAAATTTTCGATAAATGAGATCAATCTTAGGACTTTTTACGATAAATTGAATTCAAGACGATATAAAAACACTGCTTACCACCGATATTCTTGGCTGCATCTTTCAGACTCCCTGCGAAATACTGTCGAAGAACATCCAAAGTGATGGTTTTATCTGCTTTCGTACGCTTTTTCTCAGCCATTCTACTGAAACCGTCGCTGGAGAAAACGCCGCTCTCATTTATATTAGAGTCTCTGGTGTAGTCAAAACCTCTTTTCAAGCCAAACCCATCATTTGGGAGATTGTCTCCTCCATCAAATACTAATCCAAGATTCTGAGGATTACTATTACAATTACGCTGGATTTCTTCGAAAGAAGCGTTCCATGAGGAGGAGCTTTGGTTCGGATGATGTAGTTCCGATGTGTTCTCTATCTTTGGCGTTACGATCTCTTCCCTTTCTATCACTTGGTTCTCTTCTTCTAGCTCCTTATCTGTAACAGTCCTTAAGTTTCTAGGTACATGCGCCATAATAGTAGAAAGAGCATTCAACATTTTCCTCTGTTCCTCTAGATCATCACAGTCTTTGGGCAAAAAGAACTCCAACACGAAATCAGCAGAGCCCGTGTGGATGCAACGCAAGCGAATTGCAACCGCGCCATGTAACCCGTACATATTCGCGTGGTGAGAGAGAGGGTACTCAGATTTCTTATAGTTAGAGACATCAGACGAAAAACAAGGTCCATTGGTCAAAAACGCTTGTCCTGCAACTCCTTGGCCTTTCAAGAGATGATGGTCAGAGCAAGCTTCATGGAACTCACGCACCGTTGGATCACCAACGTAGCAAGCATCGTCAACCGTTGATACGCAATGGATGTAGTTCTCGTCGTTGTGACGACACCCGCTTTTGCTTTGCTGGAGACAAGAAACCCATGTCTGAGCTAAAGGTAGTTTATGCGTCTCACAAGCACATCGTAAAAGGTTCCGGATTTCGGGTAATGCAGCTTTGTAAGATAAGTCACACCCCTGCATAAAGAAGAAACAATCTTGTTTATACCCGAAAACCGATACTTGAAAAGAACTTTACGTAGTTTCTTTTCTTTGATTACCTTTAGAGAAGACGGAATCGGTACTTCGGTGCTTCTAAGATCAACTGCCTGCAAAGACAAACATTCTTCCGACTTAACAAAACCATTTCAAAAGCAAAAGCTGAAAGCTTTATGGGGAAGGGACACAAACCTGAAGAGCTCTGCAAATGCTTTCAAGCTCAGGTCTAAGTTTAACCATCTCAGTAGTCATCACAACTTCAATAACACCTAAACAAATCTTACTACCTTGTTCAAACACTGGAATCGCCAACGTTCCACGTACATCGCAGTCCTGAGCGTGTTGGACTCTCGGATACTCTTCGCTCTTGAAAAACCGAACATCAGGAGTCCATTCAGGTAACTTCCCCAAGAAAACCCTTCCAGGCAAACCAGCTAAAGCCTTGGAATCATCTTGCTCAGCAGAGAAGTGATAATTCACTGAAATCTCTCTATAGTTTGCAAGTCTTTGACACAACGGGTCGTGGCTAAAAGGTTGTTCCTTTGTAGTCAAAACGCGCTTACCACCTCGGTTAACCGGAACCCATAACTGAATTAGTGAGCCTCTCTCAGTGGTGTAATCTTTAATGTGTTCAACAGCTTGAACCAATCTTTCAGTGACTGATAAAGTACCACCTCCTGGTCCAATCCACCACCTTTTGTTCCATTGAAACTCGTCAAGATTCGATCTTTCGACGGAATCTTGACTGTACATCTGAGATGAGACTACTCCTGATGTGCAGATTGTTGATGTATCTTGAGTAGGAGACCACATGAATGAAGATGGATCAAAAGTTGGTGGAGTTGTTAAGTTGAGAAACTCAGATCCATCTGTTGTCTCTAACCAGCAACCATCTAGTAATAATCCTTCCATAAACTCACTGTCCATAACCGAGTTCTCACTTTGAACAAAACTATCTTCCATTGATATGTAATCAATGAAGCACCAACTGAAAAAAAAAAGAGAAACATTTACATATTCAAACAGAGAAAACAAAGTCAAAATCGAGTTTTTTGTTTTGTTTTTATGTTCATCTTGCTTATATTTTCAGAAACAATTTACGAATCAAGCACAAATCTTGCTTAAATCTAATTGATGATGACAAAAAAAACTAACTTTTTGTTTGATTACTTTCAAGCTGGTCAACACAATAACCCCAACAGGAAAAAAAGGAACTTTATTAACTAATCAGCTTCGGTCTTAACGAAAAATCAAACCTTTAAGCTTTAGAAGACAAAATTAGAAGAAAGGGAGGAAACGCAAAACTCACAAGATTGAGAGATTCTCGAAGATTCCTTCCTCAAGTGATTTCTGATTGCAATTTCTTGTCTGAGACAGAAGGAACAGATGAGAAAGAGAAAGAAAAAACCCAAATCTCAAAACCAAAAGAGGAAGAAGAAAAGAAAGCTGTGAAAAGATGTCTGATGGGTTATGTATGATGAATAAGTACGGAAGATGAAAAGAAAGAAATGTTAGAAAATAATAATTAAAATGAAGAATATAAATATTTGTGGATCGTTATCTCTTCTCTGTTCAACGGGACATAGCGAAACGAGAATTTTGTTTTGTTTTTGATTCTTCTGGTTACTTCGTAATCTCTCTGTTTCTCTCTCTGTTTCTCTCTCTTCCAGGCGGATTGGGTTTTTGACTGGAGGAGAGAGAGAAGATTCCAACAACGCTAAGAGAAGGAATAAACAAAAGAGCAATATCAATGTCTTTGGGCAGTGAGTTTCTATTTATGTTAAAAAAGTCAAAACTACTTTCTTTTTTTGTTTTAGAAAACGTCACTTACACAGTTACACAGATTATCGCCAATAATCAATGATACTTACTTGTTGTATTGTTCTTCATACAGTTATACATTTGACAAAAACAGAATAAAAATATAACCATGAGTGAAATTGTTAAAAGCCTTTTGTTTCTTTAGTCAATGAATAGAATTAAAGATTTTTTCCTCCGCTGACTAATGATAATATACATTGTTTTATTATGATTCGTTTGATTCAATTAGTGGTAGAATAAGATCCTACAATTTTGTTTGAAACAATCAAATATAATGGCTGTACGTATCTTCAAAAAAATTTATATCTAATTTCGCCAATTTATTCAAAAGCTTTATATTTGAAGAATGATTCTTCTAACATTTTATTATGGTGATGACCAAAGCGAATCAATTTCCATTTTCTAGACCCTTGTTGCTGTTTGAATAAATATTACTACTGTTTTATGTTTGTCCATCGAATTAAGTCATTTTGTTACATGTTGTCAAACGAATATTATCTATAGTCTTATACTTTTATAATTATATAGTAAATAAAAGAATCTAAATGGCCTTGATTAATTCTTTACATGTTTAAAAAATAATTAGTACATATTGACAGACAAATATATCATGTTGATTTATTACATGTTTTTTATTTACATGGTGTATGTAGAGTCATTCATTATAGTTTTGAGTATTATAGAGAATCAAAGATTATAATGTCTATCATAAACATAATACAATGTCAAATTATCTAAATCTTTGTGGTGCAAGGTAAAATTGGTCATTGTAGAGTTTGTGAATCGTTTGCCATAATTTAAAATACAGTAAAAAATTAGATTTGTTTGTCGTGAATAATAATGATGGTTTATTTTAGATCAAATTGTACTGTCAGTAAGCTAATAACGAGATAGGGACATCTCAAACTATGTGACTATTGGCCTTGTTTTATTTTTATCAAAGGTACTAAAATTAACTTTAGAAAAATATAGGTTTCGGTTTAAACATATAGTTTAAAATAAAATTAAAGAATTTTTCGTTCATAAGTAGAACCCTTGATTGTTCTATTTGCAACGGTTTTCTAGCGAATAGTTATTAGGTAAAAAAAAAACAAGTGGGGGAGTAGGTTCGTCCCTCGACTGGTTAAACAAAAAAAAACTATTTTATTAATCAAATTGTGATTATTGTATCATATAATGGGTGGTATTTTGCAACCAATACCATCTTCGTCTCGTGAATAGATGCCACTGCTAACATATAATAGAAAATTCTTAACTTTTTGTTAGGCAAAACAATTGCTTCATATATTCTCTATTTTATAATTCGACGATAAAAAGTTCCAACCAGAGTTTTCATAAAAAAAGTAGGCCGTTATATTAGGATTAGCTCACTAATCCCCTATATAATATATTTATAAAATCGCAATAGTTTTTATACTAAACGTAAATTATCAAAAGATAGGAATACGTATATATACACGCAAGTGTTACTATCCAAAACACAGAGAATGGTAACCTAAAAAAGCGAAACAAGTGGTGATTGACTGTGTTTCCTTTTCTCCACTTGGGTTTTGTCTCATGTTTCAATTAGGTACACTCCACATATATTATCATTCACCTCTAGCTTCAAACAATTTTAACCTCTCCTTTTTTTCTCCAATACATACAAAGTGTGTGTGTGTGTGCGCGTCACATTGTATATTTTTTCTTCGTTTAAAAACAAGCAAAATTGGATCCTACTATATAAGAAGTTGGAATTTAACATGGAGCTATTTAATTACAGGACTACCAAGAAATATTGGTTACTTCTGTGATATATTTTCATATTATCTTCTACAAGTTTTTAATTTGTTGTCAATAAAATGAAATAACTTTTTGAATATTTCTAGTTACACCGAGGATAAGGCTAATGACCAACATTTCGTCTTCTTTCGGATTAAACAAAAATATTCAGATAGGACAGGTGGTTAAGATCTAAATATCTTCTTTTAGTTTTAAATGGTCAACTTAGTTCTCTAATCAACTGAACTATATAAAATTCTGTTAACAGACAAAAAACGACAACTTTGTTTACGAATGGGTCGAATATGACCAGTCACAAGTCGCAACCATTAAAAGGTTTTGGTTGGGTCACTCATATGGGCGTTGGGATTTTTTTTATTATTCTTGAAGAAACAAAAGGGAGTCGTCTTCCCATATGATATGCTCAAATTTACCCTGAGCTACTATCTCAAATTAAGAGATCAGATGTAGCACTTGGGGATCGAATCCACAGGAAATCAGGGACACAATAGATTATATACTTTCAGATTAAGCTAGGCAAAATATAATGTACTGTAAAAACAAGTAATAAAAGCAAGATAGGTGATAAGCTTTAAAACAATGAAGATAAAAGCTAGGTTCAGGGAAATCGCAAGTGAATCAGAATTGGAAATAAAAATATAGTTAAGAATATTAAAGCTCAGTTCCTGAACATGAATACGAATGTAAAATCGATCAGATGTCGCTTCAAAGATTATCTATGTCTAAACCCTAGAAAACCAATTGTCGTTGCGAAATCAGATTGATCTAAACAAGCAATAAATTCAGGTTCAATTGTTCACAAAACCCTAAACCAAATGTCTTTGCGAATAGGAATTTTGCTCATCAAAGACTAGTTCAAGCAATCAATAAAACTGTCGTTTATATCGATTAACCTAAGATCAGATTCTAGTTCATGACGCTAAAATCAACAATAAACACAAGTCAAGATGAAGAACATTCTATAGATATTATCCTTACAATTAAATTAGATCTAGCAATTCATTACACCCTTGAATAACCCTAAACCTAACAAGAGAACTACTCATACATATTCAATGAAGCACAAAACATCTTTATTAGAGATATCTCTTAAGAGTAGGTTCCAAAACAAAGTAAAATAAAGCTTAGCCTAAACAATGGCTTAAAAGTACTATTTATAGGGTACAAACACGTCTGGGCCCAATTGCAAACATCTAGGCTTTTCTGGCGCGAAAACGGAAATTTTCCAAAAAATATTATTCTGTCGCATTTTGGTCGCGTCGAGCGACACGACCTCTGTGTCGCTCGACACAAGCTTCAGATTTTCACTCCGAACTTGTGACTTTGACCGCTCATTCCGTTATGCTCCAAATTGCTCCAGTAAACACCAATTGAGTCCAAAACATCCTTGTACCTAAGATAAAACATAAAAGACTCGAAAACACCAAAAGACTCTATAAAACGGACATATATCATGGTATAAAAACCGGTAAAAACCATGATATATCAACTCCCCCAGACTTAGCTTTTTGCTTGTCCCTAAGCAAAAAAGTGTACTCACCCCTTTAGGATCCACATACCTTGCAAAGTCAACGGTAATACTTTGATGTGTCCCTAGAAGCTTAGCAGTTCTTCAGATTGAATCCAAACCCCTTAGAGAATCTCAGATTGTCAGTCGCAAACTCCTTCAATTATTTAGGTGCGGTCTCATCGAGGGAATATCGATCGCAAGACTTTTTAGATTTTTTCCCTTCCTTAGCACTTTTCTGCACTGCTCCCTTTTTGTCTTCCTTTTGTTTATTCTGTCCATTTTCATGGGATTCATAGGATACTTGACTCATTACTATTGTTTCTTGTGAGAAGACAGGGTTATGAGGATCACTATGGAGTCTTAGAATAGCGCTCATTACTGTTGTTCCTTGTGAAAACAGGGTCATGAGGATTGCAATACTGTGGTTCTATGGTGGGAGACCGGGTCGTGAATATCTTTGCACTTTTTCTCTTTCTAAGACTCAAAATTAATTACCTCTGTAAAGGGGAGAAGACGGGAGCTATCCTCTCATTTGGTAGTGTTGAAAGAGGAATCAAGTCCGTGATTACCAACGCCTAAGACAAGAAATTAGAGTTCATTAGGGGCGGCGTCTGCAACATTTTTCTGGCGTTCTCCAGAAATCTGAACTCGCTCCGTTAAACCGATCTACTTCCAGTTACCCACCTTGTAAAACCAACCAATTTTCCATTGGAAATGGTCCTTGAGTGCTGTTCAAAGCAAGTCTAAAAGAGGTTTTGAATCTAAAATTTTAAAATTGACTCAAAAATGCCAAAAGAAAACATAAAAGTCAGTGACTACCTCCCCCATACTTAAACGACACTGTCCCCAGTGTTATTAAATCTAAGATTGGCAAAATAAAAGAAACAGGAAATGAAACGACTGAAAATCAAGTGAGAAATTGTAACATGGGGGTCGTGTCGAGTGACACGACCTTAATATCGGTCGACACTTATAAATTTGTCGCGTCGAGCGACCTAGATTGCTTGTCGATCGACATATGATTTTCCTTGGTGTCGAGCAATACTGGATATGGCGTCGCTCGACACCACAGTCTGAAGTTCACTCTCACTCATTTTCGAACGTTTATTTTCCTAAAAATCAAAACAAAAACAAAACCAAACATAAAATTGAAAAAGAAAACAAAATCAAAATAAAATAAATAGTTAGTAAGCGCTTATTTTCAGTCGTTAGCTTGACTGTGTTGAGACTCAGACGTCAGGTGGATCTTCAAGGAGATTGGTATCTCCTTTATCCTGTAGAACACTCGCAGCTCTGCTCTTCTTAGGACTCCTCTTTCCAGCTCTTCCAGACTGATTAGAAACTATTCCAGGGAAAAGTTTCATCGTATTCTGCAGCATTTGCTGAATGATCTCCTCTCCTTTCTCCTTCAGGTCTGAAGGGATGATTATTCTGAATTTAGAGAAAGCTTTTGAAGCTCGCTTCCTTCTCTTTTCTCCCGTCTTCTTTTCTTTGCACTCCTTAGGTATTCTTGCAAATTTATCAGAAGAAAAACCAAGCATTCTACGAGAAACTCGTGGCTTGCATGAGCGCGGTACAACCTTTTTAACTTTTAAATTTTGATAAAGAGGTGTAGAATTAAGAACAGAAAGTGCGTAGCTTTGTTTTATGGGAGGCTTGGGGGTTGGGAGACTTGCAGGAGTTAGCTTTTCTCCTTTTACGACTATCCAGCAAGAAAAGTTATCCATCAGAATCGCTGGGTAGAAGACCTCTTTGTTTATCTTGGTGAAGGATAATCTCTGATTCGGGTAATCCAAGATCGCACCAATAGAAGTGAGGAAAGAGGCTCCTAGAACCATCGGCTTCGTTGTCTCAATGATATGGAAATCAGCTGGTACAAGACAATCTCCTATCCGAATCTCTAAATCCGGGATGAAACCCACAACAGCTACCTCAGTAGAATTGATCAGACCGACAAGGGCATTCGAAGGCTTATACTCGTGATTCCCAGCTGCTTCACAACATTGTGAGATACGAAGTTCACTGTAGCTCCAGTATCCAAGAGAGTGCCCTCCAATTCCATTCTATTAATCGAACATAGAACTATGAACTGCCACAAATTATCTAACTTGGGCAACTTCCTGAGGACTAGTTTCTCGACTATCTTGGGCTCTTTCTCACTGTCACTGGAAGTATCATCTGTAGAAGTCTTCTTAGGAGCTCTGGAAGATGGAAGAGGTGGCTTACAGACCTATTCGACGGTACAAACAGAAGCTTTTGTGGAATCCGGTTGAATCTGGGGCTGGTGTCGAGCGACACTGTCTTGCTATCGCTCGACACTTGATTTTTCTTCCCGTCGATTGACACACCTTTTCCCTTAGTGTCGATCGACACGATCTGAGTGTCGATCGACAGGGACACTGTTTCGAAAATTTGAGCTTCTTCTTCTTCCGTAAACTTGTCGATTCGCTTTGTAACCCGGTTCTTCTCTGTTCTAGACTTCAAACTGAGCATGTTAGAGTGATGCCTCTTCATTGATTCGCTTGTCTGAGCTACTTGCGTGTCCAGTTTCTTTATATGGATGTTCAGACTCTCAATCCTTCCATTCAAATCCGTGTAGATCAAATCCAGCTTGCCATTTAAGTCCATTGTCATCTTCTGCTGGCCTTCCAGTATTTGCTCAATCATAGACTCCATTTTACTCTCTGCTGTTGGAGGTGGAGGTTTCTGATATGAAGAAGAACCGTAATCTCTGGTGTAACCGCTGTTCTGAAATGGCTTCTGGTAAGAAGAACCATAACCTTGCTGATTGTTGAACCTCTGATAACCTGAACCATTGATGTAGTTCACATCTTGAGGCTCGAACGTCTCAACTGCCTGAGCAAACTGAACCGTCTTCTTCTCAGCTAGAAGACTAGTCATAGTGTCTAGCTTCTTTGAAACCTCTGCAAACTGACTACCATTGATACTCTTCCCCAATTGGCTCCTCTTGAAATCAACGTTCTTTATACTATTGCTGTTCGCGAGATTTTCGATCAATCTTAAAGCAACTTCTGGAGAGTTCATGTTGAAGTCTCCTCTGCTTGCAGCATCCAAGCTCATAGCGTACGACACTGCTATACATTTGAAGAAAATGCTGAGCAATTAAACCTCGTTGAAACTGTGATGTGGACAATCTATCTTGTAGCTCTTGAATCGATTCAATGCAGCTTTAAAAGCCTCTAAATCACCTTTCTTGAATGTAGCTATCTTAGACCAGAGTTCATCAGACCTGGCATCGTCAAAGAAGTGAGCCAGGAAGGCGTTCCTAGTATCCTCCCAGGTAGTAAGTGATCTCGGTAGAAGCATCCTAAGCCAGTTCTTAGCTTCCCCTTGGAGAGAGTAGGGGAAGAGCTTGCAGTATAAGTAATCCATGGAGACACCATTAGCCTTAGTGCTTGATACAATATCCTCAAAAATCTCTAGGTGGTTCATTGGATGCTCATGACGTAATCCACAGAATGGGTTCTGAGACACAAAAGCGAAGTAGGCGGGCTTCAATTCGAAGTCATTCCTTTGGAAAGGAGGTGGGCAAATCGCATATCAATTAGCGTAGTAGTGCTCTGGCCTATTGCAGTCTGCAAGTGTACATCCTGGAGCAGCGTTCACGATGTTTCTCAGCCTAGCTGGCTGTTCCTGAACTCCCTGTCAAGCGACATCTGCTGCGTGTCGATCGACACGTTGTTCTCCTTCCTGTCGAGCGACAAGAGCCTGCTGTCGAGCGACACGACACTCTTCAACGCGTCGAGCGATATCCTCTTCGTGTCGCTCGACACGTTCTTGCTCCTCGTGGGCCAGCCGATCTTCTTCTTTGCATCGAGCGATCGCAGCTTCCTGTACCTCGGCAGGATCCACGATGACGTTTCCCTCAGCGTCTAGTCTCTATCCCTCCTCGTTGTACCGGTTTCCTTCCTTATCGAAGAAACCACCGTCTCTCTGAAACACGACCTTATGCGCAACCATCTTCCTAGCTTCTTTTGTTGCTTTTCTGTTGGTGCGCTCTAGAAGTGCTAAAGAGTCAAGATCGAATTCAACTAGCTCCTTGTGTTTCTTGCTTCTTGTTTTGTGATTAGGCATACACCTGAAACGCAAACAGTAGAAAACAAAAGAAACTAGTTAGTAATTAAAGAAAAAGAAAAACTTAGACAAATTCCTAATAGTAAAAATCTAATGGTTTATGATTCCCCGGTGCTAAAATTTGATATGCTCAAATTTACCCTGAGCTACTCTCTCAAATTAAGAGATCAGATGCATCACTTGGGGATTGAATCCACAGGAAATCAGGGACACAATAGATTATATACTTTCAGATTAAGCTAGGCAAAATATAATGTACTGTAAAAACAAGTAATAAAAGCAAGATAGGTGATAAGCTTTAAAACAATGAAGATAAAAGCTAGGTTCAGGGAAATCGCAGGTGAATCAGAATTGGAGATAAAAATATAGTTAGGAATATTAAAGCTCAGTTCCTGAACATGAATACGAATGTGAAATCGATCAATTGTCGTTTCAAAGATGATCTATGTCTAAACCCTAGAAAACCAACTGTCGTTGCGAAATCAGATTGATCTAAAAAGCAATAAATTCAGGTTCAATTGTTCACAAAACCCTAAACCAAATGTCTTTGCGAATAGGAATTTTGCTCATCAAAGACTAGTTCAAGCAATCAATAAAACTGTCGTTTCTATCGATTAACCTAAGATCAGATTCTAGTTCGTGACGTTAAAATCATCAATAAACACAAGTCAAGATGAAGAACATTCTATAGATATTATCCTTACAGTTAAATCAGATCTAGCAATTCATCAAACACCCTTGAATAACCCTAAACCTAACAAGAGAACTACTCATACATATTCAATAAAGCACAAAACATTTTTATTAGAGATATTTCTTAAGAATAGCTCCAAAAAAATGAAAAAAAAACAAGTGTTTAATCGGATCGATGCTCTGATACCATGTAGAATAATGTTTTGTATTAACTTGATTTATTAATACAAAGCAATGTATTTATACAAGAACGTATGACGGCATAACCTAATTGCCAACTTAACCTAAAGCCCAAATAACTTAAGATACACATAGCCCAATATATTATTTACGTTGAGTACATTGGTTGGTAGACCTAAGACTTTGGCCCACGAATTATACACCTCAAAACTTAGATATTTACATAATTACATTTTTCATCGTATAGTATATAGTGCAGAAGTTCCGTCACATGCAATCAAAGCAAAGTCTTCTTGATTTCGTCATCAAGAAAATTGACTTTTCCTAACTTGGATCCAAGATCTTGTTTAACGATAACCAAGACACGTTAATTTTTTAAGATTCCGCTAAATTGCAGAGTTCTGAATTTTATATGTATATATTGGACCATTATCAAACGTATCACAAGTTAAATACCATCTCATTGGATAAATATCTCGTGTGGTACGTAACTTGGATCTAAAAACTTTGTAAACTACAACTAAACAAGTTGTAACTTTTCCCGTTAAACTGAAAAATGGATTTTTTAACACACATATAGTATTTAGACCAATATTAAGATGGATCATTATGTGATTTAATCGGGTTAATTAGTAACACTTGGTCCATATATTTGGGTCTGTCTAGTAACACTTGAATTGGTAAATCTATCGGGCAATTCTAAAAAATACAACATTTTTAAGTTTTGTTTCCAAAACTATAACCAATTTTTAAAAGTTCCAAAAATACTATTTTTAAAAAAAGTTCTAAAATACCACAAAATTAAAATTAACTTTAAATATTCAAAACTAAACCCTAAACCCTAAAACCAATATCCAACCTTTAAAACTATACCCTAATTGTACAATAGTTAACCCGAAAATAAAATAAAACGAAAGAGATTGTTTAAGATTTTCTAAGGAAATTATATTTGATTTTATAGGTTTTCATGGGACTCCATGTGCCTAATTTCTTCTGATTTGAACTGAGGTTTTCTCTTTTAAGAAAATAGATTACTGCCGGTGACATGAGATTAGTCAGATTGTATTTATTATAAGCTAATTAAAGCTTTACAACATTAACGATTAAAGAAAATTAAATTTGTCTGTTCACACATCATCATTAATCTTTTTCATTTCCACTAGTAGCGGAATAATCAAATACCCCACAACTCCCACTTACATGAAAATTTATAAATTTAATATGCGATCTTGCATCATACAATACGACCAGTTAAAAAAGTTTTGACGTGATGACTATACCAATTTAAAAAATATAAACAAAGACATTACTTTTTATCACGATCGTGCGTCTGACATTAGACCACAATAAAATTCCAATAATAAAGCTCACGTCACAGATGCAAATCTAGATGATTAAATTAGGAAGCACACTAATTCGAGAGCAAAACATATACCAAATTAAATCCATTTAGAGTTAGAGTAGAACAAATGGGTTTTTTTTTTTTTTTTGGGTCGAAGTGGAACAAATGTCTTTTCAAGCTACAGATATAATAATCATAGCCTTTTATTATTTGCCTTCGAAAATATTCGTTAATACAGTATTGTGAATAAAAAGATTACAAACAACCAGTACCTTTCTTTAAGCGTTTCGTTTTTATTATCAAGTACCAAAGACATTACTTAGAGCATGTATTGGGTTTAGGGGGAATAACTTAGTCTTCTAGAGATGGTATCATTCAGAAGTTTGGCCTCACGTTAAGACGGCTCGCTAGTTTCGGTCCCAGAGATTTGTCTGCCTGAGACCAGTATGAGATCCAAATGCTGCGGATTTCATGTGTCACACGAGGCTCAGCAAGCGCTTCAACAAAACGCCTCACGAACCGCTCTTGCCTTTAACGTACGGGACAAAAGACAGAATATAAGAGGTTATAAACTGTGAGACTGTGGATTTTGCAAAGAGTTTCTGAGTCTATTAGTGTTTTTACCTGTCGGAATCCCAGGATCGGTATCTCTCCCCTGGCTGCTTGAAGTTGTTCTCCTTCCCAATCATGCACTGTCATATTAAGAAGAAAGCAACAACACATTTGAATTTACCACAATACTGAAAGATTTGTGATTAACTGTTAAGGCACGGAGAGGAATACGACCTTCTCACGATTTCCAGAGCAGACAATAGGAGTTGTAGGAAACTTTTGGGCGTTGCGAACTGGATCGAACCTTGAAGGGAAGTAATTCACCTGGAAAGCAACATAGCCATTTCATTATCAAATTGACAAAATGATTCTAAATTTAAAAGTATTTGAAACAGCTGATTACCTCCTCATTCCTGTGCATGAAGTTCATAAAACCTTCATGGTGATTGTTGTGGTGAGCACATTTAGGGGCATTGACTGGTAACTGCAGATAGTTTGGTCCAAGACGGTGTCTCTGACTATCAGCATAGGAAAAGATCCGACTCTGGAGTAGTTTATCATCTGAATAATGAATGCCTGGAACCACAAGAGCAGGACAGAAAGCAATCTGTTCATTCTCATTAAAGAAGTTGTCGATGTTTTTGTTCAATACCAAGCGGCCAACGGGTTGCATTGGCAGGACATCTTCAGGCCAAATCTTTGTGACATCAAGCGGATCAAAATCGAATTTGTCTTCATGGGCAGGATCCATCACTTGAACAAAGAGATTCCACTCTGGATAGTTCCCTGCTTCGATCGAGTCATAAAGATCTTTAGTAGCATGGCTGTGATTGGTTCCTCCAACTCTGATAGCTTCCTCATCCAACAAGCACTTAATCCCACAAGTCGGTTTCCAGTGGAATTTCACATAGTGAGCTTTTCCAGCTTTGTTGATTAGCATGTAAGTGTTGACCCCAGCGCCTTCCATGTGCCTGTAGTCCTGTGGGATACCGAGATCGTCAAAGAGGAATGAAAACATGTGTAAACTCTCTGGGTGGTGGGAGAAGAAGTCCAGTATCCGCCAATTCTCCTGAATGTGGGATTTGGGATTCGGTTTCAGCGCATGGACCATGTCAGGGAATTTCATTCCGTCACGGACGAAGAAGACAGGGAAGTTGTTCCCAACAAGATCAAAGTTCCCCTGGATTTGCAAACAAAACGTAACACGAATCAGTAGAAGTACGATATGATTCACAGTGGAAGTATCAGACAAAAGCTAAAGCTAACCTCTCTGGTGTAAAACTTGACAGCAAAACCACGAGGATCTCTAAGAGTCTCAGGGCTGCCACGCTCGTGGATGACGGTTGAGAAACGAACAATGACAGGAGTCTGAACACCAGGTCCTCGGAGAAAATCAGCACAAGTAAGGTGTGTAATGTCATGAGTGACTTCAAAGAAACCCTTTGCACTGGCTCCCCTGGCGTGAACTACCCTCTCAGGAATCCGCTCTCTGTCAAAGTTTGCAATTTTCTCAAGGAGATGATAGTCCTCCAAAAGAATTGGACCTAATAATAAATATAACATCATCACTTCACACATTCTACATTCTCAAACAACCTTCAAACCTATGAGTAGAATAAAGATGAAGATTTATATCAGATTTGATACATAAGCTGATTCACAGGAGCATCTATAAGTTTATTTGTATTCAAGAGGTGATATAGGTACCTCTGGTACCAACAGTCAAAGAAGAGTTGTTGTTCCAGACGGGAGCACCCGAGTTTGTAGTGAAGAAGGGTGAATCATTAGCGCTTGAAGGACGAACCTGCACCCAAGTATAAATTTGAAAGAGTGAAAAAATGTAGTTTGGAACGAGTTTTAACTAACTTCCTATAGATTGGAGAAATATCTTGATAAATGATGATACTTGATACATAACAGTACCACACAAAGTATGATCAATGACCCAGATTAAACAATTAACACATCCAATTACTATATAAATCACGTTAGAAATTTCGTAGCTGTAATGCTGAGCTACAATGACATTCGAAATCGAACATATTGATTACGTAATGAAAAAACAACTCCACAATCATAGAGAAACCTTAGAACAAGATTATCGAAAGATCTCTTCAGCGTTTAGACTTGTTAATTCCAGAATTTGCATGTGGATAATTAAAACAATCAACAAACGAAAACATCTAGAATCCTACATATAATTATCATTTAATCTTATAACACATGCAATTTTCTATCAATTTAAAAAACCTAAACAAAAAAAAAATCAATCCAAATCCTTGGATAAATAATACTCCACTAAAGAAATCGATTTCAAGACCCCACAAAAACCTCCCAAACTAGTCAAATCGAAAATCACACCAAAATTGATACGAAACGTACACGGATCCATAATCAAAATTACAAAAAAGGAGCCCTAAGAGAAATCGATCGATTTACCCTGTAAGGATCCATGATAGCAGAAGATTTGATCCGATTTATCCCCTTGCGATTTCGGTGAGACTGTAATTTTCACCCTATCTGAATCACTCGGCGTGTGTATTCCTCACTGTTCTCCGATTCTTTTTTTGTTTTGTTTTATAGCGATGAGAGAAAATATCTATTTTGAGCTTTTTTCTTTTTTTAATTACGTGTTTATCCAATGTAATCGTCTTTGCTTCCGCTTTTGATACTATACCATAAATAGACAAGTATTTGTTGTTTTTCAATTCAAGATTATCCTTTAAAACATGAAAAAATAAGAGAGATTTGATTTATTATTGAGAAGAAGAAGAGATTACAAAGATAGTGAGAAAGTAAAAGCAACATCGGTTTAAGGGAGATTACAAAGCATTTTAATTATACAGACACGAAACAACAACAACAACATGGAATAATAATAATCTTTTTCAAGGATATATTAAAAGACCAAACGGTGATGGATCGATCAAAGTTTTCATGAGTGTACCTCAGTCTCTAGAGATTGGTCTCTCTAGATACTTGGCCTCACGTTGAGACGGCTTGCAAGTTTCTGTCCCAGTGATCGATCAGCCTGAGAAAGAGAGATAAATCAAGAATGTTAGTTTTGCTGAAAATGTAAGCAGAAAATATGTGACTGTGTTTTGTGAGTTTGAGCTCTGACCTGAGACCAGTAAGAGATCCAGATGCTACGGATCTCGTGAGTGAGACGTGGCTCCGATAGAATCTCAACCCATCTCTTAACAAACCGGTCTTGCCTGTGATCATAAGTAAACACGAAGAATTTTTTAAGTATAAATAAGCTTTGTGAGTTTACTGTGAGAGTTATGTAAGGGAGTTTGAGAAGTTCTTCTTTACCTGTCTGGTGCCCAGGATCTGTATCGGTCTCCCGGCTGTTTGAAGTTGTTCTCCTTCTTGATGACACACTGCAGCATTACCAAGTAAAGGCTTTTTTAGCAAGACGATTCGATAAATTGAGTTGTTTAAGGTTATGAAGATTTAAATGAGGCTTGACCTTTGTTCGGATTCCAGTGTAGGATTTGTTAGGGATAGGAGCTTTCTCGGCGCAGCGGACGGGATCAAACTTTGAAGGGTAGTAATTGATCTGTAAAAGAAAACTCTCTGTTAAGATTTCGATTCCAAAGTAAAAAGAACCAACAACTGTAGTAACTCGAGTGGTAAAACTAAGATCTACCTCCTCATCTCTGTGCATGAAGTTCATAAAACCTTCATGGTGATTGTTGTGGTGAGCACATTTAGGAGCATTGACCGGTAACTGCAGATAATTCGGTCCAAGACGATGTCTCTGAGTATCACCATAAGCAAAGATCCTACACTGGAGCAGCTTATCATCTGAGTAGTAAATCCCAGGAACCACAAGACCAGGGTTGAAAGCGAGCTGCTCAGTCTCATTGAAGAAGTTGTCAATGGTCCGGTTCAGAACCAAACGACCAACGGGTTGCAGAGGCAAGATATCCTCAGGCCAGATCTTGGTGACATCAAGCGGGTCGAAATCAAACTTATCCTCATCCGCAGGATCCATAGTCTGGATAAAAAGCTTCCACTCAGGGTAATTACCCGATGAAATAGCGTCATGGAGATCCTTAGTCGCGTGACTGTGATTAGCTCCTCCGACTACCTTTGCCTCTTCATCAGTCAAATTCTTGATCCCACAAGTTGGTTTCCAATGGAACTTGACAAAGAGAACTTTTCCGGATTTGGAAACAAGAGTGTAGGTGTGGACACCGAAACCTTCCATGTGTCTGTAGTCTTGTGGAATACCGACATCGTCAAACATCCAGCACCATGTGAGGAGACTCTCTGGTAAATGAGACATGTAGTCCAATATCCTCCAGTACTCTTGGATGTTTGTTTTCGGGTTCGGTTTCAGCGCGTGGACAACATCCGGGAACTGAATCCCGTCACGGATGAAAAACACCGGAGTGTTGTTACCAACAAGATCAAAGTTCCCCTGAGAGTTTATAAACAACAATCAGTACTAATACTAAACAAGCTATAAAGAAGAAGAATCTGTATATTATTTATACCTCTCTGGTGTAAAACTTGACGGCGAAACCGCGAATATCCCTAATGGATTCAGGACTGGCACGCTCGTGGACAACGGTGGAGAAACGGACGATAACCGGAGTTTGAACACCAGGGGCTCTGAGGAAATCAGCACAAGTGAGATTTGAAATGTCATGAGTGACTTCAAAGAAACCTTTAGCACTGATTCCTCTAGCATGAACAACTCTCTCAGGGATTCTCTCTCTGGTGAAATTAGCAACCTTTTCGATCAAATGGTAATCCTCAAGAAGAACCGGACCTGTTCAGTACCCAAATAAACAAATCTTTTAAAAAAACCCATTAACAAGATCCTAGCTTTAGACTCTGATATGAAGAAGACGATTGATTACCTCTTTCGCCGATGGTGAGGGAAGAGATGTTGTTGGAGACAGGAGTACCACCGTTTGTGGTGTAGAACGGAGAGTTGTAAGCGCTCGAAGGACGATACTGCAACCATCACGAGTCGATCGATGATTAGGACAAATCGAATGGATCCGACAAGAACATTCCACGAGAAAACCCTAATTCTACTCTAAATTTTATGACGCGAACCCGAACAGATACGAATCCGGTTTACCGGGTCGGATCTGGGTCTCCGGGTGGTCAGCGTTGGTTGACAAAGATGGGTTGGTTACGAAAACAGTAACATGTCGGAAATAAAGGACTTTTATTAGATCGATTTTATCCAAAAAACCAAATTTCATTATTGCTCGACAGACTTTTCGTATATTTTAAGTCTTGTTTGTTTTTTTAATGGTTTTATTGAAATAATTCGGTACAACAATCCTCACTGTATGTTTAATAAATTTCTTGATCGACCAACTATATATGATTAACCAAATTGTTTAGAAATGATAAAGCATAAGTTTATATCTAATAATTAATCGGAAAGTTGGATATGATTGATCAAACGTGAAACGTGTAGATCTAAGAAACATAGATTAGTTGACTTATTTATCTGTTTTGCCTAAAACCACTAGAATAATATAGAGACGGACGTCTAAACAACTAATTTATCTGTTTTGCCTAAAACCACTAGAATAATATACAGACGGACGTCTAAACAACTAATTAATCGATGAAACACACTTTTTTAGAACACATGTGCATAATAAACACAACAATGAAAATATTTCTTATCTACGGAAAAAAACAACAAAAACACATGTGGCGTTGTTTTCGCATGCAGTGGTTTATAAGATCTACGTTTTAAAGATAGCCAGCCAAAACAAATAAACCTCACCAACATAGAGTATTAGAGTTGATCAAGCGATCATAGAACTTATAGTTGAACTAAAAAGCATCTTATATACAACACTAAGATTTAAGAGCATCAAATCCAATTGAAGTTTTTTTCTTCATTAAAAACAGCAAATAAACAAGCATAGTTGATTATGATATGATTTGAGAAACACAGAGTAAGAGTAAGAGTAAGAGTAAGAGTAAGAGTAAGAGTAAGAGTAAGAAGAATGTTAATATACCTTGTAAGGATCCATGGTGATGAAGAAGCTTGAAGATTCCCCAAAATATGGTTTTTGAGGTTTTGGTTTAGTGAGAGTGTTGAGATGCTTTAGGTAAATATATATAGCGTGTGACATGCACGGTAGTGGCAGCCTGCAAATAGAAGGGTATTTTTGTCTTTTTACAATCAATTTGTCGATACAGTAAGAATGGGGCACTGTGTTTACTTTTCTTTCGTGATAACAATGCCCCCACTTAGATATTTTTTCGCGTTTTTGGCCAAAAAAAAAAAAAAAAAAAAATCATTCGGTGAATTACAATAATTTCTGGTCCCGACAAGTCAGCATTGCTCACAGTGCTGTCTTCTATCGAGAAAAACTAATTTATCTTTTCATTTGGAAACAATTATTGCGATTGACAAAAGGAAATTTATAATTGTATTCATTTCTAAAAATTACTGGAATGTGATATTTATCATCTAAAAAGATTATATTTAAGGTGATAACTGATTTTCGAAAATGAGAAAAATGTTTTAAATTTTTTTTTATTGATGTATGCTTTCGAAACACCTTTATCAAAAGTTTTGGATTTTAAGACCATCTCCATTGGAGGTCTCTAACACAACTTCTACCTATTAAAAAAATATAAAAATACAAAAGTAAAAGAGAAAATAAAAACTTTATCTAGAAGAAGCAACTTAAGCAACGTTTCTCAACATGTGATTTGCCACATGTTTAGTTATAACTGGTTGAACATTTTTTTACTAATTTAATGTTAAAATAAATAATTATGATAAAATTAAAAATAGTAAAATAATGCATGTAGAGGTTCACCGGGTTCCTTAACCGATGGTGATGCTCTTATGAGTGTTGAAATATCGAAAAGATGTGATTTGGTTTCTGACTATTTTTGAAATCTGAAAACAAAAACTAGAGAAATCTGTCTTCGAACCATTTTTATAGTAATACAATTATGATAGTTCTTTTTTTCATATGTGAATCATGTAATTATATAAGATTATATATTATAGTTTGGTTACGCAATTATAATTTCGATTCATATTTGGGTTAGAAGATTTTATATCTGGTTAGATTCGTAATATTTGTAAGTTGTTAAAGGTGTTCAGTACTTTATTTTAGTCTCGAACTAAATTTAAATAAAAAATAAATGTTTTTTAAAAAAAACGATTTTATATCATTCATGTAAAGATAATAATAATTTGACACAGTTACTTTTTTTTATTTAATTGAATAATTTTCATTTCTACTATATATAAAGGAAAAAATTGCAAACTATTCGATTTATTTCTATTTCCCAATTTGGATCTTACCATCTCAGTTTATCTATAGTAAGGTCGCATGATATATGTCATCATATGTTTGATCTTATCTTATAGAAACTCGTGTTGTTGACAGATGTTAGAAAGTGTAGATTTGAGTTGATTTTTCAAAACTATATGATTCCACCAAATAAGGATATGTCTTCCAAATTTTTGTTTTTACATCGTCAAAATGTTTACAAGAAATGCTAGTATATATTTCTATATATAAAATAAAATAGGTTGACGTTAAAAAAAAAATGAAATAGGTTGAGTTAATTAGCTTAACCATTAATATTGTAGTCGTACCTATTTGCGTTTGCGCACGGCATTATTCCAGAATTTAATTAATATTTTTAAATCTAGATAAGATGTATTATTATAGATGATAATGAATCTATAAATTAAGGGTTGAAATTTCAAAACTATATTTATAAAAAAATACAAAAAGCTAAATGACATTATTTAGTGGGTATGGTGGGGACTCTATGTTTGAAAGCATGTGGCGATTATTAACACGTTACTTTGATGCTGAATCGATGTTGTAATTGGGGAACTTACTTTGGGTCCCTTTAGAGTGAACAAGTTGCTCTTGTTGCTTAGTTTGATATTATTACAACTAGGTGAAACTTCTCCAATTGTATTATTCTCGGGAAATTGCAATCATTAGAAGTACATATATATATATATACACACATATATCTATCCCCCGTCTAACAAATTAATTCACATTAATTTTGAAAACCAAGTATACTCATGTATTACATATATATAGTTAGAAATTTAAATTTTTTATTAAGACTTTAATCGTCTTAAAACATATGAGATGTTGTGCTTTTAACCGATAGTTTTTTTGGGTTATAGTTATAAATTCAGATTTATTACTAACATGACTCGAGTAAAATATTGTCTTTTATAAAAATATGTTTCGAAAATTAAATATTATGTATGTGTTATCAAATGCTGAAATAATTACAAAATCATAAAGTATATTTGTTTGGTAAACATCGTCCATAAAGCTTGGACGAATCATTTATCGTAATGTGGAGTATTATATACTTTAGATGAATCACTTAGCTCTATTTGTTAACTTAATATTTTGTCTTATAGATCGACTTTAAATACATATGGGTTCGATTTTACAAAAGTTTGGACAATTCGATAAACAAGGGCAATATGCCATATGTTGATTAAAATATTACGTCTCCATTATTTGGTAGTAGTTTTATTGTTTAAGATACATGTCGAAGGAACCAGGTTCGTGCGAACAAACTCAATATCCTCAAACAAATGTGGGTTTTAGATTTGAGGGCAAAATAATAAGATAATAAGAAAAGCTTAAGAAAAGATGAAGAATGTTTCCAATGAGTTTATTATTCAAGAGAGTTGCAGATCCCCTTTTCGGACGAAATGAGTTACATATTTATACTAAAATGATCGCAAGGAAAAAATCTTAAAAATGTATGGAAAATATCATAACTAGGAAGATTTACACAATATTTTCACATATTCTCTACTTATTCCCCAAGTATTCCGAGGTCGGCGATCTTATGTAGGCTGGGCTTCTCATCTTCATAATGGGTTTTCCCGGTTGACTTAGGCCCAGCTTCGTTGCCTTCGGATGGATACCCAGGTCGATTTAATCTTAAGTCAGGTCTGGGTACAAGGTGCCAAACCCAGTACCACCAATAAGTCCCCCCCCCCCCCCCCCCCCCCCCCCTCGAGTTCGGCCTTCGAGCGCGACGCTTGAGGTCGGACAAAGCGTGTTGAAGAAGCTGATTCGACTTAGGGTTGAATTGACACTTCCGTTCGATTTTCCATGTGGCAAACATCCAACCGTTCGGTCTGACAGACAATGAATGGAGACGATGGTTTTTAATGCGGAGCCGCTACGCTTATTTAAACCGAAGAGTCAATATGATCTGCCTCTGTCAAATAAATGCACTGGTGCCACATGTGGCATCCATAATCGTCTTTTTTAGCGAATCCCTAAAGAGACGCTTCGATTTCCTTTTTCTCTTTCCTAACTAGGTTATAAATAACGCAGCCTAAACCTCCCTTCTTTCTCTCACGACACATTCTTCTCAGCGAACCCTAACTTTTTTCTTTTTTTCTTGACGAGTCTTTCCTTCAGATTATAACATGGAGAACAATGGCCACGGTGGTGCGGAAAGAGAAAGTCGGAAGTTAACCTTGTCCAGGTTTTGGCCGAATCATCTGATTCTCCGTCGGTGCCCTTTTCGATGTTAGACTCCTCAACTTATCCTTCGTTGATCAAGACGGTCGCAAGATCCCGGAGGACTCTCCCAATCCTGAAGATATGGTGCTACCTTCGCAGTATAAAATGGTTGCTATCAACGCTATCGAGGTATGATAATGCTTCTGTTTTTTCTTTCTTGGCCTTTATTCTTGATTCTCATTCTTTCTCGTGTTCTTTTCAGTTGATATAATCGGTCAACCATCACGTCAGTTTGTACGAAACCGTGGTGGGGGATAGGGGTGTCAAAATGAGCCGATAGTCGAATTTTCACGAGCGCGAGTTATGTTTTTTAAGATTATTTAGTAAACGAGTTTAGTGATCGAGCTTAAATGAGTTGGTGAGTTATGCGAGCGAGTTCTAATGAGTCGTGAGCTAACTCATGAACAATTCAATTTTTAACGATTTAAAATATTATATTGATATATTGTAAATATATTTTAGAATTTATCAACCAAAATATATATTCTTGATCCTTTTTAACTAAAGTAAAAATAGAATTAATCATTAATACATATTATGATGATGAGGATCATAATGAACATGATGAGCAAAGAATCCCTCGACCATTTGAAGACTCTCAAATGGAATAGATTCAACCACTCGATGATCATTACGTTGTTTTTCTTTAAAGTTTGAATTTGATTCACCATTCGATAACAATACTTATTTGGATTTGGATTTGTTTTTACTATTTTAATTTTAAAGTAAATTTTAGATTTTATATTACTTATTTTTGTTTTTATATTTACTTTTGTGTTAGCTCGCGAGCTAACTCATTTAGCTCACGATCTTGGTGATCTGAGTTTGAGCTTATGTTTATAAGCTCTTATAATAAATGAGCTGAGGTGTGCAACACTCTAGCTCATCATGAGCTGAGCTGAGCCGAGCGAGCTAGCTCATTTTGACACCCCTAGTGGGGGACGTGACATCTTCTATGTTGATCTCCGACCGAGAGGCTTTAGCCAGTACAAATAGCTCGGCAAAAGAAGTTGTTTGCCTGAACAAAGCCCTCTCTGAGATGAAGTCGCGCCTTGAGGTAAACTGCTAACGTCACGTCGCTTAAAGGGCATCTAGCCGTGGTTGGTGAAGAACAAGAAAGACTTCGGTTTTCGTGTGAATCGTGGAGGGAATCAGCCAAGATGTCGGAGAAGGCTATGCATATAAACTTTTGGGCCGATGCCACAGATGAACTGGAGCTCTGGATCGGTCGACGGGATCGTCGTGACCACTATGTGACCCAAATATGCTAGGCCATTGGTTCCCTTGCCTGTCTTGACGAGCTAGATAAGGTCGGAGTCGACATCCCCAACACGTTACACTCTCGATATACCGAGGTCAAGGATAAGAAAAGAGAGCAAGCGAAAGAGTTCGACTTCGACCCACCGAGCTCACTTTCTTCGATGTTGCCTCAGACCGTCGAAGAATTGCTAGATGAAGCTCGGAGAAACAAGGCCAATGAGGAAGCGAGAGCGGCTCCGCGGAGACTAGGGCATCTTTGATTCTTCCGAAGTTATTGCTGTGATTGCTTCTCCGACTACTTGTCAGAGAGCAACTGTTGTTGTTGCTGCTTGGGCACCTCGTTCGCGATTCTTGTTTTTGCTTATTAAGAATTTTTGTTTTTGAGATTTCAATATGTAATCCGAGTGCTTTGACACTTATTAATAAACCACCATTTTTTTTGGGCTTATTTTTATCTGAGGTCGGGATCAAGAGTCCCTTTAAATTTCCGATTCTTTTGAACTTTTTCTATGAGTGCGCATAAATGTACGGGCTTACCTTGTTGTTTTTCTAAGTCATTGAAAATTATGCGATCTAAGTCGGCTTAGTTACTTTAATGATCATAGAGGTTATGCGGAACTGAGGCCGGCTTTGGTTATATGGGTTTAATACCACTATACTGATGAGAAGTGTGTATAAGAGATCGGATACCTGGCCAGGGCACCGATGTGAGAGGCTTTTACCTTACTTGTGAATATGGACGACCTGGTCGCGCAGATATTAGAAGTTTATGAAATGCTTGTTTTTTCGATTCTAGTAGACCAATTTTGGATGTATAGTGACTGAATGCACTAAGTATAAAAATAACTTTATATTTGTATTAATATCACAACGGTGCCCTTATGAGAGGCTGCCTACGTACCCTATCTTTGAGAGAAGGATCAAGTCGCTCATAGTTCAAATCCAAGAATGAAGAAGACATAAATGCTGAAGTTTTTTTTTTTTTTTTTTTACCGAGTTAGTAGGAGTATCTCTTTAAGTTCCATGCATTCTACGAGTTGTTTACCTCCTTGCCGTCCATCTTGAGTAGCTCATAAACTCCCGATTTAACAACTTTTGACAACTGATAAGGTCCTTCCCACTTTGCTCCTAGTTTCCCGGCGTTATCTTCCTTTTTGGTAGCGTAAGTTTTCTGTAATACGAGGTCGCCTACTTTGAAGAATCGGTTGCGGACCCTTTTATTGTAATACTTAGCGGCTAGCTGCTGATAAATTTGTATTCGTAGTAAAGCCTGGTCCCGGTTTTCTTCCAGCTCGTCCAACCGCTCCACCATTTTGTCGTCGATGACATCTTGGTTTTGAGTCATGAGTACGTGGCGCAAGCTTCCTATGTTTACTTCAGTGGGTACCATGGCTTCTACTCCGTGTGAAAAGAAGAAAGGTGTTTACCTGGTAGAACGCAAAGGTGTAGTTCGGTGCGACCAAAGAACTCCATCTAATTGATCGGTCCAAACTCTGTTTATTTTGCTGAGCCTTTTTTGAGTATGCTTATAAGAGATTTATTTCTAGATTCGACTTATCCGTTCCCTTGTGGAAAATATGGAGTCGTAGTACTCAATCAGATCCCTTATTTTTGGTAGAATTTGTCAAACACATCTCCCAAGTTTGGACCGTTATCTATTACGATCTTGTCGGGTATCCCATGTCAGCATATGATGTTTGTCCAAACAAAGTCTTGTACGTCTGTTTCTTTGATGGTCACAAAGGCTTCGGCTTCAACCCACTTTGTGAAATAATCGGTCATTACTAGGATATGCTTCTTCCCCCTCGAGGTATGAAGTGGTCCTACAACATCTATTGCCCACCGCATGAATGGTTAGACGATGGTAGCGGATGAATACTCCTGCATTGGGGCCATCTTCATTGGGGTATGACGTTGATAAGCCTCACACTTATCCGGGAACTCATGACAGTCTGCCATCATGGTCGGCCAGAAGAATCCGAGCTTTCTTAGTTTAAATGATAAAGATTGACCTCCAGAATGGTTGCCTCCGTCACCGTCGTGGGTGTTAGCCAGTACTTTGTAGACTTCATCTCCGGCAATACACCGCATCATTACTGTTGACGCGCTCTACTGATATAAATAATCTTTGAATATGGTGTAATGAGCGCATCGAGGTCGTAGTCGCCGAGCCTTCCAATTATTTTCAGGGTGTTCTCCTTCCTTTCTGTACGCGATAATGTTTTCCCTCCAATCCTTCTCAGGTACTTTTTTGGCTTCGGCCGAGATCTCGTCAGGCGGTTCTGAATCGTCGACCATCATGATCGTTGACTGTGCCAAGGTTAAATCGATGCTTGGGATCGGTATGGTGCCTACTGGGATAACTCGCATGATCTCCGACCTGGCAGCCAATGCTGCCTGTGCATCCGCCGCCGAGTTTTCATTGCGGGGATCTTTCTGAGTTCGAAGTCATCAAGCGAGCTGCTTGTTCCTTTACTACCTGAAGGTAGGCATTCATTTTAATGTCCTTAGTTTCGTATTCTCCGTTGAATTGACTAGCCACCAACTGATAATGGCAATTTTCTTTTAGGCGTTTTGCTCCTAAAACCTTGGCTAGTCAGAGACCGACAATCAAAGCTACATACTCTACTGCGTTGTTGGATGCTTCGAAATCCAACTGAAACAATTGTTCGATGATCTTGCCCATTAGGGATTCTAATTGTACCCCCACTCTGGACCCTCGACGTGATGAATAACCATCGACGTGCATGGTCCATGATCCTTCTTCGTTGGTGATCTTGATGCTCTCTCCTTCAGGGAGTTCGGCCACAAAGTCTGCTAGGACCTGAGACTTGGCGCTCAGGCATCCCTTGTAGACTATGTCGTACTCGCTCAGCTCGATCGCCCATTTGATTAGCTGTCAGGACTTTTTATGACTATGAAGTATAGCTCAGAGTGAATGGTTGGTCAATACCTCTATAGTTTGTGGCTGAAAATAGGGACGTAATTTCCTTGGTGATATCAACAGAGCTAGCGCCAATTTCTCCATCGTGGTATACCTTGTCTCCCCGCTGCTCAAGACTTTGCTCACGTAGAAGACCAGTCTCTTTTCCTGTAATATCCTAAAATCAAAATGTGTATATTTGGTAGGGGTGTCTATCGACACCAAGGGTGTGTCGATCAACACCAATGTTTCAGAACTGTTTTAGGTTCGATTTTTAATTGCTCGGTTTCGCTTGGTTTGAGTGGGGAACCCTAGGTCGCGATATAAAAATGTTGTGGTCGTGTTTTTCAGAAGAAGATGGTGATCATTGAGCAAAATTTGAGTGAAAAGAGGTTGTAAGTGAGTTTGAGAGATTTCTTTTGTTCTTAAGCTTGATTAGTGGCTTATAGAGCAAGGTTTGGAATCATAGTGTTATTTTTCGCGTGGTGATAGAAAAATCAGGGATTTCATGTTGAAATCGAGTCTGATTTCCTTATGTTCTTTTCTATTCAATATTTATCAAGGTGCGTTATTGTTGTTATGGATATGTTAAGGTTTTGTTTGATGATTTCGATTGAATTGATGTTGTGAATGCATAGTTTCGTTGGTTATTGATTGATATTCATCTGATTATTGTATTGCGTATTGTGAGATTGATCGCTCAATGAAATGGAGTCGAGCCACATGAGGATTTGGCTTTATTCAGGTTTCTTCGAAGACTGTCAATCGAC
Source organism: Draba incana (assembly GCA_963576765.1). Taxonomy (NCBI): domain Eukaryota; kingdom Viridiplantae; phylum Streptophyta; class Magnoliopsida; order Brassicales; family Brassicaceae; genus Draba; species Draba incana. The sequence goes on from OY755208.1 coordinate 13,922,708, forward strand.
ACCTAAAAGAAGTGTCGATCGACACCCCTTGTTTTCTCATGATGGTTTGTGTTGTAAGATGGAGTGTCGATCGACACCTAGTGGTTCTGTTGATCGACACCCTGTTGTGAATTACTTATTTCGTGTTGATGTATCGATCGACACCGTAGTGGTGTGTCGATCGACACTGATTGTTGAGTTGAAGATTTTGGTGGATTGTTCTTATTATGGTAATTTGAGCATTGTGAATGGCTATTGATTGTGTTGTTTTTGGCATTGATTATCCTTATTATCTAACCGGTAGACAGGATGACTGTCTCACTGAGTATTTGTGATAATACTCACGCAATTCTTTTTCCAATGTGTTGCAGGTAAAAATGTGATCGTGGAATCATTGCTGGGACTAGAGGATGATTAGGATCTCTAGATTATTTGATTATGCATTGATTCTAGAATCTGGTTTTAGGTTGCTAGATTGCTTAAGAATTGAGATTCTGGAATAATTGGTTGGTTGGTTTAATGGCTTGAATGATTTATGGTTTAAGGAATTAAATGCTGGTTTGATTGTTTACTTGTGATTTCCGCTGGTTTAATGAATTGTGTTTTTGACTTTGAGGATTATTATTTATGGAAATAATAATCTAAGTCAATTACTTTTAAAAAAAGGTTGGTTGTTTCTGTTCTCCTTGATCTTCTCTCACTAAAACCCCACTAACGACCGAGGTGGACACCGCGATGTAGAGGCACATTACTTCTCCTTCTTCCGGTTTTGCCAAAATAGGTGGTGTGGTAAGATACTTCTTCAGGTTGGAGAATGCTTCCTCGCAGGTCTCATTCCACTCAAATGCCTTGTTAGCTCAGAGCAATTGGTAGAAGGGTAAACTCCTGTATGTTGACCATGATATGAAACAATTAAGAGCAGTAATTTGTCCCGTTAAGTTTTGGGCTTCCTTCTGAGTTCAAGGTGATGGTAAATTCAGGACGGCATAAATATGTCTTGGGTTTGCTTCGATGCCGTGCTCCGTTACCAGGTACTCAAGGAATTCTCCTGAAGTGACTGCGAAAGTGCATTTTGCCGGATTTTGCTTCATGCCGTAGAGGTTGAGCGTATCAAAACATTTGCTAAGATGTCCAATGTGATCTTCGGCGTTTGTTGATTGCACGAGCATATCATCGATGTAGACTTCTATGGACTGACCGAGCTGGTCGGCGAACATTTGGTTTACTAGTCGTTGATAAGTTGCACCAGCGTTCTTGGGGCCAAACAGTATGACCTTGTAGCAGTAGATACCTCTGTCCGTGACAATGGCCGTTTTCTCCCTATAGTTTGAATGCATCATAATCTGATTATACCCGGATAAAGCATCCATAAAGGACAGCAATTCGTTCCTGGCAGTAGCCTCGACCAATCTATTGATAAAGGGAAGAGGTAAAATATCCTTAAGACAGGCCTTGTTTATGTCGGTGAAATGGACATAGACCCTCTATTTCCCATTCTTTTTTTTACCACGACAGGGTGGCCAAGCTTGTCGGGGTATTTTATCTCGATTATCGATCTTGTCCTGAGTAGCCTCTCCACCTCGTCGTTGACTACCCTGGACCGCTCTGGTCCCAGCTTCTTTGTCTTTTACTTGATCGGTCGTTGAGACGGGTAGACGTTGAGTTCATGGCAGATAATCTTGGGATCAATTCCTTTTATATCCTCCACTGATTAGGCAATTGTTGAGACGTTTCGTTGGAGTAAATTCACTAGTTGGTCTCAGATCTGATCGCTGAGATTGGTACCAATTCCCACACATCGTTCTAGTTTTTCGAGGTCGAGTATGACCTGCATGACTGTTTTTCCAGTGAGTACCTTCTTGGCTTCCGTTGACGGTCACTTGTCCATTTCCTCTGCTTGATATCTTGCTTCGACCTGGCTGCCCCGAATTGTATATGCCCCCCCGGTTAGTTGGTAGCTTCAAACATTAGTGATAGGGAGACGCCATAAATTTTATGATATATAGCCAAGGTATCCCAAGGATAACGTTGTACACCGAGGCGGTGTTGATTACTGCGAACTCGATTAGTCGCGTAACATTCGAAACGCGAACTGGGAGTTCAATAGTCTTGAGCGTGGTAATCGTCCGGTTGGCGAATCTGATCAGTGGCTGAGGATCCCTTCAAAGTGGGTCTCCTCCAATCTCCATTTCGTGGAGGGTGCTCTGGTAAATGTGATTTACTGAACTCCCTGTGTGGAACAGCGTCCGGTTGACCTTGTAGTCATCCACCATAATATTAATCATTAGAGAGTTATTGTGGGGGCGACTCAGGTTTATCGTGTCCCTTTCGTCGAATCTGGTGGTTAGGTTTTCTTACGCCAACCGTGTTTGCCTATCCTCTTGTCGGATAGATCTGATGTTACCATCTTCTTTATCCTTTCCTCCCATGATCATAAACGTCATCGTGGTCCTTAGCGGTTGTTTGATTGACCTTTGTTATCGAATTTGCGCCCAACAAATCTATAGCCCCACGATGGGCGCCAATTGAAAGTACTAGGTTCGTGCAAACGAACTCGATCTCCTCTAACAAGTGTGGGTTTTAGATTTGAGGGAAAAATAACAAGAAAATAAGAAAAGCTTAAGAAAAGATGAAGGATGTTTCCAATGAAGTTTATTGCTCAAAAGAGTTGCACATCCCCTTTTCGGGCGAAATGAATTACATATTTATACTTAAATGATCGTAGGGAATAAACCCTAGGAATATATGGAAAATATCATAACTAGGAAGATTTACACAATATTCTCATATATTATCTACTTTTACCCCAAATATTCCAAGGTCGGCGATCTTATGTAGGCTGGGCTTCTCATCTTCATAATGGGCTTTTCCGATTGACTTAAGCCCAACTCATTGCCTCCTGATGGATACCCGGGTCGGTTTAATCTTAAATCGGGTCTGGGTAGAGGATGCCAAACTCGGTACGACCAAATTTCATTTGAGTTATTCATACACCTAGGAAAGTATTTGAACTCCCTCATATGATTTTTTCACAATTTAAATTGGTAATGTTTTCTTTCACAATTTAAATTGGTATCTATTGTAGCAAATGTTTCACGGTGGGTCATTATCCTAAAGGTGAAGTCAACTCTCATAACCAAAGTCAATTTTGGCTCATAAGCCCATTTTATATTAACCAATGCACTCCATGTTCTGTCAGGGACCAAATCCATTGAGTAGAGAGTCCAGGGGGGGGGGGGGGGGGGAGCAATAAAAAATTCTTGTAACAAGGCCTTACTGCTAGGAACTAAGGATGGGTGGATACCCATTCAGGTTTTGGCTCGGATTATTTGATTATCGGATTTTTGGATACATGAATATAAAAGCCATTCGGGATTTAGGAAATATCGGTTTGGATACGGTTCAGTTATCATCTGGTTCGCGTCGGTTATCGGTTTTGGGGTTGAAAACCATAAGAAAACCAATATTTTTTCGGATTCAGTTAATTTTATTCGGTTTCAAGTAGTTTCGGGTTTTTAAACCGAACCTAAATTAACCGAATAAACGTACAATTACCCAAAATCAGAAACAATTGTATCCTAAGTTACATAAGATGAAATTGAGCCAAACAACAAAAATAACCTATGTCCATACTTAATATTTGTAACAAAGTAACTAAAAAACATAATAAGCAATGTTCATAGTTAATAATTGAAGCAAAGCGACTACAAAGCATAAAAATCAATGTTCAATACCACACTGAAATAGTAAAATGCAAACTTAAGGCATAAAAGTTTAAGAGATTATGTGATGATGACATAGTAGATGTTGAAAGACCCTTGCTAAAACGACTATCGTACTTCTTGAACATGTCACAAAGAAAAGTATACACTGAATCATACATTGTTGTACACTCCACAATGTCTTTCCCTAGAGTTTATCAAAACAATGCTTGGCAAAATTTAACTTTTTCCTAGGATCAAATGCATAAGCTACAACCAACATCTTATTGATGTTCTTATTCTCTTCTTAGTACTTATGAAATTTTGGCAACATATCATCAACTTGTATTCTCAATTCAGTATCAAAACTGACATACATTGTTTCCGATTTCTCATAATGTCCACATTCACACCATTGTACTTGTAAGAGTTTACTTTGTTTGAAGCAGATACAATCAAAGTACTATTGTAGAATATGACCAAGAACTTGACTAACCTTTCCACTGCATTTCCAATCAAAGGTAATAGAAGGAGATTCAATTCTCTTACTTCCATTAATCTCTTCTAGAAAATAATCATTCTTCAACTTATTCTTTTCTTCTATCTTATCAAACTAACATGAACTAAATTGCTCTGTTAATATCAAGAAGGTGGTATTCTATCTAGTTGACACATCCAAAGACAAACTACCACATAATACTCTTCCTTTATCTAATTTCAGGGCAAAAGCCTTCAATCTATTTATAAATGCCCTCATGTAAGTCACTCCATTACGTATGGTGCCAACACTATAACCTAAATCAGACAAGTCTTCCTTTGCAATAAAGTTAATAATATGACCAACATATCTCAAATGCAAGCAACTCCCACCTAATACGAATGCATTACTTGAATTTTTTCTTGTAACAAGGCCTTACTGCTAGGAACTAGGGATGGGTGGATACCCATTCAGTTTTTGGCTCGGATTATTTGATTATCGGATTTTTGGATACATGAATATAAAAGCCATTCGGGATTTAGGAAATATCGGTTTGGATACGGTTCAGTTATCATCTGGTTCGCGTCGGTTATCGGTTTTGGGGTTGAAAACCATAAGAAAACCAATATTTTTTCGGATTCAGTTAATTTTATTCGGTTTCAAGTAGTTTCGGGTTTTTAAACCGAACCTAAATTAACCGAATAAACGTACAATTACCCAAAATCAGAAACAATTGTATCCTAAGTTACATAAGATGAAATTGAGCCAAACAACAAAAATAACCTATGTCCATACTTAATATTTGTAACAAAGTAACTAAAAAACATAATAAGCAATGTTCATAGTTAATAATTGAAGCAAAGCGACTACAAAGCATAAAAATCAATGTTCAATACCACACTGAAATAGTAAAATGCAAACTTAAGGCATAAAAGTTTAAGAGATTATGTGATGATGACATAGTAGATGTTGAAAGACCCTTGCTAAAACGACTATCGTACTTCTTGAACATGTCACAAAGAAAAGTATACACTGAATCATACATTGTTGTACACTCCACAATGTCTTTCCCTAGAGTTTATCAAAACAATGCTTGGCAAAATTTAACTTTTTCCTAGGATCAAATGCATAAGCTACAACCAACATCTTATTGATGTTCTTATTCTCTTCTTAGTACTTATGAAATTTTGGCAACATATCATCAACTTGTATTCTCAATTCAGTATCAAAACTGACATACATTGTTTCCGATTTCTCATAATGTCCACATTCACACCATTGTACTTGTAAGAGTTTACTTTGTTTGAAGCAGATACAATCAAAGTACTATTGTAGAATATGACCAAGAACTTGACTAACCTTTCCACTGCATTTCCAATCAAAGGTAATAGAAGGAGATTCAATTCTCTTACTTCCATTAATCTCTTCTAGAAAATAATCATTCTTCAACTTATTCTTTTCTTCTATCTTATCAAACTAACATGAACTAAATTGCTCTGTTAATATCAAGAAGGTGGTATTCTATCTAGTTGACACATCCAAAGACAAACTACCACATAATACTCTTCCTTTATCTAATTTCAGGGCAAAAGCCTTCAATCTATTTATAAATGCCCTCATGTAAGTCACTCCATTACGTATGGTGCCAACACTATAACCTAAATCAGACAAGTCTTCCTTTGCAATAAAGTTAATAATATGACCAACATATCTCAAATGCAAGCAACTCCCACCTAATACGAATGCATTACTTGAATTTTTTCTTGTAACAAGGCCTTACTGCTAGGAACTAGGGATGGGTGGATACCCATTCAGTTTTTGGCTCGGATTATTTGATTATCGGATTTTTGGATACATGAATATAAAAGCCATTCGGGATTTAGGAAATATCGGTTTGGATACGGTTCAGTTATCATCTGGTTCGCGTCGGTTATCGGTTTTGGGGTTGAAAACCATAAGAAAACCAATATTTTTTCGGATTCAGTTAATTTTATTCGGTTTCAAGTAGTTTCGGGTTTTTAAACCGAACCTAAATTAACCGAATAAACGTACAATTACCCAAAATCAGAAACAATTGTATCCTAAGTTACATAAGATGAAATTGAGCCAAACAACAAAAATAACCTATGTCCATACTTAATATTTGTAACAAAGTAACTAAAAAACATAATAAGCAATGTTCATAGTTAATAATTGAAGCAAAGCGACTACAAAGCATAAAAATCAATGTTCAATACCACACTGAAATAGTAAAATGCAAACTTAAGGCATAAAAGTTTAAGAGATTATGTGATGATGACATAGTAGATGTTGAAAGACCCTTGCTAAAACGACTATCGTACTTCTTGAACATGTCACAAAGAAAAGTATACACTGAATCATACATTGTTGTACACTCCACAATGTCTTTCCCTAGAGTTTATCAAAACAATGCTTGGCAAAATTTAACTTTTTCCTAGGATCAAATGCATAAGCTACAACCAACATCTTATTGATGTTCTTATTCTCTTCTTAGTACTTATGAAATTTTGGCAACATATCATCAACTTGTATTCTCAATTCAGTATCAAAACTGACATACATTGTTTCCGATTTCTCATAATGTCCACATTCACACCATTGTACTTGTAAGAGTTTACTTTGTTTGAAGCAGATACAATCAAAGTACTATTGTAGAATATGACCAAGAACTTGACTAACCTTTCCACTGCATTTCCAATCAAAGGTAATAGAAGGAGATTCAATTCTCTTACTTCCATTAATCTCTTCTAGAAAATAATCATTCTTCAACTTATTCTTTTCTTCTATCTTATCAAACTAACATGAACTAAATTGCTCTGTTAATATCAAGAAGGTGGTATTCTATCTAGTTGACACATCCAAAGACAAACTACCACATAATACTCTTCCTTTATCTAATTTCAGGGCAAAAGCCTTCAATCTATTTATAAATGCCCTCATGTAAGTCACTCCATTACGTATGGTGCCAACACTATAACCTAAATCAGACAAGTCTTCCTTTGCAATAAAGTTAATAATATGACCAACATATCTCAAATGCAAGCAACTCCCACCTAATACGAATGCATTACTTGAATTTTTTCTAAAATTTGGTTTAACCAAAAATCGAATCTGAAACCGATACCCCAGTCGAATGAAAACCATTCGGGTTTGTGGGCAAAACCGTATCCAAACCAAACCCTATTTTTTGGTTCGGTTTTGGTTTTGGATAAAATGCCCAAGCCTACCAGAAACTAAAGGATGTGGGGACAAGGATAAAGGAGAATTGGGATGTCACTATCCAAAAGCCACGTCGACTTGCCAATACTCTCTTATCAAGAGACGAAGAAAGGTATAAGGAAAATATCTTGGGGTAAAGTTCAAAATGACTTTATCATTCACTCTCACGTCGCTGTCACGTTCAAAGGGTGAAAACCAAGTTTACTCCACATTTGACAAGGTAAAATGAGGTAACCTATGTCACATATGGTGATTAAGCATAAGTTAGTTGACTTTAGGAGTACCCCGACGCCTAATTCAGAGGAGCAAACACTACCAATAGTACGAGGAGTTAAAACGCAACATAATAGACTGTGCGGTCAGAAAAGTGGCCTGCCAAAAGTCACTAGAGCAAGAGATAGGTACTTGAGTGCAAAGTACCTATCTAGACCCGAATACATAAACCCAGAATGGGTCAGGAACTATGTACCCAGTATCCAAATCCGGGCATGTAAAAGTCTATAAATACTCCACTATCTACCTCATAAAAGGGGATTCTGGATTTTCTATTTCTACGATATACTAAAGAGATATTTTGAGAGTTTTTGAGACCTATAGTCTTAAACCTCTCACATTTTGGCTTTTCACAATTATTTCTTTGATCATTTGATCTCTTCTTTGAATGATCATTCTACGACTGGAGTTCTCTTCTATTTTCTTAACCGCTCCTTCCTCCTCGCCACTAAATTTCTTACCAAAGAATTGATAATCCGTGGATCCAATTTATTTTTTGACCCGAAGTCACCCTCACCACAAAACTCTAGTTGGCCGACCTTTCACTCTAGACCTCATTCGACTCACTGTTGTCAAACTCTATTTTTTTCTTCTCTTTATCCCCAATTCTTTTTTGAGCGCCGGAGCGTCATTGGAAAACACCCCCCAATTGTGTTTTCCCCGACCTTTACATGTTTGTCCATTTGTACAGGAGCGTGATTCTCCAATAACTATTCCGTAAAGACGAAACCTTACCGAAACACCTATTATACTAGTATATGATATGTTATCTTATAAAATGACACTTTTATCAAGAATATACCACGTATCTATGTTTCTCATTTACTTCTTTTTAAAAATACCACATTCTTTAAATTTTACCTGAAGATTGTTCAAAACATCGAAATATATTGTACATCTTTTTTTGTAGAATTTACAACACAATATCCATCATTTTTACCATATTTTCTACTTTTAAAATAATAATTTTGGGTTAAGTCATGATGTCTTTTTATACATTTTTTCAGTTTACATATTACTGATTCTCATTTGCAAGAGATATTATTCGACGGTAAAAGATTCTTCGAAGAACAATATACTTTATCAAATATTAACTCTAAGAGCAGTTTAAGTGGTGATATTTGGTGGGTTTCATAAGCCCAAAAGAAAATAAAAAGTGGATCTAATAATTAAAATGGGTCTGATACGTCTTAGTGGGTTGAGCTTGTTGATACCGTATTACACAGATACGTGTCAAGCAGGCATTCGTCGTAGTTAATTTCATTGGGGAAAGACTGGAAAACAAAAAAAAAAATTCATTTGATAACTTTTTGTTTTCTCACTTCATCGTTGCCGACGGAGAAAACGATTGGTCTTCTTCTCCATGTGTACCAAATCGCCGGCGATTCTCCATTTCTCTCTTCATTGTTGGTGGTTCTTCTCCTGCTTATCCATTCTCAGCCCTCACAGGTTATTCTTTGATCCCGATTTGGATTGAAACTTTTGTATTTGTTATGGTTTCATTTAGATCTCTCAACATCAATGATTTTGTTTGTTAGATAATTGTTTCGGATTTTGAATATACGGATTTGGTGAATTATGAACTGTTTTTTGTTTTGTTGTTTCTGGATTTGGATTCGGATCTATGGATTTCTGAATTTTGATGCGAACAGTGAGTACGAAAAGGTTCATAACTATGGATTTAAGGTTTGTATTCATCATCTTATTTTTTCACGAGTTTTGGTTGATCTTAGCATAATAAAGCTTGAATCCAATTGACTTCTATTGTCGGTTTTTGGGTGTGTAGCTGTGGATGACTTGGAGTTTATTCAATGGATGAGAAGTACTACAATTCTATGCGATTCTATTTTCGTGATTCTGTTATTTATGTTATGAAAAGATGAGAAGTACTGCGATTCTGTTATGATTTGCTTATTGAATTTGATTGTTTTTGTGAAGTATGCTCGTAGATGAAGTTAGCATTTAGGGTTGATTAAATTCGGAATGTTTTGTGACATAGAATCCTACTGAAGTTGATTCATTTCGGTTACATATGCATTAGACTCACTTGATATACTATTTTGATGAAGTATAGCATTATATTTCATTCAAATTCATATAACCATGCCTAAAAATGGTCTCTTGCATTGGTTTTTTTTGTGCTAGTTAGTGTATCTTAAGCACAACTGAATACATATTAGGTAGTTGAGCAAAACTTTTATGATGAACACTGCATATTCTTAATCTTATATGCATATAATTATCTGCTAGAGTTGATTGTTTTTGTGAAGCATGTTCAACTTTATTTATGTAGTTAAGCAGTTGAGTAAAACATTTATGATGAACACTGTCACTTGTCTCTGTCTGTTTGTAAAGTTGGTTTAGAAATTTATGGTGATAGACATATATTGACATGTAACTTAAACTTTGGCTGAACGTATAAGTTGAAATGTTTTAAAGAAAATTTGATCTAGTAAACTCAAATGTAAACTAAAGTAAAATGAATTATAACTTAAACTGATCCAAACTAAACTGAATTGTAGTTTAAAATAAAATGTAACTTAAATTAAAGTTTAAAATAAAATGTAACTTAAATTAAAATTTAATGGTGATGATGCATTAGTCATCTAAGTCAGTGGTTATGGTGATGACTAGTGTCTCATATACTTAAATTATCCAACTGACCGGTATTCAATACAAATTAGGTGGATCAATATTGAGGCTGTGCCTTTATAATGACTCTATCTCAGCTAAACAAAACTCATATCTTGTTAATTACCTTTGTAGCTAAACAATTGATTCCATTGATTCTTTTTCCTCCTCTCAATCCTTTACCAATTACTTGTTCAGCCAAGAAGAGATCACTTATCCTGAAACTTATTCACAACCACTGTCACCTCAAAACCAAACACCTTCAGCCTTAAGTAAAAAAAACTAGGGTTAGATGGACTCTCCTCGAAGAAAGGACCCTTGCAAGTGCTTAGTTAAACACTTCCAAAGATTCTATAGTGGCCAATGAGCAGATATCAAGGGCTTTTTGGGATAGAGTTGCAGCATATTATGCTGCAAATCCTCCGGTGTCAAAGCTTGCCATCCAAGAGGCAAATACTTGTAAGCAAAATGGCAAAAGATGAATGAGAGTGTAATGAAGTTTGCTGGTTGCTAAGAGTATGTAGAGCGGATTCCTCGCAGTGGAGAGACGGATAATGATGTTCTTCTGCTGGCTAGAAGCTCTACTTCCAGGATCAAAAGGCCAAATTCACACTTGAGCAAGTTTGGAGAATACTCAAAAATGATCAGAAATTGTGCACCTTCTACACTTCAAAAAGTAAACCAGTGAAGAAGAGAACAAAACTAAGTGATGCTTCTGGAAGCTCCAATACAACCTCCTAAGTAGAAGAAGACACAATGAAATGGCCTATTGGTGTTAAGGCAGCAAAGGCGAAAGCCAAAACCAGAGGTAAGGCAAAGAGTAAAGAGTGTGAGGCCAGTTCTATGAAAGAGCTTCAGTCCTTCTGGGTGATTAAGGAGATGCACTTAACTTATAAGGAGACACTCTCCAAGCAGAAACTGCTTGACAACGTCATTGCTAGGTCTGAAACACTAACATTGAAGTGACCCTTAAGGACTAGCTTATCAATGAGATGTTGTCTACCTGTAATGAGGTTGTTTTATATAATAGAAAAGATGGCTGATTCTCATTTCGTAAGTGTATATTGTAACTTGCTCTTTCATTTTGTGTATATGTTGTGTGTATGCTTAATTATGTAGATAACTTGTTCTGATTCTCTTCCTTTGGTTAATTATGTGCAGGTTGGAAGCTACTGTGTTGTTTGTTTGGAAGCTAGTGTGTCGGCAAGGAGGAAGATATTGGAAGCTAGTGTAGTGTATAGATCAGTCTTTGTCTTTAATTTACTATGTAATTTTGTATTTTGTAACAAAGTAGGTGTACCAAACTATTGGTGTTTTGTAATGTGTTTTGGTTGTTGTACCAAACTTTGTCTAAAAAGTTTATATATATATGTATATATGTTCGACTAATGTTTGCAAATATGTGTACCAAACATCCTTCTCCAAGTTTCTTTCTCCTTTGATTGCAAACTTTCTTTCTCCTTTGATCTCATTCTCTATTACCAAACTTTGCTTCTCATTTTGTTGCTAAGCTCTCTTTTTAATCCCAAACAAGATTATTCTTTGCTTTGTTTTTTCTCCTTCAGTTTGTTTTCTTTCTATCTCATTCTCTATTCCCAAGCTCTTCTAATTATCTTTCTCACTCGTTTTTTTTCTTTTATTCAAATTCTCTTTCTTTTAACATTTCCAAAAATATAAAAACAATGGCATCTCATCTTCACACATCTAATGACAATTTTGATGAGACTTTTGATAAAAATATCGATAAAATCTTTGAAATATGTTTTGAAGATGGTATAGATGATTACAATAGATGTGTAACGGCCAAAAAAAGAAGAACAAAAGAAATGCAATAGAAAGAGAACGCGAGGAAGGAAATATTCGATTATGGAACAATTACTTTTGCGACCATCCTGTTTACCATGATGGTATTTTCCGATGACGATTTAGAATGAACAAGCAACTTTTCATGCATATTGTTCAAAGACTTTCCAATGAATTACCATATTTCCAACAGAGACCAGATGCTACCGGAAGGTTCGGTCTATTTGCCCTACAAAAATGTACAGCCGCCATTCATCGTCTGACATATGGTCTTGCAAATGATGCGATGGATGAATACCTCCAGATGGGTGCAACCACTGTGAGCCAATCCTTAGAGCATTTTGTGGATGAAATTATACATTTATTTGAAGGTGAATACCTGAGAAAGCCTACACCGGAGGATCTCCAACGATTACTCAATATTGGAGAGAGTCTCGCGGATTTCCTAAGATGATAAGAAGCATTGATTGTATGCATTGGGAGTGGAAGAATTATCCTACGACTTGGAAAGGGCAGTATTCACGCGAGCATGGAAAACTCACTATCGTTTTAGAGGCTGTGGCATCACAATATCTCTAGATTTGGCACGCTTTTTTGGAGCTCCATGTAAATGTAATAATATTAATATTCTTGGCCGCTCACCGGTTTTTGATGATAAATTAGAAGGTCGAGCTCCACAAGTCAGTTACTGAAATTCCCAATTTTTGTTTTTAATTAAATAATTGGCTCGGATTATTATTCCCATAAATAATAATCCTCAAAGCCAATTCAAACCAATTACACTAAACTGGACAAATCAAACCAATTACACTAAACCAGACAAATCAATATAAACTAGCGGAAGACAATAATCAATTAAACCAGATTTAACCATTAAATCTATAATACCAATTCAGCACAACTAACAACCTAAACCAGTTTCTAATTTCATAACACAAACAACAAACGAGACCCTAGATCATCCTCCTCTTCATAACCATGATTCCACAATCCCAATCTTTACCTACAACATATAGAAAAACGAGTTGCGTGAGTATTATCAAAAATACTCTGTGAAACGGTCATCCTATCTACGACCTATCACTCAGGCTCAATAGGAACAACACCAAACACAAAAAATCATAAACATGTTTAATCAATACAAATCACAATTACCGCAATTAGTGTCGATCGACACAACCACTAGGTGTCGATAGACACCTAAATCGCATAAACACAGAAACCAAAACACTGGTGTCGATTGATACCTAAATCGCATAAACACAGAAACCAAAACACTGATGTCGATCTACACAACCACTAGGTATCGATCGACACCTTATCGCAGATCGCCGAATCTAGCCTATCCTCTCATGGCTCGATTCCTGGTCCATCAAGCGATCACCCAGCATCGATGAAAAAGTCACAGCAATAACAACACGGGAACACAGAGATATCTCACAATCTCAATCACCAAACCATTCAAAAAGTCATTGAACATCAATAAATCATTCCCTATATCACCCAGAAGCCATGGTCGTGCACTCACCTGGAAAATCAAAGGGAAAAGAGATATGAACACAAAATCAGTGACTCGAAGCCCTCGCATCCTCTGATCTCACACGCACACACCGAGGAACACTTCCTCTACCACCTATAACTCACAACTAGGGTTTCCCCTAAACCTGAATTAGATTTCCTAAAAACAGAACTGACGCGCTACCTTATAGACAAGCTCCTGAAACTAGACAAGAAGAGCTTTTGAACGACATATAGATCGTCGCCAAACTCTCTCTGGAACTCCGACAAAATGCCTTTGAAGTGGTCTGATCACATACCCGATTTTGCACATATCTCTCTCACAAAAACAAAGCTATCTCTTAGCATACACATCCGATTGATAAACTGATTTCACTCACGGCTAGATTAGAGAAAGGAGAACGTATCCACAAAATTTCCCTTTGATCCGATCTGTTCCTCATGTCTGTTTCTCTTCTCTACCAAAACGGAACAGAACTGCCTCCCTCTCACAAATCCATTCTCTTTTTCAAGAACACTCTTTTCTCTCTTTTCTTCCTCTGAACACGTTTTCTGCCTCTTGGTGCACGGCCAAAACGTGTTTTATATCAACTCCTAGGGTTTCCAAACTTAAACTGCGCAAACCGAACGATTTAAAAAATCAAACCGGTTCTAACCAAAAATTATTTGTGTCGATCGGCACTCTTTGTATCGATCGACACCCCTTTCCAATTCCCAAAATTGGTTTTCGGATGTTATAATTACCGTGTCAATGGACGTCGATACCATATGGCTTACTACCTCACATATGGTATATATCCGAAATAGGCAACTTTCATCCAATCAATTTCTCGACCACAAGGTGCAAAAGTATCATTATTTGCTAGTTGTGAAGAAGCTGTCAGAAAAGATGGCGAGCGCGCTTTTGAAGTCTAGTAAGCTCAGTTTGCTATTGTTCGAAACCAAGCTCGGTTTTAGGATAAGTCAAGAATAGGCAAGATAATGAGAGCATGTATCATATTGCACAGCATGATAGCAGGAGATGAACGAGACCAACAAACTTAATACGATTTATCAGAACTTGTACAAGGAAAAGGAAGCGGGTCTTCACATGTGGACTACACGTTTTCTAAAGAAACATCTATAAATGTGAACAATATAATGGTTAATCGAGCTCGACTTCGTGAAGAAAGAATTTATCGACAATTGAAAAATGATTTGGTTGAGCATATTTGGCAAAACTATGACAAGTTTCACCCACCCCCGGCAAGTTTCATCTTCTGGCTCTTACTCTTTACCCACAACGTGAAAATTTAACAAGCGTTTCACCCTTAATCTGGATTTCTACTTGTATATCACCATAACTGAAAATTGAACTCCGTTTTTCCCCCTAATATGTTTTAACTCGGTTTACTGTAGACCAAGATTTGATTAATGAAAACAAAACTAATAGTTAACTGTTTAATGCTTGATTAGAAAACAGTAAACCGAAATCCAACCCGATTATGAAATCCGACCGTTGTTAAAAAAAAACAAATCCAAAAACAACATAATTATCCTTTCCCCAATTCCCCCATAAGAACCCTAATTTTTTCCAAACACCAAATCCCAAAAATTGACCTCTTCTCACATAATTTCGTAGATGGAAGATGAATTGGCCTTGGGGCCTCCAATTTCGACAGAAGATGGTCCCGAAGATAGAGAGAATCCAGAGGAAAGGGTTCACTTTGACATCGAGCATGCATTGAGAGACTTTGAAGATGAACCTTCGATTAGGCACAATGTGTGTCCTGAAGTTGATAGCAACGACAAAGAAGAAGTTCATGGAAAGCAGAGGAGACAACACGAGATTAGAAGAGGCGATGGAATTTTGTATGAAGGACAAGTCTTCATCAATGGAGTTGCTTTTAAGGAGGCTATCCTCGATTACGCGATGAACACTGCTACAAACAATAGGAAGTACAGGTATGATCCAGTAAAGGCTGGTTTTAGATGTGTTGGAGGAGACAAAGACACTTGCATGTGGCGTATCTATTGCTCAATCGACAAGAAGATTGGTAAGTGAAGGGTGAAGATCTTCAAGAGTAAACATTCTTGCATTCCAAATGGTTTGGTTCAGATGTTTAGGACTCCGATTATTGCATGTTTATTTCTTGACAAAATCAGAACCGATCCTGCTTATTTCAAGCCATTGAAGATTGAACAAATAATCAAAGAGAGATGGAAGATCACTGTTTCTAGGGGCCAATGTCAGCAAGCAAGGTATAAAGCATTGAATTGGATTGAGAAAGAGTATACGGAGCAGTTTGCATCTATCCGAAACTACCAAGGTGAGATATTTGAATTCAACCCAAATTCTTCTGTGGAGGTTGAGTGTATTACAAATGAGGAAGGTCAAATTGTGTTCAACAGGTTTTATGTGTGTTTTGATAGCCTTAGGAGGTCATAGAAACAATGGTGTAGGCCTCTTATAGGTTTAGA
Source organism: Draba incana (assembly GCA_963576765.1). Taxonomy (NCBI): domain Eukaryota; kingdom Viridiplantae; phylum Streptophyta; class Magnoliopsida; order Brassicales; family Brassicaceae; genus Draba; species Draba incana. The sequence continues at coordinate 13,938,791 of OY755208.1, forward strand.
TGGGCCATTTTTTAGAGTTAATATGAAATGGCAAGTGTTAGTAGCTAAAAACGATGGAACCCACTATTTATCCATTTCTATTTACTACTTTTTTTTGTAGTTATTATATTTCTTATATCAAGTATCAAGGGAAAATATCTAGCAAAAAATAGTGGTCGGGAAGGTTAGATTAGCAAAAGCCATTGGAATTTTTTTTTATACATTGGAATAATTCGTTTGGTTATTAATGACTAGTAAAGGGGAAAATAATAACTAAAAAAGAATTAGTTATTCATCAAAGTTTGATTTATTCAATGACTAGAATTAAACGCGGGTATATAGCTCGGAGGCGTAGACAAAACTTTGTTTATTTGCATCAAGCTTTCGAGGGGCTCATTCACGTTAGGTCGAGATGCGGATAATGCAGTATATCCTGTGGCTTGGTATGTGTTACCAGTTGAGAACTTTGACAATTGGGAGTGGTTTATGAAGAAGATCCAAATAGATTTGGACTTAGGAGATGGAGATGGTTTCATAATGATCTCTGATAGGCAGAAGGTTTGTCTTTGCGTTTGGAAAATAGATTAAGATTTGTAATTCATGTGTCTTTGCATATATGGTTGGTTGATTGTATTTGTCTTTCTAGGGTTTAATCAAGGCAGTTCAGCTTGTACTACCAGTAATGGAGCATATAATGTGTATTAGACACATCTATGGCAACCTAAAGAGCAAGTATGGCAAGAGGCCTGAGATGAAGTGGTTGATATGGCAGCTTGCTTGGAGTTATAATGAGCCAGAGTACAAGGTTAATTTGGACAAGATCTCCATGTATGATTCGGCAGTTTATGCTGATGTGTTGAAGAGTAAACCAGAGAGTTGGGTTAGATCATTTCAGAAGATTACAGATCATTGTTGTGAGGATGTTGAAAATAACTCAACAGAATCATTTAACAAGACAATAGCCAAAGCTAGAGAGAAGCCACTTGTGCCAATGTTGGAGATGATTGCTACTTTAGCAATGGTTAGAATTTCCAAGAGAGATGTCGAAGCATGTGTATGGACTAGTTCATGTTCACCGTATGTAGGAGAATACCTTGAGGTATTGCACGAGGAGGCAGCTCTATGCAAAGTAACTAGAAGCACAAATAACACATACGGTGTAGGTCTCTATGGCTGTGGTTATAAAGTGAGTTTAGGGAATAAGACTTGCACATGTAAGCGGATTCAAATCACTGGAATCCCTTGTGAGCATGCTGATGGAGTAATTTTGGATAGAAAGTTAGTGGCTGAGGACTATGTTTCTCGCTGGTTTAGGACATCCAAGTGGAGGAAGACTTTTGAAGAAGGTGTAGTTCCACTTAGACGCTGGAAATTTTGGCCAGCAAAAGTTATTCCAAATCTTGACTTGATGCATGATAAGAAAGATAACAAAAGGAAGCCGGGAAGAAATGAGTCTCCTCCAAAGACAGCCCCAACAAATGTGAAAAGGGTCATGCATTGTAGTGTTTGTCATCAAGCAGGACACAATGCTAGGTTTCACAAAGAGAAAGAGGTATTTGTTGCATTCGGACAATTAAGTTTATGTTTCAAAATCTAAAGATGGTGTATGTAAACTGAAATCATTTGTCATGTTGTTACTTGTAGACTGCAGGTCAATCTTCTCAAACTGCTCAAGCTTCTCAAGGAAATCAAGCTTCTCAAGGGATGACTGTTTACACTACAAGAAAACTGTATTTTAGCGTCGAAATTTAGCGTCGAATTTATTCCGACAAAATTTTAGCGTCGATTTTGCGCCGTAATGGCGTCCAAAACACAATTCAACGCTAACTCGACGATAATTAGGGACGAAACATTTCGAAGCTAAATCGACGCTATCGATTTAGCATCGGAAGTCTAAGTTTGATGCTAAATCGATGCAAATTTAGCGTCGAACGTATAGCGTCGACAACACAATTCGACGCTAAACCGTCGCTAATTAAGGACGAAACATTTCAAAGCTAAATCGACGCTATTTCGCGTCGATTTAGCATCGTTTAAGCATCAGAAGTCTAAGTTCGACGCTAGATCGATGCAAATTTAGCGTCAATTTAGCGTCGAACGCATAGCGTCGAATATAGCGTCGAATATATGTTTTAAAAATTAGTAGTCTATTATGTACTTGTACCATAACCGTTGTATGTTTAATATTTTCAAGTCTCTAATGTACCTGTGAAAGAAGTCGTTTTAAAAATTATGTTTCATTATTTGTAATGTTTTATTGGAGTTGCATTATCAATATATCTCGTTGTATGATTGTTATCGACACTAATTCATTCCTGTTAGATTGTTATTGAATTGTTGTGATTGTTATCGTTATATGTTGTAAACATATAATCTTTAAATGGGTTAAGATTGTTATCGTATATGTTGCGGTTTCTTTACCCTAATTTCTAAATGAAAAATATTTTTGTTTAGCGTCGAATTAGCATCAGATCACATAAATTCGACGCTGATTAATAAAATTAGCGTCGAATTAGCGTCAGATCACACTAATTCAACGCTAATTCGACGGTAAATCATTTTTTTTTTGTATGTTCATTTTATTTTATATATTAGTAATGACATATCAATGTACATTTTGTTATAAATTTGTAGGGAAATGAATTTAGTAAATATGTAGGAAATTTGATATGTAAAAATACATGTGATTGTTATCGTTATATGTTGCGGTTTTAAAATCTTTAAATAGGTTAAGATTGTTATCGTATATGTTGAGGTTTCTTTACCCTAAATGATTTAGCGTCGAATTAGCATCGAATCACATGACTTCAACGCTAATTTTGTTAAATAGCATCGAATTAGCATCAAATTCATGTGATTCGACGCTAAATCAAACTAATTTTCCATTTATGGTTTAGGGTATAAAAAATAAAAGATTTAACGTCGACGATTCAGAGTAAAGCTACAATGTTATCTATATTCAAAGATTTAATTGCCAACAAATTCGTATGTTTGTATAATTTGATATTACTAATGCATGTAAGGACTTCTATTTGAAAAAACTATATGGGTTTACATATACCTTCATAACCCTTTATGAACCAAATATGTAATTTCAAATTTCAAAATTTTAAATTATTCTATTATATGAATGATTGAAAAGGCTAAGATAGTTTTTGTACTAGTGGCGGCTATCCTAAACCCTAAACCCCAAACATAAAATTAGGTTAAGGTAGCATCGATTTAGCATCGAATTAGCATCGATTCGATGCTAATTCGACGCTATCTGAACAAATTTTTTTTTTAGGGTTTAGGGTTTAGGGTATTCAATGGATAAATTAATGTGATCCGACGCAAATTCGACGCTATATTGAATTAATTTGATTAACCAATGGCGGTTAACCGAAAAAATTCAAATTTTGTTTGTTAAACCAACGGCGGTAAATCGAATTAATTTTGATTTAGCGTCGAATTATCGTCGAATTGATGGGCAGTGCGACGCTAATTCGACGCTAAATCAAATAAATTTGGATATGTAACATTAACTCTGCGTGGGGAATAGAAATTATATTTAAATGTAATCTGACGCTAATTCGGCGCTAATAGCGTCAAATTTGCGTCGAAATAGCGTCGGTTCACGAAGTAAAAACAGAGACCGACGTCTTCTTCTCCGGTTTGCTACAACTCCTCTCCCTTACCTCTCTCTCTCTCTCTCTCTCTCTCTCCGGTCACCTTTTTCTCTCTCTCACGCCGCCTCTCTCTCTCCCTCTCCTCTCCATCTCCTCTCTCTCTCCCTCACGGCTCCTCTCCTCCTCGTCAACTAGATCCGCCGCCGCCGGATCTCCTTTCGCCCACGCCGCCGCCGGATCTTCTTCTCCTTCGGTTCTCCTTCCGATGATATGGTACATAATTAAAAAAAAAATTGTTTATATATATTTGTAATTTGTAATAAATTAGTTATGAAATTGATTTTAGAAATATGTAGTAAGTAGATTAGGAATTTTACAAATATTTGTAATTTGTAATAAATTAGTTATGAAATTATATATAGTTTTAGTAATGATATGAAATTGATTTTAGAAAAGGGTTTTATGAATTCTATAGTAAATAGATTTTAGGAAATTTGATATGAAATAGATTTTAGGGTAAATGTAGGAAATAAATTTTAGGAAATGGAATTGAATTTAAATTTGAAAAGTTATGGAATTGAATTTAGATTTGCTAAGTTATAGATTTGAATTTAGATTTTATGAAATTTATTTATGTAAAGTCAAATAAAACAAATTTAGGAGTTTTTTGGATGTTAAAATAGTTTTTTTAAATGAAAAACGAATTTACAAGTTCATCAAAGATGTCCCGGCAGCTTGTTCGTCTTCTCAATATTCTTACTCTCTGGGTTCGTCTCAGCCGCGTTTGACCGCTCAGTTGGAAGCTGCTAATGCTAAGATTGCGCACCTAAAGACCCATGTCTCGTCATTGAGCAGTCTCTTTGACATCATTGCAGTGGATAATCCGACATTAGCCACTGGCTTGCAAGGGATGAATCGTCCTCCACCGCCTCCTACATCTCCTGGTGCAACGCAATTCCACCAAGAGTTCGAAGATATCGTGAACCTAAGGACCCAACAACCGCCGTCGGATTAACGTTTTAATTTTATTTGTAACGGATAATTTTATTTTGTATCGGATAATTTTTAATTTTTATTATAATAATTATAATAATTTTTAATTTATAATAATTTTGTATAATAAATTTTTTTTAAAAAAAATGTTATCATTCGAAGCTAAATCGATGCTAAATCGATGCTTATGTAGCGTCGAATTAGCGTCGACACCTGATTCATTCGACGCTAATTTAGCGTCAAACTAGCGTCGATTGAATCAGGTGTCGACGCTAATTCGACGCTAATTTAGCATCGAATTACCATGCATTTAGCATCAAAACGTTTCGATGCGAATTCGACGCTACAGTAGCGTCGAATTAGCGTCGAAATATTGTGTCGGATTAGCGTCGAACATCCGACGCTAACTTAGGGTCGAATTAGCGTCGAACTTCGTTTCGACGCTAAAATAGCGTCGAAAATGAATTAGCGTCGACGATTTAGCGTCGAAATGTTTTTCGAGGCTAAATCGACGCTAAGAGGTTTTAGCGTCGAAATAGCGTCGAAATATGCCGACGCTAAATCAATGTTTTCTTGTAGTGTTAATGCTTTTGTAATGACTTTTGTGTCTTGATATTTGCTTTTGTAATGGCTTTTGTGTTTACATTTGGTAATGGCTTTTGTGTTTTAACATTTTTGTATTTGGTATTCGGTTAATGACATTATTTTTTTGTCCCTTTTTGCAGTTATTTAAATCATAGTCATTTGGTAATGCCAATGCTCACATCAAACTAAAAAACAACTAAAACAACACAAACTTGAATCGTGAATTATTTGGTAATCCTCACATCAAACACAAACAACAACTAAAACACACAAACTTGAATCATGAATCTTGTCTTAACAAACAACACCAACCAAACAAGCTTCAAGCTTCAACACAAACCAAACAAGTTTCAATTTAACTTAGCCTACTAGCTTCCCAATCCCAACAATGCTCACACATCCTAAGCATACGAGAACTATCATCTTCTTTATGTTATATTTTGCTTCAACCAAAGCTTCTTATATTCTCTGGAAGATCTCTTTCTCTATCTTCATGACTGTCTTCTCAATTTCCATTGTCATTGCCGTACGCAAATACTTGATATCTTCCAACGTTGCCTCATCAACCCACTTGAACATGTGATTGTCGTTAACAAGCTACAAATGTTGATCGTAAATTGAGCTACGGAAATTTAAGAAATTGGAAATTGAGATACGGAAATGAGAATCAAAACAAAAAAATTCCACATTACCTTACGTGTTGCAGCACACGCACACCGATAGTATCTCCGAAACGGATTTGCCTCCGTTTTTGATATCTTCGCCACAATTTCACCACCACACCAACATCTCTTAGGCACACCAATCACCCTTCCTCTTTGTCTTTCTAGGCCACTAAATGAACCACTCGAAGCTCCTCCAGATTCATTGCTCATCCGGCACAGTCGGATCAAAACTTAGAAGAACGAAAAAAAAAATTTGGATTTCAAATTTTGAAGAAGATAACAACTAATTATGACTAACATTGATTTGAATAATCGACAAAACACTATAAAATCCAGAACATAACAACTAGTTACAACTAACCTTGGATAATTGAGCTTCAATTTCACCAATTGGAGAATTAGGGTTCATTAATTTTGAAGATTAGAAAATTTGGGGATTTTTGGGTTATAATTTTGAAACCGATACACTTGGGTAAAAAACGTGGGTCTGGTCAGGTTTTAATAACATTCGGGTTTTGATTTAGGTTTACTAATCGATTTACGTGGTTCACGATCGGGTTTTGTTGATAACCTAGAAAATCCAGATTAAGGGTGAATCGCTTGTCAAATTTTCACGTTGTGGGTAAAGAGCACGAGCCATATGAAACTTGCCAGGGTGGGGGGTGGGGGGAGTTAGTACGTTTTCCCCATAAGTGAAGATTAGAGCCGACTTAATTGTTTTGTTTTCCATCATGCTTTTATATGTTTTCTTGCATTTTACGTTTTTACGGATTGTAATATTACATTTTTTTATAATCTTCTATTTTTATGTACTACTTTGATTATTTTCTATTTTACAAACATTAAAAAAAAATTATTTTAATGATACCCATACCGATCTCACCATTGGGGACAGATTTATTAACAATAACTTATTGGGTCTCAAATAATTAATTAATATTATAATTAATACTAAAAAATTGCTTAATACTCCCAATATATCACCACTATCCACGCTCTAACACCTTAAAAATCATGAGCCTAATACCTGAAAATTTTGAAACTACAAAAAGAACTTTTACCTAAAAATTATCGTAGTCATCTTATCAAATACTCCCTCTGTGTTTAAAAGATTGATGTTTTGGATTTTTTCCTTGTTTTCGAAAGATTGATTTTCTACACTTTACTTTATACTTTTACGTTTTACTAAGTGATTACATAGTTTTTTAATCAACTAAAAAGAGAAAAATATATAAAAGTAACAGAAAATTACGCTCTATACCATTAAAGTGAAATGATATATACAAAAATACCATTCCGTTTTATTTCTTTCCTTGGACATACCACATTTGTCTTCTACCTCTCTCTCTCTTAGTTAAAATAACCATATTGCCCTTCTTCTTCATTTTAATCTCACTTTCTCTCTTCTCTTTCTTTCTTCTTCAATGGTGAAAAGGTGGTGGTAGATGGTGATGTCGACTCCGGAAAAGACAGCAATAAAGCCGAGGGAAAAGCCGAGCCGACGACAGAGACAACGGCGGTGAACGGACGTCTGCACTGGAGACAACCCAATGTAAGAGACAAAAGCAGTGAACAAACGTCTACATCGGAGACAAGCCGACGTCGGAGACGACGGCGGTGAACAGACGTCTGCACCGGAAACAACGGCGGTGAACAGACGTCTGCACCGGAAACGACGACAGTGAACGGACGTCTGCACCGGAGACAAGTCGATGTCAGAGTCTACGACGGTGAACAAGACGTCTACACCGGAGACGATGTCGGAAACAACGGCGGTGAATAGACGTCTGCACCGGAGATAAATCGACGCCAGAGACAACAACGGTAAACAGACGTCTGCATCTGAGACAAGCCGACGTCGGAGACAACGGCGGTGAACAACAGACGTCTGCATCGAAGACTACGTCGGAGACAACGGCGGTGAACAAGACGTCTGCACCGAAAACAGCGACAGTGACGGTGATTAATAAGACGTCCACACTGAAGACAAGACGACCGCGGAGACAACGGCGGTGGACAAGTCGGAGACGGCGACGGTTACAGTGCCAGACAACAGTCGGCGGTGGGCATTATTGTCTACGAAATCAGCTAAGTTATGAGCAAGGTTAAATTCGTCTTTTTGCGTTTGCCCAATAGTGAAAAGTGGTAGAAAATGAAAGATGTTTGGTCAAGTGGTAGAAATGGGAAGCCCAATACAAAATAATGGTAGATACGAATATTATTCCAAAAAGTAAATCAAAAATAGAAACAAATAAATAGTTGACATAAATATTTATTATATCTTAATATATGTAAAAAATTCATAGCAATAAAAAAAACTGAGGGAGTAAAGTGTAATAGGAATCATTTTACCAAAGAAAAGTCATCGTTTGGTGACGACAAAAAAGCCACAAACCTAGAAAAGTAGTAGCCCAGCTAAATTGTACTATGTAATGTAAATAAATTCTTGGAGTTGTATAAAAATATTCTGGTAAGTTTTGTCACGGTGCATGAGCACATCGATTATTGGCAATTGTTTGTAATATAGTATTCTGAGTTTCTCAGCCTTATGTAATAAAAAATACTCAATTCTAACTAGGCGTTTTCTTTTATCTACTACTTCGGATAATGGCGGAGGATGAAGGAGATTTGGAGACTAAAATGAATAAATTTCACTATACATGAAAAAAGAAGTTACAATATGAAAACAAAATATTTTTTTGCAAAAACAGATATTTTATGAAATTTTTTTATAGAAATAGATAAATATAAAAATCTTTATTTATCATACAGCAATCTAAAAATCTTTTGTTTTGGTTAAGCTATTTTACCTTGCATGCCCAAAAAAGAATCTGCGTATATATGAACTTTTTTAATATGGTTCGGATTGCTAGGTTTCATGGTTCATCATTTTAAAACATTGTAAACTTTACCAAACATGTGGTCATCAAATAAAGTTAGTTTTATTGTACTTCCTAGCAGGTTAATACTATCATATACGAGGGCAACTCTCCAATTGTAAAATGACACGTAATAATCTTACACTTCCTAGGATACTTTCTGGTGTTACCCAACGAATCAAAATGCGTGTTTGTGGATAAAGACGACAAAAAACGGGATTACACCTTATCCTTACTTTTTTCTTTTTAGATTTTGAAAATCAAGAAAGAAAGACAAATATTTTTGGCAGTCGAATCTTTTGGTAACAACGTTTCTACTCAGATGGGGACCTAACTAGTAACTACATTTTGGTTATGACACACTAGGCCGATATCTGCGCGTACGCGAGTTTAACTTTTCTTATATATATATATATATATATTTTTTTTTTTATTAAAATTCTTATATTTACTTTAATATCAAATTTGACGTAGTTATCTCTTAATAACGATAATCACTTTACAGAACCAAACATATGATATGAGAACGTAAATGATACATTGCATTGTCTATGCTTTCTTTCTTGGTATTTTTTCTCTCGTTCTGGCATCATATGTTTTGTGTGTAGATCCGTGTACATATAGTGATCACTAGACAAAGAATTATCACATCTTTATATCATTAGATATTACCATTTGTTTCTTCTTCTTCTTTTTCTTGCTTATTATCTTACATGTTCACACACTCGTTTCTTTATCTTCTTTGGTTTCTTAGCCTTCTTCTCCAATTTGCTGCACTATGAACACTTACCCATGTTTTCACTATCTTTTAATTTTTTATGCATATTGTTCTCATTGTCGCCAATGAGACGTCGTAGTGTCTTTCTCGTGGTTGCCAATAACATCTAAGGCAGTATGACAATACATACATTAAGAAAATTACAAAACCCGGTCCGGTCGGTTAAACCAGCCTTCCAGTGACTACACCAAATTGGTGTCCGGTCTAATTTCCAAAATATTGATCTCGATGCATGTGAAGACTGCATCCAGAGACGTGCCTACTTAATAGAAAACGAAGCTTTTGCTTAGGGCATCATAGCTAATTAAGAGCATATTGGCAAATTTTTTTAATTGTATTTAGTGTAGTGTTTTTTTCCATTAGATAAATGCCTAGTAAAAACCCAAAATTAATATTATGTATTTTAAAGACGTTTAGTTATTAATATTTCTTTGTATTTATTTTCACATGTGTTAAGATTTAACTTTAAGTCTTAGTTTCCACTATTTGTTAGTCAATTTATCCCATTTATTCGTATTTATATATTACAACTTTAATATATATAATTTTATTTATATAAAATACCGTATTTCTTATATCATAGTTATATATATATATATATTATATTTGTTTGTTTCATTATTTATTGAAACAACCAAGTTTTTTTTTTTTTAAAACTAACATTTCTACTGCGGAAAATAAACACTTAAACCAATATAATAAACCAATAAATCCATTAAATAAATAATTTCTTTAACCAAATAAATCAAATAACAAGATTCAGGAATGATCAAATAAATAAACTAGCAACCTAAAACGTTTAGTTCGCTAGACCAAAAACAGCAACAACAACCCTATCATCCTCTTCCAACGGCCTCGATTCCACGATCATACTTTACCTTTACCTCCAACTCAAAAAGAAACCGGGAATTTCGTGAGTATTATCATAAATACTCAGTGGAGCGGTAATCCCGCCAACAGGTTAGACACAGAATAACAATTACCAGTATAATACACAATTTAACACAATTTCATTTTCTCGACAAAATTAATAAAAGCTAGCAACGAGTATCATTCTCAATGTGGTGTCGATCGACACAGCCTCTAGGCGTCGATCGACACCTCTTTGCAGAAACCAGAGCCGAGTCTATCCTCTTGCGACTCGTCTCGGAATCGATACAAATCAACAATCACGATCACATTACATAAGGACAACATCAATTAACAGCAACCATCAACAAAATTCAATCAAACGCGAGAATCACACAACCATCATCAAATAATCGCTAATCTAATGGAAACCCCGCGATCACGCACTCACCTCGCGACTCAGGACAAACAAGGGAATGATCACGAAGAACACAGACTCTACGGCTAAGAATAGCCTCTGATCCACACCGGAACTCACACGGATCCATGCTACGAATGATCACCGGGGATGAATGAACGAAGAGCACTCGAGAAGTCGAACAAACACTCGAATTCTCACGAAAATCTCTCTCGAACTCTTTTTCCTCTAAAATCCTTCTGATTTCTCTTCCCCCCTCGACGGCACACGAACAAAAGGCATAAAAAGAATTGAGCTATAGGGTTTTCATTAATCAAACCGCGTGATAATCGCGGGTTTGCAACTTCAAACCGAATTCTGAAACACAGTGTCGATCGACACCACCTACAGGTGTCAATCGACACCACCCAAAATCCACTAATTTGGGTTACGGTCGTTACAATTCTCCCCCACTAACAATGGATTAAACCTCGAATCCTGACAAAAATCGCCAATTAAGGCCACGACACTCAAACCTGGCCCAAACAGGTCAAAATTATCCGAGATCATAACACTCGATCTCCGAGGCCCTCGTTCAGTCTCATGTTTATACGCCCGTTTCCAGACATCTATTACTCTTAACTCATTCCACACCCCTCCCACTCGCAGGACGCATCCCTTGAGCTATCGGTGTCTCGTGTCCCTTCCACTCTCAAGACGCATCCTTTGAGCTCTGGGTAAACCGTGCCCCTTCCACTCTCAGGACGCATCCTTCGAGCTCCGGGTACATAGGGGAATTAATCATCCCCTCGAGAGAACTAATCATCCCTCCATACTCGCAATGGAAACTAATCATCCCAAATGAGTATACTGGAGAACTAATCATCTCTAAAAATGAATGAGTTATTCGAGGCCGCAGCCCCTAGAGCAATAAATTCTAAAACGTCTATAAACATCTATTGATTAGAACGACCTCCCGTGGTCAAACTCGATACTCCCTAACCCGGAATATCCCAAAACAGGACCATCACCGGCCAACACATCAACCATATAAGAATTACTCATCTTATAAACACAGATAAATAAGAAACTCCATCTTATAAATCTCCAAAAAGTATAATCGTTACAACGAAAACAAAAATACAACAAAAGCAAGGCATGCTCAAAACTGAAACTGGGACTACTAAGAGAAATAAAGCTCAAACGACGACCTGCTTGTCCAACCACTTCCCGAACTTCAATTTCATCTTTGCCTCCGGCTCCCAAGTCTCCTCCTCGCAACCAGCGCAATCCCACAAGACTCGCAACAATGGAATCTTCTTTCGACGCAACTCCTTGACTCTCCTCTCGAGAATCCTCACCGGAACCGCCGGTACCGTCAGATTAGGCTGCAAATCCTTAGGAATCTTAGCCACTAACTCCTCCGATTCATGTAGACACTTCCTCAACATCAAAACATGAAACAACTTATGATACACCTTCATAATCGGGGGTAACTCTAGCTGATAAGCAACCGGCCCAACCCGCTCCACCACCGGAAACGGACCCATAAACCGCAAACTTAGCTTGTTCTCTGCTATGGATCTGTTAGGACCCCTCAACATAGCCATCTTGAGATACACACGATCTCCCACTGCAAACTCAAGCTCTCACCGCCTCTTATCCGCATAACTCTTTTGCCTATCCTGGGCTTCCTTCATGTTCAGTCTCATAACTCGAACCTTCTCCGTCGTTTCCTGAATATAAGTAGCCCCATGAATACTCCGCTCCCCTACTTGGATCCAGCATAGGGGTGTCTTGCATGGCCTCCCATACAAAGCCTTAAAAGGAGCCATCCCAATACTCGCCTGAAAGCTGTTATTATAAGCAAACTACACCAAACTCAAATGATCAACCCAATGACCACCCCAATCTAGTACGTACATCCGCAGTAAATCCTCTAAAGTCTTAATCGTCCTCTCTGACTGATCATCAGTCTATGGATGGTAAGCGGTACTCATATGCACCCTAGTGCCCATCTCTGCCTGAAATGCTCCCAAAAACTCTGAAGCAAATCTCGGATCTCGGTATGACGCAATGCTGGCTGGCACTCCATGCAGCCTCACAATCTCCTTTACAAACTTCTTAGCCAAAACAATCGTACCATCAGTCTTCTTAATAGCAAAAAATGTGCAAACTTAGTCAATCGATCCACAATAACCCAGATAGCATCGAAGGTCCGCGAGTTAGATAATCCTACCAAAAAATCCATCATGATCATGTCCCACTTCCATTCCGGAATTGGTAAACTCTGCAACAAACCATCTATGAACCTTATGCTCCGCTTTAACCAGTGAACACGTGTTACACTTCGAAACCAAATCCGCCACATCTCTCTTCTGACCCAGGGATAATACCGCTTGAGATCACGATACATCTTAGTCGCTCCCGGATGAATCGAGAACTTGCTCGCATGAGCCTCTCGCCGAATCTCCTACCTCAACTCCTCTACCTTGGGTACACAAACTCGCCCGCGAACAAGAATCATCCCATTCAATGCGACCTGATACTCATAACCTTCTGCGATCAACGCATCAACCAAACCCTGATCGCTCGCCTGAGCCACTCGAATCCTACTCAGAAAATCTGCCTGATCAGCCGCCTGTAAACCTAACGGCAACTCTAAGGTGTCTATCTTGCTTACCAGCAACTCTATATCCTGCTCCCGAGCTAAATCTACTCATCGATGACTCAAGGCATTCGCTACCAGATTCGACTTACCAGGATGATAAACAATATCAACCCAACGTCTCTGTCTCACATTCAACAACGACTGAGTGAAAATGTTCTACAGATTCTTATGGTCCATGAAAATTTGAACATTCCCACCATACAGATAGGATCTCCAAATCTTCAACGCAAACACCACTGCACCCAACTCAAGATCATGCGTAGGGTAGTTACGCTCAACACCCCTCAACTACCTCGAAGCATACGTAATCACCCTACCCTCCTGCATCAACACGCAACCTAGACCAATCCCAGAAGCATCGGTGTACACTCTATAAGGCTTACCCGGCTCGGGCAACGCCAACACCGGTGTACTCATCAACATCTCCTTCAGCTTCATAAAGCTGTCCTCGCACTCCTGATACCAAACAAACGAGATATCCTTCTCGGTCAACTTCGTCATCGACTGAGCCATACTCGCAAATCCCTTGACGAATCTCCGATAATAACCTGCTAAACCCAGAAAGCTCCGGATCTTGGTCGCATTGGACGATCTAGACCAATCTCGAATAGCCTCTATCTTAGCCGGATGCACATAAACTCCATTTGCAGAAACAATGTGGCCAAGAAATCCCATCTCTCTCTGCCAAAAACTGCACTTGCTCAACTTAACAAAAAGCGTCAGCTCCCGAAGCTTCTCCAGAACTAACCGCAAATGCACCTCGTGCTCCTCAGGACTCTTAGAGTAAACAAGGATATCGTCGATAAAGATAATCATAAAACGTCCAGATACTCCTGAAATACGCCGTTCATCAACCGCATGAACGCTGCTGGCACATTAGTCAAACCGAAAGGCATAACCACAAACTCGAAATACCCATATCTGGTCCTGAAAGCTGTCTTCCGAACATCAATCTCGTTGATCGGGATCTGATGGTATCCTAATGCCAAGTCGATCTTGGAGAACCAATTAGTACCCCTTAACTGATCTAACAACTCATCAATCCTCAGGAGAGGGTACTTGTTCTTCACAGTGACTCGGTTAAGTCCCCATTAATCGATGCATAACCAAAAACTACCATCCTTCTTTTTCACAAACAACACCGGCGCTCCCCACGGTGAAGTACTCGGACGAATAAAACCCTTACTAGAAAAATCCTCCAAATAAGCCTCGCATCCTCGCTCAATCATCTGCATTGCCTGACCCTTATAAATCACGCGACTCCCTAAAGTCGGTCTCATTCCCTGAACACCAACCTCCCTGTGTCACGCTCGAAGATAACTCTACCTCGATAACAATCCAGATGAACTCTGTAATGAGACAACAATTCCATCCCAAGGATAACGTCATATAGCTCTACCGGACTGATCACCAAATCTGGTGCATATACTGCCCAGCAATCTGAACATCAACTACTCTAGCACGGCCCGAAGTAGCCAGGAATCCACCTCTAGCCACCTTGACTAAACCCGAATGCTCACCAGCGCTGCTACAGATGCCACTGCTCTTGGCATGCTCCGGGGTAACATAGCAGTTCGTGCTCCAGAATCGAAAAGCACATGAGGCTCAAAACCTCCCACTAGCAAGGTCCCTACACAATTCATATGCGTTGAGTACCCTACTAGACTATCAAAGGTAAAATAAAAGAGACAAACAACAATTTAACCGCTAAGAATTTACGAAGTCTGAGTCTAAGATTTTAACTGTGATCGACGCGCCGTTATGCTGTCCCTGCCCCACCTCTCCCAGGGTATAGACTCACGGTGCCGGTTCAATCTTGTTCAACGGCTGCACTGCCGGTAACTGCGCTACTGGCTGGACTGCAGCAACAACCATCTACGATAACTTAGGATACCTCAACCTGATGTGCCCCGACTCCTTGCAGTGGAAACAACTCTGAAATTTGGTTGTTGCAACTGCTGCTGATGGTCGCCCTTCCGAGGGCAACTCGATAGACGATGCTCGAAACTACCGCATCCATAACACGCTCTGCCTCAAACTCTGACTGGCCTGGAAGCGCCATCTCACTTCCGTTGCTGACCCTGTGTAGGCTTGCCGCCCTTGCCGGAACAAAAACAGGAACTACCATGCTGCCTACTCGGTGGAGCAGCAGGAACAACTGCTGCTGGAACCACCGCAACTGCCTGACCTCGTAGGTCCTCCTCAATACCAGCAGCCACCTCTACCAGCTTTGTCCTCGAGGCGTACTCCGTCACTCTGCATCGGGTCCGCAAATCCGGTTGAGTCCCCTCAAGAACCTCTGGACCTGCGCTCGCTGATCCTTCATGCCACTATCCGCATAGACCAGCAGCCTACTGAACTCGGCGTCATACTCTCGGACAGTACGATCACCCTACACTAGCTCCACGAACCTCGTCCTGAGATGATCCAGAGCCTCCTGATCAAAGTACTGAGCGTTAAACTCGGCCACGAACTCTCCCAAGGTCTATGCTGCACCAGGCCTCTTAGCCTCTAAAGCTCTCCACCAAGAATGAGCATCACCACTCAGATAGTTGACTGCCAACTCTACCCTTTACTCTTCAGGGCAACGAACCGTGCGGAAATTATGCTTCACACGCAAACGCCACTCTTCTACCTCCTCGGGGCTAACACCACCCGAAAAGAAAGCATTACTCATTTGATGCATCTGACTCACCATCTCAAGGAAGTCACAATCAATCCCAAAACTTACCGTGAAATCATTAAATTAACTAAACACAAAAATCAATTTAAACAAATAGTCTCAGACATCTAATTTCCATAGTCCTAAAACAGTCTAGGCTGATACCAAAATGAAACAACCAAGCTTTTTTTTTTTTAAACTAACATTTCTACTACGGAAAATAAACACTTATATAATAAACCAATAAATCCATTAAATAAATAATTCCTTTAACCAAATAAATCAAATAACAAGATTCAGGAATGATCAAATAAATAAACTAGCAACCTAAAACGTTTGGTTTGCTAGACTAAAAACAACAACGACAACCCTATCATCCTCTTCCAACGGCCTCGATTCCACGATCACACTTTTCCTTTACCTGCAACTCAAAAAGAAACCGGGAGTTGTGTGAGTATTATCATATATACTCATTGGAGCGGTCATCCCGCCAACAGGTTATACACAGAATAACAATTACCAGTATAATACACAATTTAACACAATTCCATATTCTCGACAAAATTAATAAAATATACCAATTTAATAAACTGGTGTCGATCGACACACCACCATGGTGTCGATCGACACCTGATACTTTTGTACAAGAAACTGTACCGAGTGTCGATCGACACTACCACTAGGTGTCGATCGACACTCGCTAGGAACGAGTATCATTCTCAATGTGGTGGCGATCGACACAGCCTCTAGACGTCGATCGACACCTCTCTGCAGAAACCAGAGCCGAGTCTATACTCTCGTGACTCGTCTCGGAATCGATACAAATCAACAATCACGATCACAATACATAAGAACAACATCAATTAACAGCAACCATCAACGAAATTCAATCAAACGCGAGAATCACATAACCATCATCAAATAATCGCTAATCTAATGGAAACCCCGCGATCACGTCGCGATTCGGGACAAACAAGGGAATGATCACGACAAACACAAACTGTACGGCTAAGAACAGCCTCTGATCCACACCGGAACTCGCACGGATCCACCCTACGAATGATCACTGGGGATGAATGAACGAAGAGCACTCGAGAAATCGAGAACTCGAACAAACACTCGAATTCTCTCGAAAATCTCTCTCGAACTCTTTTTCCTGTCAAATCCTTCTGATTTTTCTTACCCCTCGACGGCACACGAGCAAAAGGCATAAAAAGAATCGAGCTTTAGGGTTTTCATTAATCAAACCGCGTGAAAATCGAAGTTTTGCAACTTCAAACCGAATTCCGAAACACAGTGTCGATCGACACCACCTACAGGTGTCGATCGACACCACCCAAAATCCACTAATTTGGGTTCCAGTCGTTACATTTATAAACAGATTTTATACTATTTTTTTATAAATACTAATTTGTAAAAGTGTTTTAATTATGACACTAAAAACTCTAGGCATGACTTATATTTTTTGTTCTTGTTTTGCTATTTTTTACTTGATTTTACTATCTTCCTTGACCTAGCCTCCAAATTCTCATTATTATGCCAACTTTTGGTGATCATACTTTAAATTTTAAACTGTGTTATTGCTTCCTAGTGACATAACTATAAATAAAACTTAACTAAACATAAAAAAAAGTATTTATTATTTTTGTTTTCGGAAAAGAAAAAGTATATTGAAAATGATTTCTTGAAGCATAATCTTCAATTTTATCTTCAAGCACAATACTAATATAAATTTAACTTGAATCCAAATATAATTTTATCTTGAAGCAAAATATTAAGTTTCGCTTATATTTTTTTCATAAATACTAAATTGTAATTAAGTTACGTTTATGACATATATTTTAAAAGAATGTTATGAATTGCAGAGTTTTGTTTACAAGGCAAATGAATGCATAAAGTTTTGTTTCAAACATTAATTGGTTTCCTAATTTTTTGTTTTAAAAGAAAGTTTTGGGGTGCCACATGTCACTCATATAGAGAGGGTTAATTCAACTTTCATATGTATGATTTACATAGCTTATAGTTTACTTTATACTAGAAAATTACCAGCGTAGAACGCGGGATAAAATGAGTATTGAATAAAATCTATAGTTTTAGTTAAAAAAACACTTGTAGGAAGGTGTGTTTATGAAAAACTAAAAACATCTAATTGTCAAACAAAACAACACATGTAAAAAGATATATGAAAAATTGTTTTACATGCTCATAAATTTTAAAATAGTTTTTATTTAATTCTAAATTAAATATTTTGTGTAATAATTTAAAAATATTTCACATTTAATTATATGATTTAAATCTAGAATTTTCGAAATATTTTAATTTTGACAAGTTTAAGATTTCAAAATATTTTAATTTTGGCAAGTTTAGGAAGATTCTAATGTGTTTGGCAACTAGAGTTATAATAATCAAAATAAATATATTTGTAAATAAATGTGTTTGGTGATAAGTATAACAAAATTAAAAAAATAAATAAAAATAAAGAGAAAAAATTTTGTGGAAATGACACCTAATCAAAATTAGTGTAGAATGCTTGTACCTTAATATATAGATTTTTTTTTTATAAAGAATTCAATATAATAATAATAATAATAATAATAATAATAATAATAATAATAATAATAATAATAATAATAGTAAAACAGAAATGAGGTATGTATAGGTTTATTATATATATATATTTATGTCTACAATTTTCAGAAAACAAGAAAATTGTCTCACAAGGTTTTGTCAGTACCTAGCTAGTACCAAATCTTTACACAAATACCTCATTATTACGTCTAGTCGCGAATGGTATGCAATTGTCTTAGCTCAGCTGTTAGTTAAAAAAATTGTAAAAATATAGTTAGTGGGTAGTCTTTGTAGGACCAAAGTTTTGGAACACTACGAATCATGCATACACTGCGATATGAAATACGTTAAGAAAATAAGAGAATTGCGGAGGCGAGACAAATCTTTTTCCTTAACTCTTTGAATCACCCGTATTGCGACGAGAAGATAGATTCAAGGATCCCATGATGACACCACAAACAACCATATTCACGATCACTTGAATCAAGGTATTAACGAAATGATAAAACTACAATACTTTCGAGACACTACCTTACTTTGAGAGAGATTGTTGTATGAACTTTTTGGTTTCTGATTTCGTTTTAGAGTGTCTCTAACGAGAAGTTAGGAGGTTGATTATATAATCAAAAGAGTTAATTCGAATTGCAAAAGTCTGAAACGTTTTGGAATTAATAGGCGAGATTTACGGGGAGATTAATGAGCGTGATTTTCGGAATGGAATATTTGACTCAGTTTTGATTGAATCAAAATTAAAAATACAAATATCTTTGTTCCAAAATTGAAACCCATCAAGCCCACGAGCCCACAAGACCAAGACCAAGCCCACGCCTGCGCCAAGTTCGATTCGGTTCGATATGGTTCGGCTCGCGTGAATTTGTTCTCTACCCATGCTCCATGTGTTTGAACTATAACATGAGCTTCCTCTATTATTTACAAGAGAAATTTTTCTCACCTAAGCAATGTGGGATAAAATTATATACATCCCTTTCATTTACTCCAACAAGAGGGTTTTCCTCTTTAGCCCAAAGACCTGATACACATTTCTCTTTACAACTCAATATAATTTAATATGGCCTAAAGGCCTATTAGAAAATTGTTCCAACAGTCTTAAATTGCTATCGAAATGGGTAAAGAAAATCACCGATGCAACTTATTAATGAAGAAAAGAGTGGTGATGGATACTTCGTTTTAAGTTTTCAATGCATGACTTTGCTACCAACATAATAAGTTTATGAGTGGGAATAGATTAACATGAAATATTTCCACGTTGTATATACAAATAACTCGAGTTGATTAAAAATTCAATCAAAGCTTACCAAAAACTAATGGATGAGAAATGCGTGGAAGGTGGTGCATAATATTTGGGAAAAGATGTCCAACCTATACAATTGCCTTGCTCGACAAAGATCCATCTTAAGCTCATCGGAACGGAAGCTTATAAATGGTAACAAAGTACTTGAGAAATATGTCCAACGTTATCAACACAAATGTCTTGTGAATAGAAATATGGAGGATGATGGTGCATAATATTTGGATAAATCAGTCTCGCATCACATTGAAAGAGATTTGGTTGTAAAGGAGACAAAGCGGAGGAGACCGATGGTGGTCAGGTTGAGAAACATGAGGAGATGCCGGTGAGTCGAATGATTGAGAAACATCAGGAGATGTCGGTGTCGGTGTTGTTACAAGAAAAGAAAAAGACGAGGAAGAGATTGGTGTTTGTGGACTTTCCATTGGGCAAGAAATCATAGAGACATTGTTAATGGGCCTTGATTCTAAAAACAAATTTGGTGCCCAAACTTCTTCTTCTTCATCGTTACTATTTCCAAAATTAGAAGCTTCAGCTGCACCAAATGGAAATTGATCCTCATAGAAAATCACATCTCGAGAAACAAAAAATTCTCCACTCTCTAAATCGTACATACACCAACCCTTTTGACCATTAGGATAGCCAACAAAAGCAAATTTTCGACTTTGTTTTGCAAAATTATCGCCTTTGGTAGTTTGATTGTGTGCATAACACAAGCTACCAAAGACGCGAAGATGATCATAATCCGATGTCTTGCCATACAATGCTTTAAATGGTGTTAACCCATGAAGCACATAATTCGGTGTTCAATTGATCAAATCGTCAGCCTTCAAGATACACTCTCCCAAAAATTCAAGACGTAAATTAGATTGAAATCGGAGTGCGCATGCAACATTGAGAATGTGCCGATGCTTTTGTTCCGCTCGACCATTTTGTTCTAGAGTACCAACACATGAAGTTTCATGTATTGTACCTTGTTCTCGAAAATACTTCATCATACTTGTAAATTCCGCTCCATTATCACTTCACAAAGTTTTGACCTTCGTTTGAAATTGTCTATCAACCATTGAGATGAAATTTTTCAAACAGACTGGTGCCTCTTTTTTTGTTACGTAGTAGATGAAGCCAACCACTTCTAGGAAAATCATCGACAATCCTTTAGAAATAACGAGCACCACAATGAGATATTGTTCGATAAGGACCCCACAAATCGCAATGAATTAACTCAAAAGCTTTTGTAGTTTTATTGATAAAGATCGAGTTTGCTTGGCGTGTAAATAAACATCGCATACCTTATTCAAAAAATCAGAAGTAATATAAACTGAACTATTCAGAATAGACCCAACGACTTTAGCAGAGGGATGACCCAACCGATGGTGCCACAACTTGAACGATTTTTCATCTTTTGTTTCCACCGATGCAACCAACTCCTCTCTGCGAAATCGAAAGGTCCCGACTTCTCTCTTTGCCACCCTAATCACCATTCTCGAAGGGCGATCCTGAACAATAAGGAACAAATCAGCCAATTGAACCACACATTTATTCTCATCCATGAGTTTTCCTACTTCTATCAAGTCAGATTGCAACAATTCTACAAAAAACTAATTTTAAAATCAGATGAGAACCCAATACAATCGTGCCTCCGATTTCAGAAATTTGTTCTCGCCCATAAGCCATAATGACCAAAACTGGCTCCATCTTTTTAATATCCGTTAGTATATCAAAGTTTCATGTTAAATGGTGCAAAACACTAGTATCCATGAGCCAAGAAGAGATAGAATATTTACCCGATATTTTTTTGGTGCTTGTGCTAGCGCCACCATTCAAAAGATTCATCAAAGTCCGCCGTTAAGTACCGTTCAATACATTAACACCATCTCGATCATGATATGTGATGACATATTTAGCATGTTCTTGTTGAACGTGTACGGCATTAGAATTAGAAACACCGTCACGTCCTCTTCCTTGCACGACTCTACCTTTTGGACGATCTCCCCACCATTCAGGATAACCGACGATAACAAAGCAACGATCAACTCTGTGACCGGTGCGTTGATAATGTTTGCAGACAACACCCTTGTCATGCTCATCATTGTTGCATTGAGAAACACGAGACCGAGCTTGAACAACATACGCCGAAACCTCGTGTCTTGTTTTAGGGCGAGTCGTAATCTTGAGATTCTCTTCTTGTCTGATCACGTTATAGACTTCTTCCAATTATTGAAGTGGTATACGTGAGACAAGAGAAGATACTGCTCAAAAATTCTCCTCAAGTCCAAACAAGAATTCGTGAACCCTCTCTTCGTCACAATCTTGTTCTTGTTGCATTCCCAAATGACAGTCGTATTTTCCACATTTGCATACACACATAGGACGATAATGAGCCATAATTTCCCATATGCATTTCAGTTTTCCATAGTAGGCTTCAATTGAAAGCCCACGTTGTTTGCATCCATCCAATTATGCATTTAATTGTTGAATGCGAGGCCAATTGAATGTGAGGCCCATTGGTCACCGAAAAATGTTTCTTCAAGTTATCCCACAGATCTTTTGCCTTATCGCGATGAGATATGCTTGAACGAAGAGAGGAATCAATCGTCATCTTGATCCATGACACAAGAAATACTTGAATCATTCTTCATTCCTCCAAATCAGGAGAACGATCATCTGGTTTCGCAATAGATCCATTCAAAAATCTAAATGCTTACGAGAGGACAAAGCTGTCTTCATCCCGCGAGCCCATTCTTCATCGTTCGATCCCTTAAGTATTGATGCAAAATCACGGCTCCTGGATTATTTGCAGCGGTGAGATTGTAAGGAGAGATGGTTCGTCTCACCTCCAGGGTCGTCGGGTTTGCATTATGGTTCTAGTTTGTGGTCGTATTCGTGTTGGTTCCGGTTCCGTTGACGTTAGCCATGATTTCGATGGATCAAGAAAGAACAGAGAAATAAAATTTTAGAAAAGGAAATAAAATGGTCAGGGCTCTGATACCATGAGAAATTTAGAGTAGTATATTGAAGATCTTTCTTAATGTTTATTCACAAAGATTATTACAAGTTATATAGTACAAAGACTTTCCGAAACTACAACAATTACAATTGATTTACATGCTAAGATTAAGGAAAGCGAATGAAATAAGATCGTAAAAGATAGGATGTAATTTGATATGAATTGATATCTTATTACAAAGACCCGTATTGGGACTAAAAATATAATCAATAGGTGCAAACATATCTTTGTGGGAATGACAGCAATACTGTGATTTATAACACGAAACAATCATGCGTCTAAATATGACAATTCTGTGATGATAAGGCATCCATAAAGAATACCTCGAGCTCATGCTGAACATGGATCGTTGAAAAAAGAAACGACTTTTAAGATATCTGAACGGAATCTGGAATCCCACTATTGAGGGACAAGTTTAGAAAAAATAAATCCCAATTCTACAAGTGATATAGTATATACATCTAAGACAAAGATAAAAGGATGATGTATGTGTCCACGAGTTTGTAACATCTAACGGAAACCGCAACGATAATTTCATTAAAAGATTTTATTTTCTTTTCCTCCTTTGGTATATGAACAAACCCAAATTCTAGCTAGTTATGATTGTATAGTGAGACTATGTTTATTTTATGTGATCGATTTAGTCTTTCTTCACAGGTTTTAAGAAAAGACTTCATCTTTCATACTGTGAGACCAACTAGAGTACAATTCTTCTTTTTACTCTCTCGAGTTGTGTTTTGTTATGATGGTTTTAGATATTCATTTTCACATTCAATTTGGTTGTTTATATCAACTGGTTGTTGTTTTGCTTATTAGTTTTCCTTTTTAAATTGTTTCAACTCTTATTGTAAAGTTGCTTGAAACAACCCGACCCGTTTTTTTTAAACAAGTACTTCCAAATTAATACTCCCATAAATACTAATTCTCAAAACCAAATTAATACACCAAACAACCAGTAATTCTAAACAACTAAAACAAAATATCAAACGAGACCCTAAATCATCCTCCTCTTCATTGCCATGATTCCACGATCACACTTTTTTTTTACGTGCATCACATGGATAAAAGAGATACGTGAGTATTGTTACAAATACTCAGTGAGATGGTCATTCCATCTACCGGCTATACACACAAACCATATAATGCAAAGACAACACAATACAAGCAAATACGATAAACCAAAAGCATTAGACAATAAATCAATGATGGTGTTCATCGACACCCGCCTGGTGTCGATCGACACTATTCGCAATCGACCCATAATCAAACCTCTCCTCTCAAGGTTCGATTCTAGGTTCCAAGATTGATCAGCTGTAGGGGTCAGATTCAACTCCTATGAGATCGATGCAACGACATGAACTATTCTGCCAAGTTCAGAAGAAATCCTAAACAGGCTTACAAAGGCCCAATTTGTAATTAGGCCCATAATAGAGTTACATCCATATTTAAAATGGGTTCAATGATATTATGGGCCTAAAGCCTATTTATTGATTAATGGGCCAAGCCCAAATCTAGCACTTAGACCTAGAAATATTTAGCTATATATATATAGCTCATTGTATTCACCTAGATAGGGAATTAGAACTTTTTCACAACAAAGATCAATAAAGCTTTCTTAACAGCTACAACAACAATCTCTCCACTTTTCTGCATTGTGATTCACTCAGAAGTCTCGCACCTCCTCTAAAACCCTTACAAATTCAATTGTGCGAGTTACGACTCCTACAATTTGGCGCCGACTAAGGGGACACATGAGACGTTCTTACTCATAAGAATCACAACGCAAGTTACATCAGCGAAGGTGACAAGCAGCGCAACGTCGATAGCACCTACACCGCAGCATTGACATATCCAGCAATGCTCAACAGCATAACATAAACCTCATCAGCGATAACCAGCAGCGCAACATGGATTGCTCTAGCGGTGACCAGCATCGCAACGTCGACAACAGCAGCATCGACCAGGAGCAAAACATCGATAGCAACAGTGGCGACAATGAGCACAACTCCACAGAATCAGCGGCGATCATCAATATAACGTCAACAACACCATCAGTGTCTAGCAGTGCAGCGTAGCGTGGATCGCACCAGCAGAAACCAACAAACAAACATCACATCGACTACCGCCACTACAAAGCAAAAACCTTGGGTCGAGCACTACAAAGAACGCACATGCTGGGATCATAGCGAGTAGAGTTGAATGAAGCAGCGCTAACACAAAGCAGGAACACTATTCTCTCAACCAGATTATCGCTTCCTTTCGCAAACGGATTATCGCTCTTCTCTCACAAACGGATCGTTGCTCTTCTCCCCAGCAAATCATCGCTCCTCTCTCACGCGCATTGTCGCTTCTCTCTCACACGTATCATCGCTTCTCTCACAAATGAATCGTTGCTCTTTTCCCATGTAAAAATGACGCCCCTCTCTCAAGCAAATCGTCGCTCATGTCTCAAGCACATCTTCGCTTCCTCTAGCAAACAGATCATCACTACTATCGCTTACTTCATGCATTTAAACGTTCAACCTGAACGGACATATCACTTACATCCTTAACGAATTATTCGAAGTCCTACCTAAACGGACATATCACTTATATCCTTTATGGATCATTTTAAGTCCTATCTGAACGGACATATTACAGACATATACACTTTATCAATCATTCAAAGTCCTATCTGAACAAACATATAACTTACATCCTTTACGGATAATTCATAGTCCTATCTGAACGGACATATCAATTACATCATTCGCAAATTTTTCAAAGTCTGATATAATGAGAATTTGGACTTCCCTAATTATGTTTTTAAGGAGGTTTTAGAGTCTTTTGAGTTGTCTTGAGTCTTTATTTAGGTCCATACATGAGGATTTGGAGCTACACGCGTTCGGAACGAAGATTCAAGCAAATGAGCGAAAATCGGTGAAATAAAGGCCCTGGACCGACCGGTCCCTTTTTGCACGTGAAGACCGAGACCGATCAAACGATTCATGGACCGACCGGTCTGCTCGGTCGGTCTACCCACTGGAAACCTCAGACCGACCGGTCCACCATCAGACCGACCGGTCCAGGCGAGACGAAGAAACCTGATTCTGAAGAGGACCGACCGGTCCATCAAACGGACCGACCGGTCTGTTTCCCTGATTTTATGGGATTTTCCTTTTTCTGCGTTA
Organism: Draba incana; assembly: GCA_963576765.1. Classification (NCBI taxonomy): domain Eukaryota; kingdom Viridiplantae; phylum Streptophyta; class Magnoliopsida; order Brassicales; family Brassicaceae; genus Draba; species Draba incana. The sequence goes on from OY755208.1 coordinate 13,964,914, forward strand.
TATCATATAAAAATCCTATTTCTTTTAGACTTGGAGAACATCACCTTTTATTCCTGCACGTTTTTGGAGACTTTTAGAGAGATTTTAGAGCTTTGTATTGGGAGAAGATCTCAATCCCTTTGGAGAAGATTTCTAAACCCTACTCTTATTTCTTATTCCATGATTATGCAATTCTGTTCATCCATGATTTCTGCTTTGTTCTTTATCATGTCTGAGTAGATCCATAGTTAGGTTTTAGGGTTTTTCAAGGGATTTCACATATTAAACTAGACACAAATAGATTGATTATCTTTTATCATCTTCATCACTGTTAGGCTTAATGCTAGGATTGAATTAGCTACTTAATCTCTAGATCTTAGGATGATGCACATTCCAAAAGCTTGTGCATCACTGGAACTACAGTTGATGAGCAATTAGGCTTTAGTCTCGAAAGTGAATTAAAGAATAATTGTGAACTGATCAAACCTGAACGAATAATGCTTGTCTAGGATAGCCGTGACCATTCCAAAAGTTTAGGTACTCGGATCTCTAGGGAAAGTAATTGTTATCACGAAAGTGGAACAATTTAGATTAGTGTTTGAGTTTGAGATGCATGCATATTAGAATCTGAATAGTTGTCTGGTTTATGAATGTGATTTCCTGAGAATTCCCTAATGCCTAACGCTTTTAATCATCTGAGTTTAAACCGTTTACATTTGCAATCTTGTTCTTTAATTTTGATAACATCACTCTCAATCATCATTTCCTGCTTAGCTTAGTTTAAGAATCTATAATCTGTTGCGTAAGCCATTGGTCTCTGTGGATTCGATCCCATAATATACTACTGCGTGCCTGTGCACTTGCAGTGATTTATTTGGGTTAAAACCTGACCGTATCAAGTTTTTGGCGCCGTTGCCGGGGACCAATTGTGTTTGCCTTCAGATTTGATTTGAGAATTTTGTCTAAGCAACTTTACTAACTTATTTTTGTTTTTGTTTTTGTTTTTGTTTTGATTCTAGGTACCAGTCATGGAGGTAATGGATAAAGCTGGTGCTCTCAAAGACCAATATGGGCGTTACTTTTTCACGAAGAACTACAATGCCGGTCGGCATCAGAAACCCCCTCAAGTCTCTTTTTACCAATCACCTCCTCCACCTCCAGCTGCAAATCCCAATGATGAGCTAAAAGCTATGATGCAGCTCATGCTAGCTAATGAGCAGAAGGTTTCCAGTGATATCCCGACAATCAGTGGGCGACTAGAAGCAGTGACCACTCACCTGAAGATGCTTGACACTCAGGTGACACAGAATGCAGAGGCTTTAAGGGATTATCATGCCATGTCTATAATGGAAGTTGATTCTGTTTATATGGCTGAGGAGGAGGAATGTGTGAAACTAACTGAGGAGTCCAATGATGTGTTACATAACAGGACAGTGAAAGAGCTTGAGGATCCTGTTCGTTTTGAACTTCCAGTCCAGATTGACTCTACAGTCTTTCCTCGCTCACTCTGCGATTCAGGCTCAGCCATCAACACCAAGCCTAAGGTATCGCACCCTCGACCACCTAAATATCTCATGGACCCTATATCTCCGAAGCAGCTACTTGGATTTCAGAAGATGGTACGAAGAATTCCACATGCACTAACCTTTGAAGAAGCTATAGAGTACCGCCCTCTGCTGAGTCATTTCCGAGATTGTAGAGAAAGTATAGAAGAGATCGAACTACTGTTTCTCGAAGCATGACATCCACCGCTGAAGAAATTGGACAGGCAAATGGCTCAAATGACCACACCTATTAAGAGATCGGATGGAACTCTTCCCGGACATGGTGAGGTGAATCATAGGAAAGAGGATCATGTAAATGATGTTGAGTTTAGAAGTGAAAGGGTGTTAGCCTCGCCTACAATCACAACCTCCCACGCGAAGGCTAAGGAGAAGGTTACCCAGCATCAGGCTCAAGAAAGTGATTTTTCCGAGGATGATGTGCATAAGGAGATTGGTTCAAGCTCAGGGACACACCAGGATGCTGTTCAAATCGATGTTGAGAAAAAATCCCAGGGAGCACCTGCTTCTTCTGCCGAGCACCTGCTCGCACAGGGTGCTCCCATGAAAATTCCAGAAACTTCGCCTGATCTCCCTGATCCTGATCCTGACCCTGATCCTGATCCTGACCCCAAGCCTCCTGAACAAAATGAGACAAAAGCAGTTGAGATGTCACCCAAGGAAGCAGCTACACCTGGTAGTTGCCACAAGCGGAAATTTTATGACATAACACTTCATCCACCTCTCAAGCGGATTAGAGCCGATTCAGGAGTTGTTGTCATCCCCACCGCTGCATACGTGATTGATCCTGGAGATACTTACGGGGTGTACTCCAGAGGACCGAGACCACCACCTGAGCAATGGTATGTTCTTTTCAAACTTCCTCCCTCTCCAACCGGTACACAGTCTTACCCAACCAGCGGCCACCCTGATGTTGCTTACCTGCCTGATCCGGAGAAGCCGGGACCCGTGTACCACATGGGACCGCGGCCGCCATAACATTCACCTTGCCGCAAGAGTCGAGCTAACGACTTAAAACAAGCGCTTAGTGGGAGGCAACCCACTTGTAAGTGTATATATATGTTCTTTCTTTTTCATTCTTTTCGGTTTTACCTTGGTTTTTGTTTTTCTTTTTTGGTTTTTCCTTAGGATTCTCGTCACAGTGGTTTGGAATCGGAGCCAGCACACTGGACCGGTCGGTCTCCCAGTAGACCGGTTGGTCTTGATCCTTTTCTCATTGCTCGGTCCTAGTAGACCGGTCGGTCTGTTCGATCGGTCTACTCACTGGAGAACCTGGACCGATCGGTCTCACGGTAGGACCGGTCGATCCCTCCTGCAACCGGTCGGTCCTCATCGGTTCGCGTATGGACCATCTCCGAGCATCAAGACCGCGGATCGGGAAGCATCTCTGTCATCCCGACCGACCGGTCCCATACGTCTCGGTCTACTTGGTCTCAAGCGAAGCACGCGCTTTTTTCCCACCCCTGACCCGTGCCCAGACCCGTGCCATGTCCCGTTCCCAAAGTTCTGCTGACGAAGTTAGACTTTCTTTTCTTTTTCATTTTTCATTTTATTTTGTTTCTTTTAATAGTCTTTCCTTTGGATCTATTTTCACACCGGGTCGGTGTGAAGTAAGTCTGGGGGGGAGTACTATTCGTACTAATTATATTTTCAGTTTTCTTATTTTCAGTTTATTTTAAACTTTTGTGAAATGAATGCGATTCTAGGACCACATGATGTTTGCTAACTCTGTTTTTAGATGAACAGTGACTAACCAATGCAATGGGAAGATTAAAAACCCCATAGGCGGATCAGTGTTACCAGAAGGCTCCCGTCTCCTTGAAAGCTAACGCTGATACTAATATGCTATTCTGTTTTTCTTAACTTAGGGAATTCGAAATCGCATAAGAAGTAGCAACAACGTTAGGAGTCCTATCCTTTTTCAAACACTATCCTCTCTTCAGGACTCCTAATGGTCAGGCTCACTTTTAGTCTGGTACCACACCCTTACCTTAACCTTTCTTTCAAACCTCATGCATTCTATTGAAGACATTGACATGCACTCAAGCGCAAAAACTCCGGAGAGATAGTCCGGCCAGCTGATCATTCTAAAGACCTCCCGGTACAATTTATCAAACTTTCTGCTTAGGATCTTGTTAATAGTGGCATTTCTTTATTTATTTTTCGTTTCTCTTTTCATCATTGTGCTTAGAAAAAGCTAGAACTGATCCCCAGCATTTTCATTCAAAAAGAAAAAAAAAAAGTAAATAAAAAAAAAAAAAAAATAATTATTATGATAAAATGCTGAAAGGGATCAGAATAAAGCTTAGATTTTAAAAGAATATCTATTAAGCACATTTCCATTTCTTGTTCTCCGCATTATTTCTTTAGATAAGCAGAAAGTTAGTTTATTTTAAAAGAATAAGAGGTTTTAAGTTTGAAAAGCTGTGCATCATCCTTGGACTTAGTTTTCTTGGGTTTTTGTGCCATGACTTGCATTCGGCCGCGACTGAGGTTAGCCTAAACACTTATTACCACCATTAAACAGCCTAAATCCCTAACCCTTATGCGACGGACATTTTCCCTTTGGTAAGATTTCTGGACCCTGGTATAGAAGTCGCTGAGACATAGGAACTTGAGTATGGTAACATTGCTATGTATTTGGCAAAGTACATGAAGTACCATCTTGGTTTTTGATCTGTTTATGAGTTTTCAGGCGGTTAGCATTACATCTGTGGGGTCCTACAGGATTGCATTCAGCTCACAAAGGTTAGTTGGTTTTTATAGCTTCCTTGAACTTATTTCTAGTTTGGCTTCACTTGAGGACAAGCAAAGATCTAATTCTGGGGGAGTTGATATAATGAGAATTTGGACTTCCCTAATTATGTTTTTAAGGAGGTTTTAGAGTCTTTTGAGTTGTCTTGAGTCTTTATTTAGGTCCATACATGAGGATTTGGAGCTACACGCGTTCGGAATGAAGATTCAAGCAAATGGGCGAAAATCGGTGAAATGAAGGCCCTGGACCGACCGGTCCCTTTTTGCACGTGAAGACCGAGACCGATCAAACGATTCATGGACCGACCGGTCTGCTCGGTCGGTCTACCCACTGGACAACTCAGACCGACCGGTCCACCATCAGACCGACCGGTCCAGGCGAGACGAAGAAACCTGATTCTGAAGAGGACCGACCGGTCCATCAAACAGACCGACCGGTCTGTTTCCCTGATTTTATGGGATTTTCCTTTTTCTGCGTTATATCATATAAAAACCCTATTTCTTTTAGACTTAGAGAACATCACCTTTTATTCCTGCACGTTTTTGGAGACTTTTAGAGAGATTTTAGAGCTTTGTATTGGGAGAAGATCTCAATCCCTTTGGAGAAGATTTCTAAACCCTACTCTTATTTCTTATTCCATGATTATGAAATTATGTTCATCCATGATTTCTACTTTGTTCTTTATCATGTCTGAGTAGATCCATAGTTAGGTTTTAGGGTTTTTCAAGGGATTTCACATATTAAACTAGACACAAATAGATTGATTATCTTTTATCATCTTCATCACTATTAGGCTTAATGCTAGGATTGAATTAGCTACTTAATCTCTAGATCTTAGGATGATGCACATTCCAAAAGCTTATGCATCACTGGAACTACAGTTGATGAGCAATTAGGCTTTAGTCTCGAAAGTGAATTAAAGAATAATTGTGAACTGATCAAACCTGAACGAATAATGCTTGTCTAGGATAGCCGTGACCATTCCAAAAGTTTAGGTACTCAGATCTCTAGGGAAAGTAATTGTTATCACGAAAGTGGAACAATTTAGATTAGTGTTTGAGTTTGAGATGCATGCATATTAGAATCTGAATAGTTGTCTGGTTTATGAATGTGATTTCCTGAGAATTCCCTAATGCCTAACGCTTTTAATCATCTGAGTTTAAACCGTTTACATTTGCAATCTTGTTCTTTAATTTTGATAACATCACTCTCAATCATCATTTCCTGCTTAGCTTAGTTTAAGAATCTATAATCTGTTGCGTAAGCCATTGGTCTCTGTGGATTCGATCCCATAATATACTACTGCGTGCCTGTGCACTTGCAGTGATTTATTTGGGTTAAAACCTGACCGTATCAAAGTCCTATCTAAACAGACATATCACTAACTTGAACTACGAGGCAGCTTGCTCCCTGCAAAGGGTACGTAGGAAATTCATCTTTGGATGGGTTCAGCTGACCCCCTCCTAAAAAAAAGGGGGAGTGGGGTACGTATACTCGTATACTCTCACCTCTTTCACTTGACTTTCTCCCAAAAATCAAACAAAGCAAACTTTTCTGAAACAGTTTCGCTTGTAAAAACTAAGTCTTAATAAAAGCAAACTTCATTCAAAACAATTTCCATTTACATCCATCGTGGATTAATCTAAGTCTTACTAGAACAGACATTCAACCTCGCTGCTGGCCACAACGACAGTCTACTTCAAAAGCTTCAGATCTGACTATTACATCCTTAGAAGGATTAAACAGCGCACTATACAAATGTATAATGTTCATTACAAGAGCATGCACGTTAGAGGAAAACGTATGTGTAAACGCAAATGTTCATTTCTGAATTTGTAAGGGATTTAGAGGAGGTGCGAGACTTCTGAGTGAATCACAGTGCAGAAAGTAAAAGGGACTGTTATTGTAGCTGTTAAGAAAGCTTTAATATTTTGTTATGAGAAATTCTGAACCCCTTTCTGGGTGAATACAATGAGCTATATATAGCTAAATAATTCTAGGTCTAAGTGCTAGATTTGAGCTTGGCCAATTAATCAATAAATAGGCTTTAGGCCCCCTAATATCATTAAACCCATTTTAAATATGGATGTAACTCTATTATGGGCCTAGTTACAAATTGGGCACTGGTGTCGATCGACACCCTCTCCAAAATTCACATTTTTGGTTCATGGGCGTTATATTGCTAGTCTGATTTATAGCAAACATGAACATGAGATTTGGCCATGTCCCTTTTCACAACATCCTCCTGTTGGTCAAGTTACATCGTGATCGATTCCATGTCTACAAATTTATGAATTGTGTCTTGAGAGTTTACGTGTGTGCAATTCATTCATTTTCTTTTGACAACAATTTTTTCTTATTTATATTTGCATATATAATGTTTAGATGAACGTGTGGTTGGTTTAGAGAATATAAGATAGTTTTTCTGGACGTATAAGTATAGATATCTTAAGTTATTGGAAAAATGGGGGACATATAATACTATATTCTATCAAAGTAGGTAAACTCGGCCAATTTAACCCATTCCGCCATGAGTTTTTTTTGGTGTGCCCGCGATTGGGTTGGCCCATGAAACACACCGTTCAATATCGTTAGTTCCAAACCCGATCCATTATATTTAGCAGGTTAAACGGGCGGTCTGCGAGTCTTTGTATTTATTTTAAGATAGTAATAAAAATATATAAATGAATTTATTGAAAGAAAAAAACATCCTACAAATTTAATTAGATTCAAAGAAACATAGCAAAATTGAAGTTGATATCATAATCTATCACGGAAAACCAAAAGCATATGAACAAAAACTCAAGGTAGTGTGATTGGTTCTTTCTAAAGTTTGTCATTTACCACCTCTTCTAGTTGTTACATATTAAATATCTTATATATGTATAAAATAATGTATGTATGATTTTATGTATAAAATAATTTAGCTGCATGTTAACCCATCTTCCGTCTTGGGTACTACCCGTTAAATATACTGCCCGCCATGTGTTAATCCATGAAACTTAATTTGTTTTGGATTTATAATGTTGAACCCATACCAACTCTATGGTAGAAAGAGTTGGGTCTCATCCAAAAATTTTGACTCATATTGACATATTTACTTAGCATATGATTTGCTCTGCAAATCCTAATTACTATAGTGACTTTCAACATTTAGTATTGGAGGTAGGATGTTGAATCTGTTCAGTGATTGTCTTCTTCTAAAACTATGTTTAAGCATTGTTTTGTAGTTGCAACTGATTTCGTGGTTTTATAGAGCTTGGAAGTATGATATCAAAAATCATATCATATGATTTTATAATTCATTCATTTTATGTGTCTAAAAATTCGTAACTTCAAAATTTAGGTGACAATACTTAAGATTACTTTGATGATATTGGGGGTGATTGGTTGGGCTATAGAAACTAGTTACAAACTCAATTTATTTTTACATCCATAAAAGTTACCAATCAGACTTTAAAATGATTTTGAAAATTACAGCCTTAAAAAAAAAGTTGTAACTCCGTCATTTGCTACAACCATATTTTTGATGTTGTAGGAAAATAAAGGGAAAATCCCATATAAAACCTTCAAGGTTGGAACGACTGACACTTTAAACCTCCAAGGTTGAATACTATCACTTTAAACCTTCAAGATGAAAATGTTCATATTATAAACCATGAAGGTGTTATTTTTGTATGCGCCGCCAAATTGTTTAACTGAATAGTAAACGTCGTTAACAGAATTTTAACCCCGTTTAAAATTAGTTAACTCTGTTTAATGATTTATTAAAAACGTGTTGTTATATTTAAAAACAAAAAAAAATCCGAAGGTACAAAATCAAAATCCCCAAATCAATTTGGGAATTAGTGTTCATAGGGTTTGAGGCAAAATTTTGGGTTCTCATCCATTGTTGAGCAAATTAGCAGGAGATACGAATGGTCTAGAGTTGAGATGAGGTAAGAGTGATTTCGGTTTCTCTAATTTCTCCTTCTCGCTTCCAAATCCTCTCTATTATGAATCGTCTAAAATCTAAGCTTTTTATTTTGTTTGGTTGAGTCATATCTTTTGTGGGGTTATGGGGTTCTTTTACTGAGTATTTGGTGATTTTACAGTGACGAGAAGAAGATTGAACAGATAATCCACTACGGTGGAACTATACGCAAAGAAAACGATGACTACAAGTATCTTTGTGAGTAGGACTGTGGGACTGTGAAGTGGGGACTTTCAGAAATTAAATGGGAGTCTTTTGTCCAATTCTGCTTAGCGATAAAGGTACTAGCACCAATTTGTTTCTTTTGGTTCAAGGATTCTTTGGTAGAAATGAAGAAGATGAACTATGTGATTGATTCAGTGATGAATGATATGGGCTAGCTTGGTTTTATTGGTGGTAGTATTGAGGTATTTCTAGAACATGAGTGTTCAGAAGCTGTTCCTCGAGTGACCATACCTCACTAGTAGTCAACGTGAAGATGCGAGAAATGATGGTGATATATGGTTGATGATGAGAGAGATGATGGTGAGCCAAATAGGTAAACTGATGATGATGGTTTAGATGGTGAGCCGAATGGAGAAGATGATGATGAAGATGATGAATCCGATGACAATGATGATGATGATGATGACATTGTTAGGCCAAGAGAAGATGATGAACCTGGGCAATCTAAAGATGAAACTATAGTAGCGGAACCAAATAAGAATTAAAACCAGGAGGATACAAATCAGAATGGTGATGGTGATGGAGATGGAGATGATTTTGTGATAGATGTAGGAGATGGTGCTGGTGATGAGAGGTTTAGTTCATTGTTTAAGGAAGGTGAACAAACAAGGGAAATTATCACAGAAGATGTGGAAGAGAAGAAAAAACAAGCACTTGAAGCAGAAGAAAGTGATGGAGACTACAAGAGATATATGAGAGGAGATGCAGAATATCCAGCCACACCAGTTCCATCAGAAGAAGAATGGGATGATTGGGTTAATAAAAAAAGATTCAAAGGTAAAAGAAAAGCCAGGTTTCATGGGGAATTGGACAAGGAGCCATATCTTTGGTTGTTTTAATAGTGGGTTAGAGTTCAAGGACCAGCTGCTTAGGTACTCTTTGAATACGCAGTTTGATGTGAAATGGCCAAGTCAGAGAAATCAGGAATAGCCTGCATTTGTTGCAAGAAAGAGAATAAGTGGAGAGTGTTTTGTTCAGTGGAGAATCGATTGAACAAGTGGATGGTCATGGTTTGCCACACGCATCACAATCATGGGGAAAATAACAGAGTATCAATGTTGAAGAAAGGTGTCATTGCAGGGCTGTTAAGGGAAGAGATTAGAAGAAATGTTAGTTAACCAGCAGTAGAGATCAAAGACATAATAAAACCAAGGTATAACATTGTTGTACCTCTTTCAAAGTGCTATAGAACGATTGCTTTGGATGGTATCATACAAGCTCAAGCAATCCAATTTGGGATGTTGTGGAAGTATGAGGCTGAACTTAGAAGAACACATCCGGGTATCACTACTGAGCTATTAACTAGGGATGTTAATGGTGGTCAGATGTTTGATTGCTTCTACTTATGCTTTGAAGAATTTTGTGAGTCTTGGAAGAAGAATTGAAGACCAGTGATTGGATTAGATGACTACTTCTTAAAGTGGGAACTAAATAGTGATGTTCTTGCTTCAGTAGGTCAAGATGCAGATAATAGGATGTATCCTATTGCATGGGTAGTTGTTAGAGGTAAGACAAAAGAGACATGGGATTGGTTTCTTCAGAAGCTGAAAGCAGATCTAAACTTGGGATTATGAGAAGGTTTCACTATCATTTCTGATAAGCAGAAGGTATATTTAAATGTGATTCAATTCAATTTTATGCAGAGCATCATACATGCCTTACTATTTTCATTTATTATCTTACTTGTTTTTATAGGGTCTGATCATTGCCATGGACAAAGAATTACCTAATGCAGAGCATCATATATGTGCAAGGTATATATATGGTAATTGGAAAAGACTTTTTCTAGGTCCGAATGTAAAAACCTCTTTTGGGGAGTTGCTTATAGCTACACTAAAGGTGAATTTAAGCGAAAGATGGATGAAGTAAAAGATTATGATCCTGCTGCTCACGAGTCCTTTCTTATGTTAGGACTAGAGAAGTGGTGTAGAGCTTATTTCGAGGTGGACTCTCATTGTCATGATGTGCACAACAATTTTTCTGAAGCTTTTAATAGGACAATCAAAATAACTAGGTCAAAGCCGGTTTTAAGCGTCTTAGAGGATATTTGAAGGCAAGCAATGAGGATAACTGCAAAAAGATTCTTGAAAGCACAAAAGATGGACACCTTCCTCACACCAATCACAATGGCTATACTGAAAAAATCAAGGATAGAAAACAAGACTGTGAAACAATACGATGTAGTGCCACTGTGTATGAGGTGGTGGAGTTTAACAATGGTTACACAGTGAGATTGGCAAGCCGTGAGTGTGCTTGTAGACGTTGGGACTTCTTACACTAATTTAGTAAAATGATATAACTAAACATGTTTTGTCTTTGTATTAGTAAACTTGTTTTGTTCCTTGTCCATGGCTATGTCTGATCTTGTTTCGTGCTATGTCTGATCATAGGAATACCCTGCAGAAAAAAATTGATGTGGAGGGACAAAAAAAACAAATGCAGTATGCTTTGGAAACATCCAGAAAACGTAAGTTAACTTGCTTTTGTAATATATGTATACTGAGATTCTTATAACCACTTGTTGTCACAACCAATTTTGCTCCAGGAGATTCCAGAACGTCCTACAAAACCAAGGTAGAAGAAGCAGAAAACTACTAGTGTGAGCAACACTCAACCTGTCCAACCGACTGAAGCTAGTGGTTCTTATCCTGCTACATCAAGTGCACATCAACCATCAAGCTTTAAGAAGACACAAATGAAGAAGCGTAAGAGAGGACAAGCTTTAAAGATATCAAATGCTAGTGATATTCCAACAGTTTCTGCAACTCTAATGAGTCCCTTTACTTCTGGAGCATTTGATGTTTTCAAGGGGATCGCAGCCACCAATTCAAGGGTACCGCATCCTTCATCAGACACCCCATCAGAACCTAAGCAGCCTTAATTGTGCTTGTGATTATGATTGTGACTATTTATCAATAGGATGATTAAGTAAAACTGATTTTGGATGTTTTGGATGTCTACTTATGCAAGAACAGAAACAGAGTGAAAACTTGGGTCAAACTCAGAAACTTTTCCTTTGTTATTTTCTGAGTAGAAAAAGAGTGACCACTCTAGTTTTACTCAGATTTCCTTTGAATGTTTCTTTCATAACTTTCAAAGCTCATTTTTGATGTTATAACAATAACCTTCATTATCTTAACATTCATGCATTACCATAACCATAACATTTATTATCTTAACATTCATAAGTACTATCACAACAAATACCATACAAGTCATTTAAAGGCATAACATCAAGTTGTCTAAAACCAAAAACATATCATCAAGTTCTAAACATAAACACCACAAACCAGTGTTCAAACCACATCGTCTTCATCCCTGAAGCTACTTTCTACTACTTCCACATCGCAACTATGAATCCATGTGTCACAGTAAATCCAATGCCTGTTGATATAAGGACATTACAAAAAATATTGCTCCTCTCGGTTAGAATCAACACGTTTCTCTTGAGTATTTCACATTCTTCTCGAATTTGCTTCAACTCTTCTTCTAGTGCATTTGTGTCTTCAACTTTTTCTGTTTGTTGGTTCAATGCTTTAATTGTATCCTTTAACTTCTTAATCTCCTCTTTTTGTTCACGCATTACATTTCTTGCCTTTAACAAAGCTACAAATTGCCATCCGTTTGGTTTCTCTAAATCATGCCAACAAAAGAAATTTCAATTCTGATATCCTTGTACAAGCTTACGGCGTGGACAGCCATAAAACCTTCGCCAGGACTGTCTTTAGTCCAAGCCCTCACAACCTTAGATGTTAGGTTACAATTACAAAGAACAACATTGTCGTTTTTCGATTGAATGTTTGAAGAACTTGAACTCCGAGACATCTGCAGTCATATCATATACATTTCATCATTCAAGCTCAACCATATCAATAATCTTGAATCCTATTTCCAAGGTAAAACGCAACTATCGAATCTTAGATTCGACAAAATTGAAAAATGTAACTAACGATGTAAGTAAAATTAAAGAAGAGAACTTACCTTTCGTTCCTACAAAAGCCGCCAAATCTATTGGGAATTAGGGTTCTTTGGGTAATTTTGTAACACCCAGTTTTTTTTTATAATTAATTAATTCTGCGGAAATAAACTAATCAACTAATAATCCAATAATAATAAACCATGTGCAATAAAATACCGATAACTAATCCATGCATTTCTAGCAACCTAACCGGGTTCACTAGAACTTAGCAAAACAGGAAAACCAAACGACAATCCTAATCATCCTCTCCCTAAAGCCATGATCCCGCGGTCACACTTTTCTTTTTCCTTTACCTGCAACACAATTGGGAAAAACGAGTTGCGTAAGTATTTAATAAATACTTAGTGGAGCGGTCTTCCTGTCTACCGGATATATAATAGGAATTAAATTATCAATTCTACGCGGGCAATCAGCAGTTCGCAATAATTAAACATATTCAATAAATTAACAAGACAGTGTCGATCGACGCTTCACAGAAGCAAACGATCCTAACGATCACATCACAGTGGTGTTGATCGACACTATCTCTAGGTGTCGATCGACACCTCTCGGGAGAACCTGAACCAAGTCTGATCCTCTCGCGACTCGAGTTCCGTTCTATCACCCGATCAACACGATTCCAGAACACAATAATCACACAGAATCAGCACAGAAACCAATCCAAAACATCACGAATAACCAATCAAACCCTAATAACCTAATCCTTTATCCACGATCACGCACTCACCTCGATTATGCGGTTCGAGGAAAGAACGGCTAAGAACACGAAATCAGCGACCTCACAGCCTCTGATCTCAACCACAAACGCCGAGGAACCCTTCTTCAATTACCTAGAACACAAAAACTCCAAATTCAGATCGGAAACCTACTCTGGAAACTAGACCGACGGGGCTTTCCAACGATACCTAGATCGTCCTCCGATTCCTTCTGAAACGCCGGGAAAACACTTCCCAAGGAGACTGATTGAATCCCGAAACTGCACAGACCACCTATGGGAAAACGATCATAACTCACAAACCACAACTCCAAAAGGCGAACGGCTTTCTCCTGAAGCTAGCTAAGAGGAAGGAGAACATACCTACGAAAAATCACGCAGATCAGACACGATTAGACCGACAGTTCCTTGTTTCTACAATGACAGTCGAATCTGTCTTCTTCTCAATCTTCTCTCTCTCAAAACTCTGCTCCTTCAACGAAAGCCACGAAAATCTCCTTTCTTTTTGCCTCACGCGGCCACAAACCCCAAAGAGCTTATATACGCAAGCCCTAGGGTTAAATCCCTTAAACCGAGCCAAAAAATCGCAATTAAAACAAACAGGGAACACAACCCAGAATTTGGTGTCGATCGACACCACCCCCTAGTGTTGATCGACACCCCTACCAAAATACTAGAATTTTGGTTTTGGGATGTTACAAATTTGCTCAACAATGGTCGAGAACCCATATTTTTGCCTCCAACCCTAAGAACCCTAATTCCCAAATTGATTTGGGGGTTTTTATTTTTTGCCCAAATCCCGTGTTTTGTTCTTAAAAAAAACATCTGATTTTTATGTTTTTAAATAAAACAACATGTTTTTAATAAACCATTAAACGGAGTTAACTAATTTTAAACGGGGTTAAAATTCTGCTAACGATGTTTACTATTCCGTAAAATAATTTGGCGGCGCATACAAAAATAACACTTTCATGGTTTAAAGTGTGAACATTATAATTTTGAAGGTTTAAAGTGATAGTACTCAACCTTGGAGGTTCAAAGTATCAGTCGTTGCCACCTTTAAAGTTTTTTATGCGATTTTCTTGAAAATAAAATGGGTTGTACGATTATTTTGATATTTTTGACCTTTTTTGTTGAGAAATTTTATGAAATGCCACTCTTGACATGCCACTTTACACAAATGCCACCTTTTAAAAATGTTTGCAAGCTATGCCACCATTTTTTTAACTTAACTTTTTCAGGTTTTTTTTATGAATTTCAGTGTTTTCCACCTTTAATCGCATCTCTTTAACATAATCAGATTAAAATACACGAATTTAAGAAAAAAAATTATAAAACAAAAATGGATCTCATGGATTGAAAAGAAGAAGAAGAAGAATAATGTTCTCAAGAAAACGAAATATAAACAAACACGCAAACACACAAATACTTTCTAAAATTTTAGGTTTGGGTTAACTATTTTACATTTAAGGCATAGTTTTGGGGATATGATTTAGTGTTTGGGTTTTGATTAACTATTTTATAAGGGTTAAAATGTTTTTAAAGCACATTATAAAGTTTTTAAAACAGATTATAAGGTTTTTAAATGATACTATAGGGATTTTTAAATCCCTAGAAACCTTTAAAACACCTTATAATCTGTATTAAAAACATTATAACGACGTGAAAACTTTTTTTTTAAACAGATGATAAGGTTATTAAAGTAGATTATAAGATTTTTAAAGCAGATTATAAGATATTTTATAACCCTAAAAACCTTATAATCTATTTAGAAAACATTATAACGACGTGAAAAACTTTATTAAACAGTTGATAAAATTTTAAAGCAGATTATGAGAGTTTTTAAAGAAGATTATAACCTTTTAATGTGCTTTAAAAACTCTCATAATTTACTTTAAAAATCAACCCAGATTTTTTTTATCAAACTTAAGAACAAAATCAACCAAAACGAAACAAAATCCAGATTTTTAGATGAAATCAACTTAAATCGAATCAAAAACTTAGATTTATAACCCAAATTGAATCAAAAAGGGAGATTTGTGGTAAAAATCGAATAAAAACTCAAGTGGATTAGAAAAATCACAAACTAGATCTATAAAAAAATGATAAAATTCGGATCTAGATCTAGATCCGAGAAAGAGAGATAGAAAAAAAAAACTCAAAAACTAGATCTATAAAATAAATGATGAAATTAGAATTTAGATCTAGATCCGAATATGAGAGAGAGAAGGAGAAAGAGATATAGACAGATTCTTCTTCTTCACCTTAATTTTTGAGAGAAAAAAGAGAAAGGGAGATAGAAAAAAAAAAGGGAAGAAGAAACATATTTCGTGAGAGAAGGAGGAATTTTTTTTTATGTAAAAGATGATATGTATTGCAAGAGTGGTTGTCATAGTGACAAAGTTAAAAAAAAAAACTTTTTAACCGTGGCATTGTTGAAATTCTCCCTTTTTTGTTTCTATTTCCTTCGTTATATATATATTTTTTTGCTTCTCATTTTCTCTTACCTTTGCTTCCTATATATTATTATATTATATTGTGAAATTTATAACATGTTTGAACGTAATTGATTTGTGTCGCTTTTACGTACAAAATATAATGCTACATTAATTTTTTAATATGAAATAATATTAAATATGTACTACTTATATAAAATAAACTCTATACAACAAAATTTCCATATGAAGTTTTCTATAAAATTTCTATATATAATTTCATATATAAATATTTACCATATGCATTATTTATAAAGTAGACATATAAAGTTACAAATAAAAGATATAACAGTGCAAATCATATAAGTAGTACAAATATAAAAGATATATATTTTTTTAAGTATTATATGATAAAAAAATATCCTACAGCATAAATCTAACCATTACCAATCGTATTTTAATTTTTGAAAAGTTACAGCTACAGCAAAAACGTCTACATACCAAATTTTTCTTCTTCGTCTTCTCCAATCCGGGAAATCAAAATCGATTTAAAAGGAATTTACAGAGATTTACATAGACGAAAGAGAATCAAAAATTCTAGATCTATCCTCATTGCATTTGCGTCCAATGAAGTCAGAGAGAGAATTGAAAACTCTAGATCCATAACCAAATCCGATTTGCAATTTCAAAGGAGAGAGAAAATTTTGGATATGGGAGATGAGGAATTTACATAGATTTACATAGACGAAAGAGAATCAAAAATTCTAGATCTATCCTCGCTGCGTTTGCGTCCAATGGAGTCAGAGAGAGAATCGAAAACCCTAGATCCATAACTCAAATTCGATTTGCAATTTGAAAGAAGAGAATTTTGTGAGAGAGAAAATTTTGGATATGAGAGATGAGTTCGTGTGAGAGATTAGAGAGAAAGTATCTGTTTTTTTTTCATTTGGTCAGTAAACAGTGACACGCTCGTAATGATTTTGTGAACAGTGACATATTTGATTAAATTTTTGTCATGTGTGGCATATTTGTAATTGTCCTAAGTTTATTTGATGTTTTTGGAGTATGTTAATACAAGAAACATTGAGTTATTTAAAGGGAAATCAGGTGAAATAACCACAAAAAAAAAAACTATAAGTAAAATCCTAACCATTTAATCTAAATCCAATGAACATAATTATGTCACATGGGTTCATTTTGGGTTCATTTTGGTTAGTTTACTAATTATATATTTTTTTTGGCTAGTAAGCAAATTCACCCTTAATTAAAAACGTCTTTTGTTTTCAAATGTGGACTTGATCTAGGTGTTTGGTTGTTAACTAGTTCTAGATTATTGTTTATTATGTTTTATTTAAAGTTTTCATAGCATGATAGTAATAGTTATTTTCATTTTTTATTGGTCTCGTTTTTTAATGCTTCACTTTTGTTTTAACATTAAAAGAACATAAAACCATTATTGTATATTATGTTTTCAAACAAAAACTAGTGAATTGATCTGTTTTGGCATTAGTTAGACCATTATTGTTACTTACTAACGTAAATATATTTAATTTAAGTATTCGATTAGAAATTTGTTAAATTGAGAAAATAGTAACATATTTTTTTTGTTGAAAGAAAAAGAAAAATAGCAAAAATACAATAACAACAAAATTCGGGTATCCACTAGCTAACCCATAATAAAGAGTGTTTAGACCATCCGGATCCATTTCGGCTCGGCTTTTTAACCCACTTGAACATCCCCAGTACGATGAATCCATGAGCAAGTATTCAGTTCTGCTAATTCACAAGTGTTTGATCTTTCCATAATAATTTAATTCATTTTTTTGTTGTTGTTCAGGTTTTATTAGACAAAAGAGAGCTTGGTACCAGATCTGATGAAACATGAAGATCAGGTATGAGTGCAACAAGAAGGTTACATGCAGTGAAAGCAGTAATAGTAAACATTGCTCTGTTATCTTCCTTTTGTTAGAGAGCAAATTTCAGATATTTATTGTTGGAGTTTTAATTCTTCAAAACAAAAACCTAGTGTTGTTACAAAAGACAAAACGGAAATTAATTACAAGATACTAAAAAAGGAAATAAAATTGAGAATATGTTAAATTCGTTAGCACTTCAAATAGGTTATATGCATAGTAACAAGAATGAAATTTGGAAAGTTGAAAGATATCTGAAGATGACACAGTTCTTTGAGTGTTTCTTTCTCTCATATTCAATGCCTGGTGATTTAAACCTAATTAGCTTCCTCTCTCCAATCACCATTCCTCCCAACTCAAAGTTAGTATTTCTAAAAACAATCATAATGGTTCAATTCGATTGGATGAGTAACCGAGTGCGGATTCAAGAAACTATACCTTGGTACATTAATTTGTCTCATCAAATCTTTGTTTATGGTGTAGCTACAGGTTATTGCATCTCAGCTTCTCTTCTCTCAATCATCAACAAATGGGCAATCATGAAATTCCCTTACCCCGGTGCATTAACCGCTCTTCAATACTTCACAAGTGCCTCTGGAGTCTTACTATGCGGCAAGTTAAATCTTATCGAACACGATCCTCTCAATCTCTTAACCATATGGAGGTTTCTTCCAGCAACAATCATCTTCTACTTATCACTTTTCACCAACAGTGAGCTTCTCCTCCACTCGAATGTCGACACTTTTATAGTGTTCCATTCAGCTGTTCCCGTCTTTGTAGCGATTGGAGAAACACTTTTCTTGAAACAGCCTTGGCCATCTCTCAAAACATGGATCTCTCTTATTACCATCTTTGGAGGAAACTTCCTTTATGTGCTAACTGATTATCAGTTTACAATCACAACATATACTTGGGCTATTGCTTATATTATGAGTATGTCTATAGATCTTGTTTACATCAAGCACGTGGTTACGACTATCGGGTTAAACACTTGGGGTCTTGTCCTCTACAATAACCTTGAAGCTCTTCTCTTGCTCCCATTTGAGTTACTTATAATGGGAGAGTTACAGAAACTAAGGCATGAGATTATTGATAAGCCTGATTGGTACAGTTTCTCAGTGGTTTTGCCTGTTGGTTTATCTTGTTTATTCGGTTTGGCCATCTCTTTCTTTGGTTTTTCGTGTCGCCAGGGAATTTCAGCTACCGGGTTTACGGTTCTTGGCATTGTGAACAAATTGTTGACGGTTGCTATCAATTTGGTTATATGGGATAAACATTCAACCTTCATTGGTACTTTGGGACTCTTGATATGTATTTTTGGTGGAATTATGTACCAGAAGTCTACGATCAAGAAACCGAAAGGTGTACAAGTAGATAAACCGCAAGACCAAGACGAGGAAGCAAAAGAAACCGCAAGAGAGTGATCATATATATGTACACAAATGCCAATAAAAACAGATTATAGCACAATGTCAAAACCTAAGACTAGAAGCAATTCATGTGTATTTAATGTCTATGCAAATAGAACAACAAAACTTACTTTTTACCTACCATTGATGTAAATGTGATCATTGTAGTCCCAAAGTAAGGACTTCCTTGTGAAATGAACCTGAAGATGCAGTATATCAATGTCATAATGATGCATACATTTTGAATATATCTATTCCCATAAAAACTTAGTATGCTATTTTAATTATACACTTGAAGATCTAAATTTTTTCCATTTCTTTCCTCAAAAAAAAAAATTAAAAAAATACCAATCTCTTGAGGTCAATAATAACGAATTTTGTTATTTAGCCAAAGAAAACAAATTTCATTCTTTTTAAAATATACATTTTAAGGATTCTTCTTCATAAAAATAGAAACAGTTTTCGTTATATGTTTGGTGGAGTTATGTATCAGCAGTCGATGATCAAGAAACGGAAAGTTGTACAAGTAGATAAACCGCAAGAACAAGATGAGGAAACAAATTAAAGAAACCACAAGAGAATGAGGGAATTCATAAACTATGATCGTATATATACACAAATGCCAATAAAAACGGATTATAGCACGATTTCAAACTTAAAACTAGAAGCATTCAAGCATATCATGTTTAGATAAATGTTATCATTGTAGTTCCCAAAGTAAGTACTTCATTGTGAAATGAACTTGAAGATGCAGTATATCAATGTCATAATGATACATACATTTGAATATATACTATTCCCATACAAACTTAGTATACAATTGGAAATCTAAATTTTTTGTGTTTGTTTCCTCAAAAAACAAATACCAATCTCTTGAGGTTAATATTAACAAGTCTTGGGTATTTAGTCAAAGAAGACAACTTTCATTCTTAAAAAATATATCATTTTAAGGATTTTTCTTCATAAAAATAGAAACAATTTATTTATGAAAAATATGAATATATATTTTGAAAAAAATAGGTGTCTTTGTCCACAAATATGGAGAAAATTAAAGAAAAACTCAAGAATTTGAAATAAGTGTATACACATGACATAGCCGTTGAGTTATATAGTGAAGAAGGCAAGTTTTGATCTGGTTCATGTGTGGATTTAATCCAACGGCTGAGATTAAGTAGCCGTTGTTTCTAAAGACGAAAAAAGAAAATTACAATTTTGCGGACAACTAATCCGCTCTTCTCGTCTTCAAATATATTATTCTTCGAGCCCATTTTTTTCCTTATTTTTTCTTTCTCTTCTTCTTCTTTCTTTATACACAGAGAGAGAGAGATTAGAGCGAGAGAGAGATTAGAGCGAGAGAGAGATCAGATTTTCAATTCTGGATTTTTATGGGAATTCGCTGAAAAGATTCTCTCTTTCTCTCCTTCGTTTGATCAACTGGATCCAAGTGTACAAGACTAATTGGGGTTTAGAGATTCTCTGGGTTGATTTTTCTGATCAAGGGTTGACTTAATTTCACGGTGGTTCTTTGAATCGACGACGAAAGGTGAAATTTTTTTTTGTTTTTTTTTTTTTGTAAAATCTGGGTAATTTGGGATTAGGTCTTTATGTTCTTGATTTGGGTCTTTCTGAGATTATTAAACCGGATCTGGAAGTTTTTTTGTTTTTTATTACGCGACGACTGTTTCTTTAATTTTGATAAAACCCTGCTTTTAAGTTGGGGATGTTTGGAATTTGAATTTTGATTTCTTAGAAATTTAATACCATAAATAAAAAAAACTTCCGCAGATAACGAAGAAAAAATGGTTAAATCAGATGAAAATAGTCTTGGATTAATTGGATCAGTGAATCTCCAAGGTACTAACCCTAATCGAATCGAACGATTTTTCTTAATCAAATCAAATCTTTACACTTTTGTTTTTGGTTAATCCTCAAAATTGATTTCGAGATTTACATGGTGCAGGCGGAGGAGGAGGAAAGATCATGTCGGCGGCGAATACTGGACCGACACGAAGAGCACTTAGCACTATTAACAAGAACATCATTGAAGCTCCGTCTTATCCTTACGCTCTCAACAAAAGATCAGTTTCTGAGTAAGTGTTCAGATTCAAGATTAGTTTTTTTTTTTTTTTATTCCTTTGATTAGATTCTTACAAACCCAAAATTTTCCACAGAAGGAATGGTATCAGTAATAAACCACCATTGCATCGGCCAATTACTAGGTAAATTAGATCTTCACTCTTGTCTACTTTCAGTTTGTGTGACATTGTTGTCTGATTAATGCTTTTACTATGGGTTTAGGAAGTTTGCTGCTCAATTAGCTGATAATAAGCCACAAATCAAGGAGGAGGTACTTTTATAGTGACACTAATCAATGTTTTGTTTCATTTAGAACAATGACATAGATTTTGAGTGTGTTTTTCTTAGGAAACTAAGAAATCAGACTCGATTTCAAGCGAAGAGCCAGAGAGGATTATCATTGATGACTTTAATGAGCCAATGTTTGTACAACACACTGAAGCAATGATGGAGGAGATTGACCAGATGGTAAAATATATATTATCTTATGTGTTCTCAACTCTTTATGTTTTATTGGAAGTTTGTTGTTACTCATGTTGCTTGTTTCTTCTAAAGGATGAGGAGATTGAAATGGAAGATGCAGATAAAGATGAAGAGCGAGTGATCAATATTGACGCTTGCGACGAGAAGAATCCTTTAGCCGTAGTGGAATATATCGATGATATACACAGATTTTACAAGAAATCTGAGGTGACTTATTGTTGTTTTACATGGAATTCTTGCTTTATAGTTTCAAGATCCGTTCGAGTGATTTATGTTTGTTCCGTCCTTACGGTTCTGCAGGCACTTAGTTGCGTGCCTCTTAACTACATGGACAATCAGCAAGATCTTAATGAGAGGATGAGAGGAATTCTCATTGACTGGTTAATCGAGGTAGATAGAACCGAACCAAACCAAAAAAGCATTTTAGTTTCATTGTTGTTGTTTTTCAATGTACCTGAAATGTTTTGAGCAGGTGCACTACAAGTTTGAACTGATGGAGGAAACCCTTTATCTTACAATCAATGTCATCGATAGATTCCTTGCGGTTCATCAAATCGTGAGGAAAAAGCTTCAGCTTGTTGGTGTCACTGCTTTGTTGCTTGCTTGCAAATACGAAGAAGTGTCAGTTCCAGTAGTAGATGATCTCATCTTGATCTCTGACAAAGCTTACACTAGAAAAGAAGTGCTTGATATGGTGAATTTTGTTAACTTTTGATCATTATATAATACCACAGTTGAATATATCATCATGTGAACTTACTTTTGACTTGTATTGCAGGAGAAACTAATGGCCAACACACTGCAATTCAATTTCTCTTTGCCAACTCCATATGTCTTCATGAAACGGTTTCTCAAAGCTGCCGAATCTGACAAAAAGGTATTGCATTCAGTTAAACTCCCTTGCAGAAAAGCTTGAACCTTTCTTAAAGCTGAATGATATGCAATTATGGTTTCAGCTTGAGGTTTTATCGTTCTTCATGATCGAGCTTTGCCTTGTGGAGTATGAGATGCTGGAATATTCTCCGTCTAAGCTAGCTGCCTCGGCAATCTACACTGCTAAGAGCACACTTAATGGATTTGAGGAGTGGAGCAAAACATGTGAGTTTCACACAGGCTACAAGGAAGAACAGCTTCTGTAAGAACCACAAGTCAATATAATTCCGAATATCTTTGAGAACCCTTGAGAGTTATTTGAATTCTAAAGAATGGCTATTTGTTTTTTCTAGGGAATGCGCAAGAAAGATGGTTGGTTTCCATAACAAGGCAGGAACAGGGAAGTTGACAGGAGTTCACAGGAAGTACAACACATCCAAGTTCGGTTACGCTGCGAGGACTGAACCAGCAGGATTTCTGCTGTAATGGAGGAAAAAACTATAATAAGATCGAATGACAAAGAATCTAATATGACTATACTTGAGTTTTTTCTTAAAACAAAAGGGAATTCAGAGGGAAATGGGAGAGAGAAACAGAGAGAGAGAGAGAGAGAGCAACTAAAGTTGCCCAAATGGGACATGTACAACTGTTGGTTTGCTGTTGGTTTGGTTCTTCTCTTCTAAGGTCTTTTAGAGCTTTCTTTACTTAAGAGAAAATTAAAAAAAAGATACAATGCTTCTTTTGGTATCATGCTTTAATATGTTCAGCTTATGAAGCAATCACCATAATCATGTACCTGTATAGAAATTGTTGTCAAACACTTGGGAATACTATATGGCTTGGTACATGGAGTGGTACTTGTTCGGATTGATATTTGGAAACAGCCATCCAAAATGTTACCATTGGGAGATTAACTCTCAACATTCCAAAGTAATCTCACAGAATTAGTCAATGATTATCTGTTTCTAGTGTTCATATCTTATTCCGTTGATTTAGCTTGAAAAACAATGTGCTTTGTTTTATTCATCTACTGCCAGAGAATGCATTAAGAAAAATGAGAGAGGAAGAAGACGTAACGAAATGTCACTGTTTCAAACATCTTAGAACCCAAAAATACAGAACTACTAGTGCATCTGGACATATCTCTCTTGTTTTGGTTTTACAGTGTACCCTAAAGCATAAATGACAGAAGCAAGAGAGGCGGAATGTTGCAGAATCGAAGCTCACATGTTAAGCGTAAAATCAATCATCTCCTGACTGGTGGTACCGCTCCCCTTCCTCCTGTTCCACGACCACTAGTAGCTGGAGCCTTTATCATAATACAACAAAGATTAGTGACAAGAAGAAACATAAGGCCAGATAAGGAGCCTTTAGACTTCATAACAATGGTTTCTGAGGCACTAAATCATGAGAGAGAGAGAGAGAACTTACTTTTCCTCGCATTGCAGCTCTACCTCTGCCAACACCTAGTGATGAGCTCTTTCCCTGCATCGATTAAGCAAGTAAGATATTATGTATATTGAGGATATACTGTACATTGAGAGAGAGAGAGTCTAATATCATTCTGCATCCAGGGTTCAAAGAGCATATACCTTAATTCTAGCATCTAAGCGTTTGAACATTGGAGCTTGCTTGAGAATGTCTGGTATGATCATAAACCTGTCAAAGATCTCTCCATAGGTCAATTACTGATCATCTACGCTTACAAGAATGATCCAATAAGTAAGAAGCACAAGTGAAAAAGAAGTGTTTATAGCACCTGACTTTGCTGCCTCGAATAAAGACATGCTCAAGCTGTGATATCTTACCATCCTGTAACACAAACCACAACAAAACTTCAGTGCCACAACTAACAAGAAAACCCATTAAATTGTACTTGGAATACACATACGTCAAAAGATTAATCATGAGAAATAACACTTTAAGAGTGGATATAGATTCTGAATTTTTGTAGAGTTCTTTTCCAAAGTTTAGATAATTCACTTTTGATCACTATGAGTCTATGATCCTAAAGAGAAACTTAAGCACTATGAGTCTTCTGTCCTGCCGAGTATAGATATACACAACATACCCCATAGACCAATACTATGTTTAGATAATCTGATTACTACCACATCTCGTAAGATTCAAAATACATCTCATACTTCACCAGAAGCCAGAATTTCCACGATTCTTAATTCCCCAAATGAGAATAAACGACATTTATAAACCCAGATGAAGAAAATCAAACCTAATTCCAGCTAAAGTTCCAAGTTCGCCAAATCTAGGGTTTTCACATCACTAACACCAACAATGGAAGAGAAGCGAAATCTAGGGCTTAAAAAGGCCGATTTCGAATCATGAATCGATAAATTTTGAGTTAGAGAAGATTACCTTGGCAGTATAGGTAATGTCTTCGAGCTGACAGTTCCAGTTATCTTCACACTCGATCATGCTTCCTCTGTAGACGTCGCCGCTCTTTAGCTCCACCGTCACTATATGACCGGAGGCCTCGTGAAGAAGCTTCACCGGTATTCCCAAACTCCGGCTCATCTTTTTCTCTATCTGTAAAACCCTAATTAAGAAAACCTTCCTCTTTACTCTGCAATCTAGAAAAAAGGAAAATGGCGGAAGGAAGAAGAGCGATTCAGATGTTACAGACGATTTAACCTGTTTTAAAGCTCTCCTAATTTACATTGGGCTTTAAATTAGGCCCATTAGGCCCAATTTGAGGAAACTGCCTTTTACTCCCTATATTTTAACATTAATGTTATTTTAATATTTTTTGTTTTGTTTTGTTCAGACGACGCCGATTTCACAGAGCGGATCGGTAAAGGTTAAGACGAAGGAAGCTCCATTGAAAACTCGCCGGAGGAATTTCAAAAGGTGCTTAGGGTTTTGATCGGAGAAATAGCTCCGACTGCTATGGCGGACGAGAAGGAGAAGAAAGGAGAGAAAAAGTATAAGTATAGCATAATCATTCCTACCTACAACGAGCGTCTCAATATCGCTATTATAGTCTACCTAATTTTTAAGCATCTCCGGTAAATGATTACATATTTTTCACGTTTTTTTGTTTGATTCAGAATCGGTTTTGAGAACGAAATTCCTGGTGTTATTGTTGATCAACTTGGATTTTCTATATTGGATCCTATTTGACTGAAATGACTATATTTTGAAGCTTCGGAATTTCTAGTTTTTTTCCCCCGAAAGGATCATAAGTTATGGATCTAGGAAAATTTTCCGATCATGGTTTTGCATTGGAACTTTTAGATCCAAATTCGTGATTGTTGTGTTATGCTTGTATGATATAGGGATGTTGATTTTGAGATAATTGTTGTGGATGATGGGAGTCCTGATGGCACACAAGAAATTGTCAAGCAATTGCAGCAATTGTATGGCGAAGACCGCATCGTGAGTACAATGACGAGTTAGGACTTGAATTTGTAAATTATTGTGTGTTTCTCTTGTGCATTCTTCTGGTTAGGTGATCTCATCTTTGTTTGTCTTTTTTGTGATGCAGCTTTTAAGAGCTAGAGCCAAGAAGCTTGGTTTAGGTATGTGAATTGTATCTCCATCATCTTCTAATTTTTGTTAATAAGAAGTGGAATTAATCTTCGTGGCATTATCAAACTCAGGAACTGCGTATATCCATGGTTTGAAGCATGCTTCGGGTGATTTCGTCGTAATTATGGATGCTGATCTTTCACATCATGTAAGTAAGAGGCACCAATTGAGCTTTCTTGTTTCCTCGTCTTTACGATGACCTAACCCAATTCCTTTTCTTTTGTGCAGCCAAAGTACTTACCAAGTTTCATCAAGTAAGTAGAGTTTCTTTGATCTCTTACAAATCTCTCAAGCTTGTAATGATTTTCAATTGAGTCTTTTTTCTTGTCTATATCGTAAAGGATACAGCTAGAGACAAATGCAAGTATAGTAACAGGTACACGATATGTAAAAGGCGGTGGTGTACACGGATGGAATCTTATGCGGAAGCTCACTAGTAGAGGAGCGAATGTGCTGGCTCAAACACTTTTATGGCCTGGTGTATCTGATTTAACCGGATCATTCCGGTAAATTCCAACTAATTTGTGTCCATATTTTCATCGATGTCATTCGATGTTATCATGACTGACCTCTACACCTCTTTATTTGAAAGGCTATACAAGAAATCGGCGCTTGAAGACGTAATTAGCTCATGTGTGAGTAAAGGTTATGTCTTTCAGATGGAGATGATTGTTCGTGCTACCAGAAAAGGATACCATATTGAAGAGGTCTCTTTTCCTATAAAAAATCCACTTGTGAAATTTTTGATTCTTATTAAAACTATATCTGATTTATATTCTCTGGTGCTCTCGTCTTCCATCTGCAGGTACCGATCACTTTTGTCGATAGAGTCTTTGGAACTTCGAAGCTAGGAGGATCTGAAATAGTTGAATATCTAAAAGGCCTCGTCTATCTTCTGCTCACGACTTAAGAGACACCAAACAAAGTGAAGAAGACATGAGTGTCTCTTTATACCCTTCTCTAGCTTCTGTTGCATCATAGATTCTCTTAACGCTTGAGCTCTGATCATGTCTTTTTAGAAAGTTCGCTTTAGCTTGACTTGAAAGAGTTGCATCTTTCAAAGACTCAAAAATCCGTATTCCATGGTTGATATTTTATTGGTTTTTAAATCAGTTGAAGAAAACAACATTTTTAGCGCACATTTTTTTAGATTTTGTTTCCCCATCTAAACTGATATTATATTCATTGCCTTAAACAAGAGCGGCTAAGAGAGCAAGTCTGCAACCAAAAGACAAACCCACTAATTGAGCTTCTTACAACCATAAACCCCTCAATAGTCAATATTGGGCCAAAAGCTTAAAGCCATTTTTATTAGATTTTTATTTGTAATGATACTTTTCTTTTTGACGATAAAATACCCTATTATTATCTATCAAACTCAAAACCAAATTGGTGCAATCGATACCAAATCAAATCTTTAGTCATAGTTACCGAAAACATATATTTCCATCTTCTATAAAAATGGTTCTAGTCCGCATGTTGGAGTGTGAAATGTCTCTCGAAGTCCATTTTAATCCGAAAAGGCAATACTCTCCCGTATGCTTTATATGTCAGCTTTAGTGTATTTTTTTGTTTTAGATTAAGTGTCATTTTTGTTTTTCAATGTAACTTTTGTAAGAGAATTCCTAATATAATCTTAATTAAATTTGTAAAATATTTTTTTACAAAGATAACGTTACAAATATTTCAAGAGTCACATAGTTTACTTTTCTTTTTCCAATGTAGTCAAACTGTTTGACAAGTAATCAATTATTGTTGGAGAATAATTTTTTCACTAGGGCAAAACATAAAACTATTTTAATTGTTAAGAATAGTTTTTGTTTTGAACATCAAAATGATAAAAATATTTGGAACAAATTTGCAGGTTGAAGAGAAAAAAAGTTTGAGTAATGAAAGTCAAACTCATGATGTCAATACTAAAGTAGTGCATGATTTCGATTTCAACAAAGTTTGTTACGAAGAAAAAAAACTTCAAGTCGACAAAAAAAAAAAGAGTTGTGACAAAAAAAAAAGGAAAATTTCAAAAAAAAAAAAAAAAACTTCAAGTGAAGAAAAATATTAAAAAAGTAAATCCCAAAATGGTGCATTCTTTTGATATCAATGAACAAAAAACAGTCAAAGAACAAATTTTTTTTTTTTTTTTGGGTCAAAATTTCATATTCTCATTAATCCGGGATTAAACCGGTATTAACCGTAGCATGATACAAAGCCGATTTTGCTAAACAATCGACATCTGAAATGTTTTCCCTTTGCACAAAATCAAAGGATTTGATACCTAGATCTAGAGAGAGTATGTAGATATCCTCTAGAATTCCATACATTTCCGTATTATTCTTGAATTAATTTGATTTATCAAATTCTTCGAGTCCGAAGCCACCTCGAAACCGATCAATCCCATCGATTTGGCATGGTTAAGTGCTTGGCGGACTGCAATTGCTTCTACCATCAATGGCGAGGTTATGTGGTGGCCGATCTTGGAGCCCTGCATCACGATCTGGTTTCCTTCCTCTCGCATGATCCAGGCAAAGCCAGCGATCTGCGAATCGCTTCTCCAAGCCGCATCTGTGGTGCATCTGAGAGGTTGAGTCGATGTTGAGGGTCTTGTGCGATTTGGGATCCCTCGTTTGTTGGTAACAGTTCCTTCCTCATGTGCTACACTCCATTCCTTAGCATCAACTATTACTTTTGTTGTCGTCTCTTCCGCCGAGAACACTCTAGAGGAGAAGATATAATTGTTCCGTGCAAGCCAAATATTCCAAAGGAGCCAAGGGGAATTGGGGAAGTTGATAGGCCTGTGGGAGGTAGACAGACCAAGCTTCTCGAGATTTCCAGAGCTGCTTGAAGATTGTTGATATTATGGATAGCTAGGGGTTCCTTAAGAGGAAGGAGGTTCCATGCTCTCTGTGCAAACTCACATCTAAAGAATAAATAGAGTGCAGTTTCCGGTTCTCCACATCTACTACAGCTTGCTTGTGTGGTGATGCCACAGGATGCAAGTTGTTCCCCTACTGGTAGAGAGCCATTCATCAGCTTCCACATGAAGAGTTTTAGCTTCTGGGATGCTTTGATGTTCCAGATTTTCTCCTTCTAGTTGAAACTGAGGTTAGTGGGGACTGTAGGTGTGGGATTTATTTGAGATATAGGTTCAATTGTAGCATAGTACCCTGAGTTAGATCTATACTCTCCAGTGGCTATTCCTAGCCATACATACTTATCATGTGCTCCCAGTTTGCTAGGCTTGATGCTGAGGATATCTTTTCCGTAGGCTGGGAGAGTGTCTATGATCAGGTCCAGGTTCCATTCAGTAGAGTCTGTTAGGTGCTGATCTGCCAGAGCAACTGGGCCAAAAGGTTGGAGAGGGTTTTGTGTAGACAACCATGATTCTGACCAAAGCTTTGTGTCTTGGCCATTTCCAAGGACTTTACCCAGCTTCCTCCTGAGAAGATTCTTGCCTATCACTATTCCTCTCCATCCATGTGAAGCTGATGTTGGAGTTGAGCTATGGAGGAAAGGTGTAGCGTGAAAATACTTGCCTTTTAGGATCCTTGCTAGGAGGCAATGGGGTTGGGTTAGGATCCTCCATCTGATCTTTGCTAGCAAAGAATCATTGAAGGCTTGGACATCTCTGAATCCAAGTTCCCCTACCTTCTTGCTCTGGGTAAGTCTTTGCCATGAAACCCAACACATTTTTCTCTTATCCGCATTTGAATCCCACCAAAACCTTGTTAAAACTGATTGTATCCTTTTGCAGAGGCTCACAGGGAGCTTGAAACACGACATGGTATAGGTGGGGATGGAGGCCAGGACAGCTTTCAGTAGCACCATTTTTCCTGCGGTAAGCAGGTACTTGGTGGACCAACTGATTGCCTTTTGCTTGATTCTGTCTACGATGGATGTGAACAAGTTTTTTTCCTTCTCCCAAAGTGTTCTGGAAGGCCCAAGTACTTGCCTACTCTACCTTTCTTTGAGATGGTTAGTTCTCTCTTCACTCTTTCTTTTATTTCTGGTGACTGCTGGTTTTTGGCAGTTGATAATTTGTTCTGAAGCTGCTTTGTATTGATGAAGTATTCTTTTAAGAGCTCTCACACTTTTCTTGTTTGTTTTGCAGAAAAACATATTTTCATCAACAAACAGCAAGTGGTTAATCCTGGGGTTGTGCTGAGCCACTCTAATCCCTGTGAGCTTACCATTGTTCAGGGCATTGTTGCAAAGGCTTGAGAGGACTTAATTGGACATAATGAAGATGTAGGGGGATAAAGGGTCCCCTTGGCGTATTCCTCTGGTAGGCCTGACTTCTCTCTTTTCTGTACCATTGAGTAGAAATGAGTAGGATAATGTAGTAATGCATTGCATGATCCATTGAATCCAGTTTTTGTGGAAACCATATCTTCTCAGGACAGCTTGAATAAAGTCCCACTCAAGTCTGTCATATGCCTTGCTCATATTTGTTTTTACCGCCATTGA
Source organism: Draba incana (assembly GCA_963576765.1). Classification (NCBI taxonomy): domain Eukaryota; kingdom Viridiplantae; phylum Streptophyta; class Magnoliopsida; order Brassicales; family Brassicaceae; genus Draba; species Draba incana. Next base: position 13,995,301 of record OY755208.1, read on the forward strand.
ACATCTTGTTCTGCTGCAGATGTCTTGAGGAAGTGCAAGACCTCATGGGTAATCAAGACATTATCAGATATTGCTCGTCCTTGATCAAAAGCCGATTGGTTTTCTGATACTAATCCTTGAAGAACAGGTTGAAGTCTCTTGGTAAGGATTTTTGAAATAGCCTTATTGTATACATTACTAAGAGATATAGGTTTGTAGTCAGATACCTTCTTGGGGCTTTTTATCTTAGGGATAAGTCTGGTATGTGTCTTGTTGATATTTCTTGGTATTAGACCAGAAGTGAAGTAATTTTATATCTCTGTGATGATTGCAGGCCCTACGGTATTCCAATTTTCTTGGAAAAAACATGCTGAAAAACCATCTGGGTCAGGAGCGTTATCAGCATGAATACTAAAAAATTGCCTCCTTGACCTCATGTCCTGAGGGTATTTGGATGAGCTGTGAGTTGGTTTCAGCTGAGATTTTTGGTTGGAGAGCATTCTCCACTATGTCTGTCCTCCTTCCATGCTGTGAGGTGAATATTTCCTTATAGTATGTTGTTATCATTTCTGTGATTTGTTGTTCCTCATAGCAGCTTTCTCCATTATCCTTTTCTAAAACACAGATCTTGTTGATGATTCTTCTTGATCTATTACTTGCGTGGAAGAAACCAGTATTCTTGTCTCCTAGGTTGAGCCACAGCTGCCGACTTCTCTGTTTCCAATAGGATTCCTCATCTCTGTAAGCCTCTGAGAGTTCAGCATTTATCCTTTGGATCAGGTCTGTGCTAGAGTTGGGGTCTGTCATCGTTTGTTCTAGAGCTTCTCTCTTCTCTTGAATTGTCCTCTGCCTATTCTGCTGTTTTTCTCAACTCCATAGTATAATAGCTCTTCTAGAGTTGCTGATCCTTTCTTCTACTTTAAGGTTAGGCCATTTATTCCAAGCTTCTGCTACCAGCTTTTTGATCTCAAAGTTGTTTTTCAGTTTCCTATCAAATCGGAATAAACCTTTTCTCTTTTGTATTTTAGCTCAGAAGAAAGATACTATTGGCCTGTGGTCTGATCCCTCAAATTTGAGGTAGTCACAGCGTGCAGCTGGGTACTGTTCCATCCAGGCACGATTTGACATTGATTTGTCCAGTCTACAGAGGATTGTGTTATGATTTCTTACTCCTCTCTAGGAGAGAAAGTTGCCAGTGTGTTGAATATCATACAAGTAAGACGCTGAGATGAAAGATCTGAAATCAATGAAGGTTCTTTCAGCCCTGGTTGGGCCCCAATACTTCTAAGTGATATCCACCATTTCATTGAAATCTACAATGAGAAACCATGCCTCACCACGGTTTTGATCTAGTAAGGTGAGTTTTTCCTATACAAGCTTCCTTTTTGATTGATCAGGTTCCCCATAGACAAAAGTTGCAAACATGTGCTTCTCCTTATGCTTTATTCTGGTGTCTATGTAGTTATGGTTGGACTTCAAGATGATTACCTCCAGTTTTTTTCTTCCATAGTAGGGCTAAACCCCCACCACTGCAATGTGGGAAGACTAGGAAGGATGAATCAAAGTTTAAACTGGTAAGATGTTTCTGAACTGTTTCATCAGGTTTTTTTATTTCACTTAGGAATAAGATATTAGGACAGAGAGGTGATCTTATATCCTTTAACCTTTGGATTGTTGTGGGGTTCCTTAAACCACAACAGTTTCAGCTAGCCACTACTAAGGAATCACATGCAGTGGGTTGTGAAAACCCACTCTTTCTTTTGCCTTTTGATTTATTGCAGGGATGATTGTAGTTGTAGGTGGTGCCAGCTTCTCTGCTTGGTTTGAGTTTCCTTGCTGTCCAGAAGGTCTGTGTGATGTGGAGGCATCATAGTTCCTGGTAGGGTTTTCTTCATTAAGAGGGATGTTTTGCTGTCTTTGAGAGCAAGTGATTGTCTTTATTCTTGGTGAATTACTGACACGACACACTCTTCTTTTCTTTTTGTTTGCTCCAGGTAAGGACATATGACTGTTTGGACATTTCTTCTTTTTGGGGGGGGGGGGGGGGGGGGGGGGGGGGAGTGGGGGCTCCCTCTCTTCTTCGTTACTGGGGGGACAGGTCCTAGCCCAGTGCAAGGATGGGGGAGGTCAGCTGACCCTGTAGTTCTCAGGAGAGGGGGTTTTGGGTTAGGAAGCACTTGGTGATGTGCCTTGGATGCTGCCTCTAGCATGTTGGCAGCTGTTTCTGCCATAAGACCAACTTCTTCTGCAGCCAAGACTCTCCTTAGTCTTGCTTCACTCTCTATTTGGTCAGGGTATCTCACATAATTTATTGTAACTTCCCTCAAGTCATTCATAATCTCTTCAGTAGTGGGGATATGAGGGATTAGGTTATGATATGTTTCCTGGTATAGGTTTCTTTCAAGAGTGGGGCCACTGACCCTTGATGAACTTGGGGATGTTTGCTCTGGTTAACTTGTTGGGTAGTCTTTTCCTTCCATTGAAGTTATGGGGGCGACCTTCTTGATTGACGTTCCTTGGAGTTTAGTTTGTCCCTCAGGCCTTTCACCGATCTCCTGGATCTCTCAGGGGTAAGTTCTTTCTGACTTTCCTCTTTAGAGTATTATTGAGAAGATCTTACTCTCTGTTTTCCCTATAGTAGGAGGATTCCTTTCTCACTCTTTGATTATCTTTGGGATACTCTTTGGGAGCTGCAATTATTTCTCCTTAAAGTCTTCCATGCATGTACCTTCTCTGGGAGAATTCTTGTTGGGTTGCATATCTTCTTTACTCCTGTCTCTGTCTCTCAGCTGGGAGGTTTGGTTGGCTATTGTATCTAGTTGGAGGTAAGGTTTCTCTGATTTGAGAGTCCTTTTCCGTGGTTCCTTTTGGACAATCCTTCTCTTCATGTGATAGTTCCTTGCATTTGAAGCATTGTTTTCCAAGCCACTCATATTCTAGACTTACAATGCATTCTACATCTTTATAGAATTCCAGAATGGTCTCCATGACAAGTGGTTTAAGCCCATTCATAATCACTCTGATTTTTTCAATGGTTTTGGTGAGTATCTGACCTTCATAGTGCCTTATGGCTTTGCCTATGTCTCTGAACATATCTTATCCAGTAGTGGAAAGGGATCCCTTTGAGCTGAATCCAAAAAGGGATATGAGAGGGACATGTTGGGTCAATAACAAGTACCCAGCTCTGGAGGATAATCATCCAGTTTGCGAAGTGGTAAGGTCCATTTTCTAGAACTTTCTCAAGATCATCTTGATAGTCAAATCTGTATTAGAAGCAGCCGTTTCCTAGGTCTGACCCTATTGTTTTTTGCCTTAGGTTCCATCTTTTGGCCAAGAAAGGGATCATTGACAAGAGGCGTTATGCTTTTGGATTGGTTAGCCTTCCAATGAGAGTAAGTTTGTTTTCTTCTACTAGATCTGAGGTGTCTAGTGGAAGAGCTTTTATCCTTATTCTTTGTGGTGGATCTAATTCTGGAACAATGTTCTTGCGTTTTTCAGATGAGGAGAATCTTGGAGCCATTTGTTGTTTCTCCTGCTGCAGGTAGAACAACTTCTGAGCTTGTGTGTTAGCTTGAGTGGTTCCAGCTGATGTAGTTCCTCTGGTGGTTCTCCTTTGTGGAAAAAAGGGAAGTGTTACTGGGTTGGTTTTCCAGTCCTAGAGGGGCTGAAGTGGTTCATGGTGAGGTTCCGGTAGACCCTAGGGTTGCCGTAGGTCTATCATGAAAGAAGATGGTTGTTAAGGGTGCTCTGGCGTCCTGGTTTTTGAGTTTTTCCGGTGGAAATCTATTTTAGGAAATTAGGTTTCTTTGTTGTCTAGGGTTTTCGAAGGAGGTGGGTACCAAAAGAGGAAAGTAACCAACGGTCACACTCTAGAGAGTTGACTAAAACTGTTTTTCAGTGGTTAATAACCGATCTCGAAAAGCTCGCCTGAAAGAAAAAGTAGTGGAATCCAAAAGCAGTGTCCCAATAAAATTGAATTTTATTATTTGCCTTCATGAGTTTTTTCTTCAACTATTACATTGACGTCAAAATTTCCAATTTCCTCCGGCTGTTATATTTATAGTCAACAAGACAAATATTCCAATTAAATTTAGTAAAAGTTGTTAATTATGCATTGGAAAGAATACTAAGAGGCTAAATATATGGTACTTACTCATTAAAGTAAAAACTAAAAACAAATGCCAAAAATTAAGATTGTAAATAGATGATATTTCTAAGGTTATAATAGTCATATTAACAAAATACTTAATCTATGTGTATTACCCTTAAATTACATACTACTCCCTCCATTTAATTTTAAGTGATGTTTAAGGCTTCTAAACTCTTATTAAGAAATCGTTAAATTTACCTTGTTTTTTGAAACAAAACAATACACTTTATTTATCTAAGACATTTCAACCAATAAAAATTCAATCTGCAGAATTTAAAGAGTCAAAAGCATTAAAAAGTCAATTAATTGTGCTTTGGTAAGTGAAAATATCACTTATTTGCAAACAAAAAATAACTCCTAAAACATCACTTAAAAACAAACGGAGGAAGTATTTATTATTCTTATTATGACCCCTCCCCAGTCTATTGATCTTCCAAGTTCCAACTGATCACTTATAAGAACATATTCATCCATAAAGTTATCTAAATTCTCTTTAAATATGAGTCAATTAGCTCAAAAACAAAGAAATGAGGGGAAATTGGCTCAATGGCAATGATGTGACATAATGGTGAAGTTGCGGTTTGTGTCAGACGGCAGATTTACATTTTTACCCTTACGTTACTGTAGATTATGATATATATATTTTTTTTGCTGTCATATCTGGCATACGATAGGTCAGTTCTGGCATACTATAGGTCAGTCTGATGGGAAACGCTGGTTGAATGAGATACCGACCCCTTACGTGGCCGGTCAGTGAGTTAAATGTTTCCGAGTCCCTGAGGAAAGTCCCGTAGCCCATACCAGTTGGATTTCTATCGAACTCCCAACGAGCGTACGAACGGATTACCCAGTTGCCTTGCAAGAACTAGACGAGACGAGACATGCATGTGTTTGAGAAAATCTCAGTAAATATTGACATAAATGGAAACAAACTAAAACTAACTTTTATAGGAATAAATATAGTCAATAGGCGATGTATTAACTAGAGAATATAGTGGTCGGATTTCTTGTTTTAAACTGTGAGTAAGAAAACAAAAAGGCTTTATGTGGGGACCAACCTGTTGACGAGTTAGGTGAAGAGGACTTCAGTTGGATGATCAAACGATTTATTGTGTGAGACTTAAAGTAGTAAAAGCTTCTTGTCAGATGTTTAAAGCTTCGGCTATAGCAGTTTATAAAGGGATAATCTGCAACTGTCTTCTTCACTTCTCTCATTACATACAGAAACGTGTACGTATTGGAGAGTTTAATGCTGTGAAGCGATGATTCAAGCTTGTGGTGCAGAACACGCAACCGTAGCCTATGCAACATATAGGTTAGGCTACTCGAATATTTGCTCTGTCCTAGAAAGATTTACATGGTTTTCAAGTGCAAACTGTTCGGTTCCTCTGGGATAAATTTGTCAATTCACAAAAATGGGCCATACCGACTTCCTAATAAGGAAAACCGTTTTACTGGTTTGTTAATTTTGGTGAATAGTGGTACCCTCTACTTAATTCTCTCTAATGCATTTCCATTACACATAGGTCAATGTTTCCTATTTTAATCATATATAATGTTAACAAGTCATTTCATATGTTAGCCTATTATTTAAGTTATTAGCCAGGTATCTAATAAGTTAGCCTTTCTTTTTAGGTTTATCCGGATGTCAGGCACTGTGCCTGCATTGTTCACCTGAAACGGAATGTGAAATCCATATTCAAGAACAAACATTTAGTAAGTCTCGTATCAAGATGTGCAAGGGCATACACACTTGGAGAATTTTACCGCCTTTTGACGAAATAAAAACAATGGATTTCACATGCGCAACATACCTTATAGATATGGGTTTGGACCATTGGGCACGATCACATTTCCAAGGCAAACGCTACGATGTTATGACATCCAATGTTGCAGAGTCATGGAACTCGGCTCTCAAAGAAGCTAAAGAATACCCAATTATTTCCTTGGTCGAATACATATGCGCCAAACTAATGACTTGGTATGCAGATAGAAGACAGAAGGCTTCCGATTACCCAGAAATTTTAACACCAAGGGTTTGTCACATTTTGGCTGAACACTTCAACAAATCATCTGGATATGTAGTGAACGAGATCAAATGTTTAGAATTCGAGGTAAGGGACAAAGATGGCGTGCCTTTCAAGGTTAATCTAACCAAGAAGCATTGTTCATGCAATGAATTCCAAACCCTCAAGATACCATGCTCATATGTCGTAGCTGCAACAGTTACTTCGAGAGAGCAAGTGGACCGTTTGCGTGCAATAGAGTACACTACTGCCTATTGGAAAAATGCTTACAGAGAAACCATTAACCTCGCAATAGAAGTCGATGGAGTTTCCAATCATTCCAGCGCTCTATCGGAACTAACCCTACACCCACCAACCACAAGACGCCCACCGAGAAGGCACGCAAGAAGCGCTTCTATTCCAAAGGGGAAACACTAGTAAGTGACCATACTCAAATAAATTAGCCAGGTAATGAAATGATTGGCAAACCTCACCATCAATTGAATCAGATAAGAAGCCTTAGGCGTCAAACAATGTGCAGTCGTTGCGGTCGTTTGGGCCACAACAAAGCTAGTTGTAAGATGTCAACAGCGTAAGATGACCTTGTACCTTATGAAGGAGGCAACCATGTTGATGATAAGTCGAACATATCCAAGTTGTACCTGGGTCAGCAATGTTTCTTTTTCATATAATGTTTATAGACTACCATCCCAGATGAGACTTTGCCAACTATGTAAACTAAATAAATATGTTGCACTCTTTTTATGTAATATTTGTAATATAAAGTTTGTTTATATTATCGTCAGTAGGACATGAAAAATATCCAATTCAATTGCAATTTAGTTATCCTGGTTCACCAGTTGAATAAACATGAATTTTATTCTTCTTAGTTGGTAAGACATGGAACTTTATCCTAGGCAAATAGGTTATCCAACTTTTAATTTAACCGGCTACCATTGAAAAAAAAAAAACCTTAATTATATTATTGCTATCCGGTTACACCATTTCAATAGTTATCTGGTTAACCAGACGATCCGGAAATGGCTAAGAAATTAACCGGCTATATAGTTTCAATATTAATCGATTTAACCGGCTAAGAAAATTAATATTCAATACATTCAATAGTTATCTGGTTAACCAGCTACTTCTATAAACAAAAAGAAATGGGGTGGTTATTTTTTTATTTCTTTACACATTACTAATTAAGATAATCAACTTAAAAATTATTTTCAATAAACTCACATCCCACATAACATAAAAAAACAAGTACAACCGGATACAACAACAATAACAAAACATACAAATTGTTCATCTTCTCACGATTAAAAAAGAACACAATGAACAGTACCTAACACCTAAAAAAACACAGTTAGAACAAAGAGGACATCCAAGACAGTTACTTACGACCAAAGTTCTCCTCGTATATCATCACTGACAAACGCTCAGCTTCTTTCTGTAACCCATAAGGAGTGACAGTATGACAACCCTCCAAACCGCCAATGGCATGAGCAAGCATAAGGAGAATGCATGTAACACCAGACTTGACATGGCTTCCATTTTGTACCATACCCTTAACTCTCTCAACGCTAAATTGATTATCATCCATTATACCACCATTACGACCAGACTTCTTAAGAAAATATGGGAACAATTGTGCTAAAGGATTCAATTCCTTTGCAATAGCACAATCTTTCCTTTGGATAGTGTCAGAATCCAATATGAAGATAGTCGACGATGAACAATCAAAACATAAACCGACCCAGTGAGTTTTGTCAAAGTTGAAAGGCATGTAGAAACGTTCAGCCTCGATATTCTTGGCATTTTCTCCACTAAACGCATCAACCACATGCTTATGGAATACATGGGAATCTTTATCCTCTATCTTGTTAAACTTTGAATAGTTCTTAACAAGATAAGCAGCAAACTTCGAATCCAAAAACTCAGCTTTCTTTTCCAATTTCCAAATGGATTTCTTACAAAGACACCGAATTTGTGCCATTAACACATCAACAATCTACAGACATAAACAGTAAATTATTACAGAGTGAACCACATATATAATTCCTATATTTACAAATTACCTTAGATGGGGCGGCCCACTTCAACCCACCAATGTCAAGAAAATCCTTAGTTCCAACCATTACACCACCAAGAGTAAGATTCCTACATTAAAAGAAACAAGTAAACAAACGGTACAACTAAAACCAGTTTGAAAATCCATAAATAAAGCTACCCTATCACCCATCAAGCATATCGCAAACTAAGAGTAACTGACCGAATTAACAAGCTACAATAAACATTAGTTGCTAACAAGTTTTGATATAATAAAATTCTATATTCCATACCAAACATAGCAATATCAGACATTTGTCGTTGTTAATTTGATATAATATCACCCAACCATTTAACATTTAAATTAGCTAGATAGGTACACACTTACGTGGTATCAGTGACCTTCTCCTTAAGCTTTCCATACCTCTGACCACAGTCCTCTCCTCTCTTACCCCAACACCACCGAAAATTGAACCCCTAATGCATGAAATCATGCGTTTGTCAACTTGATAATCCTCCATAAGATTAGTTGGAGCAATCTTAGGACGCTTGCTTTTCCTTATAAGATTCCCACTGTTACGTGCTTCTTCAGCAATGTCCATAACCGTTGGGTTAACATTCACCGAAGCTGATTTTGGAAGACAATCTTGAGTGAGTCCAAGAAAAAAAGTTGGTCTCTCCATATTAGTCATTTGGATTGTTCCCTGATTACAATAAAAAATTATCACAAACAAAATTTAATTAACAAACCGTACAACATTTTAACAAAGATAACGAGGCACATACATTGCATGCTCCCATATCAAAATCAACGTTCTGACCATCGACATCTCCATTGTTCCCAACTACAACTTCAGCTCGCTCATATCCACAAGCCTACGGCAGAAAAACAAAATGTATATGAGACACAAAATTTATAATGTTCATTAGATAATAAATACAAAACAAAAACATACCTCATCCATATCCTCAAGTCTAATATCACCAATCACACCTCCAATAATACGGCCAGCTTCATCAACCCCTACATTCAAATCACCAAGCCTAACTCCCTCATTACCAACAACCCCATCGGACTGAACTGATCTATTCAATTTTATAACATCATTAGCATTACTCTTCTGGCCCTCCTTATCAGCCCTACCATTCAAAGATACCTCCTTGTCCAAATGAGAAACAATCGATTCAATTACAGCAGACTTCATCTTTAGTAGCTGTTGAGCAATCTGAGTACATAGGAAAATGTCCATTAATCCAATAGCAGACTTCAACTCTCCAATAGCAGCTCTAAGGTCCACCAATTCAGAAGAGTTAACTTGGATCTTAGCTTCCATAGTTTGCAACCCATCATTAATTTTACGAACCACAAGATCAGCTGCCAAATGAAGATCATTTTAACTTAAAGAAACACCAGTACTACCACCAACGTCAATAGTGCTGGTGTTAGCTTTCTTTGACTTTTTGACTTTACTCACTCGATTTTTCTCCTGCTGAAGGCTGACCATACGGGCAACGTCAGCCTTTGAAACACCACCTTTAAACAATGAACCAGAAAAGCTAAAATCTTCGTTAATCAGTCTTAACATGCAATCCACCTTATCATCTTCCTCCTCATCCGACCAAGTAAGTTCACTTTCATCGATATCTATATCCCCATCACCAGGGATAATAGAATCAACAACAGCCTGGAAACAAAACAAACCAAATTAATTATTAAATTTACTTTGTAATAAAAATTTCAATAAATAAGTAATTTAATAAACAAATTTATGGAACACTCTACATTTTATTACCTTGTAACTAATTATCATTACATAGAAATGTTATCCGGTTACACATGTTGTTAACCGGACTAAACGTATTATTGACAGAATAACTTATGAAATATATTTAAAAAAGGGTTAGCCAGCTAACTTACTGGTTGTCGAATAATAAGATAAATAAAAGACATGGAAATACTTAAAGAATATTTTTAACCCATATCCATAAACCAATAATAATCAATACGCATATAATTACCTCCTCGGCCTCATGTAGCTCCCTTGCATGAGCAGGACTGAGACATATTTTCCTATCCACAACATCATCCTTATCACCTTCTCCTTCAGATTCAGAAGATGAAGTAGTATTGGATTGTATACCTTCTAATAATGCAGGAACAACTTCCACCATTATGAGTTGCAAAGCATGCACAAACCCTTTTACATTTATAGTGTTCTGGGAAAGAATAACCTCGTTTTTCTCCTTGATACTACTGACAAACATTTCAAAGGCTAATCTCCCCCAAGGATAATTAAAAAAAGCAGCCAAATCGACAATTACCTCCACATGTTCTTTTACAATATTGGGATTATGAGTGGTTGGCATCAATACAGATGCCAATAAAGCCAAACATCCATATTTAACCCTCATCTCGGGGTCGGTAACAGTATTCCTCTTCAACATCTTGATCACTGAAGAAATAGACACAGAATCCAGCTTGCCAAAGAGGGAAGGCTAGTATGGAGTTGAATTCAGGTTGTTAATCAGCAGAGACTTGGATTTCTTAGGGAGCTTCCCACACAGTAAGCCGGTAACAATAGCAAATTCTCTCAAAGAAAATCTGACTGGTCTGCCCGCAAATAAAATCCAGATCTCGTGTTTATTCTTTACATTTAGCTGACGCGATATTAAAAACCTCCCAAACCGACCATAATAAGCAGGCAACTCAGCGACAGAGACAAACTTACCAAAAGTCGACCTGCGAATGGTGTCTCTTTCACCTTCACCGAGCGCGTTCATGATAGCTCTGATGCCATTAGACAGACCGTAAGCAGTAACCCTAATCCCAACTGGCTCCTCGCCCAAAGCAAACATCCGTGAAGGTAATTCAGTAGATCCTTCCATCAAAACCCTCTAAAACGCAGAGAAAATAATCAAATTCTGAACTAGATCTGAAACCCCCCAAACCACAACTTCCACACCCAAACTTCCAAAATTAAAAAAAAATGTTGAAAAACCAAACACTCTCTCACAAAATACCCACAAAATCAAAGAATCCCATCAATTATAGAAAAACTTGCAATCGTTCCTGAGATAGACTATCTCACTAATAAAGAGAAAAACTCTATAAAACCATCCTCAGATATACCTCTGTTCACAACTTTTTCTGAATTATTATAAAATTCAATTATTTAAATTCCATTGATTTTTTCTCAAATTCAAATTCAAACACGCAATAGTTAGATTCTCTGACACGCTATATGTCTACAATAGGTTGCATGTCTATCATGTCAGGCATCTACGCTCTAGCTATAGGGGCAACAACGAGTCAAGAATATTGATAAATTAAGTGGGCCCAATGTGGGTCCAAGCTCGATTGCCACTTTACCAATTATAAAAAAAACGCAAAGTCCCCACATTCAATTTCTCAATGCATTATAGCTGCAAGTAGAGGGACCACATTCACCTTTGAGAGCGATGAGTAAATGGAAGCATGACGGTTAGAAATGAAAACCATCTCAGTTGAATTTGGAATGAACATAAGTAGCTTTGTGAAGAAATATTCCCATGCAAAATCGTTTTTGCTATCGACGATTGCGTAGGCAAGCGAAAACACTTTGTAGTCGCCGTCTTGGGCGGATGCTGTTAGAAGGCAGCCGACATACTTTCCTCTCAAATGTGTACCATCGATGATGATAACTTTTCTCATGTAAGCAAATCCTTTGATTGATGGTCCCATTGCACAAAAGAGGTACTTGAACCTTTCTCCTACCTTTGCGTCGTACAAAGTTTCCAAGCCGATGAGTGTTCCTGGATTTGTCACAACCAGTTTTTCAAGGTATGTTGGTAATGCTACATAAGAATTGTCTGCAGAAACTTTTGGCGAACTTCATTGCTAACTCTCTTGAACGCCATGCCTTCCAGTAAGATATCCGGACATTGTGGTCTTCTCATGATATCTCTGATATCCTTTGGCGTAGGTCCTGATCCAATACCGCCAAATTTTGTTTTCAACATTTCACCGATGACCCCTGTTGTAGCTTGCCTTTAATAATTTCTACGCTCATCGACTGTGCATTTGTGTTGTAGTGTTGCCCTACGTATCTCGATAATTTTTGACCTGTCAAGGCGCACGGCGTAAATTTGCCAAGGGCAGTTCTTTCCCAAACACTTAATTATCATGAAATCTGGACTTGTTTCCTCGTGGCGGTAACTGTATTTGTTGTGTACGGCGTACATAGCCATATGATGCTTAAACGTTTCACGGTTTGGGAAAGTCATTCCAAGTCTTAGAGGAAATGGGTTGGTATTTCCGGGCCCTACAAGTTGTGAAATTATATTAGTCTTATGTTTTGGTTTATAAATTTTTAAAAAGCTAACTTATGAACAAAAGAAAATAGAAGATAATTAACATAATTATACTTGACATAGCTATAATTGTTATTTTACATTGGAAATAAATATAGCCGCTTACATGAGAAGGAAGCTAGTTAACAAAAGTAGTTAGACAGTGAGACCAATGTAATGGTCTTATCCGCGGGTTGTTTCAAAACAGAGAGTTTGGTCGCAGCCGCAAAAGTACGAAGAACAAAAGAAACATCCTAGTTTTTGCCGAAATTGAAAATATTACAAACACTTTTGCACAATAAACCCTTGGCTTAAAACCCACCAATGGTGAGGCTGTCGTCGGAAGAACTCTCACAGTCATCAACATCTGGATATGGTAATGGTCCCGTCGGAGTACTGGAACTGGCTCCGGTGTTAAGGGTCAAAACCAGAGGCAATGGTGGATCATTAGGCACCTGGACTTTCTTACCTTCAGCTGTAGCAGCTACATAAAAATTGGGCAAACAAATACAGGATTAGCCTTAGGTGTTTGATAAGTAAATTGAATAGGAATATCTCATACATCTTGTGACTTGAGATGATGAAGGATCATTTGTTGCTGATGGTTCTGGTGGGAGCAGGGCCATTTCATGCTGTATATCAAACTCAGTCATGTAACGGAGGTATTCTGAAGATCCACTTGAGGAGTCACTGGTATTCACGGCGGTGGTGGTCTGAGTTTGGAGCTCAGTTTCTGAACCGTACATTGCATCAATTTCCCCCTGCAGCCTTTGTATCTTTGTTGTGATATGATTCATCTCAAGGGCCTGTGGGATTAGCCTATCTCAGTATTCACTTGCTTTAAAACATCCCGTCATGACTGCATCATTGCAATCCATGAATATCTCCAACAGACTCCTTCTACGACCATCACGATCACCATATGGGTGTGGTATGTTTGTTATTGTTCACCACAATAGCATTTCCAGATCCGGCGTTTCCTAATAGGCGACAATATAGAATAAACAAATAAATAGTTATCCAAGATACAAGTTGAACGTTTAAACATTTTCATAAATAGGTGAAGACATTTTAATAATAACAAAAACCACAACTAACTTTATAATAGGACAGTTACAAGTTTTTGTAGATTTAAAACGTGCTTCATATGGCTAAAATTTGATGTTCATGTTATTTGAAAAAATGGTCGGTTACTAATCATGAATCATAGCCGATTAGTAATCATGATACATAGTTCTTACCCTGGTGGATCGACTAAACATATAAGCAGCAAGATCCTAGGAATAAATATAGTTTCTAAACATAGATTTCAAACAAAGTCCCTAGGATCTTCATTTTTTCTAATGATTAAAAATATGAATCAACTAGTACTAGTTACCAAACCGGGTTCCAGGTTCATTACATGTATTCTACCTGAAGGATATCCGTAATCAGTGAAATCATATTTTTCTGTTAAGTGAAGTGTAAGGCATACCAAGTTCATGTGTTTGGAAAATGTTGGATGTTATGTCCTCACCTTGGAAAGGCATACCCATCTCTACGTCGGTTTCTCCTGGTAGGAGAACATTACCATTTACAAATGGTGGGTTATTCAGATCTTGGACCGGGTTCATACTATTTGGAGATTGGTTCAATGGATTCGAGTACAGGACTTCCAGATGAAATATGCAGAGCATTAACCTTTGATCTTCCGTGAATACTGTATCAAAGATTGATCTAACAACGTTTGACGGCCGGCTATGAGATCTGTTGTTATTAGGAATGTAATAAGTCGTAGAGTCATATTGAGAAAAAAATTAAATAAGTTTAGATTGGCAACTACGGTTTTCGAAACTCACCGTGATACTGGGCCATGTCTTCGTCTGTAGGATTTTCCGGTAAGAACAGCTTCTCACCGACCATGAAAGGACTGCGGTACTGGAAATCGTACCTTACTACATCCCTGGCTCCTACAATGATACGGAGTAATAACGCTGGGTAACACAATCTCAGGGCCATGAACAGTGTCACACTTGCGTCTGAGGTTATGTCTGACGGCGGTCCTTCATCTTCCTCACATCCCACGGTCAGATCTGGTATACGATAGGTCAGTCTGATGGGAAACGCCGGTGGAATGAGATACCAACCCCTTACGTGGTCGGTCAGTGAGTCAAATGTTTCTGAGTCCCTGAGGAAAGTCCTGTAGCCCATACCAGTTGGATTTCTCTCGAACTCCCAACGAGCGTACGAACGGATTACCCAGTTGCCTTCCAAGAACCGGACCAGGCGAGACATGCCTGTGTTTGAGAAAATCTCAGTAAAGAAACAAACTAAAACTAACTTTTATAGGAATAAATATAGTCAATAGGCGATGTATTAACTGGAGAATATAGTGGTCGGATTTCTTGTTTTAAACTGTGAGTAAGAAAACAAAAAGGCTTTATGTGGGGACCAACCTGTTGACGAGTTAGGTGAAGAGGACTTTAGTTGGATGATCAAACGATTTATTGTGTGAGACTTAAAGTAGTAAAAGCTTCTTGTCGGATGTTTAAAGCTTCGGCTATGGCAGTTTATAAAGGGATAATCTGCAACTGTCTTCTTCACTTCTCTCATTACATACAGAAACGTGTACGTATTGGAGCATTTAATGCTGTGAAGTGACGATTCAGGCTTGTGGTGCAGAATACGCAACCGTAGACTATGTAACATATAGGTTAGGCTACTCGAATATTTGCTCTGTCCAAGAAAGATTTACACGGTTTCCAAGTGCAAACTGTTCAGTTCCTCCGGGATAAATTTGTCAATTCACAAACGTGGGCCATACCGACATCCTAATAAGGAAAAACGTTTTACCGGTTTGTTAATTTTGGTGAATAGTGGTACCCTCTATTTAATTATGAATGTGGGGACTTTGCGTTTTCGTATAATTGGTAAAGTGGTAATCGAGCTTGGACCCACATTGGGCCCACCTAATTTATCAATATTCTTGACTCGTTGTTGCCCCTATAGCTAGAGCGTAGACGCCTGACATGCTAGACATGCAACCTATTGTAGACATATAGGTCAGAGAATCTAACTATTGTGTGTTTGAATTTGAATTTGAGAAAAAATCAATGAAATTTAAATAATTAAATTTTATAATAATTCAGAAAAAGTTGTGAACAGAGGTATATCTGAGGATGGTTTTATAGAGTTTTTCTCTTTATTAGTGAGAGAGTTTATCTCATGAACGATTGCAAGTTTTTCTATAATTGATGGGATTCTTTGATTTTGTGGGTATTTTGTCAATGGCCTAAATACGGTCCAATTCTTTGTATGTGGATCTAAATTCTCTTTAAATATTTATATAACAAAAACTATAAAAAAAATTGGTGATGATTGCTAATTTGTTATTTAAAAAAAATATTTTTTTTCAGATATTGCTAATTTGCTACTTCCTCTGTTTCATATTAATTGTCATTTTGAGAAATGTATCTGGTTAGTATTTGGATGTATTTAATTCAAAACACATACAAATACATTTCAGATACATTTTATCAAAACGACAATTAATATAAAACGGAGGGAGTATGAATTTTATCTAGACTAGCCAGAATGTAAGGCTAAGTTCTGATTTAAAAAACGGAAAGAATTTTAGTGTACAACTCTACCACCTTTACAGAGTGACCGAGCAAGCAAAAGAGAAAAAAATCCTTTCCGGCGAAAATGGAGGGAACTATGAAATCTCCGGCGAACTACGTTCCTCTCACACCGATCAGTTTCCTCGACCGATCTGCCGTCGTCTACGCCGACAGAACCTCCGTCGTTTATGGCTCCGTCAGCTACACGTGGCGACAAACCTATGACCGCTGCGTCAGAATCGCCTCCGCTCTCTCCCTCCTCGGAATCTCCACCGGCGATGTGGTCAGATCTTCTCCTTCACCGATTTCTCTTGATTAACTATTTAGAGATCTTATCCTGTTCCAAGCCTAATCGATATTATTTTTTTGATTTTTCAAATTTCTGATTCTCGTTAATAATTAGGTTTCAGTGTTGGCCCCAAACGTTCCAGCGATGGTTGAGTTGCATTTTGGTGTTCCTATGGCTGGAGCTTTACTCTGTACACTCAATATTCGCCATGATTCCGCACTTGTAGCTGTTTTACTCAGACATTCAGAGACAAAAGTGCTTTTTGCAGATGAACAGTTTCTCCAAATAGCTCAAGGAGCTTGTGAAATCCTCTCAAAGAATGGTGAAAAAGTACCCGTTTTGGTTTTGATCCAAGACCCTCTTGTTCAATCTGTTTCAGGGAAGAAGATGTTGGAATACGAAGATGTCGTGGCGATGGGGAAATCGGATTTTCAAGTGAAGCGACCGAACGATGAGTGTGATGCTATCTCTGTTAATTACACATCAGGCACAACTTCAAGCCCTAAAGGTGTTGTTTATAGTCATAGAGGTGCTTATTTGAATGCGTTGGCTTCGGTTTTACTCAACGAAATGCCATCCTCGCCTACTTATCTATGGACTAACCCAATGTTTCATTGCAATGGTTGGTGTTTATTGTGGGGTGTTACTGCAATTGGTGGGACTCATATGTGTTTGAGGAATGTAACCGCAAAGGGTATATTCGATAACATTTCTCAGCATAAAGTGACTAATATGGGAGGAGCACCGACGATATTGAATATGATTGTCAACGCTCCTGAATCCGAGAAGAAGCCGCTTCCCGGGAAGGTATCTTTTATAACCGGTGCTGCACCTCCACCGCCACATGTGATTTACAAAATGGAGGAGTTGGGGTTTTTAATGGTTCATTCCTATGGGTTAACCGAAACTTATGGACCCGGGACGGTCTGTATGTGGAAGCCTGAGTGGGAATCTTTGCCTAGAGAACAACAGGCGAAAATGAAAGCTCGACAAGGCGTGAATCATTTAGGGATCGAGGAAATCGATGTTAAAGATCCTGTAACCATGAAAAGTTTACCAGCTGATGGTGTAGCTATGGGTGAAGTTGTCTTCAGGGGAAACACAGTGATGAATGGTTACTTAAAGAACCCTGAAGCAACCAAAGAAGCTTTTAAAGGAGGTTGGTTTTGGAGTGGCGACTTAGGCGTTAAACATCCCGACGGATACATAGAGCTGAAAGACCGGTCGAAAGACATTATTATCTCCGGAGGAGAAAACATTAGCTCGATTGAAGTGGAGTCTGTTTTGTTCACACATCCATGTGTTCTTGAAGCAGCTGTAGTTGGGAGGCCTGATGAGTATTGGGGTGAGACTGCTTGTGCATTTGTGAAGCTTAAAGACGGGACTAAGGTTAGTGCCGAGGAGATTATAAGCTATTGCAGGGAACGGATTCCGCATTATATGGTACCGAGGAGTATTGTGTTTGAGGATCTTCCAAAAACATCGACTGGAAAGGTTCAGAAGTTTGTTTTGAGGACCAAGGCTAAGGCTATGGGAAGCTTATCAAAGAAAGGCGCAAGCAAGTTATGAAATTGGTATTGTTACTTCCTTATGAATGTTGGTTTGTAAGCCAAACCGGAATTAATGTATGTTTCTGAAATAATAAACAAAACCGGAATGGAGTTCGAAATTTAGATTTCTAAGTGGCTGTTCGTTTGACTATTTGAATGGTCCATCCAATGATCCATTTAACTTGTCCATTTAAATGGTTCATTTCAATGATGTTCGTTTCCATTTGTATAGTCCATTTGAATAATCCATCTCAATGAACCTTTGTTTGTTGTGTATAATTTCATCTCCATTTGAATGAGTTTGATAACAAAATGACTAAAATGACCTTTTTTAATCTAATCACATTTTTTATTTTATTCTTAATTATATTAATTTTATTTCTTGATCTAAAATATATGTAGTTTTCAAATCTTTTAAATTATTATAATTGGCATTATTATATTTTCATGAAATCAAAGCTCAATTTTAAAATGTTACACATCTTTAAATTTATTCTTAATTATATTTACATTTTTAACAAACCAAATGTGTATATGGCTATCTTTGTATGCACAAAACCAAGTACTTTACAAATAACTAGTAAAAGTTTTGGGCTAAAAGCCCATTATTCGAACTAAAGACAGAGTCACATTATATGAACCTAAAGAAGAATGTTGCTTGAGTTATTTCTTGTAGCAAGTAAAACATAAATGCAGTATCTGATCAACGCATCTAATGACATGATCCTCATCTCTTCTTCACTGTCTCTTCTTCACTATCTCTTCTTCTACTACTTATCTTCAACAGAGTCAGTCTCTTAATACATGTTTCCTGCAAATCCAATTCCACAAAACCAATTCATAATCTTCCTTACCAAGAACAAGGTGCAACAGAGACAGTTCATACAAATCAAGAATGCAAGGATCATTGTTTCTCTCAAGAAGTTCCAGCAACTATCTACAAAAAGTAAGCAATGAAAATAAGCTCAAATCTGATCATAATTCTCTTACTGCTTAAAATGCTCAAAATCTAAAATCTTTTCTTGTTAGGATTATTTAACCCTATCAGGTCAAAGAAGACTAAGATTCATTTAAAACTCCCTAAACCCTTAAGCTATAAGCTTTCAGATCAAACCCTTAATCAAAACTCAAACATTTATAGGATTCACAGATCATTACTCCACAAACAATTCAGTGACAAGCTACTATCCTTTTTAAGCCATCACTTTCATCATAATTGGTCTCTTTCTAATCATCATAATTGGTCACTTTCATCATAAATGAACCTGAAATCTGCAGATGCAGTAATCATCACCATAAAAGAATCTATAAGTCGAGAGATGGGTTTCCTCTTAAGATTCCAAGGATCAAACAAACCCTTAATCAAAACCTTTAATATGAAGATGCAGTAATCATCACTTATGTTAACCAAAGTTGTAACCCTATCAGGTCGAAGAAGACAAAGATTCCAAACCATAATCAAAACCTTTAAGCTTTCAGATCAATCCCCTTAATCAAAACTCTCTAAACCCTTAACCTTTCAAATCAATCGCAAGCATCTATAAAGAAAACCCATAACAAAACACATAATATAACCTCTAATCCTCCACAATTTCATGACTACAAACAAAAAGCTAAGATAAGAAGAAACTAGAGAGGAGAAGCTCACGTGTATTCGCCGGAGAGAGAAGTAGCTGCAAGACTCGCCGGAGAGGGGCGGCAACGAGACTCGCCGGAGAGGGGGTGGCAACGAGACTCGTCTGAGAGATGGGAAAAACCGACGCCGGTGAAGAAAAGACACGGTGAGATTTTTTTCCTTTGTCGAGAGAGAAGAAGAGATGAATCAGATCTAGATAGGTACTATTGTAAATTTTAGGTTTAGTTTAGGGTATATTCGTCATTTGTCATTTTTACCTGAATCAGATCCATTCAAATGGTCCAATCTGATCTATTGGGCTGGATTTAAAAAAATGGCTTAATTTTTTAAAACTCATTTCAATGGATCATTCTAATGAGAGTTGACTACCTAAAACCCCTCCTATTCAAGAGACTCGACTTTTTTCCACCCAAATTATGAACCTCATGATAAAACCCCCTAATCTAATAAAATTATGCTCGAAACCACCCAAACTATTTTAGCTTGCCTAATTCCACCTCTCTAATCAAAATATTAATTTCGTTATTAAATTCTCCAATTTGCGTTTTGCAAATAGTGATTACCCACCCGACCTGATTGAAATACAAAAATTCAATCCAATTATAAAAAAAAAACCAGACCCGACTGAAAAATATAAAAATTTGAAGAGAGTTGTCGAAGCTTTTGTGTGTTTCAAAATTTGGAGACGAGCAAATCGTGTAACGAGAAATCAAGGGAAGAAGCTTTTGCAACGAAATCCAAAAAGCTGTGTAAGGATTCGTTTTTGTTGAGAGTGAAGCAAAGATAATAGCATAACGTAGATAGTTCTTCTACTTCGTTGGATTTCGCTAATGAGTTAGTCAAAATTAACTTTGTAGCAGGAAGAGTTTCAGTTGGCTTTGTTTAAGACAAAATAACGTAGATGCTTGTTTGCATCGTGTAATGTTTCTTTCTTCATTTTAAAGTGTTCTAAATCCATTTTCTCAAGGTTAACTTTTAGAAGAATTGCTGAAAATAAGTTATTTAGTTGCTACAAAGCATAATGAAATACTCGTTTTAGACGAGTTTGCTCGTGCTCTTTCCGTCTTTCACCCATATGCGCCTATAAATGTCATAATCCATTGTACGCCCCCAATAGCTTTGCAAGTTTGCTGTTTCATTTCAGCTATATGATCTTAAACAACAAGCAAGGGTTTTTCGAACGGCAAGAGGCAAAGCTCCGATATCTTCAAATAGCTTTAAAATACTCGACACAAACACGATTTGCTTCACTCTCGACAAAGAAGAACCCAACACAGTTTTTTTGGATTTCGTTGCAAAAGCTTCCTCCCTTGATTTCACGTTACACGATTTACTCAACTCGAACTTTCGAAACACACAAAAGCTTCAACAACTCTCTCTAAATCGAGAAAACCTAACACACCACTTTCTCCAGTTCAATTTTTATATTTTTATAGCCCGATCTGTTTTTTTAATTGGATTGAATTCTGGTATTTTAATCGGGTCGGGTGTGCAATCGCTGTTTGCAAAACGCGATTTGGAGAATTTGATAACGAAATTAAGATTTTGATTAGTGAGGTGGAATTAGGCAAACCAAAATAGTTTGGGTGGTTTTGAGGATGATTTTATTAGATTAGGGGGTTTTATCATGAGGTTCATAGTTTGGGTGGAAAAAAGTTGAGTCTCTTGAATGGGGGGGGGGGGGGGGGGGGGGGGGGGGGGTGGTTGGGGTTTAGGCAGTCAACCCTTCTAACGATGTTCAATTTTAACTTTAAACGAACGTCATGTTCCATTTCCATTCGAATGGTCGGCCCTAACATTTCTGACTAGAGTTGAATCTGATGGCAAGTGGATATATATATTATTATCGGAAGGGAATATTTTCTCGTGGTTATCATTTTTTTGGGGGTCTTTACTAAATATTTAGTTCATCGGATTTTGAAATTTTTGTTTTTAATAATAAATCAGTTTGACAAAAAAAAAGAAAAAAACAAATAAAATAGTACTTGTGAGGAAGTTGTGCTCCTATTTTTTTTGTTTTGCGAAAGTTAGTTCACTCTAAAGACAACTTTTTGTTTTACAAAAGTTAGTTCACTCTAGAGACAAAAGACTTTTTGTTTTGCCTCCATTGGAGCCAAGCGTAGAGGTGAAAGTAAAAGTGCCCCGTGTAAAGCCATCCATGGCTTTCCAGCTGCGGCGTTACAATTACTACAACCGTCTCCGTTGTCTCCTGCCTCTGATTTGTGCGTTGTCCGGAGCTCATCTCGTCCTTTTTACTATTCTCACCATCTTTTCTCCTCCTCCTGATGATTCTGATCGCCTCATCTCCGTACTCTCTCAATGTTTAGACTTCTGTTGATGAGATTTCTGATCTCTTTCTTAACGCCATTGTTTCTCACTACAAGAAAACAGCCGCAAATCCGACGGAATTTCCGACGGTAATCTGACCGATTTCCGACGGAACTGAAATTTTTCAATTCCGTCGGAAATCTGTCGGAATTATTTCCGACGGACAAGAAGACTGTCGGAAATCGGTCGGATTATTGGACCGTGTAACTAGCCGGTGCTGACACCGGTGGTGATTCCGGTTAGCTGTCGAAAATCCATCGGAAATTATGCATCGTTAATATTTTCCGACGGATTTCCGACAGACACATAACTAGCTGTCGGAAATCTGTCGGAAAAAATAGCCATTATATAGCCGTTATTATATCCGTTTGATTTTCGACGCTTTTCCGACAGATTTCCGACGGTCAGCATATTTATATATATGATTCCACACATCTTCATTCACTCACAACAAAACCAACTTCCAACCAAACATTTCTTAGAAAAAATCGTCAAGAGAGTGAGATGTCATCTTCTAGATATTATAGATCGTGGATGGATGAAGAGATGTATGATCCGGAGTCGAAGACAGTAAATGCAAGTTATGCACGAGGTATATGCGAGTTCATGGCGGTTGTCGGGAATCGAAAGGTGATAAAATGTCCATGTTTAAATTGTTGCAATTCGCGTAATGTTAATGTAGAACAAGTTTGGCATCACTTGTATACCAATGGTTTTATACCGGGATACAAAATTTGGTTTTTTCATGGAAAAACTAATAATGATGGTGCTAGTAGTAGCAGTGCACCATATGTTGCGGATAGCTTAGGCGAACATAGAACGGATAACTTAGGTGAACATAGAACGGATAGCTTAGGCGAACATAGAACGGAAGTAGATTTTGGTGTAGGTACTGCTGAGATGGTTCATGATGCATTTAGAGAGAATTTGCCATCGATCGTAATAGGGGAGGATAGAGTAGAAGAACCAAATGAAGAATCTAGAAGATTTTTTGATATGTTAGACGTAGGGAAGCAGCCCTTATATGATGGGTGTCGAGACGGACATTCACCTTTATCAACTGCTAGTAGACTGGTGACCATTAAGACGGACTTCAATTTGGCGGAAGACTGTGTTGATGCGATAGCAGATTTTGTGAAAGATATTTTGCCTGAAGATAATCAGGCACCTGCATCATACTACGAAATACAGAAACTTGTAGCTGGTCTTGGTATGCCGTATCAGGTGATAGATGTATGCATCGACAACTGTATGCTATATTGGAGAGAAGACGAAGACCGGAGAAGATGTAAATTTTGTCATAAACCACAGTATCAGGAAACTGGTGGGAGAGTTCCAATTCCATATAAACGTATGTGGTACTTACCATTGACAGCGAGGTTAAAGAGGTTATATCAATCTGCGCGAACGGCAGAACAAATGAGATGGCATGCAGAGCATCATCAAGATGGAGAGATTACACATCCTTCAGATGCAAAAGCGTGGAAACATTTTCAAATGTTGTATCCGGATTTTGCATACGAGTCAAGAAATGTGTACCTCGGGTTAAGTACGGATGGTTTCAACCCATTTGGGAAGCATGGAAGGCAGTATTCTTTGTGGCCCGTAATCGTAACACCGTACAATTTGCCCCCTGGTATGTGCATGCGTCGAGAGTTTTTATTTCTCTCTGTTCTTATTCCCGGCCCTGAGCATCCGAAGAGATCACTTGATGTATTCCTCCAGCCATTTATTTATGAGTTATAAATGCTATGGAGTCACGGTGTCGAAGCGTTTGATGTTTCACGGAAGCAGAATTTTTTGATGCGTGCGGTCCTTATGTGGACTATTAGCGATTTCCCAGCTTACGGTATGCTATCTGGATGGACTACTCATGGAAGATTATCGTGCCCGTTTTGCCAAGACAACACTGACGCTTTCCAATTGAGGAATGGAAGAAAGCCATGTTGGTTTGATTGCCATAGAAGGTTTCTACCGGACGGCCATCCCTATCGTCGGTCTAAAAGATTATTTAAGAAAAATACACTAGTGGTTGATGCTCCAATTGATGAGATAGACGGTCGTACTATATTGGAGCAGTTGAGAGATTTTAGTGCTGAGAGGACTCCTGATTGTGGGGCTAATGGGCATGAACCGCTTTGTGGTGTAGGGGAAGCTCACAACTGGCACAAGAAGAGTATATTTTGGGATTTTCCGTATTGGAAGGATCATTTATTAAGGCACAACCTCTATGTGATGCATATTGAAAAGAACTTCTTTGACAACATCATGAATACGGTGTTAAACATCCCGGGAAAGACAAAAGACAATGTGAAGTCTAGGATGGATGTTTCAAAGATTTGCTACCGTGATTATCTTGATCGTCTTCCCGAGCGGTGGACCTTTTTGTTGATTTCACTGAATTTGGTGATAATATAGTACATTCAGAATCAGAAGAAGAAGTTGGAGAATTTGATGAAGACGAAGTCACAATTCCTTCGGAAGGATCAGACTCAGACTCAGATTTAGGATTTTGATATGTTTGTATTTGTTAACATAAACAAGAATTTCAGATAATTTACATTTTCCTATTTTTTTTATAAAAAAAATGATATTCCGTCGGAAATCTGTCGGAAATATATATATATTTCCGACATATTTCCGACAGAAACTGATATTTATATAATTCTTATAAAAAATTCTTAGGGTTAAGGAATTGAAGAAATTTAAGAAATGTTTATTAAATTTAAGAAATGTTTTTTTTGGAAATTAATGAATTAGCATTTTGGAAAAAATTGGTAATTTTTAAACAATATTTAGCATTGTTAACATTTTGAAACAAAATGCTTATTTTGGAAAAATTGTTTGCATTTTGTACATATTTTTACCTGAAATCCCAAAATCTGTCGGAAAAATGAATATTTTTCCGACAGATTTCCGACAGATTTGGGATTTTAAGCTTGTTTATGATCCGTTTTCGTAGTTACAAGTTAATAGCATGGTTGGAGCAATATTTGGAAGATAAAATACTTGATAATGGTCATTGTTACTTTCAAATTCTAAACATTTAGTATTTTCCGTAAACATCTATTGTTTTGTATATGTAACTGTATGAAACGCTTTTGGTTGAAACATGACAAAAGCGCAAATCATGTTATGTATAACATCGAGAAGGTTATTTACTCAATTATCTTTCACTTTAGTTGTCAGAATTGTATGCCGAGACTTTGTCTTCTCGAAATTCAGGAATTTGACCTCAAAACCCTAAATCTGTTGGAAATCTGTCGGAAAAATAGATATATTTCCGACAGATTTCCGACGCAATATTCATATCATGCTAACCTTAAAAGACGACACGTGTTACCCTTACATCTGTCGGAAATTTGTCGGAAATATATCTATTTTTCCGACAGATTTCCGACAGATTTAGGGTTTTGAGGTCAAATTCCTGAATTTCGAGAAGACAAAGTCTCGGCATACAATTCTGACAACTAAAGTGAAAGATAATTGAGTAAATAACCTTCTCGATGTTATACATAACATGTTTTGCGCTTTTGTCATGTTTCAACCAAAAGCGTTTCATACAGTTACATATACAAAACAATAGATGTTTACAGAAAATACTAAATGTTTAGAATTTGAAAGTAACAATGACCATTATCAAGTATTTTATCTTCCAAATATTGCTCCAACCATGCTATTAACTTGTAACTACGAAAACGGATCATAAACAAGCTTAAAACCCCAAATCTGTCGGAAATCTGTCGGAAAAATATTCATTTTTCCGACAGATTTTGAGATTTCAGGTAAAAATATGTACAAAATGCAAACAATTTTTCCAAAATAAGCATTTTGTTTAAAAATGTTAACAATGCTAAATATTGTTTAAAAATTACCAATTTTTTCCAAAATGCTAATTCATTAATCTCCAAAAAAAACATTTCTTAAATTTAATAAACATTTCTTAAATTTATTCAATTCCTTAACCCTAAAACAACAAAAAAACATTTTCCGACATTTCCCATACCCTAAAACCACAAATCCGTCGGAAATCTGTCGGAAAAATGTATATTTTTCCCGTATATTTTTCCGACAGATTTCCGACGGATTTGCCAATTTTTACGTGCGAAATCAGTCGGTCCAATTACACGCGGTCATTCAATTTTTTTGGATTTCCGACAGAATTCCGACAGATTTAAAGCTGTCGGAAATTCTGGGTATAAAACAGATTTCTTTCTTCCCGACGAACAAAATCGACGGAGAAAACTAAATATTTTGCCTCCACCCGTTTCGCCTCCGCCGCCGATCCTCTCTGCCGACGTGTCCGGGTTGAAACCGCCTCATTTCATCCTCTCCGCCCTTCGTTCTTCTCTCCCCCACCGATCCTCTCCGCCGTTCGTTCATCTCTTCGCTTCTTCACCGCCGGATTTCACCGCCGTTTCGCCGCGCCGCCGCCTCATCCGGTTCTTCTTCCCTTCATGGCTGAGTTGCCTTCACATTTGTAAAATTCCTAATTCCTAATTCCTTTTGGATTGTGAATTGATTTTGTGAATTGATTTTGTGAATTAGGGTTAGATTTTGTGAATTGATTTTGTGAATTAGGATTAGATTTAGGATTAGGAAATTTTTGGTAATTTTAAAAGGAAATATTTAACCAATGTTGAAATTTCAAGAAAATGTTAGCATTTTTAAGGATTTATAAAAAAAGTTAGCATTTATTAAGGATTTATAAAATAATTGTTAGCATTTTTAAGGATTTATACAAATTTATAAAAAAAAATTAAGGATTTTTAAGAATTTAAAATTAGCAATTTAAAAAAAAAAAACAAGATTACTAAGATTATTTTTTCCATAACTTTTGAAGATAATGACTTAATTTTTGAATTTATATCTATATTTTAAAGAATTTTAAACAATTAGATTTAGGAAAGTTTTTAAAAGGTTTATAAGAATGTTTACAAAACCTTATAAAACTATTTAAAAACCTTACAAAACTTTACAAAACCTTATAACACTATTTAAAAACCTTATAAAACTTTAAATTTTAAATTTTAGAATTTTGGAAATTTAAATTTTAAATTCAACCACAGAATTTTAAATTTTACATTTTTGGAAATTTAAATTTTAGAATTTTGGAAATTTAAAGAAATGTTTTTTTAAACCATTATATTTTTATAATTATAGATTTTTCATATATTTAAAATATATTATCATATAAATCTAGGGATTACGGTGGTTTCGCTGCTGCATCTGGCAGCAGCCAACCACGTCGTCGTCGTGTGAGTAGATCTCGTTCGACTTCGACGTCTACACCTGCACCGTCGTCTACACTTCTAGAGACGTCGGTGACACCAGCAGCCACCACAGCACCGTCGCAGATTAGCGTCGAGGACTTCATGGGTCTTCCTGGACGAGAGAGGTTGACTAGACTCCATCCAGACCAGCTCGGTAGAGACAGATGGTAAGTTTTTTGTTCCATTTCTGTTTTTTTTTTAACAAATTTAATTTAATTGCGACTAATGTTACATTTTTTCCCGTAGGTTTGGTGATTCTCGCAGCGGGATTTCGAAGTCCCTCAACAAGATGGAAAACTCTTTGCTCAGCCGTCCTTATGCGACGTACACCGCCATGCCACTGGAGGATCAAGAAATGTGGTTTCGCCAATTTGCGGTAAGTCATCTGTTTTCACAATTTTTACTTTCATTTAAATTATTATTATTTAAATTTAATTTTTCTTTTTGCAGCAAGAATTTAGGTGGGACCCACACATGACCGCTCTGGTCAGGCGGGAATTCGACTCTTATGCAGCACTGCACTACTCGAAGAAGGTGTTCGAGTGGAAGGATAAGTGGCTACACGGTGAGGTGCCAAAGGAGATGGTTGAGAAGCCGGACTTGTGGAACGGGTTCATCGCCTATTGGCAACTAGAGGCTACCAAGGAGAGCTCTACATATCACTCTAGCAACCGGAACAGCCAGCGCAACGGCAAGGGACCTTCCACCCACAACCTTGGAGCTACCAGCAAGAAGACAAAGGCTAGGGATATGGTAAGTTTTTTATGTACGTCTTGATTTTTATTTTATTTTTTTGTTTTATGCATTTATATTATCAAATAAATATCTAACAACTGCAGGCTAAGAAGTTGGGTCGGGATCCCAACAACTTGGAACTTCGGCTAGCAACACACACCGACAAGAATGGTGTCGTCCAGGATCAGGTAGCTCGGGAGATTCAGGAGAACGTCCAAAGAATGGAAGAGGAGTACATTCTGTCTCAGCCATCCGTGGAAGGAACCCCTCCCCTCACCCAAGCCCCGGACGACATCATCAACGAATTCATCTTAAAGGTATGTAAAATTTAAAATAGTTTTCATGTCTTTTTCATTTACAATTTAATTTGTTCCGCAGGTTGCTCCGCAGAGCAAAGGGCGGTTTTATGGTTTTCCCGACGATGCAGGATCATCGGGGTCTTCTTGTTACTACAGCGAGAATTCCGACCTGAGAGCCAAGATGCAGGAAAAGGACGTCGAAATTGAAGGTTTGAAGACGACGGTCCAACAGATACGAGATGCACAAGCCGCCCTAGAAGCCGAGCGGGAGAAGGAGAGAGCCGAGCGGGACAAGGATAGGGAGATGATGCAACGGATGATGGAGTACTTGGGCCGCAACCCGGATTTTCCGCGGGGGCCCACCATTTAGATTTTTATTTTCAACGTTTTTGTAAAACAATATTACTTTTTATTTCTACTTTTAATTTTATTTTAATTTCTACTTTTAATTTTATTTTAATTTAAATAATTCAAATTTTAAATTTTAAATTTATATTAAATTAATTATTAGTTAATTTATTATAATTTTTAATAATTTCTACGAATACGTCGGAAATCTGTCGGAAATGGATCCGTCGGAAATCTGTCGGAAATGGATCCGTCGGAAAGCTGTCGGAAATAAAACCGTCGAAAATCTATCGGAAATAAATACGTCGGAAGTCTGTCGGAAAGTCATCGGTTTACATGTAATCGGAACTCGTCGGAAACAAAACCGACAGATTTCCGACAGTGACATTTCCGACGGAATTCCGACATGTTGTCGGACTCCGGCAGGATGTCGGAATTCCGTCGGAAATAAAGCCGTCGGAAATCTGTCGGAAATTTTTGACGGATTTCCGACAGAATTACCATTTCCGACAAGATAGAAACGACATACAAATCCGTCGGAAATCTGTCGGAATATGCGTTTTCCGACAGACTTCCGACGGATATTTCCGTAGGATTCTCGCTGTTTTCTTGTAGTGTCTGTTTGATTGCAGAAGGAGATTAATTATGGAGCTAATGATGAGAAGAACATAGGAGTGGTTTTCAAAGTTCCGGTTAGAATTTTTTATATTTAGGAATAATATCGCATATCAGAAGTTGTAAGACATCTCAAAAATGGAAAAATATATAAATGATATGTCTCAATCTATTCATTGCCAATTGGTTTTGAGTTGAAAATCTTTATTCTAACATTTATTTGTTGATGAATATATCATATAACCCAATTTTTGTTTTCATGTTCTTTGTTGCAAATATTTATTTTTGTTGCATTTCCACTTAATGGTTTTTCCCCGAATGAATGTTAACTTTTATACTAAAAAATCGTTTATACAATCAGAGATGCATTTGTTTTTGAGCATTTTGAAATGGAAATAGAAGAGTTTCTACTTAAAATATTACAGTGCTAAAGCAATACAATACATGTACTCTCATCGAACACTACAAGAAAACAGGGCCTTTTCCGACGGCCAAAACCGTCTGTAAGCTGTCGGAAAAGGACGTATTCCGACGGTTTCCGACGGGAACAGGCCGTCGTTTCTATCACGTCGGAAAAACAAAAACCGTCGGGAATCCGTCGCTACTTTGCGACGGAATCCCGACGGAATTATGTCGGCGACCCAAAGGAGACGGAATTCCGACGGTAGTTGGTTTTCCGGCCATAACAGACGGAATTCCGACGGGTTCCGTTTTCCGGCCATAACAGACGGAATTCCGACGGGTTCCGTTTTCCGGCCATAACAGACGGAATTCCGACGGGTTCCGTTTTCTGGCTAACAGACGGAATTCCGACGGTTTAATTTATTTTATTTTTTTTAAAAAAAAATTATTTAATTTAATAATATAATATATTAATATTTTTAATAATGAAAAATAAAAACTATTTAAAATAAAATATATTAAATTTTAAAATTAAAAACTAATAAAATTAAAATGTGTTTTACAGTTTTACAATCAAATTTAAAACTCTAAAAGGCCTATTCCGGCCTCCCAGTTCTGAAGAAGTTGGTCATCTTCTCTTCCATCGCTCTGAATTTTGCATCGGCCTCCTCCTTATCTCTCGCTCTCGCTTCCTCCACTGCCCTAAGCCGGTCGTGCAGCTCTCGGTTTTCCGCCTCCAACCTCCTATGACGATCATATCGAACCGACGCAACAGACGAGCTACTCTCCTCAGGGAGGCCGTAAACACGGCCTCTGGTCTTGGGTGTCGCCTACAAAAATTTATTTTCTCAAATGTCGTAACTTGTATTAAAAATAATGTTTAAATTCCATTAAATGTGAGACGGTTACTAACCTCGAAGGTGAACTGGTTGGTCATCTCGACTGGAACTTCGGTTGGCACCGGAGTTCCTTCCACGATCGGTTGCGATTGGAGGAACTCCTCCTCCCGCCTCTGCACAGCTTCCACGATTTCACGAGCAATCGGGTCTTCAATTTCACCGGTCTTCTTGTTGGTGTGCGAAAACTTGACCATATCGAGGTTGGAAGGATAGACACCGGTCTCCTCCATCTGTTACCATATATAATTACGTTACAGAATTCAAAAATTTTATGAAATATTTAATTACTTACTATTTTCCGAGCAGCTGAAGCCTTGCTAATTGCGCCGAGGTTGTGGGTCGCTTTTCCCTTCCCTTTCCGGTCGCTGTTGCGGTTAGTCGAGTGTTTCTCGGAGTCCGTCTTGGTTGCCTCTAACTCCCAGTGTCGAAGAAGTCCAGTCCACATCTCAGCGGGTTTATATTTGAAAACCTTTGCCACCTTCCCCTCTTTGTACCACTTGTCTTTCCACTCGTTCATCTTCAACGAGAACTTCCTCTTTGCCTTTTTGTCGAACTCCTTTCGGACCCTGGATGTGAGGACTGGGTCCCATGTAAAATCTTGCTGCAAAAAAAAAAACATTCCCGCATTAGTAATTAAATTAAGCGTCATATAAGAAATACAATTGAAACAAATAAAATAAACTCTTACCGCAAATTGTCGGAACCAAGTGTCCTGGTCCTCTGGAGGCATGTCGTTGTACGTGGGGTAAGGTTTATTGAGCATGGAGTTCATCATTTCGTTGATGGAACTCGTAATATCGTTTTGTGAGAATTGGAACCTATTAAATTGTTTATTAAATATTTATGTAAAATTATTAAATCCACAACATATTAAAATAAGACTTACCACGTCGTGTTAGGTGGCAAGTCTGGATCCAGACGCGTCAACCTGGTCGATGGTCAACGAGCTGGGGGCTGAGTGGCCTGTAGGCATGGGCTGAGACGGGAATGGGGTCTCCTCGGGGAATGGGGTCTCCTCGGGGAATTCGGTCTGACTCGGAGACCGACCTCCCCTACTACAACTCGCACCACGTCTAGAGTTATGAAAATCCCCATAATTTGCCCTACGATTTCCGTATTTTGGAGATTTAGATTTTTTGGGATTTATGAAAATTGGAATGTATAAGATTTTGTGAGTTGCAGATTTTGGAATTTAGTTAATTGAAAATTTTACATTATGGTTTTTAAGGATATTGGAGATTAGGGTTTTATGTAATTTATTGGTTTTATGTCATTGAATTAAGTTGGGGTTTTATGTCATTGAATTAAGTTGAGGTTTTTTAAAAATATTGTTTATTAAGAAATAGAAGTTTATGGAATTAGGTTTTGTTGGGAAATTGATATGTATAAATTTACATTTGTAAAAGTTTAAATTGTTTTATTAATGTTATTTAAAATTGTAAGGATTTTAATACATTTTCATAAAATTTTGTATATATAT
Organism: Draba incana; assembly: GCA_963576765.1. NCBI lineage: Eukaryota > Viridiplantae > Streptophyta > Magnoliopsida > Brassicales > Brassicaceae > Draba > Draba incana. Next base: position 14,027,270 of record OY755208.1, read on the forward strand.
ATGATATATATAAATTTAGAGGATTTAACATTTTAAATTAATAGAAAAATTGTTCGACGTTATACATTTTAAATTTATCAAATTTTAAATTTAGAGGATTTAAAGTTTTAAATTTACTTATTTTTATATAATGTATTGATTATTAAGGTTTAAAGTCTTTTATTAATGTGATACAAATTTTAAATTATACGGATTTAAATAGATTACCTTCAAATATTCTATATAAGATATTTAGAAAATTACAATTTATATATTAATTATATATTAAATTATAAAAATCCCTAAAACTCACATAACACAAATGAAAATCTAATTATTAAAATTAGTAAACTCCAAAAATTATCAAATTTCAAAAATTTAATAACAAAATCACTAGAAACCTAATTTAATAAATTCATAAACCCTAAAATTATTATTTACTTAATTTGTTAATTCCTAATTCATTAAAAAATTTCTTAAAATTAATTTTAGAAAATTTTTTAAACACTCTACAATTCCTAAAGAACAATTTTGGATCTATTAATTCTCATGAACAATTTCTTGACATTCTACAATTTCGGATCTATAAAGCACCATGAACAATTACGGATCTATTAATCCCCATGAACAATTTCGGATCCAGAACAACAATTAAAAATCATGAAGAACAATTTTGAAGGAAAACTTACATAGTTTTTGCTTTAGTGAACGATGGAGATGATTGATGAGAGATGAGAAGAATCGGCGGTGGAACGGCGTCCAAACGGCGGAGAATCGGCGGTGGAACGGAGGAGAGTTTGATAATTTTTTTTTTTTTTACAGAACTGAGATCGGGGAAGACGAAGACTGTGGATTTAACAAGGGGTCCGAGGGAAATCAGACGGTAGTCCGACGGCAATTAAAAAAACCGACGGTACCTCCGACGGTTTTCCCGCTTTGACGAAGATTACGAAGTCTTTTGGCGGCTGGGCAAATTAGGGTTACCGTCGGATTTCCGTCTTACATTTAAGACGGAATTCCGACGGTTATTATTTTAAAAAATTTAGTTGTAAATTTTTTTATATATTTTCTCTTACAAATACATTATTTCTATGAAACATATATATGTGATTTTAAAATTATGTGATTAGGGTGATTAACTTTACAACTTATAATGAACTTTAAAACTTTAAAATCAACTTTAAAACTAAAATTATGTGATTATAACTTTAAAACTTATAATGAACTTTAAAATTACAAATAATGTGATTATAAACCTTATAATGAACTTTTAAACTTTAAAATCAAAAACATCCCAAAACCGTCGGATTTCCGTCTTACATTTAAGACGGAATTCCGACGGTTTTGGGATTTTTAATTAAACTACATTTCTTGCTACAATTACATAGAATAAAAAATCCGAAACCGTCGGAATATCGTCTAAATTTTAAGACGGAATTCCGACAGTTTGGGGTTTTTATGATTTTAAATTTGGGGAAAAAATTTACAGATAATATAACTCCAAAACCGTCGGAATTCCGTCTTTCATATAAGACGGAATTCCGACGGTTTATTTCCTTAATCCTTTTAAATATTATCTACAAATTTAAAGTTGATTATAAAGTTTATAAAAATATTAAGTTGTTTGATATAAAAGTATATCATATGGTTTGAAAGTTGATTATAAGGTTTTTAAAAATTAAATTTAAGCTTTGTCAAAATTATATGTCGCTAAAATGTTAATTTGACCATCGCAGTCAAGGAACATAAATATATTAGTACGGCTTCGAAACGTATTACACATATTTAACACCTCTATTTCTCATTCCATAATAGGAATTAAAAAACATGACAACATTATAAAATCGTACAATAAATAGTACGACATTATTTATTATTACTGCAACATAAAGCTTTAGAGGTTTAAATTATTTATTCTTCATCGGAGTCTGGCACTGTTTCATATTCATACCCAGTAGTTTCTTCATCTTCCTCCTCCATGGTGCATATTTCCGTTGGGTGGTATTCAGCAATCATCGAATTAGCACCGATTATCTGATTCGTAACTGAATATAGTTAAAACCATTCCCAAAAATCATTATAAACGTATGGTGTAACTACCTTAACAATGTTCCGCTCTGTGATATTTAGGTACTTTGGGGTCCTATCAAATCGGCAAACGGTAACATTCTTCAAGATGAATACCGCACCTACACCAGTCATGAGTCTGTACTCGTCATTTTTTAAGATGTTATGGTGCATGGTTCCCTCGATTTTTCCCGAAGGATCTTTTAAGGTTACAAGCAGATCTCCCTGGTCATTGGGGGATAAAGAAGAGAGCATAGCAACAATCTGAAAATTAAATAAAATATAAATACTAGCTTCTCAGATAAAATGTGTCTATAAATTAATGTTAATAAAATTGGACGGCAACCTAAACCTTTTTTATTTTCACAAATTGTGAACGCGGGGATTGAATTTCTGCAATCTGGGTCCAGAATGGTGTGATCCTATTATGATAAGAACCTACATTTATGAATGATAGATTTTGTATTAGTCACCTACGTACATTAATTCAGTTTTGAAAAAGTAAAAATGATAATTAAATATATATATATATATATATACCTTCCCGGATTATGTAATCGATAGTAGAAGTCCACCGCGGACTACTAAAATCATGGTCGGCTTGTGGTGCCTCGTTAATCACCTCAGAAATAAAATCTTGTGTTGGGCGTGTTTGAGAACTTTCACCTTGCAGCACCTTTGCATCATGAGTCCTCTTGCGAAACAATCCTTGCCGTACGACTTGGCCAGGTCCCGGTATTACGGGCGTTTGGTTCTGCGATTGTTGAGTTGGATGGAGTGAAATTGTCGGTTCACCATCAATAACATTTAAGTTATCGTAAGGAGGGCTTGATGGAACACGAGGTGTGTTGCGAGTGTTTTGACCAGGGGCTCGGTTTTGCATATAGTAATTCCATAGATCATTATTAGCCATTACGCAATAGAATATTTTATGTTATGAGTATGGGTTCAAATTTTTTATGAATGAATGCAGAGCCGGGATGCTTATATAAAACTTACTTATGTCCGTCGGTAATCCGTCGGAAATTCTTCATTACTACTGACAGATGTAGTGCGTCGGAAATCCGTCCATAACCACTGACCAATCAAACTTTGCCGACATCTGATTCCGTATGAATACCGTCGGAAATTCATCATTACTTACGACAGATTTAATGCGTCGGAAATCCGTCCATAACCACTGACCAATCAAACTTTGCCGACATCTGATTCCGTATGAATACCGTCGGAAATTCATCATTACTTACGACAGATTTAATGCGTCGGAAATCCGTCCATAACCACTGACCAATCAAACTTTGCCGACATCTGATTCCGTATGAATACCGTCGGAAATTCATCATTACTTACGACAGATTTAATGCGTCGGAAATCCGTCCATACCCACTGACCAATCATACTTTGCCGACATCTGATTCCGTATGAATACCGTCGGAAATTCATCATTACTTACGACAGATTTAATGCGTCGGAAATCCGTCCATACCCACTGACCAATCATACTTTGCCGACATCTGATTCCGTATAAATACCGTCGGAAATTCATCATTACTTACGACAGATTTAATGCGTCGGAAATCCGTCCATACCCACTGACCAATCATACTTTGCCGACATCGTGCTGTCTGAATTCCGTCAGTATTCCGGCGGTAACGGCCACTGTATATGATGGAATATCGACGGTTTAGACATATAACGTCTTCTATAAATACTCCCTATCGAGTTTTTTTATGTTGTACAGCTTCAAATTATAAAAAAAATGTCTTCCAACTCTCCTAATGAAGACTCAAACACAAAAGGCGTGGCTAATTTTTTCATTGTTCCAAAATACTCGTGGGAATCCGAATCCCTATGCGACGAATTCACTCAGCAAATTCCCACTTACTCATGGGAATTAGATACGTGCTCACCAATCGATGAAGAAGATTCCACAGCAACAGTAGTGCCTGACAGCCAGTTCGCGCCAAACATCCACAACATTTACGATAGGCAGCCACAATGTCTTCATCAAGAGCGGGATACTGAAGGTGAACCACCATGTGACTTGGTGGAAAAGTCAGATACTTACGGTGCAAGTACTTCAAACGTAGGTAAGGATCAGTCGTATGACTTTGAATTCGCGCAAAGCCCGGAACAGCCAAACTTAAATTTAGATGTTGATGCAATCAAAAAAGATTTGTGGAACGGTTTTTTAGAATCTCCAACAACGGATCATTACTATGACTTCCAATTCGCCCAAAGCCCAGAAAAGCCAAACATAAATGTAGACGTTGACATAGGTAAACATATTAGTGTAAATATTGATACCTGGTCTGCTTGAGACGCAAGGATAAATGGATCATAATACTGCGATCTCCGGCTTGAATTTATCGAAATAACACCAAGCTGGTCGACTCGAACCCCTCGACCATTGGATGGATCATACCAATCGCACATAAATACAATGCACCTCAAGTTCACCATTCCAGGATAACGGATTTCCAAGATTTCTTTTAAAATCCCATAGTACATGGTATCACCGGATTGCGCCGAAATACCATAGTCCGAAGTTGATCTTTGACGTCCTTCCTCATGGATCCTGAACGAATATCCCCTAGTGCAAAACTTTGGATATGAAATCGCCGTGCTGCGTAAACCATAAGAAACCTCCACTAACCATGTCGGGACTGATTGATCAGTTGATCTACTATCGGAAACCTAAAAATTATATTCGTAATATCTAATAAGTAAAAAATGAACGTGCAAACATATATGCAAAAGTAAGCGTAATTAATTATATTAACTTACATAACATTTCAACCGGTCCGCAAATTCTTCATCTTTCAATACAGCAAGTTCGGCATCTGTCTTACCATAATGGTAAGCACGTGCGAGAGACATGTATATCCTGTAACATAACAGTCGTTAGTTGATGAAGGCAAATAATTCCAGACATTTAGTTTAATAACTGAGATACCTTTCGTACTCCAACATTTCGTCACAGTTTCTGAGGATATACGTATGCAGATGTGTGACCTCCTGTGCAGATAGTGTGCGTTTCTTTCGTTTTCCACTTGCTCGACCAACTTGGGCAAACAACTCAGGAACAACCACGTCATAGACTGCTTTCTCACCTCCATCATCATGTCGGGCAGGGCGTCTTGCCTTAGTACTAACTTCCCGTGGAAAATAACATTCGGCAAATTGTGAGACTTCCTCGTTTAGGCTTTGTGCGACAATAGATCCCTCAACTTTGCTCAAATTTTTGACCTTTTTCTTGAGGTGGAACATGTAACGCTCGAACGGATACATCCATCGGTATTGAACAGGGCCTCCTAAGGCTGCTTCTCTTGGGAGGTGAATTGGGAGATGTTCCATAACGTCAAAAAAAGATGGTGGAAATATCTTCTCAATATTACAAAGGAGTACTGGGATATTGGCCTCCAAGTTACGTATCCCGTGGACGGTAAGCGTTCGTGAACATAAATCTCGGAAGAATGCACCAACTCCTACAAAATAAAATTAAACAAGTTAGTACATATATAGTAATATAATGATAGACATAGACTAATGGGAGTAACAAATATAACTCCTATTGCTTGGTGGATAGGTTCTGGAAGAAGATATGCAAATACAAATGGAAGAAGACGCTGCATCACGACATGACAATCATGACTCTTCATTCCTATAAACTTCCCTTCCGTCGAATCCACGCAGTTACCTAGGTTAGATGCATAACCGTCTGGAAATTTTACAAAATTTTTGAACCATTCAAAAAATACTTCTTTCTTCCTAGCGTCTAACCGGTACGCAGGCATAGGCAATCTACCGTTCAAAACATGAAGAGATGGCCTCGTACAAATCGATGGCAAGTCGATTCTAGACTTCCAATTGTCTTTGGTCTTTCCTGGGACGTTTAATACGGTGTTCATGATGTTGTCAAAGAAATTCTTTTCCACATGCATGACATCTATATTATGCCGCAGTAGATGATCTTTCCAGTACGGTAAATCCCAAAAAATACTCTTCTTGTGCCAATTGTGATATTCCCCACAACCGTCGACTGGGTAATGACCATTTCCCCCACATTCAGGAGTTCGCTCTGCACCAAAATCTCGTAATTGTTCCAATATGCTATGACCATCTATCTCAGGAGGTGGACCATGAAACACTCGTACATCCGTCTTGAAATGTCGTTTAGACTTACGATATGGATGATTGGGCGGCAAAAAACACCTATGGCAATCAAACCATGAAGTCTTCCTGCCGTGCTGCAATTGGAAAGCTGAAGTATTGTCTTGGCAATAAGGACATGCCAATCGTCCATGCGTTGACCATCCAGATAACATACCGTATGCCGGAAAATCGCTTATGGTCCACATAAGAACCGCACGCATGGTGAAATTCTGCTTCACTGAAACATCATAAGCCAGAACACCATGCTCCCATAACATCTGCAACTCATAAATCAATGGTTGGAGGAATATATCGAGCGACCGTCTTGGATGCTCTGGCCCGGGAACTAGAATTGAGAGAAACAGGAACTCGCGCCGCATGCACAAAGATGGAGGCAAATTGTAAGGTGTCACGATGACCGGCCACAATGAATATTTCCTTCCATGCTTGCCAAACGGGTTGAAACCATCAGTGGATAAGCCTATGTATACATTCCGTCGTTCACCGACAAAATCTGGATACAGTGATTGAAAGTGTTTCCACGCTTCCGCGTCAGAAGGATGCGTGATATCTCCATCTTGACTATGCTCTGCATGCCATCTCATAGCCGATGCTGTGCGGTTTGATTCGTACAGCCTCTTCAGCCTCTCCGTTAAGGGTAAATACCACATCCGTTTGAATGGAATCTTTACCCTGCCACTTGTATCCTGAAAACGGGGTTTGCGGCAAAATTTACATTTATTTCGGTTCTCGTCTTCTCTCCAGTATATCATACAGTTGTCGATGCAGACATCTATAACCTGGTAGGGCAAACCAAGACCGGCAACAAGTTTTTGTATCTCGTAGTATGATCCGGGGGCCAGATTATCTTCTGGCAAAATATCTTTTACGAACTCGGCGACAGCATCCACACATTCTTCGGACAAATTGTAATCAGTCTTTATGTTCATCATCCTAGTAGCAGACGATAACGGTGAATGGCCATCCCTACAACCGCTGTATAGTGGTTGCTTTGATGCGTCTAACAACTCGAAAAACCTTCGAGATTCTAAATTAGGCTCTTCACCCCTATCACCCTCATACCCACCCGACTGCATATTATTCTCTCTATACGCATCATTAACCATCGCAACCGTACTTACCCCAACATCTACTTCCGTTGTACGTTCCCCTACGACATCAGGAAAATAAGGTTGATTGCTACTAGTACTACCATATTCATAATTCCTTTCTCCATGTAAATACCAAACCTTATACCCCGGTCTAAAACCATATCTATATAAGTGATTCCAAACATTATGAACGGCAACACTAATTCTATTACAGCAATTAGAACAAGGACATTTAATATCCTGACCTTTTTTTGCTGCGTCTACATTACTGGGTAAATTCATGAACTCCCATAATCCTTGAGCGTACTCGTCCCTTAATAAGTCCGAGCCCTCTTCCGTCATTGGCTCGTCCATCCATGCCCGAAAATATGAACTCATCTTTATATTTTTTTTGTTTGTCGAAATTTTTATCTGATGGAATTGAATGAACCGTTCTGCAAACTTATGTATAATAGATTTCCGTCAAGCCACCGTCGGACTTCCGTCAATATGTCCGACATATGACCCAGCCACATCCCATCGGCCACCGCAGACGATATCTCAACCACTCAAACTTTGCCGACATCGTAAACCGTCGGAATACCGTCGGAATACCGTCCTAGTTTCCGACATATATAAGCCGTCGGAAATAAGTCCGATGACTCAGACGTCGCCGACATCGGAAATTTTTACTTCCGTCCGATTTCCGTCGATGTGGCGTCGCCATTTTGCGACAGAAAAAAAAATCTGTCTCTATTCCGTCGGTTTTTCCCGACGGCTTTTTTGTCCGTCGGGAAAAACCGACGGAATAGAGACGGATTTGGTTTTCCTCGAGAACCCGTCGGGATTCCGTAGGAGTTACCTGACGGAATTCCGACGGAAAAAAAATGTCCGTCGGAAATCTGCCTGTTTACTTGTAGTGGAAACTTAATGGTTTTCTGGTTTGTTTGTATTTGTTTTGAAATGAAGTAGAGAGGTGGAGGGAGATCAGATCATGATATATGGCGTTCACGGAATGCTGAATTCTTTTATGGTTGTTGTAATGCAAGCAACAAGTTTCCAAGTGCGTAAAGTTTTTTAGTTTTCGTTATTTTGGTGTTTGGTGATATGAAATGAGAGAGACACGATCCACTTATTGCCAAGTTAGATTAGGCATAAAACTTTAATATGAAATTAGGACTAGTTAGCTAGAATCAGCCTGATCTATATTATGTCCAGGCTGTGCAAGCTGTGCATTTGCACATGGTCTTTACAATGGGTCCCACAAATTTCAGTTGAATTTTTTCTGCAAATACCCTAAATATTTGAATATTATGCAAAAAAGCTCTAATTTTTATAAATTGTGCAGAAAAAACCCTAAATTTAGAAAAAAAATTTAGGCACAAGGCCTATTTCACCATTGAGTCGGGCCTGATTATATTAGTTTCTGAAATCATGATGTTAATTAGTGTTGGTTTCTTAATGCAGATGCTAAAACAACGACTAGAAATGATCGATACTTGACAATCGCAACTAGTGGTGGTTTAAACCAACAACAAACTGGAGTAAGTTCTTTTAGATTTTTATGGTTTTACTTTTATAGTTACTCTTTTTTGGTTTCTTAATTCATGTATTTGAGTTCACAATACAATTGCTTATTTTAGATTGTAGATGTTGTTGTTGTTGCACGATTTCTTAATGCTACACTTGTTATTCCAAAGTTAGACCAAAAATCCTATTGGAAAGGTTCGCTTCTTTTTACTCTTACCCGCAAATATAAAAGCTTTACTCGTCTTAGTAACATTAGTTTTGTGCTTTTTTATGCAGTGACTTCTCGCATATATTTGATGTTGATTGGTTTATGTCATTTCTCTCAAAAGATGTCAAAACCATAGAGCAACTTCCAATGAAAAGAAGGAGAACGAGGAGCCCTATCAAATTGCGTGTACCTAGAAAATGCAATGAGGCATGTTACATTGATCTGGTATTACCTGTTCTTCAGCAAAATCATGTAAATCTCGGCTTGCTCTTGATCTTTTTGCTTTGTAGCAGTTTAAATTAGGCTTGGACACGGATCGGATATCTGGAAAAAATGCAGTAATTATTCGATTTATTTTTCTCGGATATCTAATTTTTCGATTTGCTTTGCTTCGATTCTTGAATGCCATTTAAACTAGGTTTAGCATGCCCCATTTAGTTTAGACCAACTAATTTCTTACCCATTTTATGTTATAGGAAATGGAACTTTTACTTTATCATTTTAACATCCCTAATTTTACCTTTCTATGGGATACTTATGTGTGAATTGGTCTTGTAAATCTTTGCTTTAGGTTGTTCAATTGGATCAATTTCATTACAAACTTTCAAACAAGTTGAGAGATGATTTGCAGAAGCTGAGGTGTAGAGTAAATTATCATGCGCTTAAGTTCACTGATCCAATTCTCAAAATGGGTTACGAATTGGTCAAACGAATCCGCTTAAGGAGCAAACACTACATTGCTTTACACCTTAGGTTTGAACCCGATATGCTCGCCTTCAGTGGATGTTACTATGGTGGTGGTGACAAGGAGAAAAACGAGTTGGGATCCATCAGACGGATATGGAAAAGTTTACATGTATGCCTACAAGTCTTATTGTGCCATTGCCTTATATAGTGAAAATTCAATAAATTAATATTATCAAATCAACGATATTTTATTAATTCTTTAATATATTAATTATAAATTATAAATTTTTTGAATATTAATTTATCGATTTTCTATTATATTTTTGTTGTTGTTGGAGTTAGCGAGTTTGATATCTTCTTATCGCAGATAAATAACTCAGGAAAGCAAAGACAAGAAGAAAGATGTCCGCTTACACCAGAAGAAGTTGGATTGATGCTCAGAGCTTTGGGATATGGAAGTGATGTTCATATATATGTTTCATCAGTTGAAGTATATGGAGGAGAAGAGTCATTAGCTCCATTGAAAGCACTTTTCCCACATTTCTATTCAAAAGATACTATAGCTACAAAAATGGAGTTAGAACCATTTTATTCACGAATGGTTGCGTTGGATTTCCTTGTTTGCGATGAAAGCGATATTTTTGTTACCAATGATAATGGAAACATGGCGAGGATATTAGCCGGTCGAAGGTAATGTGGATTAACCAAAGCTTTTCTTTCTCCTTGTTCATTTTATGTTTCTTCAAAAGGTTGTTAGCTTTTATGTAGTGAAAGATTCTTGGTTTTATGTAGGAAATATTTTGGACATAAACCAACAGTTAGACTGAATGCAAAAAAGCTAAACAAGTTGTTTTTGAGCAAAGAGAACACAAATTGGGAGGAATTTGCTTCAAACGTCAGAACATTTCAGAGAGGATTCATGGGAGAGCCAAAGGAAGTTAGAGCTCATAAAGGTCAATTTTATGAGAATCCGTCAACTTGTATATGCGAAGATACTGCTAAGGCAAAAGCGGGAAATGTGGATTTGAGAAAACTCGAGAAGAAAAACCAAAAAGATGTTGAAAATAACAAAGATGAAGGCCTAACCGATTTGCAAGAAAAAGGATTGTATAATGTTACGAGGTTGGATTATGGAAACGCTTCATCTGTTTCCGAGGAGCTGAGATAAAATAAATTTTGTTAGATTGACCCATTTAACCGATTTTCCAACCTTTTTGGACGATGTGGGAAACTTATCAAATGAAAGCACAATCAAGTTATGAAATCTGTAAGCTTTTTGTTACTTCCTTGTGAATGTTGGTTGGTAAACTAAACCGGAATTAATGTACATAAAACCACGTTGTATGTTTCCGAAATAATAACAAAACCGAATTGTGCTTGACTTCTTTACCGTCATATGCTACGTCATGCTTTAAGCTTCTGATATCCTTATGCAAAAGGATTCAATCTTCTCTTACCCGTTTTTGGTGGACGACAAACCTAGAAAAAAAAGATTATTTGAATTACATGGGACAAGCTCACTCTTGGGCTCTTCGCGGCTGGTCTTGGACTTCAAAAAATAAAAGGTCTCAAATCTCAATGAGTCTCTTCTTGCAAAACTTAGTTGGAGACTAATGAAGGATCTTAATTCATTGGTGGCAAGACTGTATAAAAGCAAATACTTTCCGTCGTCATTGTTTATGGAATGCCCGACTTTGTCAAATGCTTCTCATGGTTGGAGTGAAATCCTAGCCGGAAGAGATGTGTTTAAATATTGGATGAGTTAGATAGTAGGTAACGAAATGAGCATCAAGGTGTGGGGTAACTCATGGCTCTCTGCCTCACAACCGCAACAACCTTACGGTCATCCTCCGTGTCATGCTTTGAACCTGAAAGTGGCGGACTAGATTCATGAAAACTAGTCCTGGCATTCAGGTACCCAGACCCATTCGGTTTGAGTATTTAGGAAATTCGAGTCGAGTTTGGTTAAGTTCTTTTCGAATTCGAGTCAGATCCGAGTTTTTAATATGAACCTTTCAAGTACTATTTAGAGTATTTGGGTTATACAACAAAGAAAAACCCGGTAATTGAGCAAAAGACAATGGAACTGTAATTTTTTTGTTCTCGTTTTATCCCTATAGAGTTATGTTGTGTGACAATGGGTTGTCAGCTACAATTCTGATTGAAGGCCAAAACTGACATTAGCCACACAATGAGCTACAGTATTGATGAATTTTTCAAAACTCGTTGTCATTCACTTAATTTATCTATTATTATTAAGCTAAATAACTCTACTTTTTACCCTATCTACTAAAAAAAATGAAAAAAATTGAGTTACTATTTTTGAGTTATTTTTTATCCAATTTTTTTCAAGAAACCCGAAAAAATGACTAAAATCTATAAAAGTACATGACTTTTTTTTCTTTTTATGTTTTGGGTATATTGGGCACTTGTTGGGGTCTCAGTTCGGTTCTTGATTCAGTTCGGGTTTTCAATACTAAAACTTTTGGATCCATTCATGTATTTGTTAAAAACGATTCAAGTTCGGTTCAGATAATTCGGGTCGGTTCGGTTTGGTTCTATGGTTTTTGGTTTTATGCCCATGACTAATCAGAACACTAATACATGGAACTTGGAGGCTATTCGTAGCCATTTACCTCATTATGAGGATTTAATAACAAGGATTGTCCTTAACTCTTTCTTGATGGAGGACTCAATCGCTTGGGTACATTTTAAATCAGGAGTAAACTCGACAAAATCCGGCTATGGTCTAACTAAACTCAATGTTGCACCGGCAGTAGAAGAGGATTTCAACTAGAAAGTGTGTATGGAGGGTAAAAACTGCACCAAAATTGAGAACCTTGCTTTGGAAGTTGAAAAACAAAGCATTGGCGGTAGGTTGTAACTTGATTATTTGTGGAATAGCCGAAGACACAAGATGGAAGCATTGTGATGCTATGTGACACGATCCTGGAGAGGATGTCAGCCCAAGGAGTCACTTCGTTGGTTGATTGGATCAGATCACAAGGGATCCTTTGTTTGATGCAGCGGATAAATGATGAAGGGTTGATTCTGGGTTTATGAATGCTTGGAATTGAAACAGAATGGATGCAACGGATGATTGAAAGATAAATGATTTTGTGGATGATGATCAGATTCGATGGATTGAAAGATACTTTCTAGAAAAACAAATTTCAACTCATTAACTCATTATTTGACTCTGAAATTGAATTTAAAAGTGAACACCCAAAAATGGGCCTTATTAAATTTGTTATCAATGGGGCTAAAATAAAAGTGTGTGAACAAGCCTCATTAAAAACCTTGTCTAGAAAACCCAATGGAAAAAACCAGAACAAGGAAAAAAGAGCACAAGTCACACACCTCCCATTGATAACTCTTAGTTAGATTGAATCACAACCAGAGTAGTTGGATTAGCTAAGATACCAAGGTTGCTTTCAGCATGACTTAGCAATGTGCTAATGGCTTATTTTAACTTCTTAGCTTTAGACCTTGTGATGGGTCCAATTGGCAACTCCAAAGCTCCTTGCACATCCTCGGGTTCAAGCTGCTCCTTAGCTCCTAGTTCAGGTTCAAGCTTGATTTTTTATGGAATAGCCGAAGACACAAGATGGAAGCATTGTGATGCTATGGAAGATGAATTGCACATCATATTGCTCTGACTTTACGCGCAGCGAAGGTATGGGAACTAGCACTGGTTGAATTTTTCTCTGCAATTCCTTGTTGTGTCCTCTTCTGTCTTTTCGAGGAAGGACCGGATTTCTGTTTTCAGCCATGAGTGACCACAAAAAAAAAACTGCATAAGAAAACAAAAGCTCAAAACTTTGGGATAAAGTAACCCTAAAAAAATCTCAATTTCAAACGATATTGTCTAGATTTAATTAGAGAACGCAAAGGAAAGACCAAGCTATATAAGCGGCAAAATCATATAAACTCTAAAAACCTTGAAATCAAATGAGAGAGGAAACACCGATCGATGGTACAATCTCAGAGACAAGAGAAAGGATAAGAGAAGCAAATCGACCAAGTAAGAAAAATAGAAACCCTAAAAACAAAAAAAAGGAGTCATCGACACACCTTAGAAACAAAGATTCTCGAGGAAGCTTGAATTTTCAGAAATGGGAAGACAAACCAGTCTCACACTCCGTAATATTTGTTTTTTTCTGAAATGAAAATAAATACTGCTTTTTGAATATCTACATTAGGGATGGGCATTTTAACCGAACCGAACCGACCCGATCCGACCCAACCAAACTCAAACCGACCCAATCCGAACCAAAGTCTACACACAAACGTTTGGATGAGTTTTCCCTCAACCCAAATGGTTCGGTTCAACCGAACCGAACCGACAACCCAATATATTTATTTCACTTATTAGTTAATTATGTTTAATAGTATTATAAAAACAATACGTATGATTTATGTTGATTTTTTTAGTATAATTTATGTATGATTTATGTATTAAAAGCTAACCTACAATACGTATTAAAGCTAACATACAATATGTATGATTTATGCTGATTTTTTTTAGATACAATACAATACTTATGATTTATGTTTAAATAAAACTGAACCAAACTTAATCCAAACCGAACTAAACCGAACCGAATTAAAACCGAACCGAATCAAAACCGAACCGAACTAAGTTTGGTTGGCTTTGGTTAGAGTTTTACTAAAACCAAATAAACCGAACCGAACCGAATCCAAACCGAACCCGAAATTAAACCGAAACGCCCACCCCTAATCTACATGATAGAAGTTACCACTGGGCCTTGAAAGGAAAGCCCATTAGTGTTATGCGGTAAGGTTAATAATGCCGAATAAAATTCGGTTCGACCAATTTTCGGAAAACCCGAATTTTAGATTGGGAAACAAGTCCGATGAACATTTTGTTCAATGTAAGGCTAAACCATGCATTATGGATTTTTAATTTAATTCTCTTCTTTTTCTCTCTTATCTTCTCTTCTTTTCCTCTATCACCAATGGTAACACTCATGAGGGGGGGCTAAAATTTTTTTATAATTAAATAAATTAAAACTTAAGACACCTATGTGTCTTAAGTAAGTAAAAGGATCTTATATAGAACCTTTTTACTTACTTATTTGTCTTAAGTTTTAATTTATTTAATTATAAAAAAAATTTAGTCTCCTTCATAAATATCACCATTGGTGATGTTCTAAGAGGAACCTGCAACTTTGTATAAAACAAATCACAAACACTTAAATCTCACATTCTTGTTCAGTAAAAAGCATCTTGTATTTACCACACATGATAGAAGCTGAAGGAGACATGTGCAGATCATTACAAGGAAGCTTATCATTGAAAAGCACAATCAAGTTATGAAATCGGTCAGCTTTTTGTTACTTCCTTATGAATGTTGGTTTGTAAGCTAAACCGAAATTAATGTATGTAAAACCAAGTTGTATGTTTCTGAAAAAATAAACAAAACCGGAATGGATTCGAAATTTAGATCTCTAACATTTCTGACTAGAGTTGAATCTGATGGCAAGTGGATATATATATTATCTCGAAGGAATCATCTTCTCGTACTTATCATCTTTTTTTTTGGTTCTTTACAGAACAGTTTGTTTGTTCATTAGATTTCGAATTTTTCAAAAGAAAATTAAATGAAAGATATCTGTACGTTTGAGGAAGTCGTGTTCAACACATACATGAAATGGTACAATATGTAATTTTTTGCTCAATCAGGACGATTGCTTAACCAACGTAGTAAACCGGACCATTACTCGGTTAGATCTCAAACCGTTAATTATTTGTCGATTTTGGTTGAGAAAAATAGGGATCCAGAATTCTTAAACCGGATCACACCAATTTTGTTAATTGATCGTGACAACACAAACCAAACGGAAACTGTTGTAAAGGCAGACAAAAAGAGTATACTTTCCTTCGCAGTTTACGCTATTGGACACTTAAACTTCTTTAGTTAAAGTTAATAGCTGAATTAGGGCATGTGCATTAGAAACCTTTTGGGATCTAAAGTGTGTGTTCTTATAATATAAAATTATTAAAATGGTTGTAAAAGGAAGAAAGAGTATTTTTGTGGAGTATATTGAAATATAAAATTAATAAAATTTGAGTAAAGAAAGTAGAAAGTGTCTAAAAGGAAGAGAAAGTGTCTAAAATTAGATATTTTGGAGAGTGTTCTTAAAATGAAGAGAAAATGTTTAAATATAAAATTAATAAAAATTGAGTAAAAGAAAAAAAGAGTATGTGTTTTAATAATTTTATATTATAATAACACCACATTAGACCTCAAAAGGTCTCCAATGCACATGGGCTTAGTAATTTCAGATCTTCTTCTTTTTATACTTAAAAAAAGAATAATATTAGGGATTACCATAACGTAAAGCAAAGAGTAATATTTGCACTGTTTGACAAAAAAAAAAAAGAGAATAATATTTACTCTATTATTTCAATAATGAACAAAATTTGTATACGGAATAGACAGTAATGGTTCTAAAGTTCTAAAGTGAATTAAAGAAACAAAGCTTGTAATTAGCTCTACTGTCAAAGATGGTTAGAGTTTTACAAAAAAATGCTAAAATTATTTCTTCATTATTCGATAAATCAAATTATTAGTAGGAACAACTTACAATAATGCCATCGTTAAGCTTTAACAATTCAAAACGAAATAGAGCAAGAACTAATTGCAAGACTCTAAAAATCCAGCTCATGCTTATAGAATTTTATCACCAAACTTGAAATTAAATAAGTGAAATTAACAAATAATTAATTTATTAATTAAAAAAAGCTGTTAGAACGAAATGCTGGAGGCGGTGCCTCATTTCTTTCAGAGACCAGAAATCTATAAGAACTGTCACAAAACAAAAATAAAATTGCTTTTCTCGAGAATTAAAAATTCTCCCTCTCTCTCTAATAATAATAAAAAAACCAATCTTTTGAAGCAATGATATAATCATTGTTATGGTGATGGAGATGTCGTGAAACAAAAAAAAACATATTTTGATTCTGATTTTTTATTTTAATTCTTCTTAACCAGTTCTCTCTTAAGACAAAGAGACTTATTGTTTTGCCTCCATTGGAACCAAGCTTTCATTTTTCGAATCTCTCTCTCTCTCTATCTGGCTTAGAGGCGAAGGTAAAACCGCCGCGTGTACAGCCTTCCATGGCTTATCAGCGGCGGCGCAATAATCACTACAACCGTCTCCGTCGTCTCCTTCCTCTGATTTGCTCCGTCACCGGTGCTCTTCTCATCCTCTTCGCTCTTCTCTCTATCTTCTCTCCTCCTCCTGATGATTCCGATCGCCGCATCTCCGTACACTCTCTCTCTCTCTCAATGTTTCAACTTTAGAGATTTGTTAATGATCTTTCTCTCTTAACGCCATTGTTTTCTGTTTTGATTGCAGAAGCAGATTAACTATGGAGCTAATGATGAGAAGAATGTACCAGTGGTTTTCAAAGTTCCGGTTAGGGTTTTTGTTATTCGTTGATGAATGTATCTTATAACCCAATTTTGGTGTTTTCTTTGTTGCAAAGTTTTGATTTTTATTGCATTTCCTCTTAATGTGTTCTTTTGGGTTTTTTGTGTTTTGTTTTGAAATGAAGCAGAGAGGTGGAGGGAGATCAGATCGTGATATATGGCGTTCATGGAATGCTGAATTCTTTTACGGTTGTTGTAATGCAAGCAGCAAGTTCCCAAGTGCGTAACGTTTTCGGTTGTTTTGGTGTTTTGGAGATATGAAATGAGAGAGAGAGCTTTAATGTCACTGTTCTGCAATTAGGACTAGTTAGCTAGAATCAGCCTGATGGTTAATTAGTATTGGTTGCTTATTGCAGATGCTAAAGTAATCACTAGAAATGATCGGTACTTGGCGATCGCCACTAGTGGTGGTTTGAACCAACAACGAACTGGAGTAAGTTCTTTTTAGCTTTCTATGGTTTTATGGTTTCTGAAATCTTGTTTTCGAGTTCCATAATGCAATTGCTTATACCAGATTGTAGATGCTGTTGTTGCTGCGCGAATTCTTAACGCTACCCTTGTTATTCCAAAGTTAGACCAGAAATCTTACTGGAAAGATGCTAGGTTTGCGTCTTCTTACTCTTATTCGCATATATCAAAACTTTACGCATATTAGTAACATCTTACTTTTGTGTGTTTTATGCAGTGACTTCTCGCATATATTTGATGTTGATTGGTTTATGTCATCTCTCTCAAAAGATGTAAAAATCATAGAGCAACTTCCACAGAAAGGAGGAAAAACATGGAGCCCCAGCAGAATGCGTGTACCGAGAAAATGCAATGAGAAATGTTACATTAATCGAGTATTACCTGTTCTTCAGAAAAGGCATGTAAGTTCTCTTCTGCTTTCTCTTAATCCTTCTGCCTCGAAGCAGTTATTTCTCTCTGATGCTTATGTATGATTTGTATATCTTTGTTTCAGGCAGTTCAGTTGAATAAATTTGATTACAGACTTTCAAACAAGTTGAGAGATGATTTGCAGAAGCTGAGGTGTAGAGTAAATTATCACGCGCTTAAGTTCACTGATCCAATCCTCAAAATGGGTAACGAATTGGTCAGACGAATGCGGTTAAGGAGCAAACACTACATTGCTTTACACCTTAGGTTTGAACCCGATATGCTCGCCTTCTCGGGTTGTTACTATGGTGGTGGTGACAAAGAGAAGAAAGAGTTAGCATCAATCAGAAGGAGATGGAAAACTTTACATGTATGCCTGCCTCATTGCCTTCTTTTGTCTTTGTCGGATTTAACGAGTAAAAGTGTAAATTTTGTGAACCGCAGATACATAACCCGGAAAAGCAAAGGCGACAAGGAAGATGTCCGCTTACACCAGAAGAAGTTGGATTGATGCTTAGAGCTTTGGGATATGGAAGTGATGTTCATATATATGTTGCGTCAGGTGAAGTATATGGAGGAGAAGAATCATTAGCTCCATTGAAAGCGCTTTTCCCGCATTTCTATTCAAAAGACACTATAGCTACAAAAATGGAGTTAGAACCGTTTTCTTCTTATTCTTCACGAATGGCTGCACTCGATTTCCTTGTGTGCGATGAAAGCGATGTATTTGTTACCAACAATAATGGAAACATGGCGAGGATATTAGCCGGTCGAAGGTAATATGAATTGACCAAATCTCTTCTTCTTCTTCTTCTTCTTCTTCTTCTTCTGCATTTTATGTGTCTAAGGTTGTAAGCTATTGGTGTTATGTAGGAGATATTTTGGACATAAACCGACAATTAGACCGAATGCGAAAAAGCTATACAAGTTGTTTTTGAGCAAAGAGAACACAACTTGGGAGGAATTTGCTTCAAGAGTCAGAACATTTCAGAAAGGATTCATGGGAGAGCCTAAGGAAGTTAGAGTTGGTAGAGGTGAGTTTCATGAGAATCCATCAACTTGTATATGCGAAGACATTGATGCTAAGGAGAAAGCGGGAAATGTGGATTCGAGAAAACTCGGGAAGAAAAACAAAACAGGTGTAGTAACAAATGATGAGCATAACGGAGATGGAGATGCAGAGTGGTCTTCGGAGACAGATTACGAGGAAGACCAAACCGATTTGCAGGACAGAGGATTGTATAATGGTACGAGGTTGGATTATGAAGATGCTTCATCCGTTTCAGATGAGCCTGAGATAGAAGAAATGCTATCAGATTGATCGATTTTTCAAGCTTGTCTCGGTAAAAGAAGTGGCAACTTTTGTTGTGATCATATGCCTCTCATCAATGTCTTCTGTACATAGCAAGGATGATCCATTTTAGTTTTCTCTTTTCATGTTCATTTCCATACTTTTCCGACAAGAAAATCTGAGTCAAACAATAGATAGGTACATCAAGATTGTTATAACTTATAAATACAATAGTGGCAACTTTTTCCGATAAGGATTTCGATGGATCGGTTCTGAGTCAGAGCAAAAGAGAAGTTGAGTTTACTATCTTCTTGGAAGGAAAGGCTTAACAGATTCGATGACGACCTAATAACATATATAAGCCAGTAGTGCCATTAATCAGATGATACCCCAAGGCTCTTTAAATGAAGTTTACATTTCTATAGTTCGGATTTGTCTTTCATCTTTACTTACCCTTCCGTCATATGATAATGATGCAAAGATCCAAGGCTCACGTGAGCTCCAAGCAAGACCTGTGATGTAATTAGTGTCAAGAGTGAAGTTTGGCTTACAAAATAATATGGTAATCATAAGGTCTGAGAGCATTTACCATATACGCTGTCTTCGTAGTCAGTGTACGAGTTAAGTAACAGATTTACACGCTGTCTTGGTGATTCGACAGAGCTGAGATAGATCGTACTATGGACTCAAAACAATGTTGGAAAAAGCAATAATCAAGTCATGTGTCTGAGGAAGTTAAGGAGATTTTAAAAAATCTTTCTGAGCTTTTGTCGTCACTGGATGATCCGGAAGCATACCACAAGTTGACAGCTGAATCTGTTCCAGCACTCTGTATATTATATAGTGGGTGAAGTTAAAGCAGAGGCTTTGTTTCCTAAACTAAACCATAATTAGCATGTACCAGCTAAGAACAAAGGAGAAAGTGAGTACCAGAATCAGCCCATCATACTCAGGGTTACACCTGACTGCCCATGTCCTGTAATACATAAACATACAAGACACAATTTCAAGTCTAAAACACTTTGTTCCCATAAGAAACAATTTTTTCACAAAAGAAAATACAAGCAAACCAACCAATGTATATGACCAGGAAGCTCTTGGACAGGAACATTGGCCTTCCGGAGATCCCAGACATGTATGCCAGATTCATCCTCTGCAGTTACCTACATAACCAAATGTTTAATCCATCACAACAAAGATCAAGTTCTATTATTATTCAATCCATTTCCAAGGCTATTGTGCAGTGCTTTAGAGGTACTTAAGAAACACTAGAGGGAAGTCTTACAAGTATATGTTCTCTCTTGGGATTGTAATCAACATTGCGTACATGAGCACGTTCAATTGAATTAACCTTCCTGTGTGTACAAACACCATAACAAAACTCAACATATATACATGGGTTCATGTGAAGAGGTAAAAACAAAAGCAACTAACAGTAATTTGACATTGAAACACCCATGAGAGCTTGTGATAACGCAAGTGAGCAGAGCACAATCGACACTTAATACGAAGATCAAGAGTGATACCATACTTCATAGTACGCAGGTCCCAGAACTGAACAGATGATTCACCAGTCGCTGCAACAGCATTTACATCATGTGGATTCCATGCTCCACCAGATAAAGAATGCAACATACCAGCTGAATCCTTAGATAGAACCTATATAAAAGCAAAAACTGTTGACAGAAACACCTAACAAAAGACATAAAATACACAAAGAATCTGATTCTACCTCAGCAGTCTTTTTAGAACAGTCTAAGTTCCACAAGTAAATATTTTGTTCATCCATGCTTATTAACTTATCACATCTCCCAGAAGGTCACCAAAGAACACTATAAACAAGTTTCATAAGAATATAAACAAGTTCTGAAACTTGTGCACCATTGTAGCAAAAGAGACTGATGCATAAATCAATTCACCAATTAATCTTACCAACATGTGAATCAAGAGACGCAATACGCTCCAATTGTGGGGAATTCAATTGACCATATAACTCAGGAATTTGCCATATCGCTGCTCCAAATGATTCACCTTTAACAGGATACAAACCATCATAACCCATTCAAGCTTTAACCTTGAAGATAAGTGAAATTACCAGTGGAGAAAACAGTGGAGAAGACGCGTTGATCAAAAGGGCAAGAAGAAAGGTCCCAAATCTCATTAGGATGAGAAAACAAATCCTCACATATCAGCTCAGATCCACCAGATGACAAACGAAGAAGATGAACCTTGAAAACCCAAAAAAACGAAAACTTTCAGTATCTTCTCGATTCTCGATCAAATCAAAAACAAGAATTGACCTCGTTTTCTTCTTTCAGACTTAGGGTTCCAGTGAGAAAGCTGGTGTAATCAGTATCGGCTTTCACATCTGATATACATCGAGCCTGATATACACGGATAGACAAAATTACCGCATTTTAAGTATACTGTAAGGAAATTGACGAAGATCCGAAGAAGAAGATGATGAAGAATGACCTGATACTTCAACCCGTAGCCAATTCCCGATGATCCTCCTTGCATTGTCGCCTGAGCTGACGCGGATTCCGGTGGAATCAGATGGCCGATCAATTTGATTTTAGTTTCGTGATGATTATACTAATGGGCCTAATTTGAGATATTCAAGCCCAATTAGTATATAAGAAAGCAATGACATAACCAACATTTCACTAAAAACATTGGGTTAATGGTATAATATGTGGTGTTAAATTGCCTAATTATTAATTTCAGTTTATATAACGTGTTATTTGAGTTTGCAAACATCACAGTTTTAATCTCTTTCCGAGTGACACTCTTTAACTTTTTTCTTCTTTTTCATCAAACTTTCATTGTTTCTCAAATTTATGTTGATTTTGTTATCACTTTCTTAAACTAGACTACATTATATTTGTTCATTCATGCTTGACAAACTTGTTCATTCATGCTTGACAAACTTGTTCATTCACTATGTGGAGATGCTCACTGACAACAATTTATCTCTTTCGTACCATAACTTCCGATTTCCGTAATCTAATAACATCTTTTATATTCTGCCCTGTTTTTCAATATATATTTTCACACGTTTTCTTTAATCTTCTTTCATGCTTTATAAACATTGTACATATATTCTTTTTTAACATAATATTTTTAGAATAACAACCAATGTTAGTTAGCATAACAATATTGTACAGTACAAGAATTGGTTAACATGGCTACTATTTTTTTTTTTGCTACAACTACAATTTGTAGCAAATTTTAACTACGATTTGATACAAATTTACCACAAATATATTAAACCGAAAATTTGTCGCATGTAGTAGCTAATTTGTGACAAAATAGCAACAACTTTAAAATTGTACCTAATATGCTTCAATTGGTTACAAAATTGCGACTGTTTTATATGAAGATTTACATGACATAAACCACAAATTGTCCAATAATGTTGTGGGAAAAAAATGTTATCCAAATTGAGAAAATATTTCAAGAAAATTTGAACTAGTAACGAAAACCTACTACCAACATAGTCACAAATGTTACAAATTAGCTATAAATTAAGTTTTGTAGCTACCTTGCTACAACTAATAACAACAAAAGTGTCAATTTTTGTTGCAAAGGGATATGTAATAAATCGCGTAGAAAATTTGTTGACATTTACCAAAAATTTCATACATAAAGCAAATTATTGAATCAAGTGAGTGGTAAAAACTGAAGGAATTGATAGTTATTCGGAAGATGACAGTTCTACGAAATACGAATTTGAGTAATTAGTTTTATTTTGGAAAGATCCAAAATAAAAGTTTGGAAAACTAAAGTGATGTCACAATAATAAATATTTTAATTTTTTTTAATTTTAAATAATAGTCATACCCTTCAAAACGAAAGTTTGTCTTAACTTATGAGATACGATAATTTATGAGTCCAATAATTTGAAATTCACCATGCTGGTTTATAACCAATTATGAGACAAATTAGTGACAAATTTATAAAACAATAATATCCTGTTAAGAAATCAAATCTTAAAATCTAGACAAATCGAATAGGTAAATTTTTTGGGAATCAAACTATATCAGAAACAATGAGAGCATGCTATAAAATCAAATCATAAACTCAAAATTAAATGAATTTGTAAGCATATTTGGAATCTAAGTAAAAAAATTATAACAAATTGTCAAATTCAATAGATTACCCCATACTTTAAACAAAATGAATTAGTTAACAGTTAACATAAAACATGGCTAAAATAATCACAACTAAACCATATTAACGTAATTAATTGCATAACAAATTTATTTATTTTAATAAATTGAAGATTGTTTTGGAGGAGCACTTATCAATTGAAAATTGAAAACCGAATTTGAGAAAAAATGAATGTAGATATATAGAATATAATTGTTTGTAAGTGATCCTCCAACACAATTTTCTAGCTACCATTTGTCATGTACTCATATATATGTACGTCGTGATTGCACATTGTCCATGTCGGAGTAAGAATTTGACTCACATGGATTGTAGAAATCGCAAAGCTCCCTAGCTGCAATACATGGCCAGTCTTACTCTACCATGCTCTAATTCCACATTTTGTATAGTGATCTGGTGTTGGCCATTCGCAGTCTTTAATAAGAAGATATGTTATTTGTTATCATGAACATACAACTGGTCTCCTCTTGGCTGGTCTAACCTTCTAAGTTAGATTATATTTGAAGAAAGCCCATGAGAACCTTGAGTTTCAAAATTTAGAGTGTTATTTTCTTCATCGAAAACAATTCGAGGATGTTAGGAACATTGAGTTTCAAAAATTTGTTAGGAGAGCACTTACAAATTAAAAACTAAAAAATGAATTAGAAGATCACTTACAAAGAAATATATTATATATGTATATGTTCGTTTCTCCTCTAATTCGAATTTTAATTTTCAATTTGTAAAACATTTTTTATTATGCAATTAGCTATGTTGATATTGACTTTAGTCGTGATAATGTTAATTGTTAACTAGTCATTTCGTTTATGGTTTAGGGTTATCTATTGAATTTAACATTATGTTCTAAGACTTTTAGCTTACAAATTGATTTAGTTTCGAGTTTAGGGTTTGAATTTATACCATGTTCTCAATGTTTTTTAAAAAATGTACATGTAGTTTGATTCCAAAGACTTTACATATTCATTTTGTATAGGGTTTGGGGTTTAATTTCTCAACATAATATTATTGTTTTATAAATTTGTCACTAAGTTTTCTCATAATTGCTTTAATGCAACACAATAATTTTTAAATTTTAGGATTCAATGAACTATTATATCATATTATAAATTTTTGTTTCGAAGGTACAATTATTATTTAAATCTTAATTCAGGAAATATATATTTACGAAATTGTGACATCACTTTAGTTGACAAAAAAAAGAAAGACATCACTTTAGTTTTACAAACTTTATTTTGGCTTAGAACATACATATAACAAGCACTAAAACCAAACTAGCTACTCAAAATCAGGTTTCGAATTCGTAGAATTGTCATAATCAAAATAATTTTTAAATTCTTCCATTTCTTAGAACCCACTAGATTGAATAAGTTGCAATTTTAAATGAATTGTGGTCAATGTCAACAAATATTTTACGTCATTTGCTACATATTCCCCGTAACAAAAATCAACACTTTTGTTGTAATTAATTGTAGCAAGTTAGCTAAAAACTTAATTTGTAACATTTGTGATTATGTTGGTAGAATGTGTTTGTTAGTTCAAATTTTCATGAAATATTTTTTCAACTTAAAAATACAATTTATTTACAACACTATTGAAGCAAATAGTGGGTTATGTCACATATATCTTCATATAAATTTGTAGCAATTATTTTCACCATCATTTTGTAACCAACTAAAAAAATTTAGCTGTAATTTCAAATGTAATGCTATTTTATATAAGAAAAATAGCCATTGAATGGGAGAAATCTGCTATATATTAAGCAGTTAATCTATTTGTGGCAATTTTTTTTATAACCGTAGCTAAAATTTTGTACAAGTTATTTGTCGTACCAAAAATAGTAGTTATGCTAACTAATTTCTCGTATATCACTAAAATGTTGGAATATTATTTAGATAAATCAAGTATAATGTGAACTATATAACCCAAAATAATATAATAAAAGTAAATACAAGAAACAAAACAACAGGCAAAGAGTAAAGAGTACGAATACCAAATACAAGAAACAAAACAACAAGCATAGAGTAACCATCACCATAACTAGTTCGCTACATGACAATAACATAAGACTATGATCAACCAAGTAACTTACTACATCCTACCATAACCATTACACACAATTACAACAACAATCATCATCTTCTTCACTTTCCTTGGTGATTCAACGAAGACAACTTCCATCCTCTCAAAAATTTCCTTTTCAGCTTTCATTTGAACTTTCTCTCATAGATGATTTGCTTTGTTTCTTTTCTTTCGGCTAACAAATCTCCTTCACCTCTTTCTCAAGTCTTGCATTGGTCATTTGCAGAGCCTCCATCTCATTTAACAGCGTCTCATCAACCCACTTAAAAGTGTGTTCATCATTCTTAAGCTACAAAGCAATTAAGAAACATGTGAATCTTATATTTATGCCAAACCAAAAAAAACATGAACAACAATCAAGCTTACCTTATGAGCTGCATCATACCCACAACGGTAGGAACGTCTATACGGATTGTTCTCCGATTTTGAGATCAATGCTGAAATCAAGCTACCATACCAACATCTCTTAGGGACTCCGAAAAACCTTCCTCTTCCTCTTGGATGGGCAGGAGACGCTGAAGATGAAGACCCAGAATCATTACTCATCATTTTACTCGAAGATTTGATGGAATTTCATATCTTGAGAATTAGAATTCTAATGATTTTGGGGATTTACAATTTCGGGGTTTATGAGCGTTATAATAGGTTGAATTGGGTAGGGTTCTAATTGGGTCGTTTTTTTTAAAGGAATCGGGTTAAAATTTGAATCGGGTTATGTGTTCGGTTAAATGACGGTTTTATGAGTTTAGTCTTGGTTCAACAACGAAACCGATTGCGATTCAGATTCGTGGGGAAATAGATATTTAACTTCCATTTGATGGAGATCTGTGCTGAGGTCAAAGTTTTGTGGAGTTATGTGTATATGCCATACTTCTCGTGGAGAAATAAACAATTTTTCCGTTTGATTGCTAACAACTTACAGCCGTTTTACAATTTGTAACGTTTTAGATTATAACAATTATAAAAACGATACTAATTTCTTCTTTGTACTCAACTTTATTTCTAAAGCTTTTTCTTACAATTACTATTTAATTTTTGTACTTACAACTAATTTTTTTTACCGTTTTAGGTTACTAATCGACTCAACAACTAGTCAAACATAAATAAAAATCCTAAGAGCTAGAACAAGAAATCTACTAGTTGATCACTTCACTTGAAGGGGCTTTGAAATGATCAGCCCTAGGCATTGGCGTTCAAGTAACCATTCGGGTTTCGGTTCGGTTAATTCGGTTATCGGGTTTTTGGTTTTAGGGATATAATACCCATTCGGGTATTTTAAAATTTTGTTTCGGTTTTGGCTCGGTTAGTGCCGGTTTCGGATTCGGTATCGGTTATCCGAGATACTCATAATAATGTAAAATTTTCCCCATTTTGGTTTGATTTAATTATTTTTAACTCGAGTTATCCGAAAATAATAAAAATAAATTGAAAATTTCAAATAATATACCTAACTAAATTGATTATTTTTAGCCAAATATACTTATAATTTCTAAGTTGAGCAAAAATAACTATAAAAACTATAAAATTTGCCTAAAGTATATGAACATATCCTATCTTATATCTAAATATATGTCGGTGAATTTTTTGTTTCGGGTATTTCGGGTACCCATTTAGTTTTCGGTTTGGTTCGGTTTTAGATATTTAGAACCCATTCGGTTATTTTAAAAAATTGGGTTCGGTTCGGTTCGGGTAATTTCGGGTCAGATTCGGTTTGGTTTTTCGGTTTCGGATTTTTTGCCCACTCCTTATAATCCTACAAATATTAGACCATTGTAAGTTGTAAAATGTTTAATCACTCGAAAAAGCATAAAAATCATGAATCCATCATCAGAAAAGAAGATTATCATTACATCTTTTTTGGGTTTGTAAATGGTTAACATTATCATTACGTTTGTTACAACGTTTTAGCAAAGCCACAGAGACAAGAGTACAAGAAACATGCTGCTTTGAAGATCTTGTGACCGTTACTCAAAAATGATGTCTGTGTGTGTTTAAAAGTGGTTTTTAGGATAAAAACGTAAAAAATACCGGCATAATATAGATTGCTAAGTATATGAAAAACTACTAACGGTTGGAACAATTGATAAAAAAAATTTAAGGGTTAAACAATTGATAAAATTAATTTGATATTAAGTGAATGAAAATAGACCAACGCAAATTATTTGGGCTCTTTTAGATTAAGTTTATAAGGTTAAATAAGTGTATAACATTTTTAATTATTGTCCCACATTACTTATATGATTAAAAATCATGCAATATAGAAACGAGGCAACACACTACTAAACTTAATAATCTGCATCTAGAAAGAGATGGCTAAACCACACACGCACGCTGCTGCAACTCACTCATGCTCGCCACATAACTCGTAAGCTCTAAGATGACTATGTTTTTTGGTCAACACATTTTGAATTCAAAACGAATCAAAATGTTTTCTTCTGTCTTGCGCTCTACGCTCTGATATCACGGCTTGCGATAATTGTCCACGACATGCGCCTTCACTTTATGATAGAGGAGCTGATCTTTGATCTCTCTCTTGGCTATGCAATGTATAAACAAAAGTCACTCCTTCTTTTCTTCACTCACTCATTTTGAAACAAATAGAAAGAAAAACACATCAATATCTCTCTTTATGTTTCTTCTAATTAAGTAAGTGTCTCGAGAGTATAACATAAATTCTTGGTTCGAAAATTTTATAGTCGAGTGGCGACTATAGTTCGCAATGTGATTTGGAATCTCACATATCTGCCATATTGTGGAAGGATTATATGAATTAAGGATATAGATCATATTTTGCCTGTGTGTACATTTCAAAAATTATATTCATAAATCATTTAATCTATAACTCTTAATATGCCTTTTTAATCTAATTTGCGGTTCCTACAATGATAATTACATACGTAATTTAAATTGCCAAGTGTATGAAAAACAAAACTACTAACTAGGAATTATTGCCGACCAAAAAAAGAAAAAGTTTTCTATCTTCAAATTCCATATCCCAACAAAACTAGTAACTATATAAATATTGTAACAACCGCAACCCAAAATTGTGGAATTTTTGGGGTATCAATCGACACAAGGCGTGTGTCAATCGACACCAAGTTTATTTGGTTCGGTTTGTTTCGGATTTTATCGATTGGTTTGGTCGGTTTGGGTTCGAAAACCCTAAGATCGTGGTATATAATCTGTTTTTTGCCGAGCGCCTCGGGAGCTGAGCCAAAAATCGTGAGTCTATAGAATTAAAGAGAATTGTTAGTGAATTTTATCGATTGTGGTTGTTCTTAAGCGTGATCTGTGGCTTCAAGAGCAACGTATCGATCTGTGGGTTGTTCTTCGTGAATTAGGAGAAAAATCAGAAGTTTGGTGGGCGTTTGAGTCTGATTTCGTGTTCAATCCTTTTTCAATCCGAAATCGAGGTGAGTGCGCGACCGTGGCTTATCTGGGTGATTTGAAGTGTTTTGATGCGTTTTTGTGATTGATGGATTGGAATTGTGGTTTGTGATGGATAACTAGGTGTAACACTTGATGTTCTATATGTGTTGGTGGTGTTTTCGATGCAGGTATTGTGGAACGGAACCCATAATCGAGCCATGATAGGATAGGCTCGATTCTGCAGTTTCTGCGATCGAGTGTCGATCTACACCACTTTGTGCCTGTGTTGATCGACACAAGCTTCTGATGTTTGGATATTATTTTTGTTTGCTTATGGTTGGTTGATATGAACTACTAGTTGTTTTGGCACTTCATTGATCCTTTGTGTATAGTCGGTAGACGGAATGACCGTCTCCCTAAGTATTTGTGATAATACTTACGAATCTCGTTTTCTATGTGATGCATGTAAAAATAAAAGTGAGTGAAATCATGGCAAGGAGAAAAGGATGATTTAGGGTCTGGAGTCTGTTGTTTCATTATTTGGAATCTAGAACCTGGTGTTTAGGTTGCTAGTGATTTGTGGAATTGATAATTGGAATTATTGATATTGGTTATCTCTTGGTTATTTGAATTATTGAATTTTATTGATTTATTGCTGGTTAATTGGCTTATATGTTTTCCGCTGGTACTGTGTGTGCTTGGTTTAAATTGACTTTGAAAATTATTATTTATAGGAATAATAATTCGAATCAATTAAAAAAAATTAAAAAAGCTTGGTTGTTCCAAATTAATAGCATGCCAATGTTTTGAAAGAAAATGTGGTATTATTTACACCAATTAATTTTGACCAAATTTTTATTAAAGACAAATGATAATAGCCTGTTGAAAAGATTCAAAAGAATCCCCATAACCAAGATATTAAATCATTACACCAAGAGCATTAATTAAGAGAAATTTCAAGATATGCCACTTTTCAAAAATGTCACTATCACTTTTTTCAAAAATTTAAATCATTTATGTTTGGGTTAACTATGTTATATTAGAGTTTAGTTTTTTGGGTTTAAAGTTTGTCAGGGATCAAAATATTTTGTAAAATTGAGAATTTTGAGATATAAAGTTTTTAAACGGATTTATAAGTGGCATGTTGGTAAGAAAATAATTCAAGAGTGGCATATATGAAAAATGGCATTTCAAAAGTGGCATTTTCGTAACTGTACTTTTAATTAAACTCTTACTTCCTCCATTTTACAGAGTGTCAATTTCACAAAGAGTATCATTTTAACATATTTAATGCATATTAAGAAATTTTTCAATATACCAAAATATCCATTTAATACACTATTGTTTGGGCAAATTTTAACCAAGTTCGCAAGTAAACAGATCTACAAAAACAAAGAGAAGTAAATCTTTATTGATTATCGAAGTAGGCTTGTAGCCGAGTGGGATTACAACGTCTAGATGTCTAAAGCGTTATAAAAACGTGAGTGGATGCGAAAACAAGGGCTAGATCTTTCTATGCTATCTCAGGGATGCGAGGAAGACGTAGCTCTCAAGTTTTCTGTGTATTGCGTGATCCTCTACTTCTCTCTTCGACGTCTCTATTTATCAGACTTGAACAATTCCGTTTCGGATTAGGACTAGACTTGACGTGCAAGTCTATCTCCTTAATAATCAGGATTCTCGATATACTTGAATCTCCTATTTCTTCATATTACAAGGTTTAGATAATGACAAACCTTGTTATACCTGTGATTGCGACGTCTCTGCAAGTCTATCTTCAAAACCACATATTAATTTATATTAAATCAATTAACCAACCTGATAACGACATCGTAACGGTGCTTACAACCTGATAACGACGTAGTGTCCATTTCTCACTTAGAAGTGACAAGTCATTTCTATGTCTTACATGACATAGACAATGTAGTGACAAGTAATCAGAGGTCATTGCCTCGTTAGACCTGGCGTAGACAACATCTTGTCATGTAATGGTAGGTTATTACCTTGTCTTACCTGACATAGACATGTATCGTCAGGTATTTGCCAGGTCATCATCTTCTTAGACCTGACATAGACGTGCATTCTCAGGTAATGAGAGGTTATTACCTCGATTTACCTGTCATAGACGACGTATCGTCAGGTATAGCCAGGTTATCATCTTCTTAGACCTGGTTTAGATGACGTATCGTCAGGTTTTACTTCTTAAGTGAGACTCATCAAAGTCAAGTAGATATCTACGTGGCCAAGTGGTGAGAGGTCTATACTTCTTTAAACCTCCTCATACCTGACGTAGACAATACATGGCCAAGTGGTGAGAGGTCTTTACTTCTTTAGACCTCCTCATACCTGACGTAGACGACGTATCGTCAAGTAACTGGCACGTCACCATCTTACTAGACCTGACGTAGAGGACGTATCGTCAAGTAAATGGCACGTCACAATCTTACTAGACCTGGCCTTGACGATGTATTTCCAAGTATTGAGAGGTTATTACCTCATTTCACTTGTCTAAGACGATGTATCGTCAAATATTACTTGTCAAGTGAAACTCATTAGAGCCAAGTAGACGTACATATATAATGAATTTATTTTCTCAAACAACTATTATTTAAAATAAAATTTGTTCATATTTAATTGTTTTTAGCTTTTAATGAGGGATAAAAGAAGAATTTGCAATTGAAAAGTTACGTTGAAAACGCAGAATAACACTCTTTATACAAAAATAAAAAATAAAACTCCAAAATGATTTTTTTTTTTTTGTGAAAAGGAAAAGGTATCGTTTAAAATACAAAAAAAATATAAAACAGAAAATACAAACATAAGTATACTCCTAACTAAAAGATTAGTCAACCAATTAGTTTTTGGTCAGAAAAGATTATTAAACATTTGATTTACAAAAGTTGTACGATAGTTGTCTTTTTCGATTAGTTTTGCGAATACGTGTTGTAAGTGGAATATTGGTTATGTGTATTCAGTATAGTTGCATAAAATAAGCATGGGAATATACTAATACGAAAAGTAGTAAAAAGTAGTGATTAGATGACAAAATTTGAGGAGGTGGATCTCCACCATCCCCAAAAAAGAAACATTCCTTTCTTTTGTTTCATCGAAAAATATAAAGAAAATGTTTCATCTTTTGAGAGATGGGCTCGGTTAGGAAAAACTAACGATCCTCGTGCACTGTTATACATTTTAGTTTCCGTCCTATCTTCTCAAAAGCCTCAAAACCAAAATATTCAAACTCTCACTCTCTAAGTCGAAGACTTTAAAGGTAAGACGTACAGCCGTGCGGGCGCTCGTTTATGCACTGTCTTTTATATATATTTCAGATGAATGGATAATTGCCAAGAATTTCATGGTTTTTAGGGTTCAATTATGTTTATATTCACTTTATGGAGCATTAAGTTTCGAACTATTATATTATTAATATAAGGGTTTGATCCCAATTTTTCATCTATTAGAAATAAAAAAGCTTTCGAACAAAATAAAAAAGCTTTCGGACAATTATTTTTGTTGAAGATATTTTCATTTTTTTCAAAAAATAAAGATATTTTCATCGTGTATATATATACATCATGCATAACCAAATAAAGGACTTTATCACACATGTTAATGATTCACAAGTGTCAGGCCCAGTTGAAATATAAATCTTGTGCCAAAAAAAAAAAAATTGCCAAAATTTAGGATTTTTTTGTAAGTTTTATAAATTTTATGACATTTTTTATAAGTAATTAAAAAATTTAGAATCTTTTTGCAAAACAAAATTAGCTGAAAATGTGGGTTCCACGTGTGGTGTGTTCGAGGGATAATGAGAAGAATATTAAGTTGAATAAGTTAGGATAATATGAGAGACTATGTCGGAGATGATCAACGAGGTAGGGATTGATATCTCGACAAAAACTCCATTTTATTTTTGTTTGAAGTTTTTTTTTTTTTTTACTAGTGCAGCTTGGTAACTACAACATGTGCATATTAATATGAGGATGTACTTTTAGAGCATGATTTCATTGTAAAGTATTATACTTGCCCGAAAAGTAAAAATATAATAATACATTACGTTACTTTGAATCTCAAACCTTTTTTCTTTTAACCTTTCACTTTTAAGCTTTAACTTTTTAAACCACGTCTTGATCCACTTTGTATGTTTCAATCATTCCCAGAGTTGAATACTGCATGGTTCTATTACACAAATCATTTTGTCATTTTGAACGACATTTAAATTAATGCAACGTTTCAACAACAAAAATCAATGCAAGTATTCAATTATCGTGGAAAATAAATAAACAAAAGTAACGTTTGGTTGGATTGCATGTTCTTATTTGTACCTTAATCATTAATTAGTTATTATATGTGAAAGTGTGACTATGAATTTCCTTTTTGAAATGTAAAACGCTTTTTTTACAATCAAATTCAAAATTCTCCCTATTGGTTATCCAAAGTGGAGCTAAGTTGCTTATACAAGTAAAAGAAAAAGACCGAAACCAAGCTGACGGAGCCAAGGAATTTACTTGCAGATTTTGAGTTACGGGGGGTCAAAGTGAGGGGAAAAGAGGGAATTGTGGACGTAGGTCTTTGAATTGGCTAGTAAGAATGGCGAATGCTGGCCATTCCTTCGACGATTGAGTAAATTTGAGGAGGTCGACATAATTTGTCTCAAAACTCTGACATTGCACATTGTTTTCCAACATGCAACACATTGCCCATATAAGTGATTCTATCTCTGAATGAAAGGCAGACCGCAGATGCCTAAGCCCCTTCGCACCTAATAGGACTGGTTGACTTCCTTGATGGCAAAACCACCCGATTCCGGATGTAGTATCAACTTTCTTCCACGATCCATCCACCTTGCATCACAATGTTGATGAAGGTGGAACCATTATTTGACCTTGTACCCCATGAATATGATGCTGCTCTTGTGCCTCATTCCATACCTTGCACTACCGCTTGCATAAGTATTTCTATTGGTTCCATATCAAGCCCCTAGAAGACTTTTTTGTTCCCAGACTTCCATATAAACCATGCAATCCAGGGGAATAATTCGTGTTCCCCATTAAGAGCCCTATATTTGGGACTCCTCTAAAAAATAAAATCCATATTTGCAAAATTGAGGCATATGGAAATTGATGCCCGTCCATAATAAACGAAGTTAAGTCCCACGTACTCCGAGCTGTCGGACATTCAAACAGTACATGATTTACCGTCTCCTCCTCTATATCGCATTTCGTACATGACATTGGGCAGTCAATACCTCTTTTTGTAGCTGTGATCTTACCGCCAATGATCCTGTTAAGACTTACCATAAAAATGTTGAAGTTTAGGCGGGCATACTATACGCCAAACCACACATGTGCCATCAGCCTTGTAGTACTCAGTTCCCTTATTACAGGCAACCTGCACCGTCCTGGATCGTATTAGCTAACTGATATTGTAACATCCGCGAACCAGAAAATGCGTTTATGGTGGTCGTGTCGAGCGACACAAGGTGTGTGTCGATCGAACACGAAGGATTTTGAGGGTGTCGATCGACACGGTCTTGGTGTCGCTCGATACTTGATTCTGCGGAATCGGGTTAATTAGTTTTTAATCGCGGTTTTTGGCTCGGTTAATCGTTTAAATAGACCTAGGGCTGCGTGCAAATTGGGCAGCCATCGTAAACAGAGAAAAAGAGGAGATTTTGAGGGAGATTTGGGAGTTTGTGGTGTTTGGAATGGATTATTGCACACAAATCAATCCAAAACCTCTCCTTAGCGTGATATAGGCGTTAGGTTCCTTTTTCTCTAGTGTTCTTCGTGTGGTTCCTTCGTTCAGAAGCAGTATCCTTTCATTCTTTTTAAGCCAAGGTGAGTTGTGACCGTTGGTTTCTAGGTGATGAGGATATCGTTGCGTTTTTGTGTTGTTTTTCGTGTGAATTCGTGTGATGTTGTTGGATATGGATTATGTGGATTGCAATTGTGTTCTTGTTGTGTTTGCTGTGCAGAATTACGACTCGTAATCACCAGAATCGAGTAAAGTGAGGATGAACTCGATTCTGGTGCAGTTACAGAGGCGTGTCAATCGACACTAGGAGGGTGTCGCTTGACATGAGAAATTGCCAAGTGTCGATCGACGTCTTTGTGGTATCGCTCGACACCAGACTTTTGGTCGTGTCGATCGACGCCTCTGTGGTGTTGCTCGACACGCAGTCTGTATTTTTTTTCCGACTTGTGTTTTTCTGTATGATGTGTGTTGAATTGGTATTTTAATGTGTGTTGCAATGTTTATCTGAGCCTGCTTGTTACGCTAGTAGGTCGAATGACCAGGTCACTAAGTATTTATGAAATACTTACGCAACTCTTATTTCCATATGTTATAGGTAAAGGAAAAGTGTGATCGCGGAATCGAGGTCTTAGGAAGAGGATGATAGGAATTTGTGTTGTTGTTGTTAGTCTAGTAAACCGGATGTCTTAGGTTGCTAGATTATTTATTTGAGCATTCCTGGATTTGGTATTGATTATTTATTTTGGAATATTGATTATTTATTTTATTGGATTATTCTGTTGATTTAATTGATTATGTTTTCCGCAGTAGAAATGTTTAGCTAAAAAAAAAAGAAGCTTGGTTGTTTAATTTTGGTATCAGAGCCTAGACGGTTTTAGGACAATTGAACTGGATGTCTGAGACTATGTGTTTAAATTGATTTCTTGTGTTTAGTCAATTTAATAGAGTCTTAGTATCATCCTCTTCAGCCTTTTAAAATGATTACGCAGTAAGTTGTGTGTGATTGATTGTGACTTCTTTAGGTTATTATCCTATTCTTTATGAGTGTAGAGAGATGGATTCGAGAGCTAGAGGTCGTGGACGTGGTAGAGGCCATAGAAGTCGAGGTCGTGGTAGAGGTCATCTGCTAGAGTCGTCCAGTAGCGTGGCTGCAAGTGCTGCGCAGACGTCAGGGACTCCTACGCATCATACGGGATCTGTGAGTGAGACCAGTGGTAGTGCTAGTGAGAGCACTGTGGGTGCCGGGAGAGGTGCCAAGATGGCTTGTAAAAAGAGCGGGCCCGGGTGCGAGTGCTGTTGCAGCTCAGGATTATATGGATCGCATGGAGGGTATTATGACGGAGTTGTTAGGGCATTTTCCAGCAGCGGTTCCGGGTCAGGCTCCAGTGGTGCCTCTAGTGGCGGAGGTACAACCGAGGGTTGTGGTTGCAGGGGTGTGTCCGTCTTACCTAGAGATGGTGAGTCAGATTCGGCATATGAGTACTGCCTTCTTTGCGGGTGATGTTAGCCCCGAGGATACAGACGAGGGTCGTTTGCGTGTGGAGCGCAATTTTTGCTCGGTTCGTTGCCCTGAGGAGTACAGGGTAGAGTTGGCAGTCCACTATCTGAGTGGTGATGCTCACGCGTGGTGGAGATCCATCGAGGCTAGGAGATCAGTTGCTGAGTGGACTTGGAGAGAGTTCGTGGCTGAGTTCAACGCCAAGTACTTTCCTCAGGAGGCTCGTGATCATCTTTGGATGAGGTTTGTAGAGCTAGTGCAGGGAGATCGTACAGTGCGAGAGTACGATGCTGAGTTCAGTCGTCTGCTTGTGTATGATGATCGTGGTCTAGAGGACGAGCAGTCACAGGTGAAGCTATTCCTGAGGGGACTTCAGTCGGATTTGAGGATTTTTCTGCAGAGTTTCTGAGTACGCCTCTAGGGCGAGGCTGGTAAAGATGGCTGCTGGTATTGAAGAAGACCTGCGGGGTTAGTCAGTTGCGGTGGTTCCAGCGGCAGTTGTTCCTATTGCTGAGCCGAGGAGGCAGCAGGGTAGTTCCAGTTCTGGTTTTGGCAAAGGCGGCGAGCCTACACAGGGTCAGAAATAGAAATAGCAGAGCGTGCTATGGATGCGATAGTTTCGAGCATCGTTTATCGAGTTACCCCCGAAAAGGCGACCATCAGCACCAGTCGCAGCAGTCGGATTCCAGGGTTTGCTTTCATTACAGAGAGCCGGGGCATATCAGGCCGATGTGTCCCAAGTTACAGCCGTTGGCGCTTGCCGTGGTTCATCTAGTGGCAACGCAGCCATTGGCTCTGATAGAGGCAGGGCAGCCGCGGGGTCAGATTGGAGGAGTTCAACGGGAGTATGAGTAGTAGGGGAGCATAGGTTAGAGCGGGTTGAAGCTGCGGTAACATTGGTTGAGGATCGAACGGTGTTCCTTTTGTTTTTCAGTTTGAGGAATTCTTCTTTTTTTTAGCTTTGGC
This sequence comes from Draba incana, assembly GCA_963576765.1. Lineage (NCBI taxonomy): Eukaryota > Viridiplantae > Streptophyta > Magnoliopsida > Brassicales > Brassicaceae > Draba > Draba incana. The sequence goes on from OY755208.1 coordinate 14,064,455, forward strand.
AAGGATGTATTTCTGGGTTGTTTTTGTATATTGTTGGTTGCTAAGGATTAATAAAAATTTGAAAATTTTAAAAGTAAGTTTTGTCTTTTCCTTATCTTGCGGCGGGACTTGTAATTTAAACATGTGTAGATGTTCGATTTCTTTCGGAGTAGGGTCTGCCTGAAGCATTCGGAGTTCGCCTGATTTGTCATTGACGGCGTGTGATTGTGGAGCGCGAGGAAACGAGGTTGTTTAACCCGTGGGCGAGACCGACTACGAGGAGTCGCATGTTTCTGCGGTTCAAGTGGAGCAAAGGATATGAGTTTAATTATGCTTTGAATATCGGGGATTTAACCGAGTCACGGTAGGGAACATATACCCTCTTTAATTAGCGGATAAGTTGGATCTGAGCGGTATTGATTGGTTCTCCAAGATAGGCTGGGTGTGGGGTTATCGTCAGATCCAGCTAATGGAGATAAGTGTTCATCGGACGGTGTTCAGTGCGAGCATTGGGCATTTTGGGTTTGGAAGTCATTGTTGAGTTATCGAAGGCATCAGCAGAGTTCATGAGGCTGAGTAAAGGATATCTCATGAGTACTTGGATGTCTTGGTGATTTTTGGTAACGTACTCGAGAAGTCCTAAGAATCATATACACAATGGAGGTTAGTTCCGGAAAGGTTCCGGAGCAAAAGCGTTGGTTATTCTGAGCAAGAGTAATTTGTGGCAGCGAGAGATGATGTTCGTCGGTCGCGTTTTGTGGTAAAAGAAGTTTCATAGGAGCAGGCTAAGTTTGAGACTATCGGAAGTTGGCGTAGGTTGCATAAGGCCACGCGTTCAGGAGTGCACATGAAGTTTTAGTGTGGCTCAGGAGAGGAATGTGAGTTCAAAAGATGTATTAAGTCAGTTGGTTCAGCTTTCTAGGTCTCTTTGAAAGGATATTCAATTTTGCACGAGAGTGTGTGGACTGATGGATGAGTACGTTGAGGCGTCACAAGTCGATTTAGACCTTAAGCAGTTTTTTAATCTTGATGTGTATAAGTGTTCGTCATTGATTGCTTTTGGGATTGCGGTCTTGAATAACTCTTGAATATTCTTTTGGGATGTGAGTTCCCAAAATTAGTAGCAAGGGGTGTGAGATCTCTCGCGGGGATATGAGTTCCTCTTCCTTAGTTACCGTTGGCTCGTAGGATGTGTCCCGAGAGAGCAGTGGTATATTTTCCTGATGGGTCATAGGATGCGTCATGTGGGTCCCAAGTGTGAAGGAGTTAAGAGCAATTATTTTTTGTGGCGTGCATTGGGGTTTAGGATTTGTGATGTGCTTCAGAGATTAGGTGTGGATCTTCCCGAGGTCGGTTGTGTTAGCTAAGTGTTCGGTTAGAGGAGAGATGTTGTGCCAGAGTAAGGAATGGCGAGTTTTTATCTTGGAAATTATTTCTGATTTTAGGTGCTTGTACACGCATGTGTTGATTACTCTAAAGGAAATGTTGTGCCAGAGTAAGGAATGGCGAGTTTTTATCTTGGAAATTATTTCTGATTTTAGGTGCTTGTACACGCATGTGTTGATTACTCTAAGGAAATGTTTTCTTATTTAGAGCCAAAGCTTGAGGGAGTTGTCCTGAGAGTGGAGTGACATCGGCATCGTTACCTCGAAGGAGACGTCCTGAGAGTGTGATGATGACGGTATAAGTATGAGTAATCAATGTCTGACTGTGACATGAGCACGAGACGAGATACAAACCTTAAAGTTTTCTTTTTCTTTTTCGTTCGGTTCCGATAACCGGATTAACGGATGTAGCGTCTTTGGTTGCGCATGTTCTTGTTTGATTGTTGCGCAATCGACCGATCCAATTGTGGGTCTACAGTTGGTGGTGCATGTTCTTGGTTGATTCTTGCGCGATCAATTGGGCAGACCTAGTCAGGATTTTGAAACATTGCATTATGTATAATCCAGGTTAGGAGCCTTGCGTTTCTTTCAGTTTAGAGGAGGGTTTGGGTTTTGTGCGGTGTTGTTGTTTTGATTCTTTTATTGTCGTTTCATTGTAACGACATATATTTTCAAGATTTATAAGATGGAGTCTCTTATTTATTTGTGTATATAAGATGAGTAGTTCTTATATGTTATTGTGTATTGTGTCGATCGGTGTTGGATCCTGTTTCTGAGATATTACGGATTATGGATATCGAGTTTGACCACGGGAGGTAATTCTAGTCGATAGATGTTTATAGACGTTTTAGAATTTATTACTTTACGGGCTGCGGCTCCGAATAACTCATTCATTTTGCCTGGAGATGATTAGTTCTTCAATGGGGATGATTAGTTCCTCAGAGGAGATGATTAGTTCTCCTGTATACTCTTTGGGATTATTAGTCTCTATTATGAGTATCGAGAGATGATTAGTTTTCTCGAGGGGATGATTAGTTCCCCTGTGTACCTGGAGCTCAAAGGATGTGTTCTGAGAGTGGATGGAACACGTGACACCGATAGCTCAAAGGATGTGTCCTGCGAGTGGGAGGGGTGTGGAATGAGTTAAGAGTAATGGATGTCAGAAAACGGGCGTTTAAACATGAGATTAGAAGAGGGCCTCAGAGATCGGGTGTTAGGATCTCGGATGGTATTGACCGGTTCTGGGTTAGGTTTGAGTCTTTGATAGACGGTGTTGTGAGGATTCGAGGACAAATCCATTTTAGTGGGGGAGAATTGTAACATCCGCAAACCAGAAAATGCATTTCTGGTGGTCGTGTCGAGCGACACAAGGTGTGTGTCGATCGACATGAAGGATTTTGAGGGTGTCGATCGACACGGTCTTGGTGTCGCTCGACACTTGATTCTGCGGAACCAGGTTAATTAGTTTTTAATCACAGTTTTTAGCTCGGTTAATCATTTAAATAGACCTAGGGCTGCGTGCAGTTTAGGCAGCCGTCGTAAACAGAGAAAAAAGGAGATTTTGAGGGAGATTTGGGAGTTTGTGGTGTTTGGAATGGATTGTTACAAAGAAATCAATCTAAAATCTCTCCTTAGCGTGATAGAGGCGTTAGGTTCCTTTTTCTCTAGTGTTCTTCGTGTGGTTCCTTTGTTCAGAAGCTGAATCCTTTCATTCCTATTAATCCAAGGTGAGTTGTGACCGTTGGTTTCTAGGTGATGAGGATATTGTTGCGTTTTTGTGTTGTTTTCGTGTGAATTCGTGTGATGTTGTTGGATATGGATTATGTGGTTTATAATTGTGTTCTTTGTTGTGTTTGCTGTGCAGAATTGCGACTCGTAATCACCGGAATCGAGTCGAGAGAGGATGAACTCGATTTTGGTGCAGTTACAGAGGCGTGTCGATCGACACTAGGAGGGTGTCGCTGGACACAAGAAATTACCAAGTGTCGATCGACGCCTTTGTGGTGTCGCTCGACACGCAATCTGTATTTTTTTCCGAATTGTGTTTTTCAGTAATGTATGGTATTTTAATGTGTGTTGCAATGTTTATCTTAGCCTGCTTGTTACGCCAGTAGGCGGAATGACCAGATCACTAAGTATTTATGAAATACTTACGCAACTCTTATTTCCATGTGTTGCAGGTAAACAAAAAGTGTGATCGCAAAATCGAGGCCTTAGGAAGAGGATGATAGGATTTGTGTTGTTGTTGTTAGTCTTGTAAACTGGATGTCTTAGATTGCTAGATTATTTAGTTGAGCATTTCTGGATTTGGTATTGATTATTTATTTTGGAATATTGATTATTTATTTTATTGGATTATTCTGTTGATTTAATTGATTATGTTTTCTGCAGTGTAAATGTTTAGCCAAAAAAAAAAAAAACTTGTTTTTTTCAGATATCCCGACTTAATTGTGTAATTCCCAAATTTTGTAAAATGTCAAATCCAATATTGTCCTCCATGTATTGCGGGCTAATTTCAAGTCACAAATCCATGGAATATCTTCGGGATCTATAAATTCATTTAAGATTGGCATATGCTAGTCCATTATGCCAGGATTAATCAAATGATTCACCATCAGATTAGGGTGCCAAATCCTTCTACGTCCCGTGTCAACATGTAATGCGTTTATACTATTATAATTTTGCCAAGATACTTGTTACGAATGTAATCCAAGCTCTAACGGAAATTAATACATGAAAGTCGAAATCTATTTAGATAGAACGATACTAGAACGAGTGATACTTTGAACGACATTTAAATAAATACAAAGCGCCAGTTCGTTCTTCGATTGGATTCTATTTCTATTTGGAAATTTGTTAACTCTCATTTATTTAGTTAAATCGATGTCATATATGTTTTAAACCTTTTAAAAAAAAAATTGTGAACAAACTAGTTTGACAACTAGATTCATCATGAGATATTATTAACTAATCGTTACACTGAAAAGAAAGAATATAAATCCTTACACAAAAAACATAACAATACTAGGCTATTTTTGTCAATTTCTTAAAATTGTAGAGCCAACTGATTTAAACATTTAAATTTGTGTGAAAACATTTTAAAAACAAAATCAATCAAAAGTTAAAAAAATAATAATCATGGGGTAAAACTAAAAAGCTTACACATAGGAAAAGAATCATGGTTAAAAGTTAAAACTAAAAAAAAAAGACGTGTTGTGAATCAAGAGAACGAATGGGGAAGATTATGTTTATTCATTAATCATAAGATCCTTTATATAGGATTATTACAAGAGAGAAAAGGAAAATTCCTTTTCCTAATGGGAAAAAGGAAAGTACATAAAAGGAAAATCCTAATTCAACTAGGATTCATTAAACCGGCCTAAAGACTAAGTGTTAATGGGCCGTAAACGGACCAGAACTAGTTATGACAATCCACTATGATTTATAACACTCCCCCTTGGATGTCATAACTCTAATGGGCTTGTAATACGCTTTGGATGTTGCCTCATTAAAACCTTACCAAGTAAAACCCATTTTGGGACAAAACCGTGGTGAAGGAAAAAGAGTACAACACGTATTACTCCCCCTGTTCTGAACCTCACTGCAAGTCTTTCAAACGACGCATTCCAATCTGATAAGTAAGTTTCTTGAACGTTGAGGTTGGAAGTGACTTGGTGAATAGGTCTGCTGAATTCTCACTTGATCGTACTTGCTGCACTTGAATTTCTCCATCTTTCTGTAGATCGGATGTGAAGAAGAATTTTGGCAGAATGTGCTTCGTCCTATGACCTTTGATGTATCCATCCTTAAGTTGAGCTATACACGCTGCATTGTCCTCGAACAAGACCGTCGATTCCTGCTTACCTTCGGCCATTCCACAATCCACTCTTATGTGCTGGGTCATCAGCCTTAACCAAACACACTCACGACTAGCCTCATGAATTGCCAATATCTCTGAATGATTAGAAGATGTAGCTGCAATGGCCTGCTTCATTGACCGCCAAGATATTGCAGTTCCTCCATGAGTAAACACATAACCTGTCTGGGACCGTGCATTATGAGGATCTGAAAGATAACCTGCATCAGCAAAACCAACTAAACCGTCCTTAGATTGGTTAGTATAAAATAGACCCAAGTCTTTCGTTCCTTGTAGGTAACGAAGAATATGTTTTATCCCGTCCCAGTGCCTTTGGGTCGGACATGAGCTAAATCTTGATAATAAATTCACGGCAAAACATATATCTGGCCTAGTGTGGCTTGCCAGATACATTAAAGCTCCTATGGCACTGAGATATGGCACTTCGGGACCAAGGACTTCTTCAGAGTCTCTCTTAGGACCAAACGGATCCTTTTCTAGATCAAGAGATCTCACCACCATTGGGCTGGACAATGGGTGACATTGATCCATATTAAAACGCTTGAGTACCTTTTCAGTATATGCCATTTGATGCACAAGGATTCCATCATTTATGTACTCAAGTTGCAATCCCAAACAGAACTTAGTTTTGCCTAGGTCTTTCATCTCAAATTCTTTCTTGAGGCATTCAACTGTTTGGACGATTTCACCAGGGGTTCCAAGGATGTTCAAATCATCCACGTAAACTGCTATGATAACAAACCCTTTGTTTGCAAACTTTTTTATAAAAATACATGGACTGATGGGATCATTCTTATAGCCTTCTTTGACTAAGTACTCACTCAATCTATTGTACCACATACGCCCACTTTGCTTCAGTCCATAAAGGGATTTGTTCAGCCTTATGCAGTGTTGTTCTCGAGAACCTTTCTTATCTTTGAGCTCAATACCCTCTGGTAATCTCATATAAATCTCATTATCCAGTGGACCATATAAGTATGCAGTTACAACGTCCATTAACCGCATATCCAACTTTTCTCTTATAGCCAGACTTATCAAAAATCTAAAAGTTGTAGCATCCACCACAGGCGAGTATGTCTCCTCATAATCTATTCCTGGTCTCTGTGAGAATCCTTGTGCAACAAGCCGTGCTTTATATCTCACGATTTCACCATGTTCATTTCTTTTCCTCACAAAGACCCATTTATGTCCAACTGGTTTAATCTCATAGGGTGTCGAATTATTGGACCAAAGACATCCCTTTTCCTTAAAGAATTCAACTCCACGTTTATAGCTTCTTTCCATTTAGTCCAATTTTTACTCTGAGTGCACTCATATATCGACGTGGGTTCTAGATCCTCCATAAGTTCAAGTGCTACCTTAAAAGCAAATATATCATCGATTTCCACACACTTTCTATTCCATTGTATTCCAGACATAACATAATTCATTGAGATCTCATTATTTTCAGGAACGTCAGAACCATGAAACTCGGCGTCCCGAGTCTCATTGCTTGGAACTATCGGTTCAGTTATGTCTGGGGTTCCATCAGATTCCTCAACCACGATTTCAGCACCTTTCTTTCTTTTCCGAGGATTCTTATCTTTGGAACCTATTGGCCGGCCACGTTTTGAGTGTGGTTTAGATTCTGTAGCAACTTGATTGTGTCCCTCTTGAACATCAATTCTAATCGGTGCATTAACAGCTGGTATGTAAGACTTAGTTACTCTTTTCGGGTCAGCAAAGGAATCTGGCAATTGATTAGCTAGCTTTTGTAAATGTATAATCTTTTGGACTTCTAATTCACATTCTTGAGTCCGAGGATCTTGCCATTTTAAGGACGTTTGATTCCATATAATTTCCTTTACCAGTCTGTTATCTCCTCCTAATGTTGGATAGACAGATTCGTCAAAATGACAATCTGCGTACCTGGCCTTAAACAAATCACCCGTGGTTGGCTCAAGGTACTTAATGATAGTAGGAGAATCATATCCAACATATATCCCCATCCTCCTTTGAGGTCCCATCTTTGTTCTCTGTGGTGGTGCAATAGGCACATAAACGGAACATCCGAATGTTTTAAGATGGGATATGTCTGGCTCTTGACCCGTTATTAACTGTGATGGGGAATATTTATGTTCACTAGATGGCCTGATACGAATTAGCTCTGCTGCATGTAAAACTGCATGTCCCCAAGCTGAGACCGGGAGTTTTGATCTCATTAGCAACGGTCTAGCAATCAACTGTATGCGTTTAATAAATGATTCAGCCAAACCGTTTTGTGTATGTACATGTGCCACAGAATATTCAACACTTACCCCCATGGACATACAATAATCGTTAAACGCTTGGGACGTAAATTCACCAGCATTGTCAAGACGTATAGTCTTTAAAGGAAAATCTGGAAAGTGTGCTCTTAAACGTATGAGCTGGGCAAGCAATCTTGCAAATGCCACATTTCTAGTTGATAATAGGCAGACATGTGACCATCTCATGGATGCATCAATAAGGACCATAAAATATCTAAACGTCCCACAAGGTGGGTGTATTGGTCCGCATATGTCTCCTTGAATTCTTTCCAGAAAATTTATCGTTTCCTTAGTTACTTTGATTGGTGATGGCCTAGTAATGAGTTTCCCTAGTGAACATGCTTCACACGTGAGATTCTTTGGGATAACTCTCCTTTCTTTCAAGGTGTGCCCATTAGTACTTGCTAATATCTTTCGCATCATGTTAGCACCGGGATGGCCAAGCCGGTTATGCCAAAAAGTGAAATTCTCAGTAAACTCTTTGTTTACCATAGCATTTGCTTCTATCATTCTGATCTTAGCACAATAAAGGCCCACAGAAATGGCAGGTATAGTCTCTAGGACTTTCTTATAGCCATGGACGGTTTCAAAGATTTGAAGGAATTCTTTGTTATTCTCGTCCTTAGTTTCAACATGAAGACCATTCATTCGAATGTCTTTAAAGCTCAATAGACTTCTCTTTGAACTAGGTGAATATAACGCATTAGAAATTTCTAGATGCGTGCCCTTAGGTAATAAAATATGGGCTTGACCGTGGCCTTCAATTAAATTTTCTATACCCGCAATTGTGGTTACATTTGCCTTTTTAAGTGTAAGATCAATGAAGTATCTCTTATCTCTTAATATCGAGTGGCTTGATCCACTATCCACAATGAACACATCCATATCGTTCATACTTCAAAAGAGATAACAATAGATACTTTTAAATAACACTCTTTCATTCCATAAAGTTTAATAGAAAGCAATAACACAAAACCAAAGTATAAAGTGTAAAACGTAAAACAAGCAAAACACAAAACACCAAAACAGAAAATCAAAATCAATCACTTAAGTATATCTGAGGTTTCAAAATTCATCAAGTCATCTTGCTCATGATCGAAATCTCCTTCATTATCATGCTGGATCATATGAGTTTCTGGATTCTTCCCTTTAAGGCTCTCTTGATAGAGTTCAACCAGATGCTTGGGAGTCCTACATGTCTTAGCCCAATGATTACTCATTCCACATCGATGGCAAACTGATTTTGGGTTTGATTCTCGTGGTTGAGAAGTAATACCACGGTTATTACGATCATAGTAAGTTCGGTATCCGCGTCCTCGTCCTCGCCCGCGGTTAGAATGATCGATATGGAATCCGTGGCCTCGGCCCTGACCTCGGCCGTATGGATTAAAATGGCCACGGCCACGTCCTTGCCATCTACCCCCACGTCCACGACCACGATGTCTATAATCACTTTGGACGTGGTTAATTTCTTTCTTTTCATCTGTGGCCACATTCGCTTCAGGAAGTGGGGCTGATCCAGGAGGTCTCATCTCACTGTTTCTCGTTAGCAGTGTATTATTCTCCTCGGCTAGTAATAGACATGCTATAAGCTTTGAGTATGTCTCAAAACCTCTTTCACGGTATTGCTGTTGAAGTAACACGTTATTAGTGTGAAAGGTGGAGAAGGTCTTTTCCAACATGTCTTTCTCAGTTACCTTCTCACCACATAGTCTCAATTGAGAAACTATTCTGAACATAGCCGAGTTATATTCTTCCACGGACTTGAAGTCCTGGAACCTGAGATTCCTCCAATCATAATTGGCCTTTGGTAACAACACCGTTCTATGGTGGTCATATCTTATCTTTAATTCTCTCCAAAGGTCCAAAGGGTTCTCAATGGTTAGGTATTGATCCTTGAGACCCTCAACAAGATGATGACGAATGATCGATATCGTTCTGTATCGATTCCTTTCATTCTCATTATTATCCTCAATGATACATTCGCCAAGTCCTTTAGACTTTAGATTTACCTTAGTATCCAACGCCCACTGTAAGTAATTGTCTCCAGAGAGATTGAGGGCAACATAATCCAAATTGTTGATTTTCGACATCTGAAAACATTCATCCTATTCTCTAAGAACTATAAGATTTTAAAGTTTATGCATATGATGCAAAATAGGTCATGGGTGCTTATATAAACGGGTACGGATGCATGATGCTTATGAAACCAGATTTTTATGTTTAACAACCTAACATAATGTTTTATATGCTCATGATGCAAGCCTAGTATTCAAATTCTAAACCGTATGATGATATGACCGGATTTTAATCAAGCATGTTATGTCTATATGATGCAATCAGTTTCAGTTTCATGTTTATCAATCAACGAATCAATCCAAACAAGCAAACAAACAAACGAGTTCAAATAAATATGCAACCAAATTTGGACAGAGTGTTTACTGTCGATCGACGGGTGATTTGTGTCGATCGACACAGTTTAATTCAAACAACAAATTCAGGCAGAAGTTTACGTGTCGATCGACATAAAACTAGTGTCGATCGACACGGGTACAGATCATGCAATCGGTTTGGATTTTAATTGAATTAGGTTAGGGTTTCAAGTTAGGGTTTCAAGTGATTACGAATCATGAATCAATAAACACAATCAAGCAAGCAATAACAATAACAAGCATGATTTAGATTAGGGTTTCTAAGATTATCATGAATCTAGGTTCTTTAGATTAAGGTTTCTTATTGTTTACCTTAACCTCCGTGAGTCTTCTAGTTCGCCGTAACCGTTGATAGGCTGTATGAACTTTCTTCTAGTTCGCCGTAACCTTAAAGGCTGTATGAACTATGATTTGAACAGTAACGCCGGATGAACAGTAATCGTCGATGAACAGTAATCGTCGATGAACAGTGCGCGATGAATAGTGCGCGATGAACAGTACGCGATGAACAGTACGATGAATAGTAACGATGAACAGTAATCGCGTTTTTTGTGTTTTTAGGGTTTAGGGAGCAACTCGTGCTGATAACGTGTTGTGAATCAAGAGAACGAATGGGGAAGATTATGTTTATTCATTAATCATAAGATCCTTTATATAGGATTATTACAAGAGAGAAAAGGAAAATTCCTTTTCCTAATGGGAAAAAGGAAAGTACATAAAAGGAAAATCCTAATTCAACTAGGATTCATTAAACCGGCCTAAAGACTAAGTGTTAATGGGCCGTAAATGGACCAGAACTAGTTATGACAATCCACTATGATTTATAACAAGACGTTATTTCTGGAGCTCGATAATTAATCCACTAGTTTTGCTCTATAATCATGGTTAAAAGTTAAAACTAAAACTTAATCCACTAGTTTTGCTCTATAATTCAACGAATAGTGAGTCATCCTCAATTTAGTACACCTTAATCACGTAATTAATCTCGTGCATCCCTTTTGATATATGTCAAATCCGAGTTTTTGAAATAAACACATAACTTCTTACTTCTCCAACGACCGTTATGGGTTGCTCCTCCTCGAAGCTCGACGGTTTACCGGCCGTTTCTCTCTGCCGTGACCGATGCAACTCACTGGAGGAGACTCTCCGCCGTAGCTACGCCTTAGCCGACGCTCACGCCGCGTATCTCCTCTCTCTAACCACCATCGGTCTAGCTCTTCATAGATTCTTCGATCAAGCCGTCCATTCTCCGCCGGACCTTGCATCCGAAGAATCGCTGGATTCGTCTACCTCGGCTCTTTCCGTCAGCAGATCAGATTCCGATTCGCCTCCCAATATCGACTCAGATTACGAGGAGGATGAAATTACGAATTGCGATTTCTTTAGATGTCAAAAACTCGAAGCCCTAAATCCAAATGAACCTTCCGATTCGGTTTTCTACTTCCGTAATCACGAATCCGGCACGGGAACGCTGCCTCCCCCGCCGCCGCCGCCGCCGAGTAATTACGCATGGGATTTCATCAATTTCTTCGAGAGCTATGAGTTTCCGTACATTACGAATGCTAAGGATTTGAAGGAAAGAGTGACCACTCGTTGTCTTGATGAAGATACTTTTACCAAGAAGATGAAGAAGAAGGTTCCTATGGAGAAGAAAATCAAAGCAGAAGAAGAGAAAAAACACTTGAAAATCTCAGAGAAGAACAGTAAGAGTGCTCCGAGAGAATCAAAGGATCAAAAAGTTTCATTTGATTTCTCAGAATTCATAAAGCAATTGGAGGAGATGTTCAAAAAAGCTTCAGAAGCAGGGAATCATGTTTCGAAGATGTTCGACACTTCGAGATTCAGATATTTCAAGAATAGCTGTGTTTATCAAGGTAATATTTCCTTACCTTCATCCTTAGTAAAGTCACTCTCTATTTTGTTTCTGATTATGTTTTTGGATTGATTTTTTTTTACCAATATCAGATTCTTCAAACATTCTCTATGCGAAGAAGATGACTCCTTTGGATCCCAAACCAGTGGAAGATTTTGGATCTAATAACCTTTCATCTACTCTCAAGAAACTTTTCATGTGGGAGAAGAAACTGTACCAAGAAGTAAAGGTAGTTTATATTTCTGAATGATTTAAGCCAAAAGATTAAGGGTTTGTTCGTTTGTTCATTTGAATGAAGATGAGAATTGTTGTCCGTTTAATGTAAGAAATGAGCATCACTATCACTCAAATGGACCATTTGAATGAGTTTTAAAATTCAGGCAAAATTTTAAAAGTCATTTGGCTGAACCAAAGTGGTTCATTTGAATGGAAATGATTCATTTAGATTGAGCATTTGAATGAGAATATGCCAAATGATTGAGTAAACCAACATGTCCTAAGTGTTTATGCTTCTTTCTTAGACTGTTGATTGTTGTTTACAGGCTGAGGAGAAACTCCGCACAGCTCACATGAAGCACTACAAACAATTGAGGAGATTGGACCAAAAAATTACAGATTCTAGCAAAATCGAAGCCACGATGCAGTGTTTGTCTACCAGAATGAGAGTCTCTATCCATAAGATAGATAATATATGTCATACGATAAATAATTTACGCGATGAAGAACTCTGGTTCAAAATGAAAGAATTGATCCACAGGTAACTAAGGCACAACCATTACATAAGTTTTCAGATTATGTTTTGAGAATAATCTCATGAGTTATCTCAATTTAGGTTGTCTGAGATGTGGAGCTCTATGCTAGAATGTCACAGTAGACAATTCCAAGTAATCGCAGAGGCTAAGAAGTTTGAAAAGATGTCTTTAAAGGAAAATCTAGACATATCTCAGCTTGAGCTTGCCATGGAATTTAGACTTGAGTTGAGGAACTGGAGCCAAAGCCTGTCTAACTGGAAAAATGCTCAGGCTCAGTATATTAAGGCCTTGAACACTTGGCTAATGCGATGTCTGAAGCAAGAACCTCATGAACCAACACCAGATCTCTCAGAAGAGCCACCGTTGTTTGGTGCTATTAACACTTGGTCACAAACCCTAACTGAGAGATTAGATGGAGAGAAGGAGTTTACGGAAGCGGTTTACGCGCTTATGATGCACGTAAAACGTCAGGTGGAGAAATATAGGCTGGAATTGGAAGAGCAGAGGAATGTTAATGGCGGTGTGAAGGATATAGAGAGAAAACTTGTGATGTTAGAGAAGGAAGAGCAGAAGATGCAGAGGAAGATTAAGACAGTACCATCTGTTGAATTAATGAGGAGTTTGAATCTGAAGTCTAACATGGAACAGATTTTCAAATCTATGGAGAAATTAGCTATAAACTCGAAGCAGACTTATGAGGGAATTGACTTGATGTGCACGTAATGTACCGTTTTTGTTTTTGTTTTTGTTGATGATATAAATTCTTCTATCTATGTTCCTCTCATGTTTTGCAAGAGTTTTAAATTTAGCTAAATTAAAATTTGATAATGGACATTGTAAACTTTAATGTTTTTGACAATAAGATATATTCCAATGAATCCAATCACGAACAGTTGCTTAAGTTCCAACTCAAAACCTCAGGGGTTTTCTTGCGTCACAAGAAGTCTCATTTGTTGGTGCACATTGTCAAAATGAGAGTGTTATACGCAAATTCGGTTCCAACTAAATAAAAACAGTTTTAATAAATCCAATTTAACTACTAATAACATTGTCGAAGTTCCATGGACAATGCTATTTTTTTTCATCTATGAAAATCTAATAATCGGAAACCAATGAGAAAATATTCAAATATAGTGTGTGTATTGATTATTATTTATTAATATGATTCTTGATCACGATTCACGACTATTACTTCTAAGTGGAAAACTGAATTATTAGATTTTGTGCTCGAACAACAAAACAAATTTGACTATATATATCTTATTTGACGAAACCAATTTAGCATACAGGACCAACAATAAACCTGTCTCAGGTAACATTAAGAAGAAAAAGGTAATTTCTTACCGAATTTTAAATTTCATTTAAATATACTGTATATTTCAGCCAGAAGAAGGGAATTGATTATGATGAAATCTTTTCTCCTGTTGTGAAGATGTCATCCATTCGGGTTGTACTTGGATTGGCAGCGAGTCTTGATCTAGAGGTAGATCAAATGGATATAAAGACGGTTTTCCTTCATGGTGATTTAGAGGAAGAGATTTACATGGTACAACCGGAAGGCTTTGAGAAAAAGGGTAAAGAGGATTTAGTTTGCCGCTTGAAGAAAAGCCTTTATGGATTAAAGCAAGCGTCGAGACAGTGGTACAAGAAGTTTAAGTCAGTTATGGGGGAGCATTGTTACAAAGAGACTACTTCTGATCATTGTGTGTTTGTGCAGTATTTTGGTGATGATGATTTTATCATCTTGTTGCTGTATGTTGACGATATGTTGATTGTGGGCAAGAACTTGAGCATAATTGAAGAGTTGAAGAAGCAACTTAGCAAGTCCTTTGCCATGAAAGATTTGGGTCCAACGAAGCAGATTCTTGGTATGAGAATTGTTAGAGATAGAGGTGAGAAGCTGATTCACTTGTCTCAGGAGAAGTATATTGAGAAGGTACTTCAGAGGTTTCACATGGACAAGTCTAAAGTTGTAAGCACTCCTCTTGCTACGCACTTTAGATTAAGCAGTCAACAGAGTCCGAAGACAGATTTGGAGAAGGAAGATATGGCAAGGGTTCCATATACCTCTGCAGTAGGTAGGGGTGGGCACGGGTCGGGTACCCGCAATTTTTGGACTACTTGTTACTTGACCCGTTTCTGGAGCGGGTACGAATTTCTGACCCGTACTTGATACCCGAATTTTCGGGTACCCGTAGTTGCAAGTACCCGTCAATTTGATGGTACCCGCGAGTAACTTGACCCGTACTTGATACCGGGGTTTTCGGGTACCTGTTTGGCCAAGTACTTGAAAATTACAAGTACCCGTTTCAAGTACCCGCAATTAGAACAAGTACCCGACTTGAAAACCAATAAACCATGCATTACACTAGGCCTGGGCACGGATACCCGTTACCCGCCCCGTACCCGCTACCCGCCCCGTACCTGACCCGTAAATGCGGGTACCCGTAAATGCGGGTACAAGTATCAAGTAGTGTTTTATGATTACCCGCAAGTACGGGTCAAGTATCAAGTCTATCTATTTTTTTTACTACTTGACCCGTTATTACCCGCTACTTGATACTTGTTAGTACTTGATTCAATAAACCTATGTATTGTTAACTTAACCTTATTATCTTGAATCCTTGATAGCACTTTCAAAGAGAGTACGAAATAAACGTAATTGGGCCGTTAATGGGCTTTACTTTACACAAAACCAGAACGTGACTTCGTCTTCTTCACAATCGCACCACCATCTCCACTCTCCAGAACATTCTCCACATTACACAAAACCAACCTTGATCTCTCTCTCTCTCTCACCGATCATCCTTCTCTTCTTATTTCTTAAATCGTTATCTCCGTCTCTCTCTCGAATCTCACGTCTCGCGGTCTCGCCTCTCCTCCTCTTAGGTAAGAACGAAACTCAAATTTAGATTTCAATTGTTTTTAGGGTTTTGTTATATTATTAGGTTTAGCGGTTATGTAGGATCGAATTAGGAAGCATTTGGTGTTTGATTCCTTTTTAGATTGTTTGATTTTGTTAAATATGAAACTCTAATACGAAACCCTAATTTTTTGTTTGGGGGTTTTATATGTTATTAGATTTAGCGGTTATATAGGATCGATTTAGGACGGATTTCGTGTTCAATTAGTTTGTTTTCTGTTCTTGTAAATTTGTAATGCCATATTGACATCTATTTTCTAATGTTGTGCAATGTGCAGATGGATAACCAACCACATAACACCGAGACAACAGAACAACCAGATCGTGGTGGTCAATCTGAAATCCCATTCGAGGATCCAACAATCGAATCGGTTGAATCTAAGGTAACTTCTCGAGAACGATCACCTGCCTGGGGACATTTTAAGAGAACTGCAGATAATGGCAAAGCAAAATGTAATCATTGTGGCGCGGTAGTTTCGATTAAAACTCGAACCGGTGTAACCACTAGCACAATGTTGAAACATTTGCCTAGATGTAAAAAACTTCATCCTGAAATTGAAGAAGATGTTGTTGCTGGTAAAAGGTTTAAGCAAGCTACATTAATGAATCAACCTAAGAATCCTGAATCTGCTGCATCATATCTGAAATATGATAAAGATGATTGCCGAAAAGCTCTAGTAAGGATGATAGTTAAAGATGAGTTGCCATTTAGGATTGTAGAAAAGGAAGGGTTTAGAGAATTCATCTACATGCTTCAGCCTCGATTTGAAATCCCATCTCGTAGGACAATCACTAGATACTGTTTCAGTTTGTTTGTTGAAGAAAAGAAAAAACTGAAAATGTTCTTTGAAAAAACACAAAGGGAGTGTTTCTCTTACAACTGATACTTGGACATCTGTTCAGAACATTAATTATATGTGCCTAACAGCCCATTTAGTCGATGAAAACTGGAATCTACACAAAAAAATTATCAATTTTTGTCAGATTCATAGTCATAAAGGTGAAGTCATTGGGAAAATGATTGAGAGGTGTTTGGTGTCTTGGGGAATTAGCAGGATTTTTACAGTGACAGTAGACAATGCTAGTTCTAATGATGTAGGACTACGCTTCTTAAAAAGAAGACTTCACACATGGGGAACTAGTGTACTCAATGGAGAATTTCTCCATATGAGATGTGGTGCGCATATCTTAAATTTGATTGTAAAAGATGGGTTGCAAGAAAACAAAGCCTCTATTAGGCGCATTCGCAGTGCTGTTAGGTATGTTAGGTCATCTCCGGCTAGGTTAGACAAGGTAAAAGAGTGTCTCAGTCATCTAAAGCTTGGGACTACAGTCGGGTTATGTCTAGATGTTGAGACTAGATGGAATTCTACATACTTAATGTTAGAATCTGCTTTGCAACAGAAAAAAGCTTTTGATATGCTTGAGTTAGAGGATGAAAACTACATGGTAGAGCTTGGTAGAATAGATGGCTTACCAACTGCGGCTGATTGGGAGTATGTGAAAACGTATTTACCCATTTTGAAGTTTTTCTATGATGCCACTTTAAAAGTTTCATCCACTAAACATGTCACTGAGAATTCGTATTTGAAAGAGGTATTTGGAGTCGGTCTCATGATTAGGAAGATGAGTTTAAATAGGACAGATCCAAATCAAAAGGAGATGGCTGTGAAGATGAAAACTAAGTTTGATAAGTATTGGGGAGATGTGGATAGTATGAATTTAGTTATCTTTGTTGCTTGCGTTATGGATCCTCGGTATAAGCTGAAGTATGTTAGCTGGTTAATCAGAGAGAGTTATGGTTCTGGATCTGATACCATTTTTGAGACGTTGATTGAGAAAGTAACTGAGGCTGTAAAGAAGATGTTTGACCACTACAATGAAAAATTTGGTTGTTCAAAGTCAAACGAACCGTTTGCTGCTGGAGCAATCAGTGCTTCTCAAGTAAATACAGATGATGTTGAAATTTATGATTTGGATTCGCTAATTGAACAACACGAAACAAGCGAAGAAAATTCCGAGTATCAATCAGAGTTGGAGAGTTACTTGTCTGATAGTTGTGTTTCTAGAATAGATCCTAGCTTTGAGGTTTTAGTTTGGTGGAAGAAGATGGAATCTAAGTATAGGATTCTCTCTCTAATTGCTAGAGATTTGCTAGCAATACCCGTGTCTTCTGTTGCTTCTGAATCTGCTTTCTCAACAAGTGGTCGGGTAATTGATCCATATCGTAGCTCGCTCACACCGAGAACGGTTGAAGCTTTAATATGTACCCAAGATTGGATTAGAAGCGACTATGAACAAGTTTCTTTGGAGGAGCAGTTCCGCCAACTTGAGATATTAGAAGACGGTATGTTTCATTTTCTAACTTCTGATTATATATTTTTTATAAGTTACACATTGTCACACTAAGTCACTAACCATTTGAACTTCTAAATTCTGATCGTTATTTGTTTTGCTAGAGCTCGAAAATTCAAAGGAGTATGGTTCGTTGGCCAAAGGAATCAGCTTAAGTTTGGAGGAAGAAGAGTGAAAGGTAAACATTCGATAACTCCAACTTGCGTTATTTGAAGTATTTGAAACTTGAAAGTAAACATTTGCTTAATTGATTTATTGTTTGTAGGTATTGTAGCAGAGATGATACTGGACCTACTGGTTAGCTAAGTTGTATTGTGTGACTTTTGTTAAAAGGCTTGTAATGCACTAAAGACTAAACTACTACTTTCAGTCTAAACATTCAGTCTAAAATTTCAGTATGTAATGTAATCAGTGTAATGTAGGCACATATAATTAATGTTCTGAACAGATGTCCAAGTATTTGTTGTAAGAGAAACACTCCCTTTGTGTTTCTCAAAGAACATTTTCAGTTTTTTCTTTTCTTCAACAAACAAACTGAAACAGTCTCTAGTGATTGTCCTACGAGATGGGATTTCAAATCGAGGCTGAAGCGTGTAGATGAATTCTCTAAACCCTTCCTTTTCTACAATCCTAAATGGCAACTCATCTTTAACTATCATCCTTACTAGAGCCTTTCGGCAATCATCTTTATCATATTTCAGATATGATGCAGCATATTCAGGATTCTTAGGTTGATTCATTAATGTAGCTTGCTTAAACCTTTTACCAGCAACAACATCTTCTTCAATTTCAGGATGAAGTTTTTTACATCTAGGCAAATGTTTCAACATTGCGCTAGTGGTTACACCGGTTCGAGTTTTAATCGAAACTACCGCGCCACAATGATTACATTTTTCTTTGCCATTATCTGCAGTTCTCTTAAAATGTCCCCAGGCAGGTGATCGTTCTCGAGAAGTTACCTTAGATTCAACCGATTCGATTGTTGGATCCTCGAATGGGATTTCAGATTGACCACCACGATCTGGTTGTTCTGTTGTCTCGGTGTTATGTGGTTGGTTATCCATCTGCACATTGCACAACATTAGAAAATAGATGTCAATATGGCATTACAAATTTACAAGAACAGAAAACAAACTAATTGAACACGAAATCCGTCCTAAATCGATCCTATATAACCGCTAAATCTAATAATATATAAAACCCCCAAACAAAAAATTAGGGTTTCGTATTAGGGTTTCATATTTAACAAAATCAAACAATCTAAAAAGGAATCAAACACCAAATGCTTCCTAATTCGATCCTACATAACCGCTAAACCTAATAATATAACAAAACCCCAAAAACAATTGAAATCTAAATTTGAGTTTCGTTCTTACCTAAGAGGAGGAGAGGCGAGACCGTGAGACGTGAGATTCGAGAGAGAGACGGAGATAACGATTTAAGAAATAAGAAGAGAAGGATGATCGGTGAGAGAGAGAGAGAGATCAAGGTTGGTTTTGTGTAATGTGGAGAATGTTCTGGAGAGTGGAGATGGTGGTGCGATTGTGAAGAAGACGAAGTCACGTTCTGGTTTTGTGTAAAGTAAAGCCCATTAACGGCCCAATTACGTTTATTTCGTACTCTCTTTGAAAGTGCTATCAAGGATTCAAGATAATAAGGTTAAGTTAACAATACATAGGTTTATTGAATCAAGTACTAACAAGTATCAAGTAGCGGGTAATAACGGGTCAAGTAGTAAAAAAAATAGATAGACTAGATACTTGACCCATACTTGCGGGTAATCGTAAAACACTACTTGATACTTGTACCCGCATTTACGGGTCGGGTACGGGGCGGGTAGCGGGTACGGGGTGGGTAACGGGTATCCGTGCCCAGGCCTAGCAGTAGGTAGCTTGATGTATGTTATGGTTTGTACAAGACCTGATATAGCTTTTACTGTTGGTTCAATTAGTCGTTTTCTTTCTAATCCAAGAAGAGAACACTGGAATGCTGTGAAGTGGATTTTGAGATATCTCCGAGGAACTTCTAGTTTGAAGATTACATTTGGACGAGATAAGCTTATGCTTGTTAGTTATACAAATGCTGATATGTCTGGGGATATTGATTCAAGGAAGTCTACTTCGGGTTACTTGGTAACATTTGCAGGGGGAGCTGTAGCATGACAGTCAAGGTTACAAAAGTGTGTTGCACTTTCTACCACTGAAGTTGAGTTCATAGTCGCAACGGAAGCTTGTAAGGAGTTGTTGTGGATGAAGAATTGTCTTGATGATATTGGATTCAAGCATGATAAGTATGAGTTGCTTTGTGATAATCAAAGCGCAATTCATTTCGAAAAGAACTCTACATTTCATTCGCGTTCTAAGCACATTGATAGGAGGTATCATTGGATACAAGATGTGATTGCTTCTAAGGAAGTGGAACTTTCAAAAGTTCATACGGATGATAATGGAGCTGATATGATGACGAAGTCATTGTCGAGGGGGAAGCTTGGAGTTTGTCGAGAGATAGCCGGAATGGTTGTTTCCTCCATCTAGTCGGAGGGGAAGTTTGTTGGTTTTCCTCCTAGTGGGGAAACCAATTTGGGTATGGTTTAGTAAGCGCCAAACTTGGGCCTATTATAACCCAAGAGATTATTATTGGGATAACCTAATTTTGGTGAGTAGAGAAACTAAGAAAAGAGAAAAAAATTTTGGAGGCAAGAAGAAGAAAAACAGTTTCATTAGGGTTTGTTCAAGAGAACGTTTGGAGGCTTAAACGTGCTCCGATTTGGCTGAAATTTTTGTGGTAGCTTCGTGACTCAGTGGTCTTGATATTCAACGGTGGAGATTTTATTTCCACGGTTGGTTCGTCGCAGATCTGAGTTTTAGCGTGGCTGTTCGTGTCTGTCGCGAGTGTAGATTTCAGATTGTGTTGCCTTGAGTGTTTTGAAGATCCGACGGTGAATTATTCTTGGATTGAGCTGAAATTTTGCAGAGTTATTCCTGACTTGTTTATCTAATATTTTTACGGTGGAGATCTGATTTGGAGACCGTAATCTTAGTGAATTTAGGGTCGTTTGGAACTGCTTGTTTTCTAGGCTCTTGTATTGTTCTCTTGTGGAGTTTCTTGTTGTTGGAGATTGCTCCTTGGAGCCTTAGTCTCTGGGAGGACGTGGTTGTAACTCAAATTTGATATAGTGGAATTTTGAGTGGACTACGGTCCCGTGGTTTTTACTCCTCGCATTGGGGAGGTTTTGATTTGCTGCTGCCATATTCTATATTTTTCTCACTAGTTCACATAAGTGTGGGAAACTTTATTCCGCTGCGCCATAGGTGCTTATTGATTTTCCCCAACAACATAGCGTACAAGATCTTCAACTAACTCTACGCCGCAATGAATCAAACATAAATGAGACATAGCAATACACATATCTGACCGCTATGATACCAATTACAAAAGCGAGAACTATGTAACTCATGCACTAACTCAGAACTTGGCATAGAGAATTCTCTACAAAGAATTTTACTAGAAATTTCTCTTAGAAGCACTTACAAGTTTCTTGTAAATGGTAATCACAAGACCAATTCACAACTTGGCTTGCTCACTGAAATATCTAATCTCAAACGTCCACTGGATCTATACACAATCCAATGAACCACTCACCAACCCTTAGTTGTATGTTTTTGTTCTCTCTTAAAAACCTATTGCTAAGAATGATATTCCCAAAATGTATCTATTTATACTGATAGACTACACCACTTAACCTAACCAACTACCCAAGAAGAGATAACCCCAAATCTCTTGCTTTCGTAGTTATCCAACCCCTTGATTTTCTACAAGTGATTAGATTGAATATTCAAGATGCAGTTTGCCTACAAGTTTATCCTCCACGCTTCTGGAACCTTTGAGATTGTCCAGCTCATCTCTCGTCTTCGCTGGTCCAGCTCAACTAACTTGTTCCACGTCAATCACTTCACAGTTGCATCTTGAGGTACTTCTTGAGTGACTTAGGTGATGCTTCAAAACTGATACATCTTCAACCAGAGCTATGATTTTCTTCAAAAGGTTTAGAGAGAACAAAAAGAAACAAACTTTCCAACGATTTTTGTTTGAGTATCTAAGTAAAAGCATAATCCTTTTGTTGTTGTTGAAGTCGTTAATGGAGCATCCATACTTTGTCTTAAATCTTTACCAGATTATGAATGAAAACCTGATGTATTGTTTAAACATCAAAGAGCACACGCAAATTCTTAAATAAGAGAGTTGAGGAGTATAAGCTATGGACTAACACGAATGATGAGTGCAACACACTATGCAATTAACAAATGGATGTAAACCACTGCTGAAGACTTATGGACAAAGATCCTTATAGACAATTCACCTTGCAGGGTGTGAAATTATGCTCCTACTACATTGCTAAAGGGTAAAAAAAAGAGGAAATATAGACATTGATGTGATAGGTGGTCCGAAATGGGTTGCTTTAATCCTTGATAGACATTGCGGGGCCGAGAGGGGCTATAGACATGGGGATCAAACTCACTGCTATGGTAGCAGAAGCGTGGCAAACATGGCAAAGACGGAGACATATATATATTTTTTTAAACACTGGACCTATAGTTTCTTCATTTTGATAAATAAGAAGATGAACCGTTCTTCCCCGTCGTCTCTTCTATTTCTATTTCTTCTCTTCATTCTTCGTTTGTTCAATATTTTCGTATATATTTTCTTCATTTTGATTAATATGTTGCATATATATGTCACATGTGGCGAATGAATATCGTGCGCCAATAAAAAATAGAGCTTTGTTGTTGACGAAGGTAAAGGAGGTAGATTACTGATTTTGGAATATACAACTACTATTGATGAGTTAAAGACTATGGTTTCAGAGGAGTACTGAATTGAGCAACGCAATGTTAAGATGGAGTGCAGTTTTCTACCTCGGGATTAGATCAATAGAAGAAACAAAGATGACAAGATTGAATTTCCAAAGGCAATGGAGCTAGATTTTATGGATTGTATCCTAGAGGAAGGCGAAATGTTGTACATTCCTCCTAAATGGTGGCTTTATGTGAGGTCTTTAACAATGAGTTTCTTAGTCTTTAGCTTTTGGTGGAGCAATGAAATAAAATCTCCTACCTCGTAGCGAAATGAGTTTTCTTAGTCTCTGTATCAGCCTAAGTTTACCTCTGTCTTATATACACAATTATGTATGTTCTTAACTTCGAATTAAAGGATAAATAAGTAGAGAAGAAAAAAACTGTTTTGAACATGAAGAAGTTTGTTTGGTCTACGTCTATGTTATAAATAACATTTGAGAGCTCACAACACAAATATCTTTTGTTTGTATTGTAATGGTTTTATCGTTTCGTTAAGATCGAAAAGGTTTAAACAAAGTATATAGTTTTCTTATCTTCGTTTCTTCTCTTATTTTTACGTTTTCTTTTATATTTTTAAAATTACTTTAAAAAATAATTAAAAATTAACAAAATAATTGGGATTTAGATGAAATTGGGATTTAGATAATCTAAGTACGATTGAAAAAAGTGTAACAAGACATAGTCAAGTTCCATGTGTCCTAACTTTACTAATTTCCCCAACATATCGCGTCTCACAAAGTTGGTGAACATAAATCAATTCAAAAACCATTCTACTCAAAATCTACATGATTGCTTCAGTCTTCAGATGCTGATTCAATTCCTCCGGTTTAACAATCTTGTACCGGGTGATTCAGTTCAATCGGTTCAAATCTTCCTCTTTTTTTCTGTAAAAGGCCTAGGCCCAATATAAGGCCCATGTAATCTAAAAGGTCTCCACGTCATTGTTATACTTATAAAATAGCATAATTTTCACGTGCAACAATGAACAAGAAATATCGTGGAACAACAACACAAGTAGGCGGCTTTAGACTTTTTGTTATAAAAAGTCAAACTTCTTCTCAGTACTTTACCTTTCTATTCTAGTCAAATCTACAGAGAAAGATCCAGAGAAGATGGCTTCAGTAGATTCCCGAAGTGGTTTCTGCAACTCAAACTCAACATTCTACAGCAAACGCAAACCAATTCCATTACCACCGAATCCATCTCTCGACATCACTACTTTCATATCTTCACAAGCACATCGTGGCCGTATCGCCTTCATCGACGCATCCACCGGAAAAAACCTCACCTTCTCCGACCTATGGCGAGCCGTCGAATCCGTCGCCGATTGTCTCTCCGATATAGGAATCCGAAAAGGCCACGTCATCCTCCTGCTATCCCCAAACTCCATTTTATTCCCCGTCGTTTGTCTCTCCGTCATGTCACTCGGCGCAATCATCACCACCACGAATCCTCTCAACACTCCTGGAGAGATCTCTAAACAGATCAACGACTCAAAACCAGTCCTCGTCTTCACCACGAAGCAGCTCCTCCCGAAAATCGGATCTAAGAAGCTACCGATCGTGCTAATGGACGAGGAACGAGTTGACTCAGTGGGAGAGGTTGGGAGATTAGTGGAGATGATGAAGAAAGAACCGAGTGGTAACCGAGTCAAGGAGCGAGTTGACCAAGACGACACGGCGACTTTGCTTTACTCTTCCGGAACCACCGGGATGAGCAAAGGAGTGATTACCTCTCACCGTAACTTAATCGCGATGGTACAAACAATCGTAAATCGGTTCGGATCTGACGACGGAGAGCAACGGTTCATCTGCACCGTTCCTATGTTTCACATCTACGGTTTAGCAATGTTTGCGGCCGGATTACTCGCTTACGGATCGACGGTTATCGTTCTGTCTAAATTCGAGATGCTTGAGATGATGTCTTCGATTGGGAAGTACCAAGCTACGTTTCTACCTCTCGTGCCACCGATTCTTGTGGCGATGATCAATGGTGCTGATCAGATTAAGGCTAAGTACGATTTGAGTTCTTTGCATACGGTTTTGTGTGGTGGAGCTCCGTTGAGTAAGGAAGTGACGGAGGGATTCGTGGAGAAGTATCCGATGGTCAAGATCTTGCAAGGTTATGGGTTGACCGAGTCAACGGGTATAGGAGCTTCCACGGATACTGTTGAGGAAGGTCGAAGATACGGAACCGCTGGGTTATTGTCCGCGAGTATGGAAGCGAGGATCGTGGATCCTGTTACGGGTCAAATTCTTGGACCGAATCATACTGGTGAGCTCTTGCTCAAGGGTCCTTCCATAATGAAAGGTATGATTTTGAATTTAGGATTTATGAGAATCATTTCGATGCAGGAATTTACGGTGTTTCGAAATATTGTTGTTGTTTTTGGTAGGTTATTTTAGCAATGAGGAAGCAACGAGCTCAACTCTTGATTCTGAAGGATGGTTAAGAACTGGAGACCTTTGTTATATCGATGAAGATGGATACATATTTGTGGTTGATCGGTTAAAGGAACTGATCAAATACAAAGGTTATCAGGTAAATATAATACAACACAAAACTTAACCATGACCGATATTTATGCTATAGACTTATGGTCCTTATGCAACATTAAGGAATACTAATGGATCAAATCGTCTTTTGTGAATTAATGATAGATTTTCCACATAGTGAAATGCCGATGGATCCAATCTTGTTATGTTCTAGTTATGAGTTCTGTTTGACTAGATATGCTAGAAACTTGACCTCGTTCCATGGAACCAGAAACATTTCAACTCTGAGATTAGACATGGGAGCATACTCAGGACATTACTCTTTTCTTAATTTTTACATTAGAGGAGCATGGAATATTTGGCTCAATCTAACAAAGATGGGAAATTATGCTAAAATGTTTTTGGTTGTGTAGGTCCCCCCAGCTGAGTTAGAGGCTTTGTTGCTCACTCATTCTGAAATCGATGATGCTGCAGTCATCCCGTAAGTAACAAAGCTACTTGGTCGGTTTCTTATTAACCTTGCCAGAAATAGTCTTGAGTTTATAATGTTTTTGGCGATTTATAGGTTTCCGGACAGAGAAGTGGGGCAATATCCAATGGCATATGTTGTAAGGAAAGCAGGGAGCAGTTTATCAGATAAGTCGATAATGGAGTTTGTAGCGAAACAAGTAGCACCATACAAGAGGATACGAAAAGTGGCTTTTGTATCTTCCATACCAAAGAATCCTTCGGGTAAGATCCTGCGAAAGGATCTTATCAAGGTCGCAACTTCCAACTCCAAGCTTTGAAATTGTTAGAAGACTTTGTCATGAGACCGAATCACTGTGTATTATTGTCATTTGTCCTGTAGTAAGTCGGTTACCTTTCTAGAAATATGACCCTGAGGTTGCAAAACGCAGAATATTACACATCAATAATGTGGAGAACATTGTTGTAAAACCATATTGTGATTGAATATTACATTTACATTCATTCACAAAAAGAAAAACAAAAGTGGAGAACATTGTTGTTTATCTCAATACATAGTCGATATGCTCAAATTAAACCATGAGCTACTCTCCCAAATTAAGAGATCATATGCAGTATTTATGGTGTCAAATTCCACAGAGAATTAGTTAACACAATAGATTTAAATGTTCGAATTAAGCTAAGCAGAATATAATATGAATGTAAAACAAGTAGCAAAACAATTAACGATGATGATTAAAGTTCTTAAAATCAATGAGACAAAACGTTAGGCATCGGGAGATTCGCATGCATGATTCTAAATCGGAGAATGAAACTACTGTCGGGATATTTATTAAGCGCAGTTCTAGAACTCGAAATAATTAATGTAAAATCAATAAACTTTCGTTGCAGAGACTATCTATGACTAAACCCTAGAAAATCAACTTTCATTGCGAGTTCAAATTGATCTAGACAAGCATTAATAACAGGTTCGATTTGTTCACAAAGATACTAAGCCAAATATCTTTGTGAATAGTCTAATTCATGCCTAAAGTAGAGTTAAAGTAATCAAGATGAAGAACAAGTAGATTAAATTCCAACAGTAATTAGATCCTAACAATTTATCATTAGCCTTTGAATAACCCTAAACCTAACAAGCAAATTACTTAGACATAGATGAAGAAAACATCATAGAATAAATAAAATTGCATAATAGATAAGAGATAGATAAAACTGGGGTTCGAAATCGGTCTAGAACGGAGTACGGATTTGTCTCCCAAAAGCTCTAAAACAATCTCTCTCTCTCTCTCTTCTCTCTCTCTCTCTCTCTTCTCTCTCTCTCTCTCTCTCTCTCTAGGCCTCAAAGATAATAAAGCATAGCCTAAACAATGGCTTATCAAAACATAAATATAGTCCTAAAAATGACTTGGGGGACTTCTTAACTTCTGGAACTTCAGGGCGAAAAAGGAAATCTTCAAAATTGTAAAACTTCTCTTGTCACGAACTTGTGTCGATCGACACACTGTCTAAAAATCCAATCCGACTTCGCGACTTCGACTGCTCATTCCTCGATGCTCTAAAATGCTCCAAAATCACAAGTTATGTTCCAAATGTCTAAAAACCTGTAAAAACTCTAAAAGACTCAAAAACACCAAAAAGACTCTAAAAACGGACTTATGCTAAAAACGGATAAAAACCATGATATATCAATAGTGTACTTTGAAGCATATTTGTGATCAAATATTAGATCATGGCTAAATTTGAAGACCGATTTAATTAGCCAAAGCTAAAAACTTAGACGCTAGTACAACACTACACCTAATTTTTTGCACCGTTTGGAAATTTCCTCTAGTGATATAGAGATGTACCCGATTAATTGTCGGGGAATTTCTGTATTTTGAATGGCAGTGTCACGTTTTTGGTATGGACAACTTGATTAACATGGAAAAACAAATAAACAGGTGCGATCACAGAAATGGGCATGGAATTTTAACGTAAGTACCCAATATAAAATTATAATCAATGCTACGAATAGGATATTTGAAAAAAGTCATGTTTGAATGCTCAATAAAAAAAATCTGGTTTCTAGGTTCGGCCCCTAGATGACTAGTATCTACGGTCTAGTTTTGAAGACTCACGATTATTTAACTCTGCTGCGGTCTGGCAGAACTGCACAGTCTAGGCTGCAAAAGCTACCATACATCTCACTGTCATCAATCTATCTACCTGAAGCTAAGCAAATGGCCAATTTCGAAAGATCATCATCACCATCGCTTATTGATCCTAGAAATGGTTTCTGTATTGCAAACTCGACGTTTTACAGTAAACGCAAACCATTGCCACTTCTGGCGAACTCCTCGCTCGATGTCACAACTTTCATCTCCTCTCAACCACACCGTGGCACCACTGCCTTCATTGACGCCGCCACTGGCCACCGTATAAGCTTTTCCGATCTCTGGAGAGCCGTAGATCGTGTAGCCAATGGTCTCTACCATGACATTGGCATAAAGAGAGGCGACGTCGTCCTCGTCCTCTCTCCCAACTCCCTCTCCATCCCCATCGTCTGCTTCGCCGTCATGGCTCTTGGCGCCATCGTCACCACCGCGAATCCTCTCAGCACAGCCCTTGAGATCTCCAGACAGATTGCAGACAGTAATCCAACGCTCGCCTTTGTAACACTGCATCAGCCGCTATTAGAGATGTCAAATGGGTTGACCGCGTCCAAATGGTCGCGACCAAATGGACATTTTCCTTTCGCGGACAAGTATTGACCATGACCAACAATGACTGTGACCAACAACGGCCATGAATAAATGGATTGTCCATTGGAATCCGCTTGTATGTGTTTCATATAGTTTTTTTTGTTATAAATGTATGTTTTAGATAAAATTTATGTGAGATGTATATTTCTACCAAAAACCACAAAATGTATATTTTCACCAATAAAATTTTTTTTGCCAAAACGGTAAAATTATATTTTTCCGCAAAACCCGTAAATCATGTTTTCCCGCCAAAACCACAAAATCAGCAAAATCATGTTTTCTCGCCAAAACAGTAAAATTATATTATTTCGCCAAACCAGCAAAATCATGTTTTCCCCAATTTTTTTTTTTTTTTTAAATCCCCAAAAAAAAATTTTCGTAAATTTTCCCGCCAAAAACGCGTTTTCCGTAATTTTCCCGCCAAAAACTCGTTTCCGTAAATTTTCCCGACAAAAACGCGTTTTTTGTAATTTTCTCACCAAAACGCGTTTTTCATCTCTGCTACATTGACGACGATGGGTTTCTTTTCATCGTTGACCGATTGAAAGAGCTAATCAAATACAAAGCTTACCAGGTTAAAAAAAAGTTCTCTTTATTATATTCGCGTAAACTTTGTTATTAATTTGGTTTCCCAAACTTATGTTTGTGTGTGTACATTCGAACATTAAATCTCTCTTTACATAAGGATCCTCTCCATATTTGTAGATTAGAAGAACATTGAAATTATTGGCTCGATCTCTAGATTATGTTAAACGTCTTTTGGTGATCATTGCGTGTGTATAGGTCCCTCCAGCTGAATTAGAAGCTTTGCTGCTCAGTCATCCTGAAATTATTGATGCTGCGGTAATCCCGTAAGTCACAACAACAATTGTCGTTTTTCTTACCAGATTACAGTTTCGAGTTTTTTGTTAAATGTTTTGGCGATTTACAGGTTTCCAAACAAAGATGTGGGCCAATTTCCGATGGCGTACGTCGTATGGAAAACAGGGAGTTTCTTATCAGAAAAGTTAATAACGGAGTTTGTAGCGAAACTAGTAGCACCGTACAAGAAGATATGAAAAGTGGCTTTTGTATCTTCTATACCAAAGAATCCTTCGGGCAAGATTCTGCGCAAGGATCTTATCAAGCTTGCTACTTCAAACTTAAAGCTTTGACTTTGTTACAAGATTTATAATAAGACCCCATCTCCATGTACAATTATTTAAACTGGCACATTTGTGGACCAACAATAATTAATTACAGTAGAACCTCTATAAATTAATGATATTAGGACAATGAAATTTTATTAATTTAGCGAAATATTAATTATCAAGAAATTAATTGGATCGAAAACTTAATTTGGGAACAAGTTTCATCCACATACGGTAGAAATGTTTTAGACGTTCTCCCTATGAGTTCTCTCAGGCACTCTCCCCGAGGTAGCCACACAAAATGTGCTTCTTCCTCCTATGTGTTTCCAT
This sequence comes from Draba incana, assembly GCA_963576765.1. NCBI lineage: Eukaryota > Viridiplantae > Streptophyta > Magnoliopsida > Brassicales > Brassicaceae > Draba > Draba incana. Next base: position 14,094,339 of record OY755208.1, read on the forward strand.
CCTCGACAACACGGTTGATCTCCCTCCAATGTTCCTCTCCCCGCCACATTCTTCCGCAATGACAAACAAACCTGATCTGCACAATCTCGCTTTCCGTCGGTGGAGGAGTATTTCGGTGCCTATTTACCTGTTGATACCACCGGAGCCTCTAGATCCACCAGACCCGTCCATTAAAATGTACCAAAACTTTAATATGGGTCTAGGGTTCTAACACTTGTATATGAAAAAAAAAGAAGATCATGGCCAAATATAAGACCCAATTAATAAAGTGGCTTTTGTATCTTCCATACCAAAGATTCCTTCTGGTAAGATTTTACAAAAAGATCTTAATAAGCTCGCAAAGCTTTAAAATTGTTACAAGACTTCGTAATGAGATCGAAACTATGTATTATTATCCTTTGTATTGTAGTATATCTGTTACATTTGTGGCAATGTGACCTTGAGGTCTCAAAACACAGACGATTACACACGAATTTTGTGGAGAACATTATTGTTTATTTCAATACAGAGTGTACTTTCGAGACATGTTAATGATCAAAAATTAGATTATGTCTATATTTTAATACCGATTTTGTTTAGCTAGAAACTTGGATACTACACTACAGCTAATTTTTACACCATTTAACAATTTCCCTTTAGTCTATGATATAAAGATGTTCCCTTTAGCCTATGAAAACGGTTAGATCCGGTGGGGACCCGTTGAGCAAAGAGGTTACGGAAAGTTTTATAGAGAAATATCCAACGATTGATATCTTGCAAGGTTACGCTTTGACGGAATCGAACAACTCAGGATGTACGATGGATTCGGTGGAGGATACGGTTCGGTGGGGTTGTCGTCGTCTAGCGTCCAAGCGAGAATTGTGGATCCGGATACGGGTCGGTTCATGGGAACGAACCAAACTGGCGAGCTCTGGCTCAAAGGACCGGCCATTACAAAAGGTACATGTTTAAGTTTTCTAATATGCTAAATGGGCATTTTACTATTTACAATTTGCAGTTTGGGCAACTTTCACTATTTACTACTGTTTGAAAGTCTCTTTCACCCTTACGACCAACTTGTATTCACAATATATGCCATCTAGATTTATGTCAGTAATTTTTCTCGTTCTCTTCAATCATCGTCTTCGTGTAGCTTTATTTTTTGAAAAAATTACAGAAATGTCACAAGAATTGACTTACAACTACAAAAATGTCACAAAAAAACGATGTACAAAAATGTCACAACTTCTTCTCTCTCTCTCCAAAATATCACAACACCCTCTACGCAAAAAGACCGTTTTGCCCTTAAAAATTTTTTGATAGATTTTTAGTTGTCAAATCACAATAATTTTCTTTACTCTCACCTCTCTCCTTCTCTCTTCCTCTTTTTACTCTTTTCTTCCTCAAATTTTCTCGTAAAATACATCATCAAATCTTTCTTTTTTCTTTCATCTCGTAAAACACATCTTCAAATCTTTTTTTTTTACACCTAAATATGATGTGTTGTACATATATGTACTATACAAGTAGATGATAGTGTACTATGCACGTAGGTGTACACACATATACATATATGTACTATACAAGTACACATATACACGTACACAGAAAACATATGTACACACATATATATACCGTATACACACATGCACATACATATACTCATATATATATGTTTTCTGTGTACATGTATAATACATATATTGATATATTGGTATTGAACAATAATGACAATGGTTTATTGATATGGTCTGGGTATATTATCCAATTAAAGTGATTTGTGTAGATAATAGTCTACGTACATGATGTACACATGTACATACCTAACCCTCGGATGAAAATACTCATATACGTATACTACATATGGAAGTACATCGATTTCATGTGTAATTGCAATTAAAAATATACGTCTACAATATGGATAGCGGTGGACAATGTACACCTAATAGAAAATGATGTACGCCCTTCACAGGATGATGTACACCCAATGTAGTCAGACGTACACCACACGAGTGTTGATGGCAGATAATCTGATGTCTCCATGCCTAATAATGATCTTGTAGCTGATGTATGTAATGATGATGAAATTCCAGCTAATGTACGTACACTGTCTGGTGATGAGCTTCCAGCTGATGTACGTACATTGCTAGTTGATAGACTTACATTGCTAGTTGATGTACATACATTTTTCATAGTACGTAACTGATCATCGGATGAAGACCCATGTACGTATACCAATATGGAAGTACATGGACCTCGATTACATGTACGTATATCATGTATGGAAGTACATGAATCTCGATTTCATGTACGTGTGGTTGTATAGAGTGTAGATGATATTTGTGTAAGTGCATATCATCAGCCTTACTGTGTGGGTATATATTGGCTTTCCCAGAAAAAAAAAATCTATATATTTTGTATATATTGGTCTTAATGTGTATGTATACATCATTCTTTCCCTCTCCCTTAGTAAATAAATGTAGGAAAACATCTCCTCTGAACATTAACTACTCTGACTACTTTTTACTTTATGTCACTTCTCCGTATACTTCTCTTTCCACTCTTCTCATATTAAATTCTCATTTTTGCACAACAAAAGTAGGGGCATTTTTGAAATTATTTCGTCTGACTTAGTCAAATGTGACATTTCTGTAAAGAAAACTCGAATGTGAATTATGTGTAACTAAAACTGAGTTTTTGTGACATTTTTGTAGTTTCCTCTTATTTTTTTTGTCCTCCAAGGCTTTTCATCTGATTCTCACAAACTCTTTGTAAAACAGAAATAGTCACCAAAAATTCTATAATTTGTAAGGTTTTTTTTGGACATAGAGTGTCCAATTTTTTCTTTCTTCAACCCAAATTTGATAATTCCGTTTATATGGATTGAAGTTTTTTTTTTCTAGGATTTACATCAGTCACAAGAGTTTTAAATTTGATGAAAGCTTCAATTTTCGTTGACAGTATTCTAAATTTGTTTTCCTTATCATACATTATTAAACCGATCAGACTATCGTCCTCAGAATTGATATGATTCTATGGTTTTGCTTCGGTAAATTTATTTCAGATTGGATTTCAAAATTGATCTAGGATTCTTCTGAGATTCACTGGTCGGACCGCATATTTGGAAGGTTATTTTGGCGATTTTCGCAGAAAGGATGTAGATCTGATAGAGATCGAAGAAGGAAACTTGGGGTTACAGATTATAGAGAGAACGCAAGGCACTAAGACGATGATATGCGGATCTCCAGTTGGAATATTGAATTATTGTAGGTGGTTTGTGAAGATATGTGGTTTCCTTTTTGTGGAGGTTCTACGAAAATCAGTTTCATAGGATTCGAGATCGATCATTGATTCCTTTCATGGGATTCGAGATCAATCATCAAAGATTTTGAAGATGTAAGCATGATCATTTAAGGCCAAGAAGAATGTTTTGTTGAAGTTTGGCTAAGTGTGTGGACACTCTGAACGTCTCAGAGTGTATCATCAAACCCACGACTACACACGTGTGGCCTAACACGTATGAAAGGCTTATGTATGAGTCTGATTAATATTCTTCATCTTATCTTATCTTCTTCATTATTCTTATTGAAAAGTGGTTGTAATGGTCAATTGTGAGAGAAGTGAGAAAGAGAGAGAGAGATTGTAAAATTCTGGTGAAATTTAACACCATGATAGTGGGTTTTCTGGTGAAGTATTTCGTCGGTGAGTTTTGGGGTCGGCACTAAGCCCCGAGGTTCGAGTCTCTTGTGTTCTCTACTTTTTAGTTTAGATTCTAGGTCGATTCAAGTTGATTTGAGCTCAATAATCCTTGGGTTAAATCGTACAAAGTGGTATCAGAGCCAGGTTCACCGAGCTTGGTTAATCGGCTAGGAATCGGAGACGGATCGGCGGCAAGGAAGATTGTTGGTGTTTCGAATAGAAGTTGAATCGACGGTGAAGTGCATTCGTCAAGACAAAGGTGATTTGTCACATAACCAGTAAACAATATGAAGAATCTCTAATCGAAAGAGAATCTGAGGAATCAGAGATTGATATTTCTGCGATGTCAGGGATCAAGATCGATGTAGAGAAATTCGATGGATCTAGAGATTATAGTCTCTAGAAAAGGCGTATGTTAGCTCATCTCAGCGTTCAAGGCTTAAAGGATGTTTTCGTCAAGGTGGAGACGATTATTGATGAAGTCGCGGAAGTGATGAATGCAGAACTCAAGAAGAAGAGGATTACTGAAGAAGCTAAGAGAGCAGAAATATGGTATTTTGTTGTTAATTGCTCTACCATTGAGATATGATCAATTAAAGGAAACACTGAAATATGGTAGAGATACTATTAAGTTTGAGGAAATAGCTAGTGCTGCTAAGTCTAAAGAAACCGAGTTTAAGGAATCTGGTAAATCAAAGAATGATGGTGAAGGATACTTTGTTAGAGGTAGATCAGAATCAAGAGGAGCTGTCCAGTTTGGTAAAGGAATGCAAAGGTCAAGGTCTAAATCAAAGGATGGCAAGAAAATATGTTGGATCTATGGCAAGGAAGATCACTTCAAGAGGCAGTGCTACAAGTGTCTAGATAGGAACAAGGGTAGGGATCAGTCTCAAGATAGAGGAAAGCATTTATGGTCAAGGAGGTCAGGGATGATGCTAAAGATTTGGTTGGTTTGATTGCTGCAGAGGTTAATCTGGGAATGGCTGAAATCAATCAAGAAGAGTGGGTATTAGATACTGCGTGTTTTTTTCATATGACCTCCAAGAAAGAATGTTTTATTATCTTGAAGAATTTGACTAATGGAAAACTCAAAATGGCTAATAGCTCAGTATCTGAGGTTAAAGGAATTTGCTCTGTGAGATTTGAGAATAATGATGACACTACAAGAAAACAGTCCATTAGTGACTACGGTTTCTGACTGAAAAATCAGTCATTAATATTTGCGACTACTTTGAGACGAATTTCCGACTGATTTGCCACGCCAATAAAAGGCATCGTAAACTAATCGCTAATTTGCGACGCCAGCAACTAGTCGCAAATTAGTGACTACTTTGTGACACCTAAAAGTAGGTTCAGAAGTCGTCACAAATCAGTCACAAATTAGCGACTCCTGGAAGACGATTATAGTGGTCACAAAATTGTGACGGATTTGTGACTATCAGAGGAGTCACAATTTAGTGACGCCTTCAAAAGAGTCACTAAAGCGTCGCAAATCCAATGTCGGCACAAGAAGATAAATTGATATGCATGTCGATCGGTAAGAATGAAACAAAAAAAAAGTGTTTAATCACGAGTGAACCTAACTAAGATATTTTTTCTAATGGTAGTCGCAAAGTAGAGGCTAAAATGTCACATATTTGTCACTCTTTTGTTGGCGTCACAAAGTAGTGGCTAATCTTTTTGCCAATATATACGATTCACTCTCCCCTCATTTCACTTACACATTCATCTCTCTCTCTCTCTCATTCAAAATCATATGGAATGAAAAAAATATTTTAGGAGGAAAAGAAAGATTTGGGAGTGAAAAAAAAGAAAAGAAAAAGATTTGAGAGTGAAAAAAAGGAAAAAAAGAAAAGAAAAATAGTTGAGGAGGAAAAAAAATGTGGCCTTATTCATCGCGGTCTTGGATGTACAACCGGCTCAATCCAATTACGAACAATATATCCGCCGAATTTGTGGAGGGGGTCGAACAATTCACGAGGCTTGCAGCAGTCCAAGACTTTGCTCTCAGTAGTAGAGGTAAAATATACTGCCCTTGTGCCACTTGTAGAAATAAGCATAGACCAAAACCAGTTAATACTGTAATGAATCATTTGCTTAGTAATGGATTTATGGAAGGATATTACGTGTGGACGGAACATGGGGAAGATTAGAATGTAGTAGGAGTAGGTAGTAGTAGTAGTAATTACGAAAATGCTCAGTTTAGTACCGGTAATGATCAATTAGGTACGGGTAATGAAGAGATTTATGATGGTAGTAATGTATACGCTGAAATGGTTCAAGATGCATTTCATGGTTCTACGCCATTGAATGAATATCAACATGAACATGATCAAGCTGGAAATGATTATGTTGATGAAGAACCTGTCGGGGATGCAAATAACTTCTACTAGATGTTAGACGCTGCAAATACGCTATTGTATGAAGGTTGTCGAGAAGGTCACTCGCAATCATCGTTAGCGGCTCGACACATGAACATCAAATCACACCATAATTTGGCTGAAGTTTGCATGGACTCATGGGCGGAAGCGTTTACAGAGTATTTACCTCAGCCTCATTGTGCAACCGGGTCATACTACGAGACGAAAGCATTGATACAAAAGCTAGGGTTGCCGATGCAGAAATACGATGTATGCGAGGGTAATTGTATGCTTTTCTGGAAAAAGACGCGGCGTTGGAGAATTGTAAGTTTTGTGGAAAACCAAGGTATATGCCTGATACCGGAGAGCGGAAGAGAGTGCCAATTAGTAAAATGTGGTATCTTTCTATCGGTGATAGGCTGAAGAGATGTACCTATCAGAGAAGACTGCAGCGGCAATGAGATGGCATGCTGAGCACGAGTCAAAAGACGGAGTTATGTGTCATCCATTGGATGCGGCAGAGTGGACAAATTTTGATCAACTCCATCTCGGTTTTGCGGGGGAGACAAGAAATGTACGACTTGGATTATGTACAGATGGTTTCAAACCTTTTGGTATGTCGAAGAATCATTCGTTGTGGCCTGTGATCTTGACTCCTTACAACTTACCTCCACATATGTGCATGAATGAAGAGTATTTGTTTTTGACGGTATTGAACTCGGGACCTAATCATCCATTTGGGAGTCTTGATGTTTTTCTTCAGCCGCTGATCGAGGAGCTAAAAGATTTATGGAATAATGGAGTTGAAGCGTACGATGTGTCACTACAACAAAACTTCAACCTCAAAGCCGTTCTGTTGTGGACGATTAGTGACTTTCCAGCATATACTATGTTGTCGGGATGGACGACACACGAAAAACTAGCTTGTCCTATTTGCAAAGAAGATACAAATGCTTTCTACTTGCAAGCTGGTTGGAAAACGTGTTGGTTTGATTGTCATAGAATATTTTTGACGCAAGATCACCTGTTACGAAGGAACAAAGTTAATTTTCGAAAGGGACGTAACGCCATAAATTTGTATCCACCAGAATCGTTGACGGGCGAACAAATATATCTGAGTATACAAAACAGAGGAACAAAGAAAACATCTTGAATGTGGTGGAAATGGACATAAAAAAAACCTCCTCGGCTATGGAGATTGGCATAGTTGGCATAAAGAAAGCATTTTCTGGGTGGATCTGAACCTACGACATTTTCTTGACGTAATGCATATCGAGAAGAACTTTTTTGATAACATCATGCATACTGTGATGAATGTCAAAGAAAGATCTAAAGACACGGTGAAGTCAAGAATAGATATGGAAAGACATTGCCTTCGACCTGAACTGCGGGTGGAAGATTATGGGAATGCCCCATTCCCTATTTGGAGATTGCCCACAAGAGGACTAGATGCATTACTAGATTGGGCAAAAAATCAAGTCAAATTTCCTGATGGCTACGCAGGGAATTTAGCAAGTTGTGCAAACATCAATGCCCGAAAGTTTTCGGGAATGAAAAGTCACGACTGCCATGTTTTTATGGAGCGGTTGCTTCCGTTTGTATTTGCAGAACTTCTTCCGCGAAGCGTTCACCAAGCATTGTCAGGTACATATACATACAAAAAATCTTTTATTACTATTTTTTGGTGCTCTGATTATTGACGTGGAGATATGTTTTACAGCAATTGGATTCTTTTTCCGTGACCTAAGCAGTAGATCGTTGGATCAAAGCCGGCTCCAAATTTTGAAGGAGAATATTGTTATGATACTCTGCAATTTGGAAAAAATCTTCCTACCTGCATTTTTTGATGTCATGGAGCATCTACCTATTCACTTGCCATTCAAAGCCGAGCTTGGGGGTCCTGTGCAGTACATGTGGATGTATCTGTTCGAAAGGTTCTTTAAACATTTGAAAGGCAGAGCAAAGAACAAAGCTCGTCCAGCAGCATTGATTGTTGAATCGTACATGAACGACAAGATATCTAATTTCTCTGTACACTACTTTCCTCCCAAAATGTCCACAACTGCAAGAAGAAGGTAAATAATTAAGAACCATATAATTTGTTTTGTGTTGTTTAATTCTATACATACCATATTAATTAACAAATTAATTTTGTAGGGCATCTCAATATAATGAAGGTGAAGTACCCGTGTATACTGCACCAGTGCCAGATTTATTTACTGGGGTCGGTCGCCCAAGTGGCAAATGTACTGAGTTTTGGCTGAAAGACATTGATTATAAGACCGCGCATTTATATGTTTTGCGTAATTGTGAGTATTTTCGACCGTTCGAAAGGTATTAATGTTTTCTCCTACATATAATTGTTGTCGAAGTGATTTGTTTTCTGGTCCTTTAGTAATTTGTTGTTTTAAATGCAGGTACTTGGATGCACAAATTCGAGTTGAAAACCCGGGACTATCTAATGAAGAGGTCACAAAGAAAAGAGACGATGAATTTCATTCATGGATGCGCCAATATGTAAGTATTCATATTATTTAATTCTCAATTTTATATAATTGAATAATATTTTTGTATGTAGGTGCAAGAGAAAAAAACATGAACACAATTTTCCAATGTGGGTTCACGATATATTAGAAGGTCCTGAGAATAAGGTGAAGTCGTGGCCTATGTATTTTACGAGGGGGTATATGTTTCACACGTGTGAACATGGAGCACACAAGAAAACTATGAATTATGGGATTTGTGTTCGAGGACAAAATTATTCAGACGCCTCTGACGAAGATGATTTCTATGGCACAGTTGAACAAATTATCGAACTCACATATCCCGGAATCTTGAAATTGAAGATCATCCTTTTTTACTGTTAATGGTTTGACCCTACGATCGGTAAAGGGACTCGAAAGAACGAGGTTGGCGTTGTCGATGTGCTCTCATCTCGAAAATATCCAAAATACGAACCATTCATCTTAGGTACAAATTCACGTGACTCCCAACTTATGTCATACTTATTTGTACTAACACGAAATATTTTTCTTTCACAGCGTCTCAAGCTGATCAGGTTTTTTTATCTTTCCTATCCAAATCCAAAGCGTTCTCGGAAAACATGGCTATCCGTTGTGAACGTGAATCCGCAAAATCGGATTCAAGGAAAGTTCGTGGAAAATGAGGAGGTTATTTTGCAACAAACGGTCGACGAAACAACCACATCGAGCGTTGATGATTTACATATCGATGGTTTAGTTGATGTGACGCATCCGATGGAAGGTCTTGCTTTCGAAATTGGAGACGAAGATCCGACCCATGAATTCCAATGTAATTTATCGGACCACGCCTCTGACGAAGAACCTTGCGATGATTATTGATGTTTTCATGTATGCGTACTATTTATATGCTTATAAGTGTGTAATGTATTTATGGAGATTATTTTTTACTTACCACTTAACTCTATATAAATAAATTTTTGTGGGACAAATAACAATAATTTTACGATGGCACAGTGGTTAACACGAACTAAACAATCAATATTGTCACGAACCCGAGTTCGAATCAGGTGAACAACACCCCCTTTTTGTCCTTACTACTTTCTTGTGTATAAATAAAAGTTTGTATGATTAGTAACATATATATTACTATGGCACATCGGTTAAACACATTTAAACAAGCATCCGAACCTGAGTTCGATCCCGGGGTTCGGCAAACTTTTTTTAAATTCCTATAATTAATTTTGTGAGCTTTAGTGACAAAATAGGGTTTAGGGTTTCAATTAGTCAATAATTTGCGATGCTATACCGACTGATTAGTCACTAATTTGCCACGTTTTGTACAATAGCGACTGATTAGTCACTAATTTGCAACGCTGTTTAACATTGTAACACATTTTAAACGAAAATTGTTTGCCTCCATGATTCATAGATGTATTCTACTTCGTATAGGACACAAAATCAACGTTTGAGATATGTGATAATACATTTTCTATGAATGTAAAAAAATCATACTATATGAAAACCTCATTTCATATAGTTTAGCTTTTAAACACTTAGTAGTTTTAAGTTATAATAGGTAAGCTTAATGTATTTCAAAATTTCTTTGTTATTGATGATATAAAAGGTATATCAATTTTTTTATGGTATATGGCATAGATGAAGTTTAGAGGAACATAATTTTGGCTCTAAATGTTTAGCCAATTAGCCACTAATTACCGACTGAATGGAGACTAATACCTGGGCCCCTTTGTACAATTATTTGGGCCTTTTTGGCGGCCTTATTTTGCCGCGTAAATGAAATATTAGCGACTGATTAGCGACGCCCATGGAAAAAAATTTCATTATGTCGGAGACCCAAGGGTCATTCTCTTATTCATCTAATTTTCAAACCTTAATTTCATCCCTCTTTTCTCTCAATCCTCTCACGAACACATACCCTAATTTCTCAATCCTCTCACGAATCCTTTCGATTCTGGGATAAATTCTTCTCTTTCTCCTTGTTCTTCATCTGTATGAATCATCCTTTCAGATCCTTTCGATTCTGGGATAAATCTCTTCTCTTTCTCACGAATCCTTTCGATTTCTTCATCCAATCGATTTCACCTCAGAAACCCTAGTTGCTATCTCTCTCTCGTTTTCGATTCAAACCCTCTTTTCTAAAATCCAAAACCCTAATCTTTCCAGAAACCCTAATTGCCATGGCTGGGTCCAAATCCAAATACGCCGTTAAGACACGAGGCAGTGGCGTCCAGAGATGAGGCGGAGGTGGAGGAAGATCAAGCGCCGGAACGGTTACCGGGGCTCTTGATACTTTAGCCACTGTGGCTAATCTGAAGGCCTCTACTACTGGTGGTTCACAGATTCGGTCATCTACAAACAACCATGGTCAGGTTCCCGGGGCCTCAAGGCGTGAGAAAGGTAAGGGAATCGACGATGGTGGAAGCAGCAATCACATGGACGACGGCGAGCTTTCACCACCTGGGTGAAAGGGACCTAACTCGTCCCATGACTCCAATCGTTCCGCCTGTCGTTCTCGACCGTCTCAAGAAACTGCTCAGTCGGCTGGGAATGTATCTGTCTCTGGAACCCTTCCTCTCCAGTATCCAACTTCTTCTAACCGTGTTCAACCTCAACTAACTCTTCGAAGAAGCAATCTGAACCTGAATCTCCAACATCAACAACGCCTTCAGGTTCAGACTCAGGTTCATGAAGAGGAAGAAGAAGAAGATGAAGAAGAAGAAGAAGAAGAAGACGTAGACGGCGAGGAGGATTTAGACCTCAATCCTGATGAGATCGAACCTGAGGATGAAGTTGATGAAGGTAATGGCGAAGATGAAGACTACGAGCAGCTGCTAGCCGGTATACTGGCTGATCCTCAACGTCAAAGGCTTCCTTTACTGTCTAAGCAACCATTGCCAGGCTCTATTTTGTAAAATTCATTTCTGTTTCCAATTTATTCACTGCTTATTTCGATTTACATTGAACTGCATTATGGAATTAGTTAATTAGAACTTGTTATGGAGAAACTGTTCTCTACTGATATATGTAGATGTTGGTTTCTATGCTATGTTAATTTGATTTACATGTCATAAACTGAAAATATTTAGATGTTGCTTTCTACTGACATTTAATCATTCACCGTTTGATTTAGGTTTTACTTAGTAACATTCACAACTTCATTGATGGTTTACATACTTTAACCTCTGCTTTTATTTGTTTGCAAGGTTTGATCGGGACGACGGGCTTCTAACCCGTGAAATATCAACAATCTTTCGGAGGAAGTTTGACGGCTCTTGGTTCAGCTGGACCGTCACTCCAATAGACAAACAAGAGCGATACTTTAGATCTTTTGCGGTAAAGTTTTATTTCTTATGTCTTTTCTTTATAACTTCAGTTCTGTTTATGCTAACTTACAATTCTTTATTGTGCAGAGCATATACAATTGGGATACATGGATCACTCATATTGTTAAGGACCACTTCCAGGCGATTGCACTAAAAAGAATGCGAGGGATTGTGAGTCAGGTTAGGACGAAACAAAAGAGGCCAAAATGGATTGGTGAGAAGCTTTGGGCCAGAATGTGTGTCTTCTGGGCCACTCCAGGGGCGAAGAAGAAGAGCGCCATAGCTTCAGCCTCCCACAACTCAGATCGAAACGGATGAGGACCTCACAGGCACCGATCAGGAAAATCCTTGTACTTGACCATCTAGCGAGCTATGGTAATGTCTTATCTTCCTTCCTTTAATCTGTTACTTTTCTTTCACACTGGTTTACAGTAATTGGTGCTGTCTTTTCTTACAGGAACATGAATTACAAAGGCCTGTCTCTTGGGGCGAAGTATTTATCAAGACTCACACCAATCCAGATGGGAGTTTCATCGATCAAAAGGCTCAAGAAGTTGCTGAGTCTTACGAGAAGTGCCTTCAAGCGGCTTTAGCTGAGCCTGTCGAAGATGGGGAACAGTCTGACCTTACTTCTCAGCGTAACCTCACCATTGATGAAAAAAAAATCTTTTCCTCAAGGTATGATTCCATATGCCTTTCCTCACTTCTGGTTCTTGATTTACATGTTGAGGGTTAGGATTGAATTATATATGTGTTTGTTATTGCAGTGTACAGAATTCGATCCTAAGGGTACCCCTTATGAAGTAGGACAGCTTTCAAAGAAGATGAACAAAGGAAAAAGAAAGATCAGTTACGATGAGTGTTCGTCTCCAGACCCGGGAGAGGTTTAGGAGGAGCTGAAGCGTGCTCGCCAAATGCTTGCTGATCAAGCGGCCAAAGATGCGCAGAGGGATGAAGAAAATGCTCGCCTTGCTGCTGAGCTTACTGCAAGCCAGATAAGGATCAGTCAACTGGAGCAGAAGGTTGATGCGTTCTTACAGAGCAACCAGCCACCCGTTGCCACCAATCCTTCACCCGACGCTCCTGCAACGAACGGTACACCGCAACACACCTCACCATAAATCAGGCTTCACTTTTACTCTCTCTATGAATGTACTACTTTCTTTTGATACAATGGTTGTAGTATTTTCTTTTGATACATTGCTTGCTAGCCTTTTGTACACTACTAGTAAGTTTTACAAGCTAAATGCTTGTTTTGTACATTAATTTTCAATTTCCAGTTTTTTTGTTCACAACTATCAGCAAATGAATACAACAAAATCAAACAATACTCAGTACCATTTATGCGACTTATTAGTGACACTAGTAAACAAACGGCATCGTAAATCAGAGGCTTATTAGTGACGAATCTGTGACTACCATTAAGTTGTAACAACATTAATATAGTCTCTAATTCGTAGCTAATTTGTTACGAATAAAGTAGACGCAAATCAGTCGCAAAAGGATCGTCGCAAATCAGTCGCGCAGACAGCCATCGCAAATCAGTCGCAAATGAAGTCGTCGGAAATTAGTCGCAAAAACAACCGGCGCAAATCAATCGCTAATTTCCTACATCCCAGAGAGTCTCAAATCAGTCGCTAATTAGTGACTACAACATTAAGTCACAAATTCGAGGCTTATTTGCGACTACTATGTACAGTCCCAAATGCGTCGCAAATTAACGACGTAAATATAAAGTCACAAATACGTCGCATTTTAGCGACTGATTTGCGACTCCAAAAATTAGCGACGAACTATTAGCGACTACTTTATCTCGTCGCAAGGTAGTCGCAAATGAGTCATTTGTGACGTTTTTGTGACTCTTTTGGGAGTGGCAAATGAACTATTTTTTTGTAGTGTGGAACTACATTTGTTCTGCATGAGGTGAGATATATGCCAAGTATAGACAGAAACTTGATTTCATTAGGTTCTTTGGATACTAAGGGATGTGAATTCAAAGGAGGGAATAAAGTCTTGAAAGTAGTTTAGGGTTATACAGTGATCATGAAAGGACTCAAGAGAGAGTCATTGTACATTCTTCAGGGTAAAGCAAAAGTTGTAGGAACTCAAGATGGATAAGCTTCTGTGACTAAGAAGGCTAAGATAACTGAAGACGATACAAAGCTTTGGCAGAACAAAATGGGACACATAGGACTTAAAGGTTTAGATGTGTTATCTAAGAAAGGTTGTTTTAAGGAAAGGAAGGTGTCAGATTTGAGTTTTTTTGAGGACTGTGTTAAAGGAAAGACACATAAAGTGAGTTTTGGTCCAGCTGAGCATGTAACCAAGGAGAAATTGGCCTATGTACATTCAGATTTGTGGGGTTCACCGAATGTACCTCTTAGTCTCAACAATTATCAGTATTACATCTCATTTACTGATGACTATACTGGAAAGGTATGAGTTTACTTCTTAAAGTATAAGAATGGGGCTTTTAGAAATTTTGTAGACTGGAAAAAGTGGGTGAAACTCAGTCAGATAAGAAGGTTAAGAAGTTGAGAACTGACAATGGATTAGAGTTTTGTAATCTGGAGTTGATTTTGCAAGGATGAGGGTATACTGAGGCATATGACATGCACATATATGCCTCAACAAAATGGTATAGCAGAAAGGTTAAATAGGACTATCATGAACAAAGTTAGAAGCATGCTCAGTGAAAGTAGCTTAGAAAAGAGATTTTAGACTGAAGCTACGGCTACTGCAGTATATCTATTAAATAGAACACCTTCTTTAGGATTAGAATTTGTTGTTCCTGAAGAGCTTTGGACTTTAGTCATGCCTTCTCTAGAAAACTTGAGAAAGTTTGGCTTTGTTTGATATGTACATGCAAGTGAAGGAAAGTTAAATCCTAGAGCAAAGAAATGAATCTTTACTGGTTATCCTGAGGGTATGAAAGGTTTTAAGGTTTGGTTACTTGAAGAGAAGATAATGGTGGTCAGTAGAAATGTAGTGTTCAGAGAGGAGCAGATGTATAAAGACATCAAAGAAGAGCTACAAATATCAGGTATTACCACTCAGTCAAATACTTTTTCTACTGATACTTCTACTTGCTATGATCTTGCAGGTACACAAATAGAATCAGAGGAAATTCCTGAAGGTGGAGCAGCACCTACAGAGGTGACTCAAAGCGCCACAACAGTTCATGATTAAACATAACCTCAAGACACATGACATCGACAAGATAATGCTTAAGGCAACATGCCTAAAAGAACAAATAGAGCTCCTCTGAGATTTGATGATTATGAAGTTTATGATGATAATGATTTTGTGGAGTATTACTGCTATATAGCTGAGGATGCAGGGAGTTTCGAACCACAGAGTTACCAAAAAGCAATGGATCCAGACAGTGATAAGTGGACAAAAGCAAGTGAAGAAGAAATGGTCTCATTTTGGAAAAATAGGACCTGGATTCTTATTGATAGGCCATCAGGGCAAAAGGCAATAGGCTGCAAATGGGTAATCAAGAGAAAGGCTGGTATTGTTGGAGTAGAAGATCCAAGTTTTAAGGCCAGATTAGTTGCTAAGGGATATGTTCAAAAAGAAGGCATAGATTATCAGGAGATATTTGCTCATGTGGTCAAGCATGTCTCAATAAGGTACATTCTTCCGGTTGTAGTTCATTTTAACATGGAATTGCAGCAGTTAGATGTTAAGAAAACATTTCTACATGGAAATTTAGATGAGTATATTCTAATGGAACAACCTGAAGGATTTGTAGGTAAGAATTATCCTGATAGAGTATGTTTGCTTAAGAAGTCTCTCTATGGTCCTAAGCAAGCACCTAGGCAATGAAATAAAATATTTGATGAGTTTATGGTTAGTAATGAATACAATATAAGTGAGAGAGACTACTGTGTTTACTTTAAGGAGCTAAATTCTAAAAATCACATATATTTGTTGTTATATGTGGATGATATCCTGATTGCATCAGTTGATAAAGAAGAGATTAAAAGATTGAAAGCTCTTATAAGTTCTGAGTTCGAAATGAAAGACCTAGGAGATGCTAAGAAGATATTGGGAATGAAAATCTGTAGAGATAGAGTTGCTGGGAGTTTGTATATCCCAAGAGAGTTACTTGATGAAGGTGTTGAGTAATTTCGTAATGGATCAAGCTAAGTCAGTAGGAACTCCAATGAGAGTTCATTTTCAGCTAAAGGCAGCTACAGAGGAACAATTAGAGGCATAAGCAGATGCTATGGAAAGAATTACATATCAAAGCGCAGTTGGAAGCATCATGTATGCAATGATTAGCACCAGGCCAGATCTTGCGTATCCAGTGGGAGTCATCAGTAGGTTTATGAGCAAACCTATTCAAGAACATTGGTTAGCAGTCAAGTGGGTGTTGAGGTATATCAAGGGATCAGTTCAGACTTGTTTGAGGTTTAAGAAGAAAGGTGATTTCATCATCAAGGGCTACTGTGATTTAGATTATGGAGGTGACTTGGATGGTAGAAGATCAACAAATGGTATAGTGTTTACTGCTGGAGGAAACACAATCAGCTGGAGATCACAACTTCAAAAAGTTGTAGCTTTATCAAGTATTGAGGCAGAGTACATTGCTCTATCAGAGGCAATAAGATATGCTTTGTGGTTGAAAGGATTTGTAGAAGAACTGGGGTTTGGTCAAGACTCTGTGGAGTTGTTTTGTAGATGTAAGCATGATCATTTAAGGCCAAGAAGAATGTTTTGTTGAAAATTGGCTAAGTGTGTGGAACACTATGAACGTCTGAGAGTCTTTCATCAAACCCACGAGTACACACGTGTGGCCTAGCACGTGTGAGAGGATTATGTATAAGTCTGAGTAATATTCCTCATCTTATCTTATCTTCTTCACTATTCTTATTGAAAAGTGGTTGTAACGGTCAATTGTGTGAGAAGTGAGAAAGAGAGAGAGATTGTAAAATTCCGGTGAATTTTAACACCGTGATAGTTGGTTTTCCGACAAAGTAATTCGTCGGCGAGTTTTGGGGTCGGCACTAAGCCCCGAGGCTCGAGTCTCTTGATAAGCTCAAATTATCCCTTTGAACCACTCTCTCAAATTAAGAGATCGTGTAATACTTAGGGGTCGAATTCCACAGGGAATCAATTAACACAATAGACTTTTAATGTTCAGATTGTGCTAAGCGATAAAGATGAAAAGTAAAACAAGTGCAAAAACAGTAAAGCAAGGTGAATGTGATGAATTAAAATCAATCAGAGACAAGCGCTAGGCCCTAGGAAATTCGTAGGAATGATTCCAAACTGAAGGATAAATTTACTATCGGGATAATTATGAAGTGCGATTCTAGAACTCGAACTAATGTAAAATAAATCAACTGTCATTGCAAATATTATCTGTGTCTAAATCCTTGAAAACCAACTGTCGTTGCAAAATCAGATTAATTTAGAATAAGCATTAGGTTCAGGTTCGATTTGTTCACAAAGATTCAAAGCCAACTGTCGTTGCGAATCGAATATTTGCTCACCTATGATTCAGTTCCAGTTATTCAATAATACTGTCGTATCTGTTAAACAACCTAAAATATCTAACATAAGGTGATCAATCTTAAATTAGAGTTAATGCAATCAAGATACAAAATTAAATATGATGCAATCCCAATAGTAAATAAATCCTAACAGTTTTTCATCATCCTTTGAAAACCCTAAAACCTAACTAGTAAATTACTCAGACATGATGAAAGATGCAAACATGATTTCTGAATAATACTTTATTAAAAGAAAGAGAATGATACAAAGATCTAAACCGATTGGAAACGAAGAATAGATCTATGAAGTATCTCTTGCTAAAATCTCTAAGTAAAATAAAGCTTAGCCTAAACAATGACTTAAGATAAGTATATATAGGGTACAAAAACGATTTGGGGCAGAACTGCAAACATCTGGAACTTCTGGGGCAAAAACTAGAAATCTTCTAAATTAATGTTCTGGTCCGAAACTTGGCCGTGTCGAGCGACATGATATGTGCGTCGCTCGACAGGTTTATTTTCCTCGTGTCAATCGATATGGTATCAGTGTCGATCGACAGTCTCTCTAAATTTCAACTCCGCACTTGTGTCTTTGACTGCTCATCCACAATGCTCCAAAATGTTCCAGTAAACACCAGTAATGCTCCGAACGTCCAAGTACCTAATAAGAAAACCAAAGATTCGAAAAAACACTAAAAAGACTCAAGAAAACAGACTTCTATCATGGATTAGAAACCGTAAAAACCATGATATATCAACTTCCCATACTTAGCTTTTTGCTTGTCCCTAAGCAAAACAGTTGTACTCACCCTTTTCGGAACCACATAGCTCATAGTCAATATCTGATAATACTTTGATGTGTCTCTAAAAGCTTAGAATCAAGTCCCGTGATTACAAACGCCCAAGACGAGAAATTAGAGTTCATTAGGGGCGGGGTCTGCAAAATCTTTTCTGGCGTTCTCCATAAATCTTAACTCGCTCCGTTAAACCGATCTGCTCCCAGGTACCCACCTTGTAAAACCGACCAACTTGCATTGGAAATGGTTCCTGAGTGGTGTTCAAAGCAAGTCTAAAGGAGGTTTGACTCTAATTTTTTTTTAAAATTGACTCAGAAACTCAAAAGAAAACACAAAAGTGAGCGACTACCTCCCCCAGACTTAAACAACACTGTCCCCAATGTTATTAAATCTGAGATTGGCAAAATAAAAGAAACAGGAAACGAAACGAATGAAAATCGAATGAGAATATGGTACATGGGGGTCGTGTCGAGCGATACAACCTTAGTGTCGATCGATGCTTTAGATTTGGTCACGTCGAGCGACTTGGTTTCTGCCGTCGATCGACACATATTTTCCCTTGGCGTCGAGCGACACTGGATATGGCGTCGCTCGACACCACAGTCTAATGTTCACTCTCACTTACATTCAAACGTTTTTTTTCCTGAAAATCAACAAAAAAATGAAAACTAAACATAAAATTGAAAAAGAAATCAAAATCTAAGTAAAAAGTTAGTAGACTCACAAGTGGGTTGCCTCCCACTAAGTGCTTGTTTTGAGTCATTAGCTTGATCGTGTTTGGACTTCAGGCTCATGGTGGATCTTTGAGAAGCATTGTACTTCCCTTATCCTTGTGGATGGTTGCAGATTTGTTCTTCAATCGAACCTTCGTGACAGCTCCCCCAGACTTATCAGAAACTATTCCAGGGAAAAGTTTCATTGTATTCATCATCATTTGTTGGGTGACTTCCTCTCCTTTCTCCTTTAAATTTGAAGGGACGATGATTCTGAACTTGGAGAATGGCTTGGAAGCTTTCTTCCATCTCCTCTGTCCTTCCTTCTCTTCTTTGCACTCCTCAGGAATTCCTGCACATTCATCAGAAGAAAAACCAAGCATTCTATGAGAAACTTGTTGCTTGTATGAGTGCGTAACAACCTTTTCAACTTTCAAATTATGATGAAGAGGTTTGGAATTAAGAATAGGAATCACGTACCTTTGTGGGTTGGGAAACTTGCAGGAGTTAGCTTTTCTCCTTTAACGACCGTCCAACAAGAGAAGTTATCCATGAGGATCGCTGGGTAGAAGACTTCCTTGTTGATCCTCGTGAAGGATATTCGCTGATTCGGGTAATCCAAGATTGCGCCAATAGAAGTGAGGAAAGACATGTCAAGAACCATTGACTTAGTGGTCTCAATGATGTGGTAATCAGCTGGCACAAGACAATCTCCTATTCGAATCTCCAAATCTGGTATGAATCCTATAGCTGCTAGCAAAGAAGAATTAACCAAACCTACGAGAGAATTAGAAGGTTGAATACTCGAGATTCCATCTTCTTCACAACATCATGAGATATATCATTCACGTTTGCTCCAGTATCCAGAAGAGTGCCTTCCAATTCCATTCCATTAATCAAACATGGAACAATGAACTTCCATGGATTCTCTAACTTGGCCAATCTCCGCAGAACTGGTTTCTTAATTGCTTTCAGCTTTATCTCACTACCACGACTACTAGCTGACGTGTAAGGCTTCACATGAGCTCTTGGGAATGGAAGAGGAGGTGCATAGGCTTGTTCAACTGCAGAAACAGAAGTTTTTGCGAAATCAAGACTGATTTGCAGATCGTGTTGAACGACACGATCTCTCTGTCGCTCGACGCTTGAAGTGTTCTCTTGTCGATCGACATCAATAGTCACGTCGATCGACATGCTTGATTCTAACATGTCGAGAGACACGTCTCCTCAATCGCTCAACACTTGTTTTGCAGTTGCAAAAATTGCATCAAATTCATCGAAATAATCATCATGAACTACTGCTGGATGCTCCGTTTCAGACATTCTCTCTGGTCTAGTCTTCAATCTGATCATATTTGAGTGATGCCTCTTCACTGATTCACTTGTTTGAGCTACTTGCGTATCCAATTTCTTCATGTTAATGTTCAAAGATTTGATCTTTCCATTCAAATCCTTGTATACGGAATCCAGCTTCCCATTCAGATCCACAGTCAACTTCAGTTGTCCTTCCAGCATTCGCTCCATCATGGACTCCATTTTACTCTCTACAGTCGGAGGTGGAGGTTTCTGATAAGAAGACGTGCCGTAATCCATTGTGTAGCTGTTGTTCTGAAACGGCTTTTGGAATGAAGAACCATATCCCTGCTGATTGTTGAACCTCTAATATCCTGATCCAGTGACGTAGTTCACATCTTCGGGTTCAAATGTCTCAACTTCCTTAGGAAACTGAATCGTCTTATTTCCTGCTAGAAGATCGTGTATTGAATCCAGATTCTTCACGACCTCTGCAAACTGATTCCCACTGATGTTCTGACTAGACTGGCTTCTCTTGTAGTCGACGCTCTTGGTACTATTGCTGTTTGCCAGGTTTTCAATGAGTCTCAAGGCAGTCTCTTGAGAATTCGTGTTGAAATTCCAATTGCTCGTAGCATCTAACGTAGTAGCATATCTAGTGCCAATCCCTCTGTAGAAAATGCTCAGCAGCTGAACATCTATGAAGCAATGATGCGGACAATCCCTCTAGTATCCTTTAAATCTATGCCACGCAGCTTTGTATGCTTCGAAATCGCCCTGTCCGAATGTAGCAATCTTCGCTCTGGGATCTTCGGACTTCGCATCATCAAAGAAGTTACTTAAGAAAGCATCCCTTTTATCCTCCCAATTTGTAAGCGAGCTCGGAGGTAGCATTCTCAACCAATGCTTTGCTTCCCCATGTAGAGAGTATGGGAAAAGCTTGCAGAACATATAATCCTCAGAGACTCCGTTAGCCTTGATGCTAGATGCCAAGTCTTTGAACCTCTCAATGTGATCCATAGGATTCTCATGAGGAAGACCGCAGAAAGGGTCCTGAGCTACTAAACTCAAATAAACAGGTTTCATCTCAAAATCGTTCTTTTGGAACGGAGGCGGACGAATCGTAGATCTATTACTGTACAACTGCTCAGGTCTATAAAAATCAGCAAGCGTGCATCCTGCTGCAGCATTCACGTTGTTTCTCAGCCCAGCTGGCTGAATCTGGCCTCCCTGTCGAGCGACAACAATATCGTGTCTATCGATACGTTGATTCTGACCCTGTCGAGCGACACCTTCTGCCTGTCGAGCGACACCTTCTGCCTGTCGAGCGACACGACGCAATTCATCGCGTCGAGCGATCTCCTCTTAGTGTCGCTCGACACGTTCGTGTTCTTCCCGAGCAAGTCTGATTTCTTCGTCGCGTCTCTGCTCCTCGTCGTCGATCTGCTCGACAATTTCTTCTACGATCACAGTACCATCATCGTTGATCTTTTGTCCCTCTTTGTTGTACTTCAATCCTGCCGAATCACGCAGGATTCCATCTTCTCCCGGTCTTAGTACAATACGACCTTGAGCAACCATCGTTGCTACTCTTCTGTTCTTACGCTCTACACATGCAAGTTCCTGAAGACCGTACCCAACTAGCTCCTTTTCTTTGTTGCTTCTTGTATCATGCATACACCTGAAAAGCAAAACAGAAAGAGACGAAAGAAACTAGTTAGTTAAATAAAAATAAACAAAAACTTAAACAAAATTCTAATAATATAAATCTAATGGCTATTGAATCCCCGGCGATGGCGCCAAAATTTGATATGCTCAAATTAGACCTAGAGCTACTCTCTCAAATTAAGAGATCAGAAATTGTACTTTAGGGATCGAATCCACAAGGAATCAAGAACACAATAGATTTAAACATTTAGATAAAGCTTAGCAGAAAGATTATAAAATAAATTGTAGGAAACAGTAAATCATGATGATAGCAAGTGATTTAAATTCAATTAGAGACAAACGGTAAGTCTTAGGGAATTCGCAGGAATAAATCCAAATTAAAGAATGAATTAACTAATGGGATTGATGAAGTGCAAATCTAGAAGTGAAAATACTGTTGTACAGTAAATCAAATGTCGTTGCAAATACTATCTATGTTTAAACCCTAGAATGCCAACTGTCATTGCGAAATCAGATTAATTTGAACAAGCAATAAAATCATGTTTGATTGTTCACAAAGATCCAAAGCCAACTGTCGTTGCGAATCAGATCTTTGCTCACCTATGATTCAATTCAGGCAATTCAATAATGGTGTCGCATCTACTAAACAACCTAAAATATCTAATTCTGGCCTAAATAAGAATTCAAAGCAATCAAGGTGAAGATTATATAAATATATATGATGCAAAATCCCAAAAGTAAATAAATCAACAACTCTTCATTCACCTTTGAAAAATCCCTAAAACCTAACTAAGGAATTACTCAGACATAGACATGAATAATAAATCCCTAGTATAAAAATCCCTAAGTAAAATAAAGCATTGCCTAAACAATGGCTTAAAAGTACTATATATAGGGTACAAACACGTCTAGGCCCAATTGCAAACATCTAGGCTTTTCTGGCACGAAAACGGAAATCGTCCAAAAAATATTATTCAGTCGCATTTTGGTCGCGTCGAGCGACACGGATACTGCGTCACTCGACACAATCTTCAGAATTTCAATCCATACTTGCGACTTTGATTCTTCGTTCCATTTTGCTCCATAATGCTCTAGTAAACACCAATTAAGCTCCAAACGTCTTTGCACCTAATATAAAACACTAAACACCAAAAGACTCTATACGGACATATATCATGGTATAAAAACAGGTAAAAACCATTATATATCAATCCTGCTTGAAGAACCTTAGCAACTGTCTTGAAGGTAGCAAAATGTGCAGCATACTCTGAACCATGACAGTGAAACAGTACACTCTGAACCTCTGACTTAGCGATGCATCTCCTGTATGTACAGTGAAACAGTACACTCTGAACCTCTGACTCAGCGATGCATCTTAAGAAGAAAGGTGATTTCATCATCAAGGGCTACTGTGATTCAGATTATGGAGGTGACTTGGATGGTAGAAGATCAACAAATGGTATAGTGTATTACTGCTGGAGGAGACACAATCAGTTGGAGATCACAACTTCAAAAAGTTGTAGCTTTGTCAAGTACTGAGGCAGAGTACATTGCTCTATCAGAGGCAATAAGAGATGCTTTGTGGTTGAAAGTATTTGTAGAAGAACTGGGGTTTGGTCAAGACTCTGTGGAGTTGTTTTGTAGATGTAAGCATGATCATTTAAGGCCAAGAAGAATGTTTTGTTGAAAATTGGCTAGGTGTGTGGAACACTATGAACGTCTCAGAGTCTTTCATCAAACCCACGAGTACACACGTGTGGCCTAGCACATGTGAGAGGATTATGTATAAGTCTGAGTACTATTCTTCATCTTATCTTATCTTCTTCACTATTCTTATTGAAAAGTGGTTGTAACGGTCAATTATGTGAGAAGTGAGAAAGAGAGAGAGATTGTAAAATTCCGGTGAAGTTTAACACCGTGATAGTTGGTTTTCCGGCAAAGTAATTCGTCGGCAAGTTTTGGGGTCGGCACTAAGCCCCGAGGCTCGAGTCTCTTGATAAGCTCAAATTATCCCTTTGAACCACTCTCTCAAATTAAGAGATCGTGTAATACTTAGGGGTCGAATTCCACAGGGAATCAATTAACACAATAGACTTTTAATGTTCAGATTAGGCTAAGCGATAAAGATGAAAAGTAAAACAAGTGCAAAAACAGAAAAGCAAGGTGAATGTGATGAATTAAAATCAATCAGAGACAAGCGCTAGGCCCTAGGAAATTCGTAGGAATGATTCCAAACTGAAGGATAAATTTACTATCGGGATAATTATGAAGTGCGATTCTAGAACTCGAACTAATGTAAAATAAATCAACTGTCGTTGCAAATATTATCTGTGTCTAAATCCTAGAAAACCAACTGTCGTTGCAAAATCAGATTAATTTAGAATAAGCATTAGGTTCAGGTTCGATTTGTTTACAAAGATTCAAAGCCAACTGTCGTTGTGAATCGAATCTTTGCTCACCTATGATTCAGTTCCAGTTATTCAATAATAATGTTGTATCTATTAAACAACCTAAAATATCTAACATAAGGTGATCAATCTATAATCATTGTTAATGCAATCAAGATACAAAATTAAATATGATGCAATCCCAATAGTAAATAAATCCTAACAATTTTTCATCATCCTTTGAAAACCCTAAAACCTAACTAGTTAATTACTCAGACATGATGAAAGATGCAAACATGATTTCTGAATAATACTTTATTAAAAGAAAGAGAATGATACAAAGATCTAAACCGATTGGAAACGAAGAACAGATCTATGAAGTATCTCTTGCTAAAATCTCTAAGTAAAATAAAGCTTAGCCTAAACAATGACTTAAGATAAGTATATATAGGGTACAAAAACGATTTGGGGCAGAACTGCAAACATCTGGAACTTCTGGGGCAAAAACTGGAAATCTTCCGAATTAATGTTCTGGTCCGAAACTTGGTCGTGTCGAGCGACATGATATGTGCGTCGCTCGACAGGTTTATTTTCCTCGTGTCGATCGATATGGTATCAGTGTCGATCGACAGTCTATCTAAATTTCAACTCCGCACTTGTGTCTTTGACTGCTCATTCCACAATGCTCCAAAATGTTCCAGTAAACACCAGTAATGCTCCGAACGTCCAAGTACCTAATAAGAAAACCAAAGACTCAAAAAACACTAAAAAGACTCAAGAAAACAGACTTATATCATGGCTTAGAAACCGTAAAAACCATGATATATCAACTTCCCATACTTAGATTTTTGCTTGTCCCTAAGCAAAACAGTTGTACTCACCCCTTTCGGAACCACATACGTCATAGTCAATATCTGATAATACTTCGATGTATCCCTAGAAGCTTAGCAGTCCCCCAGATTGATTCCAAACCCCTTAGAGAAACTCAGACTCTTCGTTGCAAACCCCTTTCATTTATTTAGGTGCGGTCTCATCAAGAGAATATCGATCGCATAACTTTATAGATTCTTTCCCTTTCTTAGACACTTTTCTGCACTGCTTCCTTTCTCGTTTCCCTTTGTTTATTCTGTCCATTTGCATGGTTTCATAGGATTCAACCTATCACTATGTTTGCTTAGAATAGCGCTCATTATTATTATTTCTTGTGAGAAGACAGGGTCACGAGGCGGAGAACTTTTGTTTCTCTACACCGCAGTCCTAGGTGACTTTCTAATCAAGCTTCCAGAGGAGGTGGTCGCTAAAGAGAGTCTGAGCCTAGTCTGGCAGCTTCATGTCGATGGGTCGTTATCCCATACTGGCTCAGGAGTCGAGATTCGCTTAACATACCAACTGGCGAAATACTGGAGCAGTCATTCCGCCTAGGCTTCTGAGCGTCAAACAACGAGGCAGAGTATGGGGCCCTTGTATCAAGAATGAGACTTGCCCATGCACTTAAACTCGATTATATTCATGCATTTTGCGATAGCCAGTTGGTTGCAAACCATTTCAGCGGAGAATACGCTACAAAGGACGAGCGAATGGAAGCATACCTTAAAATTGTCTAGGATTTGGCCACACAGTTTATAGAATTCACACTTACTCAGAGGAGGTAACACTCTCGCTAATGCCCTCGCAGTTCTCACCACAACCTGCGACCCTAATTTGATATGAATCTTCCCAGTGAAGTTTATTGAACATCCAAGTATTCCAATTCCAAAAGCGGTTAACGTCTTGACTCGATCTCAAGCAGCCAAGAAGGCTAAGGATAAAGCCACTGCAACAACTTCTGAGGAAAATGCCGATGACACAACGGTCTGGGAAGCAACAGAAAACACTCCGATGAGCGAGGAAAAAAAGAGCAAGCCTCTATTTGACGGACGACGAGAATCAGATTATGGGGAGGACGTAGAAAATGACCCGGTCAATCCCTGCGAGGTTGGACCCATCAGTCCTTTGACTTCGCCTCAAATCGACCATAAGGTGGTTGCCATGCACGAAGATTCCCACTCCCTGTCAGACAAAGTCGATGGCAACGCTAATCCCTCTGAGGCAAACGAAGCAACTGTAAAAGAAGAAGATTTGCCTGAATCGGAATATGGTTGCGATATGCGCTGGCTTGAGAACATTCACATATACGTTTACGACGGCCCAAAACCAAGTAATAAATGGGCGGCTCGTAAGCTAAGAGCCCAAGCCGCCAGATACATTCTATTAGATGGAAATGTGTTCAAGTGGAGCTTGTCACAACTACTATTAATCTCCGTCGAAGGAAAAGAATCTCGCTAAATCATGGAAGAAGTTCACAGCGGCTCTTGCGACAATCATTCTAGAGGACGAGCACAAGCACTAAAGATCAAGCGCCGTGGATACTATTGGCCGACGATGATCAAAGATTGCGTGAAGTTTTCAACCAAGTGTGATAAGTGTCAACGCCACGCTCCGAAGATCCATCAGCCAACGGAGATGCTCTCTTTGATCACCTCTCCTTACCCATTTATGAGATGGGGTATGGATATTGTTGGCCCTCTGCACCCTTCAAGACAGCAACAATGGCTTCTTGTGCTCACATACTACTTCTCAAAGTGGGTTGAGGCAGAAGCTTTCACATCTCTATAAAAGATGCGCAAGTGGAGCACTTTATAAGGAAAAACATCATCTGCACATGGTGTTCTTTACGAGATCATCACAGAAAATGGATCCCAGTTTATAACGGGACATTTCGAAGGTTTATGTGCAAAATAGAAGATACATCTTAACAAGTCTATTCCGCGGCGTCCACATGGTAATGGCTTAGCAGAAGCGCCTCGACGAGAAGAAGGACTGCTGGGCCGACGAGCTAGATGATGTCATCTGGTCTTACCGCACTAAACCTAAAAAGGTCACCGGAGAAACACCATTTGACCTAGTGTACGGAACAGAGTGCGTCATCCCAGTCGAAGTATAATTTCCAGGAGTGCGATGTTCGCTACTCTCATAAAAAGAAGAAGTCAACTGTATCCTCTTACTTGACGAGTTGGACCTCATCAGCAAACGCCACGACCAACCATTGACCTGGTTTACCAACTTCCAACATTAAGCAGCAAAGCACTATAACTCTAAGATACGAATCGAACACTTTTACGAAGGTGACTTGGTCCTTCGAGAAGTCTTCCAGAACACGGCAGAGCATAATGCTCATAAACTCGGTGCCACCTGGGAAGGGCCTTACAAAGTTACTAAGGTGGTTAGACCAGGCGTGTACGAAATCACCACCATGGCAGCCACTCCCATTCTCAGATCCTGGAACGCAACTCACCTAAAGAAGTACTATCACTAATTATTTCACTTTAACTACAAGGCGGCTTGATCCCTGCAATCATATACTACCACGTCTCTCACTTGGTTTTTTCTGCAAGAAAAAATCAAAAAAAGCAAACTTAGCTAAATAGTTTTGCTTATAATACACTCTTAACAAAAACAAACTTCTTCGCAAACAATCTTTGTTCAAATCCTCTGCGGATAACATAAGTCTTAACAGAAACAGACACTACACCTCACTACTGTCCACAACGACGGTCTACTTTGTAAACTTCACATCTGACTATTACATCCTTAGCAGAGATATACCTAATATTTTACCTATTTTACTACCTATTTAAAAGCATTTCCTACGTATTTCAATAAGGTTTTACACCAAAGAGGTAGTTTTTCCTCGTATTTATACAGGGAAAATCATCAAAATGGAGCAAAAAGAGCATAAAGAGGTCTATTCTAAGCTACAACAAGTTTATCAAGCCAAATACGTAGTCCAAGCCACGAAATTCTCAAGATATCACACTTTGCCAATTTGTACAGAAGCGATGAGCCCGAAGTTTTGCTACGAACGGACAACCAAATCAACTTGACTTTTGATGAACGATGGCTACATTTAAATCTATTTGAGTCAGGTTTCTAATGAAGTTTAAATTATCTTATTTGGAGCTGTGAGCTAGAAGATACGCTGGATTTACTAAAGATATGTCAAACTGCCTCGAAGATGAAGAAGGTGCATCATGAAGTCAAACGTTGATGGACCTTAAGGCCAATATTCCTGACCATTCTTAGCCCAAATTGGAGTCTTTTTGAAGCCTATCACGAGCCTTGGAGAGGAGGTCGATTGGACTTATGAAGATAAGGCAGTTTCGACCAAAAAGACGTTTTTGCCCATTGAGAACCCTAGGAGACCTTAGCACTATAAATACTTGTTTTTAGCCTCTTGTTTAGGGTGTGCCAAAATTTATAAACACTTTTCACCTATAGAAAACAGCAGCCACGCCTCCTTTGGAGGATTGATCATAGAGTTTGTTTTAGGAGCTTTGGTGGATGATATCGCTTTGTACTTCGCTATAGAGAAGAATCTTCTTATCCCTACTCTTTTAGTAAAGTTTATCATCATGTTTTCTTCTATCTCTTGTTGTTTTTCGTCCACCATGTCCGAATAATTCACTTGTTAGGTTTTAGGTTTTCAATGAGTTTCATAATTCGATAATTGATTGATGATTGTTTAGGGATAATAATAGAATCTTCATCTTTACTTGTACTATATGCATAATTACTTTACCGCGCATTTAGCGATTTGATCTTAGGTTGATATAAATTCCAAAAGCTTTTATATTAACTGGAACTAGTATTTGATGAGCCAAGCGTCTTAACATTCCAAAAGTTTAGTTAAGGAGTTCGGTGAACAATATCATAACCCGTACTTTTCTTGCATATTTTCACCTTGTAATAACCACGCAAAAGCCGAGTCTATTAGGGTGATAAAATATAGTAGTCGGAGCCACAAAAGTGGAATGATTATACATTTGTGTTATGAGTTCTAGATGGTGCGGTATATCCTAAGATCCCTAGATTAAATAAATCATTATTGTTTCATGATTCTCTGCGATTTCCTAAGTCCTAACGCTTTTCTCTTATTGATTTCAGTTTACTTAATATTTTCATCTGTGTTAATTCACAATCACCCAAAACGAGAAACATATTTTATTCTAGCTTTATTTTATTCAGTACAATTCATAGTGTGGTTAACAAGTCCTCGTGGAATTCGATCCCTTATCTATATTAATTGTGATTGTTGTGCACTTGCAGGAAGTTGGATTAAGTGGTAAAACTTAACCCACCATCAAGTTTTTGGAGCCGTTGTCGGGGACTTGGAAGAACATCACCTTCGAATTTTTGACTAAAATCCAGTCTAGAACGCTTTTTATTTTTCAGATTTTCTTTTATTTTCTTTTCAATTTCGTTTTTTGTTTTCTTTTATTTCAATTTCTAACGCTTTTTTTCCTCTTTCTTTCTACGTGTGTTTCAAGAGTTTATGCCTAGCACTAGACTTTCTAACAAGAAAAATCTAGTAGAACCTAAGCAAGAAATCAACAAGCTTGAACGCACACTAAGAAGACTTCGACAACAAAAGATGGCCGATTTACAAAATCAACCCGACAAAGAGAGAGAGCTCGCTGCCCTAGAGAGAAGAAACCTTGATGAAAATCAGCCCCTACGTGGCCATAACAATCAACCTGCCCGAGACGGAGAAGATGACCTTCCACAGGAAGGAATTCAACACCAACCTCGCGTAGAAGATCAACATCTCGTACCACCTAGAGATTTGAGGAACCAACAGCCACCTCAACACTTGAATCATCATGGAGACCCAAATTTACAACATCCTCTTCACCAAAGGCAAGTTCAACTCATTCAACTTCGCCAACACCAAACTATCGGAAACATAGACTCCTCCGACGCTTTCTTCTTGGAGAGGAATCCAATTCATCCACCACCACCTCAAAGGAATGATTTCGAGATCAAGCCTCAAATCATTGCCTTGGTAAAACAAAATCAATTCCATGGACTCCCATCCGAGCATCCCTTAGACTATATTGACACATTTGAATAGATTTGCAGTACAACTTGAGCCAACGAGTTCCTCCCTACTACTTGAAGTGCAAGCTCTTTTCATTTTCTCTAAATGATAAGGCTCTAAGATGGATGAAGTCTTTGCCACCACAATCCATTACTACTTGGGACAAATACAAAGGTGCCTTCTTGAACCAATTCTACACTAAGCAAAGATTGAATTCTATAAGGAATAAGATCTCAAGTTTCAAGCAAGGAGCAACCGAATCATTCTTCGAAGCTCTTGAACGTTTCAAGGAATACACTAGAGATTTTCCTAATCACGGTTTCACCGAAGGAAACTTGTGGAACACTTTCTACAATGGAATAGACTACAAGCACCAAACTTCTTTGAATGCCGCGAGTAACGGAGATTTCATGACTAGGCTTGTACCAGAAGCTAAGCTATTGATTGAGAACTTCGCTGCAAGTGACGCTAACTCATGTCAAGACTACAATAGGACCATCAACACCACACGATCGTCATCCGAATCTTCACAAATCGCCAAACTCAAGAGTATGATGTCACAACTACTCAAGAGCTAACGAAGAGTTCATGCCATAGAAGATGTCGTGGGACCTAATTATGATCCTAACTTGGAGTTTATTGGGGATAGAGCAGAGGAAAATCAAGAGGAAGTAAACTACATAGGAGGAAATTTCGGAAACCGAGGTTACAACAACAATTACCGGCCGAACCAAAATCTGTCCTACCAAAGCAACAATGTTGAGAACCCTCAAGATCAAGTCTATCTGAAGAAAAACTACAACAAAGGAGCTTAATACCCTCCTAAGCAACCGTTATACCCTATGGGTGTTTACCAAACTAAGCAACCAGTCGTATTTCCTTGAACTGAAGCCCCATTTAACTCGGATGCAAAGAGTTCAAGAATCAAGTTCTAGAAGTGGTGAGCCAAACCAAAAAGGAGTTATCTCAAATGATAGAAGTAGCTTATAAGGATCTCAACACCAAGTGTGAGTCTCTTGCTACTCACCTTTCCAAGACAGATGTCAAAGTAACACAACTTACCGAAGCAAATCGGAAACAACCCAAGGAAAAAGAAGAACTATTCGCTAACATGGTATCTATCAAGTAAGATGAAATCGTGAGTGCATCAAGATCTATTGAAGACAAAGCTGTAGTGACTTTGAAACCAGTAGAGGAGCGTTTACACGATGAGTCTAGAAGATCATACAAGATAAGAGTTAGAAGCATCCCTTTGGAAAAGGTCGATAATCCGGGAAAGTTTTCTATACCATGCTCCATCAATGGGATTGAAGTCTTCGATTGCATATGTGACACGGGAGCTAGTGTCAATGTGATGTCCTTGGCCGTAGCAAAAGAGCTCGGTTTCTCTAAGTTCCAAACATCCAAGGTATGCATCGAATATACGGATTTATCATCTTCTATTCCCTTTTGGAGTATTAGAGAATGTGATGCTCAAGATTAGAGAAAGAGATGTCCCCACTGATTTCCAAGTCTTGGAAATGAACACCAAAAAGATGAAGCCCTTGATACTTGGCCTTTTGTTTTTAGCAACAACCGGAGCCGTCATCGATTTCCCGAACCGGAGAATTAGCCTCACCATGATCAACAAGCAATTCTTCTACTATGCTATGAAGGTTGCTAGTGTATCAAACTCGATGGGAATGAAGGTTATCAAACCGACTAAGGACCCCAGAGACGCTAAGCAAGGAAGTCCCCAAGCTAGAAAGGAAGATCTCCACGTTAAAACCTTTGAGAAATTAACTAAGGAGAAGCAAAGGAACGCCTGCAAGAGAATAAATGTCATAGTAACCACTATGGAAGTTCCGAGAGGTACAAATTCATCCATGAACCAGCCACGATAATCAAGATACTTGTGCCAAGTAAAGACGAGCCAAACGATGTGGAAACCATTCAAAGGAAGCTTGAGAACACTTTGAAACTCTTCCCCATGAGCATCGTCATTGATCTTGATGATGGAGATCCGTCAAAGACCACTAAAGAAGTCGAGGACCCAGAGATTAAGGAACCTAAAGGAACCACAATTCTTTTAGTGGAATCATCACAAGGAGCTGAGCTAATTGACTTTAAACAAGCGCTTTGTGGGAGGCAACCCGTATTTTTAATTATGCTTAATTTAGTTTTTAAATTCTGATTTCTAAGTTTTCATAAGTTTTAAAATTTTTACTAATAATTTTTATTTAGGACTTTGTATGATTTTTCAAAAAAAAAAAATTATATATAAACATAGGTGTGCCGGACCGGTCCAAGACACCGGACCGAGGCACCGGTCACGTGGTCTCGACCGGTGCCGAGTGATCTGCGTCATGGCCGATCTGCGGTCAGAGGCACGACCCGCAGGATGATAACGCCATGACCCCGGACCGAGGCACCAATCCGCATCCATGTCTGGTGCAAGGGAGAAGGACACGTCCCGCGGATCCAGACCCTGGACATGGGATATCGCATGGTGCCGTGTGTGTCCGTCCCTTGACCCGCCTCCACGAGCGCCCCATGTCCTGTACCCGCCTCGTCCATCCCGCGTGCCCATCCCGAGAAGCACCAGGCCCCGGAGGCTGGCACCGGTCACGTGGTTTTGACCGGTGTTGGGCCAATCACGCGTACCGACCCGCATCCTGGTACTGCAGTCCCGCGTCCAACATCCTACCCATCCCGTGGCATATCCCTTATGCCGACCCGCACCTCACGGTAAGTCCGGTCCGGGTAAGTCATTTTTTGGTTTATTTTAATTTTCCTAAACCGGTTTCTAAACCATTTTTAACCGAAATTGAACCAAAATTTACATAAAAATAGGATTTTTAAAGGATTTTTAGGATTCTTTTGTCTCATATTATTAAAACATCATCACCTATCTTTCTCTTCCAAGTGTTCAAGCCCAAGAACCCTAATAACCAAATTTTGGGGTTTTTGCTTAATTCACTTAAATTTGACTAGAAATTGATTAGGATTTCAATTCCTATTTTCATTATCTCCTAAACCAAGGTATGTGTTCTTATAAACCATCTCTTTGTCTAAATCTCAAGTTTATGGATATTTCTAAATTCTCAAATTCGACACTTAATTTGTTTAGGTTGTTATAGAATTCATTAGAGAACTTGTTTAGACATTGAGAAGTGCATCATTCAATGTTTTATTTCATGATCATTACCATTATGCATCTATTCATAAAAATTGATTTGTTGGGTCTATCAATTGAATCCGAATATAGGTGTTTCTAATGGTTATAATGCATTCATTGAATTGGGTTTTTCATATATACATAGCATTGCCTTGAAATTTGACACATTCTAGCTTTAATTGCGAAAATTTTCAAATTTTTGCAAGTAATCGTTAATCCAAAAAATTATGATTTAAATTGAGAAAATTATTTGGTCTTGGATTGGCATTATTTTATGTTTCTATTGTCTTGATGTGCTTTTGTTACATTAAATTCTCATTAGAAGCATTTCTTTTGGAATTTTTGATTTTCAAGACCGTAACATACTTTTCGAGATTTTTCTTTTGTAATGATCCCAATGGAAGAAAAGGCTATCACAAGGAGGTCTACTAGGGTCCCTAGACCGAAGGAACAACCTGTCATCATTGGATAACGAGAGCCTCAGGCTCCACGTTGTTCAGTTTCAAGAAAATCTTCAAAATCGACAAAGAAGAATGAAAAGGATCTTTTGAGGGAAGATGATGAAGAATTGGATTACCAACTTCGAGACAAAGATGACGAGGACACGAATGAGCCAATGAGATTTGTGGAGGTCACACAAACCATTGTGCCAAAACCGGTTCTTCCACCAAAGAAACAACGGAAATCGAAGACTACGTCGAACACCGGTGTATCCTGAAAGACGAGCGTTGTTATGAAAAACGCTGGACCCAAAATCCAAGCTAACGTGGACTACGTTACACACCTCAAACAGTTTGTCTGGCCCCAAACGCCCACCATAGATTTTGAGACTCTTGATTTACTCGGAATTCGACTCGACGTTGAATGGTATCTTGGAAAACTAGGCCTAGCAAGTTTGTCTCTCTCTCACACCCCACTTATGAAGAGATAGCAAGAGAGTTTCTCGCTACCGTGACACTAGTCTATCTAAGAGGCAAGAAGACTATAGCTAAAAAAGGTATTTTGGAGTTTACGGTAAGGAAATTATCATTCTCTTTAACCATTGAGGATATTTGCGACATTTTGGGATTCAAGTGCTTGGAGAAAATAAAGTACACCGTTAGAGGCACACATTACGACGAATGGATGAATTTTGCTAATGAGAGACTTGTCCCGGGAATTTCAAAGGCGGCCAAAATCACACATCCGGCGATTCGTTATGTGCATGCGCTCATCGCGCAACTTATTTATAGTAGTAAGAAGCATGGAACGATAAAGTTTGATGAGTTTTCATTGCTTATAGGACCGTTTATGGAGAATCATGAGAAGGCAAATCTCGGTTCTCTTTTGGCGAAGCAATTAGTCGCGGTTAAGTATGAATGTACAAAGGAGAGGTTAGTAAAGAACCCACTGTGAAAGCGTAATCACCGTGATTTTAGAGGCTTGTGGATTCAACTTAGGTGGAGAACGTCACTTAACCGGAGAGAACAAACTCGATCTTCTTGGGCTTCAAAGGAAATTCTTCATATGCGGATGGTACGACAAATCTACGACCTTTGGTTATCTTTTCACGCCACCATATTCGGAAGAGGAGAAGTGCTTTTTCTCCCCTACAAGGATTTAGCGGACTTGAGTGATGGAGTTCTTTACTTCAATCCTCCACACACTCAATGGTATCCACGACTTCCCGGTTGTCCCCTTGTAGGCGTTGCACAACTCTACACCGCACAAGCTCTAATGAGGAACAAGGAGAATGCACATAGAGATCGTGTAGCCACTGATTTTTGTTCCCCTACCTCCCACACGCAATGCCAAACCCTCCACTCTACTTCCAGAATTAACCAAGAGTCCACCGAATGGTTCAACACTAGTCTACATGAAGAAAAGGAGAAGAGAGTAGCTCTTGAAGCTAAGGTCTCCAAGCAAGGGAAATTGATATCTACACTTGTTAAAGTGGTCAAAAAGACGATCCCTCACCTATTCAAAAAATTAAACAAGCACCGCACCGAGACTTCTACCTATCACGAGTATGATAGTTTATCACTTATTTCGAGTTTTGATTGCGATGAAGATGGAGCAAACGACGCCATTAGCAATCATCACCACGAGTGGATAGCCCATGAGACCCACAGCCAATCCACACCACAACTAGATGCCCATTCCGGCCATACGGAGATAGTAGATCTCGGATCCGACATCGAACACTTTCCCGCCGAAGTTCCAGACACTCCGGAGTCACTTTCGCCTACCTTCTAGCCAGGTGTCTCAACTATTATCTATCGTTTTTTATTTTAGTTTATTTTATTTTTCTTGAGTCAAATTTCTCCCATTTGTAACTTATTTTCACTCAGGGACGGTGTGAATTAAGTTTGGGGGGGATTCATCGTACTAATGTCTTTTCTTTTTCTATTCTTATGTTTTTTATTTTCTATACGATTTTATTCGAGTTTCATTGAGTCCAAACACTATGTTTTGGAGCATAAACAATTTCAGGAATGTATGCTTAGATGTTATGATTCAGTGATTTATCACCAGATGAGTTCAGGAAAGCTGATTCAGAAATCTTCATGACCGGACTCGCCCCATCAAATATCGGTTTTATCTCATGGATACTAATATGATTTTGACTCTATTTACACTAACCATTTACTGTTTCTCATCAAGGAGTTAGACCTAGAAATGTATCATACGTTCAAGACGCTTTTTCCCCATTTCTTACCAATCTCCGTATCTTGAACGGCCAGCTCATTTATAGTTGGTACCACACCCACACCCTAAATCTTTCTTTCAGACCTCATGCCTTCTTTTCATGACCCATATGCAGATATGTGTAAAAACGTCAGAGAGAAAGAGGATCGACGCATTTCTAACCGTAAGAGATGCGGCGATTACAAAATTTGGTGGAGTACAATGAAGTAATTCAAGAGAGCATGGCAAACACTTGGGATCAGTAACAATGGTAGAAATTTCGTGCTTTTATCTAGACTCATTCTTGAAGACCGTTTTTCCCCGCTCTTCCAAAAAAAAAATAATAATAATAATAAAAATAAATTTTAAGGGGAAAGGAAAATGTGTCCATAAAAGAGTCTAAGGCCGAAGAAACATCCCAAAGGAGCAACACGGAGAAGTGTGGAGAATGGAGCAATTTTAAAAGAAATTGGCGATTTCCAGAGAAAAATCTAAGTATTGGGGAAAAAGGCATCGAAGTGGTTAGGATTGTGAACTTCAATAGGTCGTTCTCTCTTGTGATTTTGCATAATATCGCGCAATCCCAGAGAATATAGTAACCCTAAACACTTATTAGCCTCACCAATTAAACTAGCCTTTCTAGTCCTAGCTGTTTGCCTAACGATTCATTGATGAGAAACTCCACACTTAAAGTCAATTGAAAGTGTCGTTGAAACTTGGTAGAATTGTCATTTAAGTATGGAATAGGCTGCGAAAGTCATGGATGGCGTATGGAAAGGATGCCCTCGGACCGATAGCGAATCATAGCACCAACGCTATGTTTATCAGAGATTGTAAGTTCCATTTTCAAACCTTTTTTCTATTCTTGAATTTTGCTTGGAGACAAGCAAGGTTTTAGTCTGGGAGAGTTGATATACCTAATATTTTACCTATTTTACTACCTATTTTAAAGCATTTCCTAAGTATTTTAATAAGGTGTTACACCAAAGATGTAGTTTTTCCTCGTATTTGTAGTTTTAAAGTGTTAACAGGGAAAATCATCAAAATGGAGCAAAAAGAGCATAAAGAGGTGTATTCTAAGCTACAGCAAGTTTATCAAGCCAAAGACTTAGTCCAAGCCACGAAATTCTCAAGATATCACACTTTGCCAATTTGGGCAGAAGCGAGGAGCCCGACGTTTTGCTACGAACGGATAACCAAATCAACTTGGATTTTGATGAACAATGGCTACATTTCTCTTTGAGTTAGCTTTCTAATTCAGTTGAAATTATCTAATTTAGAGCTGTTATCTAGAAGATACGCTGGATTTACTGAATACATGTCAAACTGCCTCGAAGATGAAGAAAGTGCAGAATGAAACCAAACGTTGATGGACCTTAAGGCCGATGTTCCTGACCATTCCTAGCCCAAATTGGAGTCTTACTGACGCCAATCACAAGCCTTGGAGAGGAGGTCGTTTGGACTTATGAAGATAAGGCAATTTTGACCGAAAAGACGTTTTGCCCATGGAGAACTGGTGTGAGTGAGTTTTAACCCAAAATAAAGCTGCAAGTGCACAGACAATCGCAGTAGTATAAAGGGTATCGAATCCACAGAGACCAAGGTTACACTATGAAATTATAGATTTTAATTTAAAGCTAAGATAAAATATGGGTTTTTGATTGTAAAGAAACAATGAACGAAACAACAAATTAAACGATATGAAATTCAATTTAAACAAGCACTAGATCAAGGTCATTCGCCGGTGATTTCGGACTAAGGACTGAGCTACTATTCAGGAACTAATGCAATTCGGTCTAGAACTCAAACATAAAGATAATATTGCCCCACTGTCGTGATGTATCAATATCTTTGTCTAACAACCTAAATGCCTAAACTGTCGTTTGAATTCAGAGATGTTGACAAGCATTAGCGAATGGGTTCAATTTGTTCACAATTGATGGTAACAATCAACTGTCATTGGTTACACACCAATTGCTCACCAATGGTTTATCTAGCAACCTAGAGCAATGTCGTGAATAAGTTAAATCCTGAAATCATAGACTAGGCGGCCACGCTAGCCTAAGCATTACGAATCACAATTGATGAAGACATGATAATCTATCCTATTTGGCTCAGTCACTAATCAATCCTAAATCACCATTGAAATCCCTTAATCTAGCTATGAGACTACTCGAACATGGAGAATAAAAACGCAGCAATACAATCAAGAGAATTCATAATATAAAAGAGAATAGGGATTAGAATTCTTCTCAATAGATATTGTGGAATGATTCTCCAAAGGTTACAAGCAATCCAAAAGCAAAGTAGAACAATAGAAAAGAGTCTCCAAAGACTTGGAACAAACGTGGCTGGGTTTTAGAATTTTTTTTTTTCAGCCAATTTTTCAGAGATGGCTACCTCTTATTTATAGTTAATTTTAGGTTAAAATCGGATCTGGGGACCGGACCGGTCGGTCCGGTCATGGGACCGGTCGGTCTCATCTTCGAGTCTTCAAGTCTTCGGGTGAGGGACCGGTCGGTCCGGTAATGGGACCGGTCGGTCCCGATTCCAGGAGCTTTGGCTTTGGTTCTTCAAGTACGGACCGGTCGGTCTCCACCTTGGACCGGTCGGTCTTCACAGCATCTGGACCGGTCGGTCCAATGGTTGGACTGACCGGTCCTGTTTCCAGGGGCCTTTGATCTTTGAGTCTTTGGGTGAGCAGGTGCTCGGAACAGACAGAGCAGGTGCTCGGTTAGGGACAATCGCCTTTTTGCTCCGAATTCTTCTCTTTTGCTCCAATGATCCCAAATAACTCCAATCCATGCTTGAGAGCCTCCTAGGACCTGAAAAGACACCAAAAGAATTAGAAAGTATCGAGAACAAATAGAAAACGACACGTAAAAGAGACCAAAATACTAATATATCAACTCTCCCGGACTTAGATCTTTGTTTGTCCTCAAACAAAACAAGATCAAGAACAGAAAAGTGTCTGAAGATCACATGGAATTCACTCGCTTGTTGGAAAAATCTTCGGACTTCATACTTTCATCACTTGGCCTTAGAACATGTACCACGATCTAACCTTATTCACTCACAACTCAGCAAAACTTCGGGATCCTCAATATCATCTCTTAATCAATTAATGAAAGTGAAAGTACAGTGATCTTACCTCATCATCCCTTGGCTACTTGGGCATATTGCTTTGAATTTTTTTTAATGGGACGAATCTCCATGAGATCGCAAAGGATACACGGGTTTACGCATAGTCCCTTGGGTCACTTTGATCCTTTTAGTTTCCCTTACAACATGCTCTCCTGAGGTCACTAAAGATATACGGGTTTACGCATAGTCCTCAGGGTCACTCGGGCATGTTGCTTTGAATAAAGAGAGGAGAGTTAAAGAGTATACTAGATGGAGAGTTGCGGTGTCTTACATGGTTCGAAAAAGTCTTGCCCAATGAACGTCAAACCCCTGAGAAGGAAATTAAAGGTCAAGATTAGATACCAAATAAATTTGAGATGACATTGGATCAACCTAATTCCGATAAGTGTGGGAATGTTTCAACCATCCATACCCTTTCCGAAACTGAACTTTGGCCATGCTGTGAGTCATGCAAGTAATCCTTAGTCCGAAAATAGATCCAATAGATCAAGTTCATAATTCCATTTCCAAACAGCCTCTTATTGACTCGATAAACTCAAAAGCAGACTCAATAAAAACTAAAATCAAAAGCAGACACAATAACAAGACCGCTCCCCCGAACTTAAATTACACCGTCTCCGGTGTGAAAAAGTTCAAGAGATTGGCGACACAATAAAAACAAAACACGGATAAGACAATGATGATAGAAGAGTAAGAAAAATATCACCGAGTAGAAGCATCATCGTCATCGTTGAGCAGGTGCTCGCTCCTAATTGCTGGGGTGCTCGGCGAAATTTCCCCCCCTTTTTTTTTTTTATATATATATGAAAAATCTTGAAAACTTACGCTGAAATTCAAAGTTAGTAATAAAAGAAATTAAATTGAAATAGTTAGGAAACGTACCGGTGGGTTGCCTCCCACCAAGCTCTTGTTTTAAGTCGTTAGCTCGACTTTGTAGACCATCTAGGCTCAAGGAGGGTCAAACTCACCTCCTTTAGTGTCCAGCAACACTATGTCCTCATGTGGTCTCACTTTCTTGATTGTGAACGGACCAGGCCATTTCTTGTCTTTAATCTTTCGGAACCTGAATAACCATCTAAGACATGCTGGGAGGGTCTTCAACTCAAGCTTTGGAGCTTTCAGCGTACTCCAAGAACCATGAACAATATATTTTTCGGGGGCAGGTGCTCGCTGTTCGGGAGCAGGTGCTCGCTGTTCGGGAGCAGGTGCTCGCTGGGATGCTCGTTGACCCTCGATTTTTGTGCCCTCTCCCAGACTCAGAAATTCAGCTCCCTTCTCCACTTTGATGTTAGAATCCATAAACTTAACAAATCCTTGGGTGTCTTCACTCAGAAAACCGTGTTCACCCTCACTTTTTGGTAATGCGACTTCAAGCGGATTACTTGCTACAATCTCTTCAACCTCATTTCTCGACATCTCTATTCCATCGTGAATTACAAAAGCCTGTCCATCAATCATCGGTTTCTTGAGAAGTTTGCTCATCTCAAACCGAACTACCTTGTCTCCTAGACGGAGGTCCACTATGCCTTCTTCGACATCAATGATAGCACGTGATGTATGTAAGAATGCTCAAGCACAAAATCAGCTGGGATTAAGGATTCCCCAATTCGGACATGCAAATCTTTAATAACACCTACCGGAAGCTTTTTAGATCCATCCGCAAAAACCAACGAAATCTTGGTAGGTCTGAACTTGGTGAAGCCCAAGCGCTTAGCCACAGAATATGGCATCAAATTAACGCTGCTTCCCAAGTCACACAACGAACAAGCAAATATGGAAGGCCTTATCTTCACGGAGATCACAAACCTTCCCGGATCACCTTTCTTTGTTAACACCTTATTCTGAAGTACGGCACTACACTCCTTAGAAACCATCATCACACTCTCCTCTTCAAAAATCTTACCAGCAACCAATTCCTTCGTGTACCTCTTGTGTGATGGTATCATTGGCACGGCATCAACCAAAGGGAGCTTCACCGTCAAATCTTCTAGCACCTCCTTACACTCAACAACCTCCAAATCCTTCATAGATTTCTCAGGGGGTACTGGGTAAGGCACCCTTGGTACATAAACTCGCTCAGGGTAAGGCACACTTGGTACATAAACTCGCTCAGGCAAAGTTCTTGAAATTTTTGTGGGAGCACCCTGTGCGAGCAGGTGCTCGCTGGCATAGAGCGGGTGCTCGGAAAAAAATTTCGCAGCATTGATACGGGCTGAATCCTGAGGTATCCCTAAGCTTGATCCAATCTCCTTATGCATATCCTTCTCAGAAAGATCATCCTCTTGAGCCTGGTGCTCGGTAACCTTCTCCTTAGCCTTAACGTGGAATCTTGTGATTGTAGGCGGTACCAACAACTACCCACTCCTCAACTCAATAGCATTTACCTGATATTGCTTCCTAGGATTAACCTCACCATGTCCTGGAAGAGACCCAGCTGGTCTCTTAATAGCTTCGGCAGTTTGAGCTACTTGAGTATCCAATTTCTTCACATGCGCGGTAACAGCCTCATACTTTGCATTCAGATAATTGTACATGTGATCTACCTTGGCGCTAATCTCAGTGTATGCCTTCAGCTGGTTAACCATCATTTGCTGCATGAGACTCTTCAACTCATCCTGAGATGTAGGCGCGGAAGTATCTTGTTGTGGTGCGGCGAATTGTTGTTGGTTCCCTCTTTGGAAACGAGTCTGATTCTGGTTAGGGATAAACAGATTCCCTTGAGTGTTGCTGGAGTAAAACTTCTGATATCCCTGACCTTGTGGGCTATGATTCATACCTCCTTGTTGCGGATAGACTTGGTCTTGCGGGTTCTCGACATTAGTGCTTCGGTAGGAGAGGTTGGGGTGGTTCTGATAATTGGGGTTGAACCCACGGTTCTGGTTTCCTTGACCACTCACAAAGTTAACCTCCCGTATCCAAGCATCTTCATCATCTTCAAACTCTTGAGAAATATGCGCAGCCCCATTCTCTTCCACATACTTAACCGGTCTTCGACTCTTGCGTAGAAGCAAATTCACCTTCGCCGTCAGCTCATCAATCTTCCGAGTGTCCACACTATTGACTGTCTTAGACCTATCATACTCAGGAGCCTTGTTGCTAGAGATTGAAGCAAGGTTTTCAATCAGCTCAAAAGCACCATCTCTAGTCTTGGTCATGAAGTTTCCATTACTCGCAGCATTTAGGGCATTCCGATAATCCCATCCAACTCCATTATAAAATATTCCCAGAATCTGTTCATCCTTGAAACCATGATGAGGACACTCCCTATGGTACTCCTTCAGTATTTCCCAAGCTTCACAGAAAGCTTCACCAGAATGTTGTTGAAAAGACAAAATCTTGTTCCTCATAGATGTTGTCTTGGACTTGGTGTAGAAATGGTCCAAGAACGCGGCTCTAACCTCATCCCATGTCTTCAAAGAACCAGCTGGCAATGACTTTAACCATCTAAGAGCCTTGTCCGAGAGTGAGAACGGGAATAGCTTGCACTTCAAGAACTCGCTCGATACTCCATTAGACCTTGTAGTGCTGCAAATTTCTTTGAAGTTCTCGATGTGATCCATCGGTATCTCAGCCGGTAATCCATGGAATAGATGTTGTTTAACCAGCGATATCATCTGTGGTTTGATCTCGAAATCTTGCCTCTGAATTGCTGGAGAGACAATTGTCGAACGGTTCTGATAGTAAGCATGGGGATTGTTCATATCCCCTATGGCTCTTTGATGCTCACGCGCACGCTGTTGCTGCAATATTTGAGCCATTAGCTCCCACAATCGCTGCAGCTCAGCTGCCATATCGTTGTCGCCTTGTGCGCCCATGTCGGCTGATTAGGCTTATCGTTCCTGAAACACACGCAAAAGAAAATAAAAATAAAAACGGAATTAGCAAAATTCTCAGACTATAAATAAAATCAAATCTCAAAGGAAACGCAATTGGTCCCCGGCAACGGCGCCAAAAACTTGGTGTGAGTAAGTTTTAACCCAAAATAAAGCTGCAAGTGCACACACAATCGCATGTGAGTAAGTTTTAACCCAAAATAAAGCTACAAGTGCACAGACAATCGCAGTAGTATAAAGGGTATCGAATCCACAGAGACCAAGGTTACACTATGAAATTATAGATTTTAATTTAAAGCTAAGATAAAATATGGGTTTTTGATTGTAAAGAAACAATGAACGAAATAGCAAATTAAACGATATGAAATTCAATTTAAACAAGCACTAGATCAAGGTCATTCGCCGGTGATTTCGGACTAAGGACTGAGCTACTATTCAGGAACTAATGCAATTCGGTCTAGAACTCAAACATAAAGATAATATTGCCCCACTGTCGTGATGTATCAATATCTTTGTCTAATAACCTAAATGTCTAAATTGTCGTTTGAATTCAGAGATGTTGACAAGCATTAGAGAATGGGTTCAATTTGTTCACAATTGATGGTAACAATCAACTGTCGTTGGTTACACACCAATTGCTCACCAATGGTTTATCTAGCAACCTAGAGC
Organism: Draba incana; assembly: GCA_963576765.1. Classification (NCBI taxonomy): domain Eukaryota; kingdom Viridiplantae; phylum Streptophyta; class Magnoliopsida; order Brassicales; family Brassicaceae; genus Draba; species Draba incana. The sequence goes on from OY755208.1 coordinate 14,137,953, forward strand.
ACTGTCGTGAATAAGTTAAATCCTGAAATCACAGACTAGGCGGCCACGCTAGCCTAAGCATTACGAATCCCAATTGATGAAGACATGATAATCTATCCTATTTGGCTCAGTCACTAATCAATCCTAAATCACCAATGAAATCCCCTAATCTAGCTATGAGACTACTCGAACATGGAGAATAAAAACGCAGCAATACAATCAAGAGAATTCATAATATAAAAGAGAATAGGGATTAGAATTCTTCTCAATAGATATTGTAGAACAATAGAAAAGAGTCTCCAAAGACTTGGAACAAACGTGGCTGGGTTTTAGAATGTTTTTTTTTTCAGCCAGTTTTTCAGAGGTGGCTACCTCTTATTTATAGTTAATTTTAGGTTAAAATCGGATCTGGGGACCGGACCGGTCGGTCTCATCTTCGAGTCTTCAAGTCTTTGGGTGAGGGATCGGTCGGTCCGGTAATGGGACCTGTCGGTCCCGATTCCAGGAGCTTTGGCTTCGGTTCTTCAAGTACGGACCGGTCGGTCTCCACCCTGGACCGGTCGGTCTTCACAGCATCTAGACCGGTCGGTCCAATGGTTAGATCGACAGGTCCTGTTTCCAGGGGCCTTTGATCTTTGAGTCTTCGGGTGAGCAGGTGCTCGGAACAGATCGAGCAGGTGCTCGGTTAGGGAAAATCGCCTTTTTGCTCCGAATTCTTCTCTTTGGCTCCAATGATCCCAAATAACTCCAATCTATGCTTGAAAGCCTCCTAGGACCTGAAAAGACACCAAAAGAACTAGAAAGTACCGAGAACAAATAGAAAACGACACGTAAAAGAGACCAAAATACTAATATATCAAGAACCCTAGGAGACTTTAGCACTATAAATACTTGTTTTTAGCCTCTTGTTTAGGGTGTGCCAAATTTTATAAACACTTTTCACCTATAGAGAACAGCAGCCACGCCTCCTTTGGAGGATTGATCATTGAGTTTGTTTTAGGAGCTTTCGTGGATGATCTCGCTTTATACTTCGCTATAGAGAAGAATCTTCTTATCACTACTCTTTTAATAAATTTTATCATCATGTTTTCTTCTATCTCTTGTTGTTTTTCGTGCACCATGTGTGAGTAATTTACTTGTTAGGTTTTAGGTTTTCAATGAGTTTCATAATTCGATAATTGATTGATGATTGTTTAGGGATAATAATAGAATCTTCATCTTTACTTGAAATCTATGCATAATTGCTTTACCGCGCATTTTGCAATCTGATCTTAGGTTTATATAGATTCCAAAAGCTTTTATATTAACTGGAACTAGTATTTGATGAGCCAAGTGTCTTAACATTCCAAAAGTTTGGTTAAGGAGTTAAGTGAACACTATCATAACCTGTACTTTTCTTGCATATTTTCACCTTGTAATAACCACGCGAAAGCCAAGTCTATTAGGGTGATGAAATATAGTAGTCGGAGCCACGAAAGTAGAATGATTATACCTTCGTGTTATGAGTTCTAGATGGTGCGGTATATCCTAAGGTCCCTAGATTAAATCAATCATTATTGTTGCATGATTCTATGCGATTTCCTAAGTCCTAACGCTTTTCTCTTATTGATTTCAGTTTACTTAATATTTGCATCCGTGTTAATTCACAATCACCCAAAACGACAAACATATTTTGTTCTAGCTTTATTTTATTATTATAATTCGTAGTGTGGTTAACAAGTCCTCGTGGAATTCGATCTCTTATCTATACTAATTGTGATTGCTGTGTACTAGCAGGAAGTTGGATTAAATGGTAACACTTAACCCACCATCACCAAGCTCATCGTTAAGGTTAGGTGCCTTGTCACTCTGAAGCAGTGCCAAAAACTCAATGTTTCTTTGAACTTCGGTGAGACCAATTATATCAGTCCAAGGTTGGTCATTGATCACCTTAAGGTTCTCCCTAGCTCGTCTTATCCTTAACTCATATTTTGCCTTTAGTTCAAACTTCGCCAGATCAACAAATTTCTGAACCGTTGCGTCCTCAAGCTTGGTCGCAGCGTCCAAACGTACAGTCAGATCAGAGACTTCCTGCTGCAAGCGTTTCCTCTTGCTTCTGACTCTATAAGCGTGCCATCTATCTCGTGGCGCTTATCCTCATTCTCTTTTGCAACAGCTTCCAAAATAGCAACCTGAGCTTCTGCTTTGCGCTTCAACTTCTTGTAGTTGTCACAAGCTTTCTGAGTATTAGTCAGCTGACGAGTCTGCGAGAGGACACTCACTTCATAATCAACGGCAAGCTTGTTGAGTGAGGCAATGAACTGCCAAGGAGAAACAAGTTAGTAAATCCAAAGCAAAGCAGGGAATGATGTGAACTTGGTCAGAAACTCATACCTTCATGCAATCGAGAGCCATGGTCGAGTAGGCGTCTTTCTTCGACATATCTTTTTGAGGAGGAAACTGAGTTCCTGGAAGGACAATCTTTGACAGATGAGACGCCTCCAGGCCTCTATTGTTAAACCTTTTGCTTGAATTATTGTTTTTGTCGCTATATTCTTGAGGACGCTTGCCACTCAACTCTGTAGCATCATCCTTCCCCCTTGCATCATCACGCCGCCTTGGTGATGACTCACGACGATTATCAATGGTGACATCTCGTTCGAGCTCAGGACAACGCGACTTAAGTGCATGAGCAGTTGTAGCACCGTCTCTAGGGACTGACGACGATGTTCCAGCTCGTTGTAGCGCCTTCGCACTGGTGACACCTCTAGTGTCAGTAGCTCTCTTCTCACGCGCAAATAATTTCTTCCTCTTACTTGACATTTCTAGCGAAGAAGTTAGCAAGTGCATTCCAAAACGATGAAGAAGTTCCTCTCGAACGCGGCGCAAAGTGAAGTCTTTCGTCAAACTGCACTTCACAACAATGAAATCGGCGCGAAGATCAAATAGGTCTATCGAAAACTTGTCATCTCTCCTGTGAAATGCAAAACAATAAGCCATAACAAAAGAGTTAGAGTTTGACTAACTTACAAACAAAATGGAGAATATCGCTAAAACCACAGTGACCCCATCTCCTCTGCACGCCTGGTCTCTCTTAGGAGTATGTGAAGTCCTCATTTCGGTATCGTCAAATACTACCAAAGCGTTGTTGGTATTTTGTCTGCTGAACCGCCATCGTCACTACAAACCATTTGCATCGAATCACGTGATTATTGCGATAAAAGTTTTGAACATGAGACAAAACTCAAAATTCAAAAATCAGACAAGAAACGTTGACTTGTTGATTTTATTTTGACCAGTTGACCGGTTGGTGTTTGTTGACTTTTGTTGACCAGAAGTTCTGTTGACTTTTGTTAACTAAACTATAAAGTTAACTTTTGTTCACAAAACTAGATTGTTGACTCGTTGACCAAACCGGATTGTTGACCATTCCAGATCGTTGACTCATGAGACCGTCGGTGAAGATTGAAATCGCAGCCGGAGCCCTGGTCGTCGCAGCCCTGCCGTCGAGCAGATCAGAGAAGAGAAGGTCAGGTCAAAGCTCCTCCGTGTGATTCCCCATCGGAGTGCCGTCTGTCGAGCACAAGCTCCTCGGTCAGATCGCCGTCTATCGAGCACGTCCGAGTTCCTCGTCTAGTTCATGGCCGGATCAATAGCCACCATCGTGGGTCCGTTTCTAGCATCCACAATCCACGACGAGCTCCACCTCCTTTGGTGACGATTCACGACGGTGACGGCGTGAAGGTTGTGCGGCAGTGGCAACGTGGAGCTCCCGCAGTGGTGACGACTCGAAGCTCCCGCGATGGTGATGATGCGCAACTCCAAGGCGAACTAGTGACGAAGGCGGATCTGCCGCGGCGATGATTCGCATCCCCGCGACGGTGAAGACGAAGGCCCAGATCCGATCGGCCTTGATCTCGAAGTCTCTCTTCCACGTGAAGATGGAGGCCCAGATCCGATCCACGTGAGGATGGAGGGCTCACGGCAGTGACGATGGCGTGAAGATGGAGCTCCGGCGAGTCCAGCACGGCGGCGACATGAGCAGATTGGAGAGGAGGAAGATGGAGGCACAAAAAGACCCAAAAAACCCCTAATTTTTGCACTAGAGGACAAAACAAAATTCGAAATTTTTACCTTTTTAACTAAAGAAAAAGTGACTTGGTGAAAAAATTAGACTGGAAAGAAGGGCTTATTTATACTAGAAGGATTTCCTAAAATCCCTAGGGGTTTTCAGGAAAATTTCCAAAAACTCTCCTAACAGGCTTTAAAGTCCAATTAAATAAACCCAATTGTCTTTTTAGTCTATTAACCTCATTTTTAGCAATGCAAGCAAGCCCAACATGGAATAGCTGTAACTTCCGAAAGCCGATGATAAGACGTTAACGCCTAGCTGCTTCATGGTCCATCGCATTGATCTCAAACTTCAACAGTTTGTACCTTGGCATCATCATAACTTGATACTACCAAGCTAGGGGGCTAACTGTAGGGATCAGATTCCACCCCTATGAGATCGATGTAATGACAAGATCGATTCTGCAAAAGTCCTGAAGAAATCCTAAACAGGCTTACAAAGACCCAATTTGTAATTCGGCCCATAATGGAATTAAATCTATATTTAAAATGGGTTTAATTCAATTATGGGCCCAAATCTATTTTATGGCTTAATAGGCCAAGCCCAAATCTACCTCTTAAAACCTAGAATTATTTAGCTATATATATAGCTCATTGTATTCACCCAGAAAGGGAATCAGAACTTTTTCGCAACAAGATTAATAAAGGCTTTCTTAACAGCAAATACAAGTCTCAACATCTTTCTGCATAGTGGTCAACTCGGAAATCACGCATTTCCAAAACAACCCTTATAAATTGAATTGTGCGAGTTACGACTCCTACAACATCTCGTTTGAGATCCTTTTGTATAGGATCTACTCTATAATAATATAAATTCAGTTTGTCAAACTCATTTCATCCTTATCAAATTTATAGATTTTTTATCCTAAAATTTTTTTTCCAAATTCACATAGAAATTTTAAGTGCAAAATTCAGCTTTCATAGGTTCCAAAAAGTTGCATATGAAAAAATATCAGACAATGGCCAAACATAAGACCTAATTATTTAGGCCATGCTAAAACTTGAATAGTACAATACACCTAATTTGTTATACCATTTACAGATATCCTAATTCCTTAGTATATGATTTAACATATACCTGATTAATTGTTGGGGAATTCCTGGACTTCTACAAGCAGATTTACGTTCTTTGTATGGAAATATTGTTGTCTTGTAATTTTGGACAAAGAAATTTTTTAACATCGAATAATAAAGGAACCGGAACTACACTTAGATTGTACTAGGTCTTGCCATCTTCGTATAATTTTTTTTTTTGTTAAAGGCCACCTTCGTATATACATACATTTTGTTTTGTTTATCATGTATAAAAAAAATAGTATTGTATTAGATATTAATACTTTTTTTTTTTGTCATCTGATGATATATTACATTGATCCGATAACATCCATAGGTGAGTTACAACAACATAAAGCAAAGTTCATTGAGCCATAGGTGATCATATAATTTCTACCCTAATAGACTCAACTTTTGATGGTTATTACAAGGTGGAATCTTGATTCCACCTTGTAATAACCATCAAAAGTTGAGTCTATTAGGGTAGAAATTATACGTTTTGGAGCCACGACAATGGAAAGATTCTAACTTAGTGATTTAAGTTCTAGAACACTAGTTTCATCTCTTTAAAAAAATCGGTGTAGTTTATGTTGCATTTGTTCCTTTTGATTTCTTTTATCTTGCGTGTTTTGATTTATCTATCTTTTTATTTTATTGCTTTTGTTTCTTGCATCATAAACCCCAAAACCAAATATAATTTCTCTTAGCTTATTCTGCATCATATAGATTTGTAGCGTAACAACATAGTCTCTTAAGGATCGACCCCTATGTGCTACAATTGTCAACTGTGCACTTGCAGATTAGGGTTTATAAATTTAAAACTCTTTTGCATCGCCTATTTAGGATCGCATCTAGTTTTTGGCGCCGTCGCCGGGGACTAGTTCGCTTACGTACAAATGTTTGAGAAAGAATAAGTCTAAGTTTCTATTTTTCCTCTTTCCTTTTTTCGTTTTTGCTAATTTCGTTTTTTGTTTCTTTTTTATTTAAGTGTTTTTCAGGGATTTATCAATGGAACATCACACCAAAAACCCTAGGAAGATGACGCCAAGAAGGAGATCTAATGGGGATTACATCCATATGCCTCATGAATTCCATCAACCGCATTTTCCTTACAACAGTTGGTACAATCACAACTTGTATCAACAACAACCATCTTGGGAGACACAAGGACGTGACCACCATCATCATGTGCAGCCGAATCAACCTCCACAGCCCTATGTTCAACCTAATTCAACCCCGCAAGGAGACCGGATTAAAGCTTTGATGCAACGTTTCATGGAAGACACTAAAAACGCCTTTTGTGGGATTAAAGCAAAGATCAAATCCATGAATTCGTCTCTTGGGGAAAGAGTCAAGGTCGTCGCTAACCAATTTAAAGCTATTGAGACTCGTTTTGGTCGGCTTGAAGAAGTTCAAAACATCCATACAAGGGATCTTCAAGAAGACAAGACTGATATCATCAATATCAAGTATAAGGTCGACGATTCGTACAATGACTTGGAGTGGATGATTAAGTCCACTAAGGAGGATATTGGTGAGCTTAGTTCTAACCTAAAGATGGTTGCTATCAATGCCTACCAAGCTGCTTAAGGCGCAACCGAAGTTGGATTCAAGACAAGATCGACTCAACCATGGAGGAACTAGAAACTGATAATCAACTTACGGTGAAGACCATCAACGCCGTTTGTTATGAGCTTGAACACCATCATAAGGAGTTCATAGACACCACAAAATTCTTAGAAGACGAGTCTAACAACATCTCAAACCGTGTGGAGAAGATTGATGAACGCTTGAAGTTTATTGAAGAAACGCTTCACGCTAGTGAACAATCTAGTATGACCGAAGAAGAGCAAAACCCTTTGGTCCATTGCTGCACCTTAACACCACTTGAAGAAGACTTCTCCATATCTGATCAAGAGGAGAAAGACGCTCCAAGACCTTTCCTAATGATCAAACCGAAGAATCGAAGATTTACGACAAGGATGTCGACAAGATCGTGCGAAGAAATTTGTATAGCCAAACAAAACATCAAGAGACCATGTTGGATAAGTGATGAGATGCTGGAGGTATTCAATTCTCTAGTTAGAAAACTCCCTTCCACCCTCACCTTTGAAGATGCTTGGAAAACAAAGCTATCATTACGACAATGCTTTAAACAAAGCACGGAAGAAGACTTTATGATTGAGGAGTTGTTCAACCAAGCTAGGAATCCTTATAGGTACCTAAGGATACTTCCTAAGACTCTTGATCCAGGTTCTTTCAACATCCCTTGCTCAATTCGCGATTATATCTTTAAGACCGCTCTTATCGATTCAAGAGCCGGAGTCAACGTTTTCTCGGAATCTCTTGTGAGAAAGAGGATAACCAATCTTTGTCCTTCAACCATGAGAATATCACTTACTAATGGTGCATCAACACTTTTATTAGGTGAAATATTCAATTGCCCCATGAGAATTGGTGATTGCATTGTTCCGATGGATTTTGGAGTGGCTAATATGCACCTTTCATCCTTGGAAGACAATTTTTGGCTACTGCTGGAGCTATCATGGATTACACCTTACAAATGTTATCCTTTCCTAAGATAGATAGAAACATCTTCTACTACGCAACACCACCCGTTTTTCGAGTTAAAGTTACAAGATACATTCATTCATTCATATAAAAGAGAAGTTGAAATCAAGCACCTATTCCATTTACATGATGAAGACCACGACCATGGAAGAAATTACTCACATTCTAAGGGCAACCTCAAGCCTTTAGAAGACCATTCCTCCGTCTAAAAACCCCAAAGAGTCGAGCTAATTGACTTTAAACAAGCGCTTTATGGGATGCAACCCATATATCGAGTCTTTCTTTTCTTTTGATTTTTATTCTATGTTTTTATTTTGATTTTTTATTTGATTAACTTTGTTATTCATTAATCTATTTATTTATGAATTTTTAGATTTTGAAAAAATATTTTTGGAGAAGAAAACAAAGGTTCAAAAAAAAAAAGAAAAAAAAAATATTCTAGAGCCCAAGACCCCGGATGGTCACACCGGACACGCGCATCCGTCCGGTGTCCGAGGAAATCATGTCTCACAAATCGATCATCCAAACGTCCCAGGCCCCGGACGGAGACCCCGGACATGGGCATCCGACCGGTGCCAGGACGTTTCGACCCGTAGATCCACAAGCGTCCCCGATGCTAGCTCCCTTCTCACACGAAAAGATCTGCCCAGGAGCTGCCTCGTCTCGTGCCTCGAGCATCCAAACATCCCAGTGTCAGCCTCGTCCCGCAGTACCACGCCTCGGTCCAGTCTAGTCCACACCAGACACGGGCACCGACCACACCATCCGGTCTGGTGCCATACGTCCCACCATCCCACCCGCGCCTCCACATCTCACATCCCACACCAACCAACCCGCGTCTCCATCTTCCCGCGTCCCCACCTTCACCATTTGGGCCGGACCTGCACTGACCATTACTTGAGCCACAGTTCACACCGGTTCGAACCATCGAGCCGGCGAGGTAAGTTTTTCTTATTTTTCTTTTCAAATTCTTTTAAAATGATTTTAAAATATAAATTAACTTTTTCACACCAAAAATATTTGAAATTGTGATTTTTCTTATATCAAATTTATTTCATTTTTGAATTTTCACATTGCACTTTTCAAATTTTGGTTTGATAAAGTTTGACTTTTAAATGATTTTCACATCTTACACTTTTCTTTTCACTACTTGTTTTCTACTCTAGAATGAGCTTGGATAATTTTGTTTGTTGCTTTGGTATTCTTGAACCTAGGTCCAAGTTTATTTAACAAGTAATTTCAAGTGTTTTTCCAAGGATATTTGGTTCTTACACAAGTTTGACTTTAGAAATTCCAATTTCTTAAAGAATGATCCACCATATTCATAGAAGATGTGCACAAAGAAAGAGAAAACAAGAAGCCTTTTCAACCAACTTATGAATCCTCTAATTCACCGTTTGAAGCAAGATTTTTGTCTCCAGCAGCTGTTCAACTACCAATATTCAAGAATTTTCAATATGATTTGGAGAAGAGTTCGACAATGCAAACTACTGTTTGTGGTGATTTTATGATCATTGTAGGAAGATACTAACTCGGTTGTGGCGGAATGCATTGGTGACGAATTGAGAAGCACTATTTCTTGTGCCTAGAGAAATATTTGGTGAGTTTCTTCACCCATCTTTGAACACCATCCACATCGATTCAACTTTGGGAGAATTTGAGTTTCTTTATCCTGTAACTTCGTTCTATTCTCCATATCTATCTATTTATTTTTATATTTATTTTTATTTTCCAACATTTCACCCTTAATTTGATTTGATATACACCGGGACGGTGTAAGTTAAGTCTGGCGGATCATTGCTACTAATGCGTTTGTTCATGTTGGATATATAGGTTTAAAAAAAAAAGGATTTTCAAAAATTTGTTTTCAAAAATCGTTTTATTGAGTAAAAATAAGTGGAGAATAATGACACATTTCTTTGATCAACAACGTTTTGATTTCAAAACCAAGTGACCATTATTACAGGGTTTGTTTCAGACAATTGATTCAGACACCTAGTGACCGAATGGAGTCCAAGGAGATTGCTACTTGCACTATTTTGATGGATATGATTTCGATTCTCAATTTGGTTTACTAACATGATGTTTGACTATTTCTTATTAAGGATATTAGATCAAGGATAGAATCACATTCATGACATCTTATCCTCTTCATACCCCTTTTATTTTCATGGATGGCGAGCTCATTTTTAGTTGGTACCCTACCTAAACCCTTAACCTTTATTTTAGACCTCATGCACTTCTTTTGATGTGTACACTACGCAGATATGTGTAAAAATGTCGAAGAGAAAAGGGTCGACGCAATTTTCAATCACTTAAAGATGTGAAGATCAACATAGAAAGAAGGAGTACAACAACATCAACGAAATTTCAGAAGAGCTTGGCCATTCTTTGGATGCTTAATTCATGGCAACAACTTTGTGCCTTACTTGACTCGTATCTTTATGAGACCATTTTCTCTTTTATAAAAAAAAAAAAAAAAAAAAAAGAAGAAAAAGAAAAAGAAAAAAAATTGATGTAAGGGAAAGGAAAATGGTTTTCAAAGCGTCAAAGGCCAAAGAATACCCAAGAAATTCCATGATACAAAGGAGAGATTAGTTCAAGAGTTTTACAAGTGATTCCCGGAGAAAAAACTAAGTCTAGTGGAGAAAGGCGAACAACAAAGTGGTTGAGAAATTGTGGACTTCAATAGATCCATTCTCTCTTGCGATTTTGCATAATGTCTTGCACCTGGAATTTGTGGTAACCCTAAACACTTTTAACCTCACCACTAAAATCAGCCTTTTCTAATACCTAGCCGAATTCCTTGTAAATATCCTTGATCTGAGATTTTTGCGAATCTAAGAGAGTAAAAGAGTCGATTGATTTGAAGTTGAAATTTTGCAAGGACAGCAGTTTAGGACATACTTTAGAATTCATGATGGGAGACGATGAAAAATGTCCATGAACTCACTTTGTCTTTATGTGGATTAACATGTTTAGAGAAAGAAACAAGATCCAAAGAATATGAGTTCCTGTGTTTTCAAATCTTCTTTCCTACTTAACCGTTTGTTTGCTTGAGTATAAGCAAAGGGTAAGTTTGGGAGAGTTGATATACCTTGTATTTTACTACTTTTACTATCCATTTTTACCTATTTTATATACTATTTAATAAGTTTTTCTATCAAATGAGGTAGTTTTCTCATATATTTTGTTTTTAAGAGTCATATAGGTCAAATCATCAAAAAGGGCGTAAAAAGGAGAAAAATTAGTATTCTTCATCTCACAACAACTTATCAAAGTCAAGGAAGTCAATCCAAGCTCTCAAAGTCCAAGATTTCACAATTTACCAAGTTGGACAGAAAGCATATCTCCGAAAGATAGCCACAGACGGAGTATCAAATCAACTTGGACGGCGATGAAATTTCACATGAAGTTAGCCCTTTGAGTCAGATTTCTAATGGAGTTAGAACTATACAAAATGAATTTGTAGTGTGGAAGATATTCAAGATTTACTGAAAACATGTCGTTCTGCCTCGAAGATGAATCAAGTCCAAGATGGGCCAAGACACCAATCCAACCCATGGGACGACTTATTAAACTGAAGCCAATCACAAGGAGAGCACTTTGGCTAAACCCCAGACATGAGGCAATGATCGGTGCCACCGTCCGGTGCCGTGGTCACTTTTGGACATGTTTCGACAAAATGATGTTTTTACCCGAACTGAAACCCTAGAGACTTTGCCGACCTAGAACCTCTTCCAACACCTATATATACTTTCTTTAAGCCTCTTGAGAGAAGTAGAGCAGCCCTAGGCACCACAAATCAATAATAAACATGTATTTTTGTTATTCTCTTTAGTTCTTCATTTTATGTCTTGTTAAAGAGCGATGAAAGCTATGATGTTCTTCTCAAGCTTTTTTCTTCGAGATCCATCTATGCCGAGCACTTATCTATCACGAATTTACTATTTTATCAACTTTCCTAGTTGCTCTATGTTTCATAACATGTAGAGTAGTTGTATGTTTGATATAAAGTTATTTTAAAGTTCTTTTGTTGCATATTTTACATATTTATTGAGCTTGTTTCTAGATTAATTCTCTATATTTATTTATACTCAAGACGTGATCTAGATTAGCTACCTAGTGACCGATTTTAGGTTGGTACCGATTCCAAAAGTTTTTCTATAGACCGGATCTAATATTTGATAGGCTAGGCGACTTAACAATTCGAAAGGTTAGTTAAGGAGTTTAGTGAGCAATAGAATCCCAATCTTACAGCGTGAATCCACCTTGTAATAACCATTGAAAGTTAAGTCTATTAGGGTAGGAATTATAGGTTTCGGAGCCACGACAGTGGAAAGATTCTACCTTAGTGATTTGAGTTCTAGAACACTAGTTTCATCTCTTTAAAAAAACCTTTGTAGTTTATGTTGCATTAGTTCCTTTTGATTTCTTTTATCTTGCGTGTTTTGATTTATCTATTCTTTTATTTTATTGCTTTTGTTTCTTGCATCATAAAACCCCAATACCAAATATAATTTCTCTTACCTTGTTATGCATCATATAGATTTGTAGCGTAACAACATAGTCTCATATGGATCGACCCCTAAGTACTACAATTATCAACTGTGCACTTGAAAATTAGGGTTTATAAATTTAAAACTCTTTTGCATCCCCTATTTAGGATCGCATCACTTTACGTTTATGAATTTTTCTTTATATCTTAAGATTTGATGTGTATCAAAATAAAATGATATAAAAAAGTATATTTTAATTTTATATAGTTAGGTGATTAAATTATTTATTACAATTTTAATTTAATTTAATAAAATTTTTAATTTTACTATAAGTATAATTTTCATTATTTGAGGCATTATTAATTTAATAAACTTGGATGATTAATAGAATAAATCACTTGACAAGGAAATGAATTAGTAAATAAGTTTTATATTATCAACATATATGGTATGTTCTAAAGTATTGCCAAAACATTAATCCATGGCTTTCCCTTTCAAATTATTCGATTTTTTATTTTTATTTTGTTATTTTGCGAGATTTAGTGCGAGATACACTATCATTTTCAAATAATTCTTCCTAATTCGTTTTACTATTTTTCTTATAAATAATTGTGAGAACATTTAATAGTTTCTATCCAAAAAAACCATTAATTTGTAATAAACTATCATTTATTAGTTTTCTGTTGTGAATCAAGAGAACGAATGGGGAAGATTGTGTTTATTCATTAATCATAAGATCCTTTATATAGGATTATTACAAGAGAGAAAAGGAAAATTCTTTTTCCTAATGGGAAAAGGAAAGTACATAAAAGGAAAATCCTAATTCAACTAGGATTCATTAAACCGGCCTAAAGACTAAGTGTTAATGGGCCGTAAACGGACCAGAACTAGTTATGACAATCCACTATGATTTATAACACTCCCCCTTGGATGTCATAACTCTAATGGGCTTGTAATACGCTTTGGATGTTGCCTCATTAAAACCTTACCAAGTAAAACCCATTTTGGGACAAAACCGTGGTGAAGGAAAAAGAGTACAACACGTATTACTCCCCCTGTTCTGAACCTCACTGCAAGTCTTTCAAACGACGCATTCCAATCTGATAAGTAAGTTTCTTGAACGTTGAGGTTGGAAGTGACTTGGTGAATAGGTCTGCTGAATTCTCACTTGATCGTACTTGCTGCACTTGAATTTCTCCATCTTTCTGTAGATCGGATGTGAAGAAGAATTTTGGCAGAATGTGCTTCGTCCTATCACCTTTGATGTATCCATCCTTAAGTTGAGCTATACACGCTGCATTGTCCTCGAACAAGACCGTCGATTCCTGCTTACCTTCGGCCATTCCACAATCCACTCTTATGTGCTGGGTCATCAGCCTTAACCAAACACACTCACGACTAGCCTCATGAATTGCCAATATCTCTGAATGATTAGAAGATGTAGCTGCAATGGCCTGCTTCATTGACCGCCAAGATATTGCAGTTCCTCCATGAGTAAACACATAACCTGTCTGGGACCGTGCATTATGAGGATCTGAAAGATAACCTGCATCAGCAAAACCAACTAAACCGTCCTTAGATTGGTTAGTATAAAATAGACCCAAGTCTTTCGTTCCTTGTAGGTAACGAAGAATATGTTTTATCCCGTCCCAGTGCCTTTGGGTCGGACATGAGCTAAATCTTGATAATAAATTCACGGCAAAACATATATCTGGCCTAGTGTGGCTTGCCAGATACATTAAAGCTCCTATGGCACTGAGATATGGCACTTCGGGACCAAGGACTTCTTCAGAGTCTCTCTTAGGACCAAACGGATCCTTTTCTAGATCAAGAGATCTCACCACCATTGGGCTGGACAATGGGTGACATTGATCCATATTAAAACGCTTGAGTACCTTTTCAGTATATGCCATTTGATGCACAAGGATTCCATCATTTATGTACTCAAGTTGCAATCCCAAACAGAACTTAGTTTTGCCTAGGTCTTTCATCTCAAATTCTTTCTTGAGGCATTCAACTGTTTGGACGATTTCACCAGGGGTTCCAAGGATGTTCAAATCATCCACGTAAACTGCTATGATAACAAACCCTTTGTTTGCAAACTTTTTTATAAAAATACATGGACTGATGGGATCATTCTTATAGCCTTCTTTGACTAAGTACTCACTCAATCTATTGTACCACATATGCCCACTTTGCTTCAGTCCATAAAGGGATTTGTTCAGCCTTATGCAGTGTTGTTCTCGAGAACCTTTCTTATCTTTGAGCTCAATACCCTCTGGTAATCTCATATAAATCTCATTATCCAGTGGACCATATAAGTATGCAGTTACAACGTCCATTAACCGCATATCCAACTTTTCTCTTATAGCCAGACTTATCAAAAATCTAAAAGTTGTAGCATCCACCACAGGGGAGTATGTCTCCTCATAATCTATTCCTGGTCTCTGTGAGAATCCTTGTGCAACAAGCCGTGCTTTATATCTCACGATTTCACCATGTTCATTTCTTTTCCTCACAAAGACCCATTTATGTCCAACTGGTTTAATCTCATAGGGTGTCCGAATTATTGGACCAAAGACATCCCTTTTCCTTAAAGAATTCAACTCCACGTTTATAGCTTCTTTCCATTTAGTCCAATTTTCACTCTGAGTGCACTCATATATCGACGTGGGTTCTAGATCCTCCATAAGTTCAAGTGCTACCTTAAAAGCAAATATATCATCGATTTCCACACACTTTCTATTCCATTGTATTCCAGACATAACATAATTCATTGAGATCTCATTATTTTCAGGAACGTCAGAACCATGAAACTCGGCGTCCCGAGTCTCATTGCTTGGAACTATCGGTTCAGTTATGTCTGGGGTTCCATCAGATTCCTCAACCACGATTTCAGCACCTTTCTTTCTTTTCCGAGGATTCTTATCTTTGGAACCTATTGGCCGGCCACGTTTTGAGTGTGGTTTAGATTCTGTAGCAACTTGATTGTGTCCCTCTTGAACATCAATTCTAATCGGTGCATTAACAGCTGGTATGTAAGACTTAGTTACTCTTTTCGGGTCAGCAAAGGAATCTGGCAATTGATTAGCTAGCTTTTGTAAATGTATAATCTTTTGGACTTCTAATTCACATTCTTGAGTCCGAGGATCTTGCCATTTTAAGGACGTTTGATTCTATATAATTTCCTTTACCAGTCTGTTATCTCCTCCTAATGTTGGATAGACAGATTCGTCAAAATGACAATCTGCGTACCTGGCCTTAAACAAATCACCCGTGGTTGGCTCAAGGTACTTAATGATAGTAGGAGAATCATATCCAACATATATCCCCATCCTCCTTTGAGGTCCCATCTTTGTTCGCTGTGGTGGTGCAATAGGCACATAAACGGAACATCCGAATGTTTTAAGATGGGATATGTCTGGCTCTTGACCCGTTATTAACTGTGATGGGGAATATTTATGTTCACTAGATGGCCTGATACGAATTAGCTCTGCTGCATGTAAAACTGCATGTCCCCAAGCTGAGACCGGGAGTTTTGATCTCATTAGCAACGGTCTAGCAATCAACTGTATGCGTTTAATAAACGATTCAGCCAAACCGTTTTGTGTATGTACATGTGCCACAGAATATTCAACACTTACCCCCATGGACATACAATAATCGTTAAACGCTTGGGACGTAAATTCACCAGCATTGTCAAGACGTATAGTCTTTAAAGGAAAATCTGGAAAGTGTGCTCTTAAACGTATGAGCTGGGCAAGCAATCTTGCAAATGCCACATTTCTAGTTGATAATAGGCAGACATGTGACCATCTCGTGGATGCATCAATAAGGACCATAAAATATCTAAACGTCCCACAAGGTGGGTGTATTGGTCCGCATATGTCTCCTTGAATTCTTTCCAGAAAATTTATCGTTTCCTTAGTTACTTTGATTGGTGATGGCCTAGTAATGAGTTTCCCTAGTGAACATGCTTCACACGTGAGATTCTTTGGGATAACTCTCCTTTCTTTCAAGGTGTGCCCATTAGTACTTGCTAATATCTTTCGCATCATGTTAGCACCGGGATGGCCAAGCCGGTTATGCCAAAAAGTGAAATTCTCAGTAAACTCTTTGTTTACCATAGCATTTGCTTCTATCATTCCGATCTTAGCACAATAAAGGCCCACAGAAATGGCAGGTATAGTCTCTAGGACTTTCTTATAGCCATGGACGGTTTCAAAGATTTGAAGGAATTCTTTGTTATTCTCGTCCTTAGTTTCAACATGAAGACCATTCATTCGAATGTCTTTAAAGCTCAATAGACTTCTCTTTGAACTAGGTGAATATAACGCATTAGAAATTTCTAGATGCGTGCCCTTAGGTAATAAAATATGGGCTTGACCGTGGCCTTCAATTAAATTTGCTATACCCGCAATTGTGGTTATATTTGCCTTTTTAAGTGTAAGATCAATGAAGTATCTCTTATCTCTTAATATCGAGTGGCTTGATCCACTATCCACAATGAACACATCCATATCGTTCATACTTCAAAAGAGATAACAATAGATACTTTTAAATAACACTCTTTCATTCCATAAAGTTTAATAGAAAGCAATAACACAAAACCAAAGTATAAAGTGTAAAACGTAAAACAAGCAAAACACAAAACACCAAAACAGAAAATCAAAATCAATCACTTAAGTATATCTGAGGTTTCAAAATTCATCAAGTCATCTTGCTCATGATCGAAATCTCCTTCATTATCATGCTGGATCATATGAGTTTCTGGATTCTTCCCTTTAAGGCTCTCTTGATAGAGTTCAACCAGATGCTTGGGAGTCCTACATGTCTTAGCCCAATGATTACTCATTCCACATCGATGGCAAACTGATTTTGGGTTTGATTCTCGTGGTTGAGAAGTAATACCACGGTTATTACGATCATAGTCAGTTCGGTATCCGCGTCCTCGTCCTCGCCCGCGGTTAGAATGATCGTTATGGAATCTGTGGCCTCGGCCCTGACCTCGGCCGTATGGATTAAAATGGCCACGGCCACGTCCTTGCCATCTACCCCCACGTCCACGACCACGATGTCTATAATCACTTTGGACGTGGTTAATTTCTTTCTTTTCATCTGTGGCCACATTCGCTTCAGGAAGTGGGGCTGATCCAGGAGGTCTCATCTCACTGTTTCTCATTAGCAGTGTATTATTCTCCTCGGCTAGTAATAGACATGCTATAAGCTTTGAGTATGTCTCAAAACCTCTTTCACGGTATTGCTGTTGAAGCAACACGTTATTAGTGTGAAAGGTGGAGAAGGTCTTTTCCAACATGTCTTTCTCAGTTACCTTCTCACCACATAGTCTCAATTGAGAAACTATTCTGAACATAGCCGAGTTATATTCTTCCACGGACTTGAAGTCCTGGAACCTGAGATTCCTCCAATCATAATTGGCCTTTGGTAACAACACCGTTCTATGGTGGTCATATCTTATCTTTAATTCTTTCCAAAGGTCCAAAGGGTTCTCAATGGTTAGGTATTGATCCTTGAGACCCTCAACAAGATGATGACGAATGATCGATATCGTTCTGTATCGATTCCTTTCATTCTCATTATTATCCTCAATGATACATTCGCCAAGTCCTTTAGACTTTAGATTTATCTTAGTATCCAACGCCCACTGTAAGTAATTGTCTCCAGAGAGATTGAGGGCAGCATAATCCAAATTGTTGATTTTCGACATCTGAAAACATTCATCCTATTCTCTAAGAACTATAAGATTTTAAAGTTTATGCATATGATGCAAAATAGGTCATGGGTGCTTATATAAACGGGTACGGATGCATGATGCTTATGAAACCAGATTTTTATGTTTAACAACCTAACATAATGTTTTTATATGCTCATGATGCAAGCCTAGTATTCAAATTCTAAACCGTATGATGATATGACCGGATTTTAATCAAGCATGTTATGTCTATATGATGCAATCAGTTTCAGTTTCATGTTTATCAATCAACGAATCAATCCAAACAAGCAAACAAACAAACGAGTTCAAATAAATATGCAACCAAATTTGGACAGAGTGTTTACTGTCGATCGACGGGTGATTTGTGTCGATCGACACAGTTTAATTCAAACAACAAATTCAGGCAGAAGTTTACGTGTCGATCGACATAAAACTAGTGTCGATCGACACGGGTACAGATCATGCAATCGGTTTGGATTTTAATTGAATTAGGTTAGGGTTTCAAGTTAGGGTTTCAAGTGATTACGAATCATGAATCAATAAACACAATCAAGCAAGCAATAACAATAACAAGCATGATTTAGATTAGGGTTTCTAAGATTATCATGAATCTAGGTTCTTTAGATTAGGGTTTCTTATTGTTTACCTTAACCTCCGTGAGTCTTCTAGTTCGCCGTAACCGTTGATAGGCTGTATGAACTTTCTTCTAGTTCGCCGTAACCTTAAAGGCTGTATGAACTATGATTTGAACAGTAACGCCAGATGAACAGTAATCGTCGATGAACAGTAATCGTCGATGAACAGTGCGCGATGAATAGTGCGCGATGAACAGTACGCGATGAACAGTACGATGAATAGTAACGATGAACAGTAATCGCGTTTTTTGTGTTTTTAGGGTTTAGGGAGCAACTCGTGCTGATAACGTGTTGTGAATCAAGAGAACGAATGGGGAAGATTGTGTTTATTCATTAATCATAAGATCCTTTATATAGGATTATTACAAGAGAGAAAAGGAAAATTCCTTTTCCTAATGGGAAAAGGAAAGTACATAAAAGGAAAATCCTAATTCAACTAGGATTCATTAAACCGGCCTAAAGACTAAGTGTTAATGGGCCGTAAACGGACCAGAACTAGTTATGACAATCCACTATGATTTATAACATTTTCTATTTTCTTAGCTTAATGAAATGTGTTAGGTGATATGATACAAACTATCTTTTGTGTTACACAGAGTATGATAAGTGATTTGATCTTTTTATCTACATCAAAATTGCTTTCCATGTTTTTCGGTTAGTTTTTTCTTGAAATTTTATATCTTTTTTATGAAAAATATTATTTGTGTTATTGGTTTGATAACATACATTATTGAATAAAAAAAAAAAGTTATAGAAATCCAAATCGGGGAGAAGAATATTTACATGTGTTTATATTCTCATTTTTTGTAATATAATATTAGCAATGTCAATATGTCAGATTTGTCCATGTGTTGTTACACAATGAGCCGAAAACATGGACATCGATTTTTTAATACATTTTGCTACTCACATATTCAATTATTAGATTAAGATTTTATTTTTTATCGAAGAGATTTCAAACTTATGTTGTTGATATATATATAGATAAATGCATACATTAAGTATTGTTTCAGAATTAGATTTTCAACGTGTTGCTATTTCTATTCAGCTTGACATCATTCAGGACGTCTGGACGTGTAAGGTTTATAATATAATCCGGATTGCAGTTGGGTTGGTCGAAGTTATATATAATCTTGGGATTTTGAATTTTTTCCTTCGCTATTACATGAATAAATAGATGGGTGTTTATAATGTTTATAGCGTTTTAATATATTTAGCATATAAAATCATAACTAAATGTCAACATTATTGAAGAGAAAACTAAATCAACGCTAACATTAAATGTAATTTAAATGCAAATAACTGAACACAAAGTCTAATGAAGAAACGCTTTAATTTCTATGCATTGTACATTTTAAATTAAAATCAATTAATTTTGTTATATATAGCTTCATAGGGGGTCAAGGCGAAATAAAATAATGGGGCCCTTTAATATAGTTTTTTTAAAAAAGCAACAAAAATATTCAAAACCAACAAATATATTCGAAATTAAACGGTAAACGGAAAACTAAAAACCCTAAGACATAATCTTTCTTCCTTTTTTCAATAAAGTCTTTCACCATACTCGCATAGTCTAAATTCTCAACTAGTTCTCTTTCTATGGATATGATAGCTAGACCATTCAACCTTTCTTGTGACATAGTTGATCGAAGATAAGACTTGATCAACTTTAACTTTGAAAAACTTCTTTCAGCAGAGGCAACCGAAACCGGAATCGTCAACAATATTCTGTAAGTAATATGAGTTTGGATAACAATCTTTCATTCCTTTCAAATAGTTCAACACTTTGATAGGTCTCTTGTAGTCTTCAGGCAAAGCCTCTTTTAGAACTGTTAGTTCAAAAAACAAATCAGTCCCAATAACATCCAAATGATTTCTATGATGTAAAGAAGCTTCAAGATAGGTACATGATGCCTTCAAATCATCTTCACTTTTTGTCTTCAATTTCTCTAAATAAAAAAGGAAACCAAACGTTTTTTCATATTGTTGAAATTGCTCAAATCTTGTCTCAAGAGAAGAAAGAGCTTGATCCATAACTTGGACGAAATAAGAAATTCTAAAGCTCTCTTCTGGAGATAAATTTGTTGTTTCTTGGACATTGAATGCATCCACAAGTTACTGTAACCGGACTGCTTGATAAACATATCCGCTGCATTTGACCTACAAGCCACATGAACCCCTTTGGCAAATCCAGCAATGTCCCTACTTATATCCACATCACTTGCAGAATTCCCAATCAACACAACAACCTATAAATCAACGCAGCACAAGTTTCCACATGAATTATGTATTACATGATCTTTTACATAAGATAGCGGAAGAATATGATCATTATGATCCTTAAAAATGAGTACATGATCTTTGAATGGTTCAGGAATACGATAATTATGACTATGCATCTCTTTCCCTGGCCAAGAACTTATCCATGAAACATTTCCCCAGTAAATTACAATGTAAGATCATAAGAATCACATTACCACTTATCACTAAAGCTTATGATTCACTCTTCCTAAGAAATTCTATTTCCACATTCGAACTAAATCTATTGAAGTTAAGGATGATGAAATCATACTGATCTATTCAGCCTTGAGATCTACCTTGGCTGTCTGCAGAGCAGCGAGATTCTCCTCGAGACTCTGACTTCTCGTCAACAAAAAATTTTCTTCTGATGACACGACCTTTCTTTTCGAGAAATTTGGCTTCAATCTCCATAGATTCTGCTATTTCTTTAACATCTGATTTTGAACTTTCAAAACCTGTATCTCTATAACTTTTGATAAAAGCAACAAGTCCTTTCAATTGAGATACAACAACTTCAATATTCATGTCCTCTGACTGCAAACTCTTGCTTACGATGTTGACAACAAATAGAAGTTTGTACAAAATAACCATAGACAACAAGAACTCATAATTTCCAATCCCATGTGTTTCACTTGTCGCAAGACACTCAGCTTCACTTTGGGCTTTTGGATCATCAACAGTTTCTGCTATATAAATTAAAGCATCTCTTATTTTTGGAGCTTGAAATCTTATTGCCTTGACGCATTGAACATGACTCTCCCACCAAGTTTGTGATAAAGATTTAACTGTTAAACTTCCCACCCTATCTTCCACCGCTTAGTTGAAGATACAAACTACGTTGTATTATCCCAAAAAACGAAATGGCTTTTTCAGAATTGGTTGCCATATCACAAAGCGCAAGATGAAGACTGTGACAACCACACGGTATATAAAATGCACATGGATTAACATCAAGGAATCTCCTTTGCACTCCTCTATGTTTCCCCTTCATATTGGACCCATTATCGTATCCTTGTCCCCTTATATCATCAAAGTTTAAATCTAGAGCAACCAACACATCTTGAACCTCGCAAAAAAGCCCTTCTCCAGAGGTGTCATTAACTATCAAGAAAGAGAGAAAAAATTCTTCTATCTTAACTAATGTTGTTGAAACATCAACGCATCGAATGATAAGAGTCATATGTTCATGATGACTAATATCCGGAGTACAATCAACAATGATAGAAAAATATTTCGCACTATAGATCTTTTTCATTATCATACCCCTAATTTCATCAGCTATCCTTGATATCAACTCATTCTGAATTCTATTACTGAGATAATGATAACGAGATTCACCATCTTCAAACCGTCTAACATGTTCTCTCATTACTGGATCACACTCAGCCATCATATCAATAAAACTTTAAAAGTTTCCATTACCTTCGGTTTTTAGCTTTTCGTTACTTCTACGGAATGCAAGATTTTGTTTAGCTAGAGTCTTCACCAATAAAAAAATTCTAAGCATCACATCTTTCGAATGATTCCTTTCTTTGTTGAGTTCTTGTTGCACATGCTTATCAATCGTTTGATTTTTTTGTAGCCTTAGTTCAAGTTCCATCCACTTACTCATGTATTTAATATGCTCATGACTAACCTCGTGAGTTTCAAGTGAAGCCAAAATATTTTTCCAATCACGAAGTCCCTTAGTTGCCAAGTGAATAGGAGATTTGTCATGAGTGAAAAGTTTACAACAAAAACAAAAGAGCGTATCCAATATTTTTCAATAAACTAGCCAACGCCTATCTTGTTTCTCTCCATTACTCAAAATTCTGATATAGTATGAATGAGAAAAACGTCGTAGTTTTATCTTTTGGAAAAATAAAATCAATTGGTTGTCTTGCAGATGGACCTTTTTCAACCATAACAATCCTTAACCCATAATCGACTTTTCCCCAACTTCCAGGATCATAAATATCTAGAACTCCATAACGCTCTTTAGATTCAGCACTTTTCTCATCTGTATCAATATTCGCTGGCTCATTCTCATGATCTTCTTCAGAAATTTCTCTACTAACATTCTCATCTTCTTCTATATCAACATTATCATTCTCCATCTGATCATCAACCTCATTGTTAATAGTTTCATCAACCTCATTCTCATTCTCCATCTGATCAACATTCTCAAGATTTTTGACAAATTTGTCCATAGAACCTGCTATTGATCTCAAGTATGCATCATCGTGATTTTTCTTTTGTCTTTTTTTGCTCTGGACGGATATGATTTTGGTGGTATATTTGTAAATCTAATAGATTAAAATAAAAAGTATAAAAGCAGCACTGGTAATCATTCATATAGATCAATCAAATTGTTTATTCTATTTCGTAATTTAGTGTTGACACAATCATGAAATCAAAAGAAATACGAAAGTAACTTAGTGCTTATTCTACCTTAACGTCAATGTCTTGAATACATAATCAAAGGAAACAAAGTGTAATTAAAACTAAAGTAGAAATTAAAGAGCTTTAGTAATTACCAGTGAAGATAGAAAAAAAAGAGATGTGGAGAAAGAGACGTGATGTTCTTGATTTTTGATTAGGTTACCGGTGAAACCTTGAAGGAGAAGAAGCTAAGATAACTAATTAGGTTTTTGATTTAATCTTTGTAAATTGTTAGGTTTATTTATAAACTAATAATTCCTTTTTAATTTATGATTATGATTGATTTGGTTTTAGATTTCTTTTTTTTTTAACTGAAATTTCGCTTTTTTAAAGTATAAAGTTAAAAACAAACA
Source organism: Draba incana (assembly GCA_963576765.1). NCBI lineage: Eukaryota > Viridiplantae > Streptophyta > Magnoliopsida > Brassicales > Brassicaceae > Draba > Draba incana. The sequence continues at coordinate 14,161,609 of OY755208.1, forward strand.
CAACGACACAGGTAGGATTCGAACCTTGGGTGTTTTACTGAAACTTTCTCACTATATACCACTAAGCTACAACTGATATTTTGTAATTGGGGGCCCCTTAAAATTAATATCCTTTGGGGGCCCTAGGCAAATGCCTATTCATTAACTCACTTATCACGGCTCTGACTCCACGAGACGTTCATCAAACAACGGGAAGTGTATGTTAATTAATTGATTGTTTTTCTCTTTGTTTATTTCTAGAATGTTATAAATTTAGCAATTGTTTTTTCATGAGTAGATCAAAAACTATATTCTCGATCTCTAATATATCGGACACCTATTAATAATATGTAATTTATTATTCAATGACGGGAAAATTACGGAGAATCCATTTTTGCGGGAAAATTACGGAAAACATGTTTCTAGCGGGAAAGTTACAGAAAACATGTTTATCATTAAAACTAGTTGCTTTATAGTATTCCTTTTCTAAAAAAATATTATAAATATAAATAAAAAGTAATTTAAAATACAAATAATTTATGTGGATAACTAATTATTAAAAAAAAAACAAAATCATATATGATTTAGATGGGTCTAAATGGGTGTAAATGGGTGTAAATGGGTAAGTATAAACTAAACGGGTCAAAATGGGTAGCCCTATTAGACCCCTAAACTAAACGGGTCTTAATGGGTTTGGGGTCTAAATGGAACGGGGTCTAAATGGGGTGGGTCTAAATGGGGTGGGTTTACCCATATTAACATCACTAACTACAGGGAGCCAGGGCATATCAGGACGATGTGTCCTAGATTGCAGCCGGCGACTGTAGCTGCGATTCAGCCAGTTGAGGTGCAGCCGATGGGTCAGATTGCGGCAGTGCAGCAACCGATTGGCCAGATCGGGCCGGCACCGAGAGTGTTTTCGCCAGCAGAGATCGGCCAGAACAATGGAGCCGGGCAGATCACAGGTAAAATTCTAGACTTAACTTCGTAAAATTTCTAGTGGTAGAATTTTGTTGTTGTTGTGCTAGTGTTCTTTTATTTTACTTGTGATCGAGTCATCAGGGTTCTCAACGCATATAAAATTGTGTAGGGACCTTGTTAGTGGGCGGTTTTGAGTCCCACGTGATGTTTGATTCGGGAGCATCGCACTGCTATATTACTCCTGAGTGTGCCGAAAGCAGTGGCATTCGGAGCAGCGCTGGTGAGCGCGCATGCATGGTCAAGGTGGCTGGAGGAGGTTTCCTGGCTACTTTGGGCCGTGCTCGGGCAGTAGATGTTTAGATCGCGGGACATTCGATGCCAGCAGACTTGGTGATTGATAAGATCCTAGTTAGGATCACGTCCCTGAATGCTCTCCAAAAGGTTGTGATGATCGGGGTGAAGAGATGATGGATGCAGAAGTGATGAAATGATGAAAACGGGGAATCGAAGGGTGGAATGAAGTGAAACTTCCGAGAGTTTCGGGAGACTCTTGGACTTTCGGACTCAGATCAGAGACGACACACGACTCTTCTCGAGGGAGGGATTGAATGACGCCACAAAGAGTTGCGAAAAGGCCCTTTGATAAGTCGTAAGAGATTGAATTTCGACACACAAAAATTGATCAATGATCCAAAGTTTAAAGAAGGTTTTTTTTGATAAAAAGTTGGATCATTTTTTATTACAATGGCCACGAAAATATAAAGGGGAAAGGAGAGAGAGAAAATGCATGAAACATTTAAGGCTTGTACATGTACAAGACCTTGGAAATATAAAACAAAAATAAAGGCAAGTTTGAATGAAAAACTAAAGAGATAAAACCAAGAGAAGGGGCCACGAAATTGTTAAGGGTAATGGGCTTATTAAGGCCTAAGTATGATAATGTGGCTTATGAAAAAGTGTGTGTTCTTGCCTCATTAAAAACCTCTTTCGGAAAACCCAATGGGACAAAACCGAAAGGAGGGAAAAAGAGTACAAGTTCACACACCTCCCATTATCATCCTTCCTCGGCTTGATTCACAACCAATGTGGTTTGATAAGCGTTCGAGTGAAGTTGGCCGGTGGTCTTAACAAAGAGTGAAGAGATAGCTTGGTTAAGTTTCTTCTTTGATCTCGTCATCGGTCCAACCGGAATGTTCATGGACTTAGCTTCCAAAAGCTCCTCCTCGGATACTAGTTGCTCCTCACCTAGAAGCTTTTCCTTAGTCTTTTGCTCCGCGTCTTTTTGTCTTGAACCTCCTAGTCTCGAGCTAGCCATGATCACATCATTCCCTCCAACTTGAGAAGGATTTCCCCTCAAATCCTAACCTTGCAAGTCGAGTTCGTAGGTGATCTTGAATGACCCATAAAATAATGGATTCAGCTTGGATCTCCATTTGCTTGATGCATTCCTCAAGTTTGAATAATCTGCAAAGAAATCACAAAACAAGATAGCACAAGCGAAATATTCATAAAGTAAGAGTCTTATTCCGAAAAGGAATTTATTCGGCTTTGGATTGAAGTTGGAATCAGGTGGTTCTTCTTTGATCAGCATGAAGTACTGGTCGCCTTGATGCTTGTTCTGGTTCAAAACAGAAGGCTTGAAGCGATCGTCTCCCTCACGCTTGTAAATCTTTCTTGTGCGCTTCACGGCTTTCCTAAAATATGTATTTGGCTCATTTGACAAAAACAAGTGCATCATACCTGTGTATACAATGATAAATAAATCTTTGAAAGCATAAGTACTTAGCTTACAATACTCTCCTGGTCGCGATATGTAAGCTTGAAGTGATCCAATCTTGTAAGATCGCGAATTAGGCATGCGCAGGATGACTTGATTTGTAAAATTCATAACTTTTAGCTCGGAACTGATCACAGCCTCAAACTGATTGGTCGTGACTAATTGATGGCTTAAGAATCTGTAGAAACTTGATTCACTCCTTGAATCCTTCTGGTTTGGTCGGAAAGCTCTTTGGAGTGCGCATACGTCCAGATCGAGTACGTTCAGATGTGCCCAGTTTGAAAAATTCATAACTCTTGAGTCTAAACTGTTGTTGTGATGATTCCAGTTTTTAGAGATGCTCTGAAGAGTTAGGTTTCTAAAACAATAGAGCTTGTTGCCTAATTCCCTCTGGTCGATAAGATATCTTCTCGGAGTGCTCCTACGTCAAAAATGTTTTCTGAACAGCTTACTCGGTTTGATTGCGGTGTCATCACTTCAACCATAGATTCAACATTGGGGCTGATTCTTGTATCATTCTAATCTCCATTCTTGAAAAGTGTGGCACTTAACACAGTTTGACCTACATCCACAGACAACAAGGTAGGCTTCATTCTATTCTTGGATTCTAAGTACCTACCTCGTGTCCTTTGCTTTGGGGTTAGTAGAAGAGTGATTTCGTCGGGGAGTTTCTCCAATGGATTGAGTTCTCCATCAGCTTCAGCTTTGTCATTCTCATGCTCCATAGTATGACCTGAATCAACATTCTTTGACAAGACCAAGTGCATCATACACGAACTGGAATTTTCTAAAGCTTGGTTAGCTACTTCACTACTTGAGTTTTGTGTGCTCAGTTTTGATCCTAATAAAGTGATATTTAGCTCGTGTTCTTCAGGACAAGATGCAGCAAAATGTCCTTTCTTTCGACAGTTATAACAAGTGACTTCCTTGGATTTCGAAAGATTAGAGTACTTACACTGCTTTGTCTTACCGTGGGGTGCAAGTGATTGTGTAGAGATCACCTTTTCACTTAGCTTCTGTTGAGTTGGATCTGATAGCACATTCTGGACCACCTTAGCTAACTCCAAATCCTCTGTTTTTTTTCCTTGGATGGGTGGTGACTCATTTGGATTGTCTCCTTATGATGTGTGCTTGCTTTCGAACTGTTTGACTCTTTGCTTTAGATGTAGCTGATCCTGGTGAATCTCATGTGGTGACATTGAAACCAGGGTGATTTTGCCTCCATTGTACCTGAATGAATATCGGTTTTTGTAACCATCATGGATTGCTCTTCGATCATTCTGCCATGGTTTTCCAAGAAGGATGTGACAGGTTTCCATAGGTTGAACATCACACAGAATCTCGTCTTCATACTTTCCAATCGCTATGGAAATCTTCACTTGGCGGCTCACTCTTAAGTTGTAATCTTCATCGAGCCATGGGTGCTCTCTCACTTTCATTCCAAGCTTCTTTACCATATATTCACTTGCCACGTTGGTCTTGGCACTATAATCAATTTTGAGGCTGCATATCTTGTCTTGTACTTGGCATCTTGTGTAGAACAAATTTTCATGGTTGTTGATTGTTTCCTTATCCTGATCGAACATCTCTGCCTGCAAATCAACACTACAAGACACCAGTAAATAGTTCCTTTGAAACAAACACGATTGAACACAGAAAACACGAAAAATGACTAATCGTATGCCAAGAACCCTAGTCACGACTGTTCGTGAAAAATGATCTTGAAAAATTATTAAAACACATATAAAAATTCTAGAATCAATTTTAATAGAAACTAGACTCTTTCTAGGTTCAGACACAACAAATTTTATCACACGCCAATATTTTATGAAAATTCAAGCAAAACGCATGATAACAGGAATTCCAGATTTCGACACCAGCAGTTGATCAGTCACGAAAAATTATCAAAACGTGCCAAACAATTCCAAAAAACTTTTTAACAATTACTAGACTCAATCTATGTTCAGATCCAGTTGATTTCATGATTTTATCTGACACCAAACGATTATGAAAATTCTAGCAATCAACAGACAGAATCGATTCAAATGATCTGTGGAATATGAAAGGGTGTAATCGATTTGAAAAGATACAACCTGGTATGGAGTCAGCTGTGATACCACTTGATAAAATCCTAGTTAGGATCATGTCCCTGAATGCTCTCCAAAAGGTTGTGATGATCGGGGTGAAGAGATGATGGATGCGGAAGTGATGAAATGATGAAAATGAGGAATCGAAGGGTGGAATAAAGTGAAACTTCCGAGAGTTGCGGGAGACTCTTGGACTTTCGGACTCGGATCAGAGACAACACACGACTCTTCTCGAGGGAGGCATTGAATGACGCCACAAAGAGTTGTGAAAAAGCCCTTTGATAAGTCGTAAGAGATCGAATTTCGACACACAAAAATTGATCAATGATCCAAAGTTTAAAGAAGGTTTTTTTTTGATAAAAATTTGGATCATTTTCTATTACAATGGCCACGAAAATATAAAGGGGAAAGGAGAGAGAGAAAATGCATGAAACATTTAAGGCTTGTACATGCACAAGACCTTGGAAATATAAAACAGAAATAAAGGCAAGTTTGAATGAAAAACTAAAGAGATAAAACCAAGAGAAGGGGCCACGAAATTGTTAAGGGTAATGGGCTTATTAAGGCCTAAGTATGATAATGAGGCTTATGAAAAAGTGTGTGTTCTTGCCTCATTAAAAACCTCTTTCGGAAAACCCAATGGGACAAACCGAAAGGAGGGAAAAAGAGTACAAGTTCACACACCTCCCATTATCATCCTTCCTCGGCTTGATTCATAACCAATGTGGTTTGATAAGCGCTCGAGTGAAGTTGGCCGGTGGTCTTAACCAAGAGTGAAGAGATAGCTTGGTTAAGTTTCTTCTTTGATCTCGTCATCGGTCCAACCGGAATGTTCATGGACTTAGCTTCCAAAAGCTCCTCCTCGGATACTAGTTGCTCCTCACCTACAAGCTTTTCCTTAGTCTTTTGCTCCGCGTCTTTTTGTCTTGAACCTCCTAGTCTCGAGCTAGCCATGATCACATCAGTGATTAGTCTAGTAGTGTTGTATGATGTGATTCTCGGTATGGATTGGTTGTCTTTCTACCGGGTTCACTTGGATTGTTATCGGGGCAGAGTGGTCTTCGAGCGTGCTGGAGAGAAGTTGGTGTTTCAGGGCTTGAGACCGACTTCCAGTAGCCTTGTGATTTCGGCTATTCAGGCAGAACAGATGATATAGCGAGGTGGCGAGGCGTTTTTGGCGACGATCGTGATGTTAGAGGATAGTAGTGAGGTTGCTTTTAAGGATATTCTAGTTGTTCAGGACTTTCAGAATGTTTTTCGATCGTTGAAAGGATTACCACCATCTCGTTCTGATCCTTTCACGATTGAGCTAGAACCCGGGACAGCTCCGATATCTAAGGCTCCTTACAGGATGGCTCCAGCAGAGTTAGCGAAGTTGAAGAAGCAGTTAGAGGACCTTCTGGAGAAGAGTTCTATTCGCCGTGGGGAGCACCGGTTTTGTTCGTGAAGAAGAAGGATGGTAGTTTCCGGTTGTGCATCGATTACCAGGGACTTAACCGAGTTACTGTGAAGAACAGGTACCCTCTCCCGAGGATTGATGAGTTGTTGGATCAGTTGAGGGGTACGACCTGGTTCTCCAAGATAGACTTGGCTTCAGGGTATCATCAGATTCCGATTGATGAGGTAGATGTTCGTAAGACGGCATTCAGGACGAGATATGGGCATTTCTAGTTCGTAGTTATGCCTTTTGGTTTGACAAATGCGCCTGCGGCATTCATGAGATTGATGAACGACGTGTTCAAGGAGTATTTGGACGTGTTCATAATCATTTTTATTGATGATATCTTGGTTTACTCGAGGAGTCTTGAGGAGCACGAGGCTCATTTGCGGTTGGTTTTGGAGAAGCTTCGGGAGCAGAAGCTTTACGCCAAGTTGAGCAAGTGCAGTTTTTGGGAGAGGCAGATGGGATTTCTGGGTCATATAGTGTATGCAGAGGGAGTTTCTGTGGATCCGGCCAAGATTGAGGCGATTCGAGATTGGCCGAGACCGAGTAGTGCTACCGAGATCAGGAGTTTTCTGGGTTTAGCAGGATACTATCGGAGATTTGTCAAGGGCTTTGCGAGTATGGCGCAGCCAATGACAAAGTTGACCAGTAAGGAGGTTCCGTTTGTTTGGTCGCCGGAGTGCGAGGAGAGCTTTGCGAGGCTCAAGGAGATGTTGACTAGTACGCCGGTGCTTCCATTACCCGAGCCGGGGAAGCCTTACAGTGTGTATACTGATGCTTCAGGAGTTGGTCTGGGTTGTGTTCTGATGCAAGAGGGTCGAGTTATTGTTTATGCTTCGAGACAGTTGCAGGGTAGTGAGCATAATCGGCCTACGCATGATCTAGAGTTGGGAGCCATTGTGTTCGCTCTGAAGATCTGGAGGTCTTATCTGTATGGAGGCAGAGTGCAGATTTTCACGGATCATAAGAATCTGCAGCATATCTTCACTCAGCCATTGCTGAATATGAGACAGAGGCGCTGGGTTGAGTTGTTGGAAAATTACGATCTGGAGATCATTTATCATCCGGGCAAGGCGAATCAGGTAGCAGATGCCTTGAGTCGACGGAGGTTCGATTCAGCCCATAGGCAGGATATCGAGGATTTGGTAGGCGAGATTAGCACGTTGCGCCTTAGTGCCGTTTCGGAGGAGCCTTTGGGCTTAGAGGCAGTCGATCATGCAGATCTTCTCAGTAGGATCAGAGTGGCCCAGCAGAGTGATTAGGATTTGTTGGGTGTGTAATGAGTAGTGGATTCCGAGTATGTGGTCTCTCCGAATGGGACAGTTTTGATCTGTGGTCGAGTTTGTGTTCCTCGAGATGAGGCATTGAGGCAAGAGATTCTAAGTGAGGCTCATTCGAGCAAGTTCTCGATTCATCCGGGTGCGACTAAGATGTACCGAGACCTCAAACGGTATTATCACTGGGCCGGGATGAAGAGGGACGTGGCGGCTTATGTTTCTAAGTGCAATACTTGTTCATTGGTTAAGGCCGAGCATGTAGTTCCGAGTGGTCTTCTGCAGAGTTTGCCCATTCTTGAGTAGAAGTGGGATATGATTATGATGGATTTCGTGGTTGGGTTGCCTACTTCGCGGACATATGATGCTATCTGGGTAGTCGTGGATCGATTGACTAAGTCAGCGCACTTTTTGGCCATTAAGAAGACCGATGGAGCGGCTAAATTGGCTAAGAGGTTCATGAAGGAGATAGTGAGGCTGCATGGAGTGCCAGCCAGTATTGTATCTGATCGGGATCCCGTGTTTGCATCAAAGTTCTGGAGAGCGTTTCAGGCAAAGATGGGCACTAAGGTGCATTTGAGTACAGCTTATCATCCGTAGACTGATGGGCAGTCAGAGAGGACTATTCAGACTATGGAGGATTTGCTGAGGATGTGTGTGCTCGATTGGGGTGGTTATTCGGCGGATCATTTGAGTTGGGTCGAGTTTGCTTACAATAACAGTTTTCAGGCGAGTATCGGTATGGCTCCTTTTGAGGCTTTGTATGGGAGGCCATGTAGGACGCCATTATGCTAGACCCAAGTGAGGGAGCGCAGTATTCATGGAGCTGCTTATGTTCAGGAAACGATGGAGAAAATCCGGGTCGTGAGATTGAATATGAAAGAAGCTCAGGATCGTCAGAGGAGCTACGCTGATAAGCGGAGGCGAGAGCTTGAGTTTGCGGTTGGAGATCGCGTGTATCTCAAGATGGCTATGTTGAGGGGTCCTAATAGATCTATTAGGGAGAGCAAGCTGAGTCCGCGGTTTATGGGTTCGTTTCCTGTGGTGGAGCGTGTTAGACCGGTTGCGTATCGGCTCGAGTTACCTCCGATCATGAGGGCATTTCATAAGGTTTTTCATGTTTCGATGTTGCGTAAGTGCCTGCATGAGTCTGAGGAGTTAGTGCCTGAGATCCCTGCGGATCTTCAGCCAGATTTGACGGTTCCGGCGGTTCCTGTGAGGATTCTGGAGAGAGGAGTCAAGGAGCTGCGTCGGAAGAAGATTCCATTGTTGAGGATTTTGTGGGATTGTGGCGGTTGCCAGAAGGAGACTTGGGAGCCAGAGGCGAAGATGAAGTTAAAGTTCAGGAAGTGGTTCGACAAGCAGGTCGCGGCGTGAGCTTTATTTCTCTTTGCGATTCTAGTTTTGATTGTTAGCATGTTGATGCTTTTGTATCGTTGTATTTTTGTTTATGTTGTAACGATTTTACGTTTTGAGATTAATAAGATGGAGTGGTTCCTTATTTATCTATGTGTTGTTATAAGGGGAGTTTTCTTATATGTATTATGTGGTGATATTCCGGGATTAGGGAGTATCGAGTTGGCCACACGAGGTAGTTTTGGTCGATAGACGTTTATAGACGTTTTTAGAATTAATTACTCTAGGGGCTGCGGTCCCGAATAACTCATTCACTTTATCTGAAGATGATTAGTTCTTCAGCGAGGATGATTAGTTCCTCAGACGAGATGATTAGTTCTCTTGTATACTCTTTGGGATGATCAGTTTCCATTGCGAGTATCGAGGCATGATTAGTTCTCTCGAGGGGATGATTAGTTCCCCTGTGTACCCGGAGCTCAAAGAATGCGTCCTGAGAGTAGAAGGGACACGAGACAACGATAGCTCAAAGGATGCGTCCTGCGAGTGGGAGGGGTGTGGAATGAGTTAAGAGTAATAGATATCTGGAATGGGCGTATAAACATGAGACTGAACTAGAGCCTCGGAGATCAAGTTTTAGGATCTCGGTTAGTTTTTGACCGGTTCAGGTCAGGTTTGAGTTTGTGGCCTTCATTGGCGGTATTGTCGGGATTCGAGGACGAATCTAGTGTGGTGGGGGAGAATTGTAACGACCGCAACCCAATTATCGTTGATTTTGAGCATTGTCGATCGACACCTGTAGGTGGTGTCGATCGACACTAAGTTTTAAAGTCCGGTCTGTTTTGGCTAAAACCGCGATTTTCACGCGGTTTAATTCTCGAAATCCCTAAAGCTCGACTCTTCTTATTTCTGGATCGCGAGCCGTCGAGGGAGAAAAAGAAAATCAGAAAGTTTTAAGAGGAAGAAGAGAGAATCGAGAGTGGATCGTGAATCATTGCAAAATCGTTCGGATTTTGGTTGCGTTTCCGAGTGTTCCTCATCCGTTCGTGTTGTGGTGTTGCGTGGAGAGTTCTCGGGGGTTGCGGTGCTGAATCAGAGTCTCTAGGCCGTGCGTTCCTCGTTTCCGATCCGTTCATCCTCTTCGAATAGCGAGGTGAGTGCGTGATCGCTAGGATTCCTCGTAGTTTAACGTTTATAGCGTTTTGTGTGTATGATTTCGTGATATATGGTTGATGATTGATGTTTGATGATGATTTTTTGTGGTGTTACCGTATGTTTGATCGGAAGTCGTTAAGACGTCGATTCCGAGTCGAGGCATGAGAGGAGAGTCTCGGCTTTGGTTTCTGTAACAGGGTGTCGATCGACACCTAGAGGTTGTGTCGATCGACACCACATAAGAAATGATACTCGTTGTCTGTGAGTGTTGATCGAAACCTAGAGGTAGTGTCGATCGACACCTAGAGGTAGTGTCGATCGACACTCGGTGCAGTTTCCTATACGTGAGTATCAGGTGTCGATCGACACCGTCGTGGTGTGTTGATCGACACCAGGTTGAAATTAAGAAAACTTTATAAAAATTTGATGAATGTGGGAATTCCGTTTTAAAAGAGAATAATTGGTAAAGTGTGTTAAATGTGTATTTATCTGTAAATTGTTAATCTATGTTAATCTGTTGCGGGATGACCGCTTCACTGAGTATTTATGATAATACTCACGCAACTCCCGGTTTCTTTTGAGTTGCAGGTAAAGGAAAGATGTGATCGTGGAATCGAGGCAAGGACGGGGGATGATAGGATGTCTTTTATTTTTTTATGTTATGGATTTTTAGTAGCCGGTTAGGTTGCTAGATATTTTATTGGAATTATTAGACTTGATGTTTTATTGGAATTGAATTATTGGTTATTTGGTTTAATGAATTGGATTTTAATTTATCTTATTGTATTTCCGCTTATTGTTCACTCTGATTTAATAATATTTAATTATTTATAAAAAAAAAAAATGCGGGTGTTACAAAAAGAATGGGTAAAAATGTAATTTTGCTTTTACTATAAGACAAAATCATGGCATATTTTATAATTACATTTGAGAAACGGCGTTCTTTGAAAGTAATTTTGAAAAAAAATGGCACATTTGGTAATTTTCTCTAAAGAGAACTTAGTATTTAAAAAGGAAAAAAACAGTTTAGCAGCCACACTAAACGATTTGCCAATGGAAACTAATAGACTGACTGGTGTAGCCGCAGCGGTTGCGATTGCGGTTGCGGCTACGGGAGTTTGCGGAAGCAGGTGGTTGCGTTTTTGAGCGATTTTAATGACTTGTGAGCGGTTAAAAATTGGTGCGTTTGCGGGATATTTACGACAGGTTGACAGCGTGTGCAGTAGCGGTTAAAGAATAAATTAATAATATAAACACATTAAATAATTATAAAAATATCAAAATCATATTATTATAATAAAATATAAAAATTATTAATTCAATAAATTTAAATACCAGAAAATCATGTATATGATACTTACGTTGGTTATTATTATTATTATTATTATTATTATTATTATTATTATTATTATTATTATTATTATTATTATTTTGGATGAAAGTTATAAATTTAATGGAGATATTGATTCTTTTGTATATTAATGTTATATTTTAAAATTTTAGTTTGTTAGATTTATAGAAATTTTTATTGTAATGTATTAAGAGAATTTTGGTGTGAAGATTTAATAAATATAAAATTATAATAGGTTACTAATTAAAAAAAGTCAAATTACTTATATATTTCATAAATATAATATTCAAAATCTTGATTTTTAAAAATTTATTATATATTTTCTAATTTCTGAGTGGATTTTATTTTATTTTCTAATAAAATATAATTCCCCCCAAATTTTATTTGGTTTTGAGCGATTTGGAGCGGTAGAAAGCATTTCCCACGATTGTTGTCAAACGCTTGGAACCGCTACCGCACGCAAACGATGTGTTTGAAGGTGGTAGCGGGTATACCAATCAAGCTCTAATACAGTGAAAAACAACACTATTTACCTTAATTATTTTATAGCTTTTTATTTTCTTCTACAATCATTTATATCAGATTTATTGCACCATTATCTTAAAAATCCAACGGACGTAGATGTAAATACATAATTGGACTCTTCCAACAATTACATATTTCTAAAGCTAAGGGGTTTTTACCGGTTAAGAGCAAATATTATTTGGGAAAATTTCCTAATAAATAGTCTTACAAATTTAGTCTCTCTCTCTCCAAAAATAAAGGAAAAAAGAAAGATTGAATATATTTTTAATTTCACACATCATAAAAAAAACAAAAAAATGGCAGATTTTGAAAGAGATTATAGATAATAGAAGATTTTGAAAAACTTTGCCAAATTTTTAACGTGGCCATAGGCCAATGCTTCCAATCTATCTACTCAAGCACGGCCTATTAAGTGATTAAGGTCTCAAACCATAAACTTAGTAACAATGTTTTTAAAACCGGACCGGACCGGGGTCGAACCTGATTACACCGGAGACCGGCTACTGGTCCGGTTAACTTAAAAATCCAATTATAGTTAGTCCGGGTTTAAAATAGGGTTGAACCGGTAAAAAAACGGAAATCGGTATCGAACCGGACCCGCATTAAACCCGGTTTAATAATTTTGTTAATTAAATTTTTTTTTCTTATAGTTATTTGTTTTAGCTAATTTTTTTGGATAAAAATAATGAAATAGTAAACTTTTTCCTTATAAAATATTTTAAAATTATAAAAATTTTAAAGATTTAGACCAAAACGCTTAAATTTGCTACAATTGTTGTAAGTATCTATAATTTAGTTTTATTTTGCTATTAATTTTTTTTCAAATTTTTGTAATAATTAAAACGTTTTGTTTGATATTTGGATAGATATGGACATATAAATAAAAGAAAAACATAAGACCAAATATATATAAACTAATATTTTTAAAAAAAAAACTATTAAACCAGGTTGAAACCGGTTGGACCATATTAATCCATGACCCGAAAGTTTTTCCGGTTCGATCGTCTGTCCGGTTTTAAAAACATGAGAAATTTTAAGATATGCCACTTTTGACATGTCATTTTAAAAAATGTCATTATCACCTTTTCCAAAATTTTAAATTATTTATGTTTGGGTTAACTATATTATATTAGGGTGTAGTTTTTTGGGTTTAAGATTTGTTAGGGATCAAAATATTTTTTTTAATTGAGAATTTTGAGATATAAGGTTTTTAAACGCATTTATAAGTGGCATGTTGGTAAGAAAATAACAAAAGTGACGTATTTAAAAAGTGACATGTCAAAAGTATTTTCGTAAATGTCCCTAAAAACATTGCTTAGTAATGTCACAATACCATAATAAAGAATTACCCCTTACAATCAATAAACAAAACCATAAACTTAGTAATGTACAATATATAAATCTAAAAGATTCTCCCAATAGTTTTCTTTCTCGTAAGAGCATGACCAATTGTCACACTTAAGGGTATAATTAAAGTGTCTAAAGTATAAAAAATTAATTAAGCTAAGTTTAGGAGATCTTAAAATGGCTTAGATCTAATATTTGATCTTTTGGGGAAAATTAGACCCAGTGTTCCAATGTGACGTGGCAGTGTGTGGTTGGTCAGAAAAAAAATAATCGGCAGAGGAAAAAAATTCGGTTTCTGTGTTTCTCTTCGTCTCTTCTCTCTTCTCCTCGTGTTCTCCGAAGGAAATTCATACGGCGATTCGCGATTTCAGAATAAAAATCGCTCGTAAATGGCCACATAACTGGTGGATTCTCAGTTGTGAATGTTTCATGGTCAAATTCGGTGAATTTGGTTGAGAAAATCAATCGGAAAATCATTGTAGCGACCGTAATAAGAAAACGAAGTGAGAAAGTGAGATTCTCCAGCTCTGGTAAACTGATCGGAGTGGGCTTGAAATCTACGAAATGGGCTGCTATTCCTAATTGGGTTTCGAAAGTCAATATAAACATTTTTTAAGTTAAAACAAATCAATTAGCTTTGTATTACCTGCATATTGTTTTCATTATAAAGGTTTTATCTGCAGATAAAAGGTTTTTTAAATGAATTTATTAGGTTTTTAATCAAATTATAAGGTTTTTAAAACAGTTTATAAAGTTTTTTAAATGAAATTATAAGATTTTTAATCAAATTATAAGGTTTTTTAAAGAGATTATAAGTTTTTAAAATGAAATTATAAGGTTTTTAATCAAATTATAAAGTTTTTAAAATAATAGTTTTATCTTTTAAGACCCCCAAAATTAGGTGTCTCCATTGAAAAAATTCATAACCGAAGTGTCTAAAAACATAAAACTGAATTAATTAATACTTTAGACATCCACTAATTAGACCCCAATGGGTGACCATTGTACATGCTCTAAGCCCGTAAAACAATAGAAAAATGACCGTATACAAAAACTATCTATAGATCTAATTTGTAAATGACCGTATTTATTTTTGCATTATATAAACAACTATCTTGCTAGTAATACTTCTCTTATCATCGTCTCAAACTATATACAAAAACTAGGAAATACAAAAGAGTTTTTTTTTGTTGTTGTTGTATAAGGGCTAGATTTTCACGGTTTCCTCCTGTTAATTAAGCGTCCAAAATTTATGGGCCATACAGTACTAATAAAAACAAAAAATGTGATTGGACAAGTCTTTGAACATGTTTTTGTGGAGTATTTATTATTTGTCTTTTAGCAATTGTAATTAAAAATAAACAGTGGAAATATTTTTGAAAGGTTTCAATTAAAAATGATGCTATGTTATAAAATGATTAATGGTATGTGTTGACTCTTCACAACATACACATCTTCAACAATCTCAAAAACTTCAGATCCATCTATCGATCTGAAGCAAAAGAAATGGCAAATTTCGAACGATCATCATCAGCATCCCTTATCAATCCTCAAAATGGTTTTTGTACCGCAAACTCGACTTTTTACAGTAAACGCAAACCATTGCCACTTCCGGTGAACTCCTCCCTCGACGTCACAACTTTCATCTCCTCCCAAACGCACCGCGGCACCACCGCGTTCATCGACGCAGCCACGGGCCATCGCCTTAGTTTCCCCGATCTCTGGAGAGCCGTTGACCGCGTCGCCGACTGTCTATACCAAGACGTCGGAATACGGAGAGGCGACGTTGTTCTCATCCTCTCTCCCAACTCCATATTCATCCCCGTCGTCTGCTTCGCCATTATGTCTCTCGGAGCCATCGTCACCACCGCGAATCCTCTCAACACTTCTGGTGAGATCTCCAGACAAATCGCTGATAGCAATCCAAAGCTCGCCTTCACAACTCCCGAGCTGACTCCGAAACTCCCCGCCTCGGCCGGTATCTCGGTTGTTTTGGACCGCGTTGAGCCCACTCGCGGAGTCAGAGTCGTTGGAGTATTAACCGAGATGGTGAATAAGGAACCGAGTGGTCAACGAGTTAGAGACAGGGTTGACCAGGACGACACGGCCATGCTTCTCTACTCGTCGGGAACCACAGGACGAAGCAAAGGAGTGATTTCATCTCACGGAAACTTAATAGCCCATGTGGCTAGATACATCGCTGAGCCATTCGAGCCAAATCAGATCTTCCTCTGCACCGTTCCGTTGTTCCATACCTTCGGATTACTAAACTACGTAATGGCCACCGTAGCATTAGGTTCGACGGTGGTGATCCTCCCGAGATTCGAGCTCCACGAGATGTTGGAAGCGGTCGACAAGTGCAGAGCTACGAGCCTGGTTTTGGTGCCGCCGGTTTTAGTGGCTATGATAAACAGAGCAGATGTGATCAATACCAAGTATGATCTGAGCTCCCTGAAAACGGTTAGAACCGGTGGGGCCCCGTTGAACAAGGAAGTCACGAAGAGTTTTGTAGAGAAATATCCAACGGTTGATATTTTACAAGGGTTTGCTTTGACGGAATCGAACGGCGCTGGTGCTTCCATTGATACGGTGGATGAGAGCCGGAGATACGGAGCGGTGGGGTTGTTGTCGTGCGGTGCGGAAGCGAGGATCGTGGATCCGGAGACGGGTCGGGTCATGGGTGTGAATCAAACGGGCGAGCTTTGGCTTAGAGCGTCTTCTATTGCCAAAGGTAACAAATATATACCATATGTTAGTGGGCATATTCAAAGTAGTAAAGGGTTTGGACAATAATTCTATAATTCTTTGTATACAAAGGATATTTTGGGAATGTAGAAGCTACAAATGAAACAATTGATTCAGAAGGATGGCTAAAAACCGGAGATCTTTGCTACATCGATGACGATGGGTTTGTTTATATCGTCGATCGATTGAAAGAGTTAATCAAATACAATGGTTATCAGGTTAGAAATATTTTTGTTGTGTCATTTTGATGATAAATATTTTGTTTACGTTCATGTTCATAATCTAACGGATTTGGATTGTATAATAGGTAGCTCCAGCTGAATTAGAAGCTCTTTTGGTTACTCATCCAGACATTCTCGATGCTGCCGTTATTCCGTAAATAATTTATACCTAGTTTTTCTTTTTCTTTCAATCAAGGTATTATGATTTTTACCTTTAAAACATCAAAAAACTTGAATTTTTTAATTTCTGTTATGGTTTTGTGTAAGGTTTCCGGATAAAGAAAGAGGACAATATCCGATGGCTTACGTGTCCCGAAAACCTGAGAGCAATCTCTCTCATAAACAAGTTATTGACTTCATCTCTAATCAGGTTCTTTCCATAATCTTAACCATTATACATATGCCTTTTAATCATTTTAACTTCGATTAATTTTGGGTGATAAATATTGGTGTATTTTACAGGTGGCACCGTATAAGAAAATAAGAAAGGTCGCATTTATAGATTCTATACCAAAGACTCCATCTGGCAAAACACTTCGCAAGGACCTAATTAAACTAGCCACTTC
The DNA here is from genome assembly GCA_963576765.1 of Draba incana. Classification (NCBI taxonomy): domain Eukaryota; kingdom Viridiplantae; phylum Streptophyta; class Magnoliopsida; order Brassicales; family Brassicaceae; genus Draba; species Draba incana. Next base: position 14,178,354 of record OY755208.1, read on the forward strand.
TAAGAGTAATCTATAGAATCACAATGGTATATTCAATAGAGTTGTTACATTGTCACTTTTATTTGTACGGCCTTTTCGGCATGATAAAAGATAAAAGATAAAAGAGTAATCTACTATATAAAAGATGGTCAGCACTCTCCATGAGTGTGACACATCAGCATTTTAAGAGGTAATATGTCATTATTATTTTTTTTTTTAAAACCAAAAACTATGAAAACCTTTCATCATTTTTACTTTATTTTCATCTTCTTCATATTTAGGATTTACATTTTTTTTTATTTTTAACAGAGCATTTGAAACACCATATTCAGTCACGAGACAAAATATAAAAACATTTGTTCATCTCTTTCGATCTATCTCTTTCTAAGAGTTTTGATTTCAAGTATAATCTCTCCTTAAGATGATCAAATGATTTGCTACGAACAACACTGGAGGAATACACTCTATGAAGTTTTGATCTCTCACTATAAATTAGTGTATATTCAAATGAAATATCAATCTATTGCTGTACTATCAAGAATTTCTTGTAACCGAATATCGAGAATAAAAACATTATGGACTTGTTATCATGAAAGAAATCTTTATAAAGAAGGAAGAGCTAGAGACGAGAGGCGAGATATGCTACATGGTACGATCTAAGGAGGGGCTTAAGGTGAAGCTAAAAAATGTCTAGAATATTAAGATATTCCAACCTAACATGGTATGATTTCTTGATTTACATTAGCCTTTCAATTTGGATGATCAATTTGAAATTTCGTTTTATTTTGACTCATCTTGTGGGTTTGAGCACTTGATTTAGGCTTAATAGTTGATTACATTAATTTCTAAGGTTTGATAGAAAATTAAGTCTTAGTAAAAATGGATTCAACATTGGTTTCCATGTGTGAATGCTATATTTGTTAGCATGTGGGTAGAAAAACATGTTCACAATAATATTGTATATGTACTTCACATATATTCTATGTTTCATGTTATTATTGATGTCTATACAATACAATTAGCTTGTTTATGGTTATTGATTTGGGAGTCTACGCGAAGAAACCAACTTTCATCGTGGAGGCAAATATGATTACTATAATCTCAAGATCCACTTTTGCTACTATGAGTTAAATAGGCGAAGCTAAATTGTGGGTACTAGGGCACCACCAGGAAGTGAAAGTACATCTATAGAATTAAAATTTGATTCATATAACTAAAATTCGATTGGAGTATGTGTCTCTAAAAATATTTCTATTAAGAAGCTCTAGCGTTTGTGCAATATTCGAGATAGCTTTGTAGATTTAATTACATGTTCATAGATTCTCTACATAAAGTGTGGTGCATAAAATTAATTGTCAACCAAAAATCTTACTGTGTATGTATGTGTTTTGTTTTAAAATCATTTTCTCTCTGTTGAACATTTATCAAATTTTGTGGTTGATTCAAGGATTAAATTTCATAGCTGAAGAATACAATACATTCAAGAGATAAAAGGTAATATCATAATGTTTATGTTCTCTGATGGACAATTCAAGGTAAAGAAGTTGAAGAATACATATGTGTATGTACAACATCAATTAACATCCGATTTCAATTCCAAAAGAGTGGCTTTATGTGTTTTCATCAATCAAGACTCGAAGAAGAGATACAACTAATTACCACAACTATCATTACTTAATTAAAATAAATTATTCTTAGTTATTTATTTCACTTATTGCATATGCCCTAAATTTATAAATTCAGGTCTTCGGCACCAATGTTTTCAAACTACTATTTTGTACGTCTATTTGAAGATGTATTTACTATGATACAAGACTAAGCCAGTGGCACACATCTCTTCCATATAGGTACCTATTGGTAATTTATTTTAATCCTAAAAGTTTGGTAAAGTAGACCCTAATGCAAAATTGCTTAGTAGCTCAATACTAGATTTCAAATTCTCCATTAACAATACATGTAATTAAGCCTTCAACTTTAGACCAAGTTATGAATTAACGCGGAAAAAAAACTTCAAAAATTATATTGTATATGTTGTATAGGGACTTTTCGAAGTGCTACTTATGTATATAAACAAAGAACAAGCATACCAACTCGAGAAGATTGTGATTTTGAAGCTTAGTCATAAATTTTGGAATCACAACTCAAGCTTTTTAAATAGTTTTTGCAATTGTTTAACCATAGAACAGTCTTTAGAATAACTCAACATATTGCGTTTTTATGAATTCTCTTCAATTTACCTTTATATTCTGAATATAAATGCTCAAGTTGCTTAATGAGGGTCTATTGCATAAACGGTCATAAAGCCATTGTACTCCGAGAAATATTACGTCAGATATTATGCTAAACAGTAGTAGCAGTAGACTCCAAAAATTCATGTAATATATTTATAAGTGCTTTCAAATTTTATGTGAATCAATGTGCTATGATTAAGCTAAAACATTTTTTGAACCGTTTAACAGCAACTTTGTAGCATCTGCAAACCTTTTTTATTGGTTTTTGTGGGTGTGGATCGACACCAGTGGTGGGTTTTGATCGACACCATGTTTTGTGGAACCGGTTTAATTTTATTAAATATCCGATTTTGGTGCGGTTTGGGTCATGGAGACCCTAGGTCTCGTCTATAAAACCCTTGTGCTCGTGAGCTACCGTATTATAGGAGAAAAATCAGAAAGTTTGAGTGTTTGAGAGAATTTTGGAGAGGATGAGAAAAGAGAATTGATTTTTGGTGAGAAGGAGGCAGTTATGTCTGTTTGGTAGAGGAGAGAAACGAATATGAAGAGCAGAGCGAATCAGAATGGAATTTTCTGGGTAAGTTCTTCTTTCTCTTAGCTAGCCGTGAGGCAAATCGGTTTGTCAATCGGATATGTATGCTAAGAGATATCCTTGTTTTCGTGAGAGAGGTCTGTGCAGAATCGAGTTTGTGATGAGACCACTTCGAGGATGTTTTTCCGGAGAACCAGGGAGAGTTAGGCGACGATTTTATGTCGTTGGAAAGCTCTTCTTGTCTTGTTTTCGGGGCTTGTTTCCGATTGAGATTCTGAGGTAAGCTCCGTTCTCAATGTTTCCAGAGTAGATGCAGCGTATTGGTTCGAGTTTCTTCTCGGTAGTGCTAAGTTTGAGGAGGTTGATGAGTGGAAATTGAGATTGGAGCAGATTTTTTCATCCTATTTTGTGTCTTGAGGGATACCGGGTTGGTTTTGGCGATTCATTACCTCGATGGTGATGTGCATCTCTGGTAGAGAAGTGTTGAGGCCAGGCGGAGGCAGGCAAGGTGGACATGGGGAGAATTCTTAGCAGAGTTTAATGCGAAGTTCTTTCCTCATGAGGTAGTGGGCCATTTGGAGTCGAGATCTGTGGAGCTAATTCATGGAGACCGGTCCGTGCGGGAGTATGATGCTAAGTTTAGCAGGCTCTTGGTCTATGCGGGTCGAGGCATGGATGATAAGCAAGCGCAGGTGGAGAGGTTCCTGCCGGGATTTCTGCCTGATTGAAGACGTGTTGCAGAGCGTCCAGGTTTGCCTCGAGGGTGGAGTAGTGTAGTCAACTTCTGCTATTGAGGAGGATCTTAGAGATCAGGCAGCAATAGCGGTTAATAGTGTTGTTCCATCCTTCCTATCTTGCGATGATGGGACAGATGCAGAAGATTGGTACGCCATACTTCACAGGCAGAGTTGGGCCACATGAGTCCGATGAGTGGCGCTTGAGAGTGGAGCGCAACTTTCGATCGATTCGATGTCCTGGGGAGTATCAGGTGGAGTTGATTGTTCACTACATTAGTGAGGACGCACATTGTTGGTGGAGATCGATTGAGACTCGGAGGACTGTGTGGACTTGAGGCGAGTTCAACGCCAAGTTCTTTCCTCGTGAGTCATTGGATCGCCTACTGATGAGATTCATGGAGCTGGCTTAGAGAGAGAGTACTGTGCGAGAGTACGATGCTGAGTTCAGCAGACTTTTGGTTCATGCACATCGTAGCATGGAGGATGAGCGGACCCTTATGCAGAGGTTCTTACAGGGGCTCCGTCTGAGCATTAGGACGCAGTGTCGCGGTTCTTTGTACGCTTCGAGGGCGGAGTTGGTGGAGCTTGTTGCTTCTATCGAGGAGGATCAGCGTCAACAGGCTATTTCAGTGGTTTTTCCACATGTGGCTGTTCCACCTGTAGTTGCTCCTGCTGTTCAGCCAAGGAGACAACAACTGCAACATCATTCTCGGAGTTATGGTTCCGGCAAAGGCGGCAAGCCTGCGCAAGGCCAGAAGATTAGGTTGTTTTAGTATTTGTTTAGTGTAGTAGAACATGGTGTTTATGTTGCTAGATTCTTATTATTTATGGAATTGTGTTTCTTGGAATTTGATAAATTGGTTATTTAATTATTGAATTATTTCTTTAGAATTTCCACATGGTTTAGTAAATTAAGTTAGTCGTTGAGAATTAATATTTAAGGAATATTGATTCGGACTATTAAAAAAAAAAAGTGTTGGTTGTTTCATTTCGGACCATCCGGGTAAGGCCAACCAGGTGGCTGATGCTCTGAGTCGCATGAGAGTTGATTCTATTCGGGAGCAGGAGGTTGAGGCCTTAGTCGGCGAGATTAGCACTTTGCGTTTATATGCTATTTCGCAGGAGCCTTTGGGATTAAAGGCGGTTGACCAGGCGGATCTTCATAGTAAGATTCGCGAGGCTCAGGGGAGCGATCAGGTTTTGATTGATGCATCTTGGAGTGTTGGTTCTGAGTATCAGGTCTCTTCGAATGTGACGATTATGGTTTGCGAGCGAGTTTGTGTGCCTAAGGATGAAATTTTGAGGCAGGAGATTCTGCAAGAGGCTCATGCGAGCAAATTCTCGATTCATCCAAGAATGACTAAGATGTATCATGATCTTAAGCGGTATTATCACTGGGTCGGGATGAAGAGAGACGTTGCTGATTGGGTCGCAAAGTGCGACACGTGTTCTTTGGTTAAGGATGAGCATCGGGTTCCTAACGGCTCATTGCAGAGTTTACCCATTCCAGAGTAGAAGTGGGATATGATCACGATGAATTTCGTGGTAGGATTACCTAACTCGAGGACCTATGATGCGATTTGGGTGATTATGGACCGGTTGACTAAGTCTGCATATTTTTTTGCCATTAAGAAGACCGATGGAGCTGCGGTTTTGGCTAAGAAATTTGTGAGAGAGATTGTGAGGCTGCATGGAGTGCCAGCCAGTATTGTGTAAAATCAGGATCCTAAGTTTGCGTCTGAGTTTTGGGGAGCTTTTCAGACAGAGATGGGCACTAAGGTGCAAATGAGTACATCTTATCATCCGCAGAGTGATGGTCAGCCAGAGAGGACTTCTCAGACTTTAGAGGGTCTGTTGAGGATGTGTGTGCTAAATTAGGGTGGTCACTAGGCTGATCATTTATGCCTGGCTAAGTTTGCTTATAACAACAGCTTTCAGGCAAGTATTGGGATGGCTCCATATGAGGCGTTGTATGGGAGGCTGTGTAGGACACCTTTATGCTGGACCCAAGTGGAGGAGACGAGCATTCTTGGTGCGAGTTTTGTTCAAGAAACGACGGAAAAGATCTGTGTTTTAAAGTTGAACATGAAGGAGGCTCAGGATCGGCAGAGGAGTTATGTCGATAAGCGGCAGAGAGAGCTTGAGTTTGTGGTTGGAGATTACGTGTATCTGAAGATGGCTATGTTGAGGGGTCCTAACAAATCCATAGCAGAGAATAAGCTGAGTTCGCGGTTTATGGTTCTATTCCCGATAATGGAACGAGTCTGGCCGGTTGTATATCGGTTAGAGTTACCTCCGATCATGAAGGCATTCCATAAGGTTTTCCATGTGTCCATGCTGAGGAAGTGCATGCATGAGTCGGAGGAGTTGGTGGCTAAGATCCTGGAGGATCTGAGGCCTGATTTGACAGTCCCGGTAGTTCTTATAAGGATTCTCGAGAGGAGAGAGAAGGTCTTGCGCCGGAAGAGGATACAGAGGAAGAGACTTGAGAACCAGAGGCAAAGATGAAGTTGAAGTTCAGGAAGTGGTTCGACAAGCAGGTCGCAGCTTGAGCTTACTTGTATCTTTATGATTCCAGTTTTTGTTTTATCATGTTGCTATTGCTTTGATTCATGTATTTTTTGTTTGAGTTGTAATGATATACACTTTTGGAAATTTATAAGATTGAGTTTCTTATCTGTTTTCCTGTTTATTATAAGATGTTGATTCTTATAGTTTATATTATTCGTTGACCGGTATAGGCTGTGTTTTGGAGGATATTTCGGGTGGGGAATATCGGGGTTAGCCATGTGGGGCAGATCTAATCATAGATGTTTATAGACATTTTAGAATTTAATACTCTAGGAACAGTAGCGTTTCCGAATAACTAATTACCATTATTGAGGAGACAAGTGCGTCTCCGACAATTCTATCTGGGACGGATGGGTCTCAGTGTAGTATCAAGGTTATACTTACCGGTGAAGGGTGGGTCCCGGTATAGTATCGTGAAATGCTTACTTATATGTGACGGGTGGGTCTCAGTATGAGTATCGGGAGACGAGTGGGTTTCTTAAGGGGAATGTGTTTCCCCTGCATTTCTTTTGGAGAGAGTGGTCTCCGGAGACTTATTTGAGACAGGTGGGTCTCAGTATAAGTCTAGAGGGAAAAGTGGTTCCCTATATACCATGAGTGGATGGTACGTTGGTTGCTTAGGATGCGTCCTGAGAGCCAGGTAATGAGTTAGGAGTAGTAAATGTCTGGTTAAACGTGTGTATAAACATAGGATTGGATGCAAGTACCAGGATCGGATGAGGATCTCTGATGATTTTTTACCAAGTGGGGTCAAGTTCTCAGTCTTTTGATAGATTGTTTGCAGGATTCAAGGTCTAATCTAGAATAGTGGGGGAGAATTGTAACATCCTGAAACCAAAGTGTTGACTTTGTGTCGATCGATACCATATGTGGGTGTCGATCGATACTATGATCTGATGAACAGTTCGGTTTAAGTTTTAAGTCGTTCGGTTTGCGAGTCGGTTTAGGGAAAAACATAGGGCTCGCAAATATATATTGTTTAGCAACTTTTGGCCATTTTTGGGGATCAGAGAAAAGAAGAGAATTTCATAATTGAGAGAGAATTAGAGTGTTTGTAAAGGATTGTTGCAAAGAAATTCGTCATAAACTTCTCGTTTGATTCCTAGAGGCGTAGGGCTAATCGTGCCTCGTAGTTAGAGGCGTTAGGGTTTTGTTCCTGTGAGTTTTAGCCTCGGTTCGTCGCTGTTTTAGTCGTAATCATTACTCGTTCATCGTTTCAATCCAAAATCGAGGTGAGTGCACGACCGTAGGTTCGGATATATTAGTTTTTGGTTCACAATTGATGTAGGGGTTTTCGTGTGTGATTCATGGTTGTTTGTTCCGTGTTATTGTGTTGGAATCGTTTGGTTTTTGTGATGAAACATTGATAGATCGTGAGTTTAGGTCTGTTGTGATATCGTGAACTGTTTCTACGACTTGAGTGTCGATCGACACCAAGCCTTGGTGTCGATCGACACCTGTGTTTTTTCATTCGTGAGATTTTTAAATTATTTGTGGATTGGTTTCTGATATTTTCGTACTTAGCCTGTTGACGGGAAGACCGTCTCACTAAGTAATTATTAATTACTTACGCATCTCTTATTTCCAAGTGATGCAGGTAAAAGAAATGTGTAATCGCGGAATCAAGGCCAAAAGAAGAGGATGATTAGGGTGTTTTAGTATTTGTTTAGTCTAGTAGAACCTAGTGTTTAGGTTGCTAGATTTTTATTATTTCTGGAATTGTGTTTCTTGGAACTTTATAAATTGGTTATTTAATTATTGAATTATTTCTTGAGAATTTCCGCATGGTTTAGTAAATTTAGTTAGTCGTTGAGAATTAATATTTAAGGAATATTGATTCGGACTATTAAAAAAAAAAGTGTTGGTTGTTTCACCTTTGATGATGCAGAAGGATTAATAGCATTTGATTCAATTCGAGTAGTAGTTGAAAAATACTTTATACCTAATCGATAAAATAAAGATAACAACTCAAGCATTTTAAAAAATTAAATTATAATTTTTTTGTCAAAATTTCATTTTTTCGTTATTCAAATTAGTTTATGTGGTTAGATCCAAACAAAATTAGTTCCTAAGTTATTTTAGTCGGAAAAAAAAAACTATTTACTTGATAAAAGTTTGAAAACAATATTCAATAAAATACCATATTTTATAACAACTACATAATAATTTCATTGTAAATATGAACATAGACATATTAAAAAAAATTATGCAAAAGAAACCAGCGCGTCTGCGCGGGTATTGGCCTAGTGGATATGATTTTTCTTGTTGTATAGACAATTATCGTTTGTGTCACTACCGTGTCCCGGAGAATTTAAAATTTTGCGCAGGAATGTTCTTGGATGAGAAATACAAATGAATACAAAAGATAAAAGACATTTAAAAGGAAGTTGAATGGATTTGGATCACTAAATATGTTTATCCTCTAAAGCCAAAGCCCAAATTCATGTTTAAGGCCCTAAAGCTAATTAACCCTAGCTTCCTTGTCTTGTTGGTGAAGTCGGCGTTGGTTAAAAGGAAAAGAGAGAAAAGAGTGAGGCAGAGATTGTGAGAAAAGAAGAGGAAAAGAAGAAGCCAGGAGGATTAGACAGAGAGTTGATACGTTGATGACGGAGGCTGCGGTGGTTCCGGTGACCTGTGATGGCGAGTAAATGATCCGAGGTGGGAGAGATGGCGTGGTGATGGCTGCTAGACACATGAGATGATGGATTCACCACCAAACGTACGTGAAGAAGGAGGAATAACGGTGGAGGAAGAGGGAAATCATCGCGGCGACACCATTTGTCATCTTAAGTTCCATTATCCTATATATACTAATTGAGGAGACACTAAGAGTTTAAAATCCTAAGTGTCACTCATAGAGACATTATAAGTAAAAAAATCATATGTGTCATCCTAAGAGTGCTTTAAAGGTTAATTAGCATTCTATTAAAAATTAAATATAATAACACATTTCTATATTAATATTGTAAACTTTATTTTGCTATATACTTTTAACAAATATAAACTAATTACTTGGCAGGAACAATACTTCCCCTAAATTTTCTTAGAACAATACTTGCTAACTATCATAATAGTTTCCATATAATATTTTCGGAAAGCATATGATCCCATATAATATTTTCGTACAAAATTTCTAACATAATATTTATATCAAACTTTCCTTTTTTCAAACCTAACATAACACTACCATCACCATTTCCCTATATATGTAAGCTAACAAACAAAATAACACATATCTAACAAACACTTTTTTTTACGGTATGAAAACTTTTTTCTCTTTGTTTTTGATGTGTTAATATTTGTTTTGATAAATATTAATATACTATATTACATGTGATTATAGGAAAAGTTATATCATTGCCACTATGGAAAAGTCAATGATCTTAAAGATTGTGGTTCTATGATCAACAATGATGTGTGTAAGTAATTGTTCAAATTAGATTATCTTATTTATAATCACATAAATGGATTAATCATATGTCAAGAATGTATTAATTTTTTTCTCCATCTCTTATTGTAGATGTGTGAGACCAAACCGATGCTATAAAGTACTAATTTGAGTATATTCAAAAAAGACAAGATCGAGTAATACCCACAACCGAGAAAAGTAAGATTACTAAAGATGGCAAACACGATGAAAAGGATGTTCAAGCTAAAGGCCACAAGTCTTTGCTCCACGATTGGAGGAAATACAGTACGCAATTCTTTTTTCAAGACAAACACTCTACGCAGTTTTGTGTGGTCAAAAAATAGTGTAATTCCCTCAAGACACTCAGAAACGTCGGTCTCTATTTACCTCGACTTGTATTTTCTCATGGACAATTGTACGTGGCACTATCAAGAGTAAAGTCTAAGGAGGGATTAAAGATTTTGATCACAGACAAGTATGATAATCCGCAGAAGAAGACTATGAATGTTGTTTTAAGGAGATTTAGTAAAAAAATTAAGTAATCATGAAGTATAAGCAAACCTGAAGTTGAAGGAAGAGAAACAGGAGATGAACTAGATCAAAACTTTGAATCAAAGAGTTCAGATACGTTTTTTGCCTTTTAATTGATTTTGCTTTAATTTGTTGGTTTTTGGTGTTGGTTTTTTAGTTATTATTGAACCTATCTTAGTTACACATTTGATTATTTCTTTTCAATAGACGGTTCAAGAACAAAGCTTTGAAACTATTTATTGAATACATATTTTAGATCAAAAATCGTATATTTTTTTATCTACTATATCTAATATAATCTCGCACTTTGTGCGGGTCAAAATCTAGTAGTGCTACAATTATTAGAGAGAGAAGCTCTGATGTCGATGAAGCAAGAAGGAGATCGGTGATTGAGATGATGTAGTGAAGACCGGTAAATCTGGACAGTTCAGACATGGTAACTTCGGAGCTTCACTATCGGTGTTTGGAGCATCGGATGGCTTCCCCGTTTGTGGTACTGGGACCGTGACATTCCCAGCTTTCCATTGGTATTAAGATAGAATCCTAGTTCCACCGGAGTCGCCGTGTGGACTTGATTCTTCTGGCGCACGAAATCTGATTATCGCAGATCAAAACTGTTCTGATGCAGCTGCTTTGGAGATCCATTCGGTGAACCAAATGAAATCCGATTGCACTGAAATTTTGTGGATCTGTTCATAACATTACTGTCTTCGTAATCAACGATTGGATCAACATTTGGACGGTTAGTTTGTCTACTATTTTTCTTTTCCAAAGCATAGTTGGTGCAGTTCATGTTATTAATCAAGTTGACGAATTGTATTGTTGAATTGGCGAAATGAGCTCGGTATGAGCTGAAATCTTGTAGGATTCTTATGGACTCAGAGGGAGAGTTGAGAACAATGTCATACCGCAATTCCAGAGATGTAGAAGACTTGTGGCTAAGGTGAGGGTGGGATCTACATTACTTTAGTATTAGTTAGCAATATGTGTTCTTTCATGCTAAGTCTAGGAATGGAATGTTTGATAGTTGTTGGTCTTATATGCTAAGTTTAGGATTGAAATGATTGATGTTTGTTGATTGCTACTTGTAGTTAGTAATGATTACTTGATGTTGTGGAAATTGTTTCGTAAAGTTATATTGTGTTAAGTAAAGAAATAATGTTAAAGATTAAATGATTGTTTGAGATTGTTAGAATATTATAGTTCTACGGACGATCGCGTATGTAAGCCCGTTGTAGAACTTTCTGTGTTGGACTACGGACAATCGCGTATGTAAAGCCCGTTGTAGATCCACTAGGCCATAGTTGGGCCAGTGACGGGGAGGACAGACCCAAAACAATAGAAAGGGGTTGGCTCCGCCATAAGTAATTATGTAAAGAAAATAAAAGAAAAGAATGAGAAAGAAAAGTAAATAATGTGAAGAAAAACAAAAAGATGTGAAGTGTTTAAGTTGAGATAATGGATAAGTAAATATTATAGAAATGTTAAATATGAATTGTGTGACTGTTAATAATAAGTAATGTGTATCTATTTCTAGTTTAGTGTGTTTGACCGCTTATTGTTTTCGAGTATTAAAGTTTATGCGGGTGACATCCTCACTGAATAAGTTGGTATTCACCCCCTATTTTTCACTTTTTAGTGTGTGCAAGTTAATTATTTATTTTACAAGTTAGGACGCGAGACCTAGGGCTCAAAGTGATCGGGGAACGGGGCGTCACAGTTTGGGATTGAGGTTATACTGGTAAAGAAAGAAAATTAAACACGTTGATATTCATACATAAAAAAAAAATAATTAGTCATAGTTTAATATTTTTAATAAGTAGAGAATTATGCAACTTTTTTTTTTGTCGTCAAAACTTTCCATTACTTAAGATGAAGAATACATTGGCCATTTTACAACATAATTTTGAGAGAGCAATCTTGCTTGCTTTGCTAAAGAGTCCACATAAGAATTTTCCTCTCTTGAAATGTGCGTAAATATGAAGTTACACCTCTTTGCTATAGTAACAATATCATGAAGAGCAATAATGTAAGGAGAATTCCTAACCTGGGGAGAGTTCAACTCCCATTCTCCCCATTGCAAGAAGGCATATAGTGACTTTAAATCCCCACATATTGCAAGATCTCTAAATCCAAGTCTCTGTAACTCCACAACAGTCACTTTCAACGCCTCTACTTTGGCTTGAGCTGGGGTTAAAGTGGGTGAGAAAGATCCCGATCCATACAACCTTTGCTGATGATTCTGATTGTATAAGCTCTAAGCAATGCCAATTCTTTGATAACTTGACACCCATGATGCATCTACTAAACAGCAGGAAACTGACACTTGTTCAAATAGTTGAGAGATAGTCTTAGGAGGAACCTGATGGAGATTAGGGGGGTTCAATCTTGTGGATCCTTGGTCTGAAGAATTAGCGTCAATCCAACATTGACAATCAGATATTACCTTGTTGATGAGTGTAGGAATTGGCCATCTTTTATTCTGGAATACAATGTCATTACGATGCTTCCATATCCTCCAACCAATAAAATGAAACAACATCAGATGATCAGGCTGATCCTTCAACACATCAACAATTGCTGCATAAGTAGACTCAAAAGTCTCTGATGCTAAAGCCTGAGCCGAAACATCTTCAATGGGACTCAGTTCCCATACCTCCTTTGTTTCAGTTTGCTAGCAACTGGCAAGATATTTTGTAAAGCTTTCCACCAAAAATGTTGAATTTTGTGGGGAATCTTCTGTTTCCATAGAGACTTAAGAACACTGAAGATGGAGTTAGAGGTTTGACCTTTTGGAGCTCTCAGATAACTGTACCTTGAATTGACCGTGTATCTTCCTTGAGAGCTATAGATCCAGGTGATACAATCATCAGCTCCTGAAATAGATGGCCTAATTCTATTTACCATCTGGATATCCAAAGGATAAAGGATTGAAGCAAGCTTATCCTCATTCCATTTTGTAGTGCTTGGCAGAAAAAGATCTTTAACTTTCAGGTTTGGATCTTGTATTCCCCCATTATAATCAGGAGCCACATGTGTACCAGTAGGCAGCCATGGATCTCTCCAGAACAAAACATTTTATCCTGAGCCAATGTTCCATCTTACACCCTGTTTCAACAACTTAATGCCCTGAAGTATGCTTTTCCAAGCATAACTTGAAGACCACTTTTGTGTGGCTTCTAGCAAAGTTGTTTTAGGATAGTACTTCGCTTTGTAAACTCTAGCTAGCAAGGATGAAGGATGTTGTAGGAGACTTCATCCCTGCTTGGCTAATAAGGCAATATTAAAATCTCTGAGGTCTCTGAATCCCAATCCTCCTAGATGCTTCGGATTAGTCATTTTATCCCACGCTAGCCAATTGATCTTACCTCTATCCTGAGTAGATGACCAGAAGAACTTTCTTGACACAGAGTTTAATTGCTCAAGAAGTTTCTTAGGCAGCAAAAAGCATTGCATACAATACGTTGGTAAAGCCATTAAAACAGCCTTTATCAGGGTTTCCTTACCAGCTGGTGATAATAACTTTCTATACATATTCTCAACCTTATGAGTCATTCTTTGAAATAAATATAAGAAGGTTTCCATTTTATTCCTCCCAATCACTACAAGAAAACAATGCATTTTCCGACAGATTTTACGTCCATCGGAAAATCAGTCGGAAATGTACGACGGATTTCCGACGGATTGCGTTTTAAAAAATTTTTAAAAAAACTGCATTCCGTCATAAATCCGTCGGAATTTGCGACGGATTTCTAACGGATTGAGTTTTTTTTTTCAATTTAAATAAAAAAAAGGAATTCCGCCACAAATCCGTCGCAAATTTGCGACGGATTTGTGACGGAATGCCTTTTTTATTTAAATTTTAAAAAATAGGTATACGGATACCATTTCCGTCGGAAATCCGTCGGTAATTTCTAAATTCTCATAAGCCCCAAATCTCTAAATTTCTTAATTCCTAAAATTCTCATAATCCCTAAATTTCTAAATTCCTAAAATTCTCATAATCCCTAAATCCCTAAATTTCTAAATTCCTAAAATTCTCTAAATCCCTAAATTTAGGAATTTAGAAATTTAGGGATTTAAGAATTATGAGAATTTTAGGAATTTAGAAATTTAGGGATTTAGGGATTATGAGAATTTTATGAATTTAGAAATTTAGGGATTTAGGGATTATGAGAATTTTAGGAATTTTAAATTTAGGGATTTAGGAATTATGAGATTTTTATGAATTTAGAAATTTAAGGATTTAGGGATTATGAGAATTTTATGAACTTAGAAATTTAGGGATTTAGGGATTATGATAATTTTAGGAATTTAGAATTTCATTTTTAATTAATTTTAATTTAAATTAATTTAATTAAAAAGATTCCGTCGGAAATCCGTCGGAATTTGCGACGGATTTCCGACGGAATGCATACGCCCATGTTTTGGCGGTATAATTCCCGCCCATGTTTTGGCGGTATAAAATTAGGGTAAAACCCGTCGGAAATCCGTCGGAATTTGCGACGGATTTCCGACAAATTTACCCTTATTTTATACCCAAAACACATTTTCTTGTAATAAGAAGAAGAAGAAGAAGAAGAAGAAGAAGAAGAAGAAGAAGAAGAAGAAGAAGAAGAAGAAGAAGAAGAAGAAGAAGAAGAAGAAGAAGAAGAAGAAGAAGAAGAAGAAGAAGAAGAAGAAGAAGAAGAAGAAGAAGAAGAAGAAGAAGAAGAAGAAGAAGAAGAAGAAGAAGAAGAAGAAGAAGAAGAAGAAGAAGAAGAAGAAGAAGAAGAAGAAGAAGAAGAAGAAGAAGAAGAAGAAGAAGAAGAAGAAGAAGAAGAAGAAGAAGAAGAAGGAAGAAGAAGGAAATGAAGAAGAAGAAGAAGAAGAGGAAGAAGAGAAGGATCGATTTCGGAACATTCTCCGCCGCCGGAAAATTCTCCACCGGCTGGAGATTTTTTTTTTTTAAAAAAATTGAAATTCCGTCAGAAATCCGTCAGTAAATTGTGACGGATTTCCGACGGATACGGTATCCGTATACGGTATACGGTTACGGAATCCGTAGGAAATTCGTCATAAATCTGTCGGAATACGTATTCCGACGGATTTATGACGGATTTCCGATATACCAATATCCGTCGGAAATCCGTCAGAAATTTCCGACGGATCTTCAATTTCCGATGAGCTAGAACCGACGGTCGAAATCCGTCAAAAATGCGTCGGAAACACCCTTATTCCGACGGATTTCTGACGGTTTTGGCCGTCGGAAATCCCCTTGTTTTCTTGTAGTGAATATTTCCAGGAAGTCCTAGGTATTTACCAAAACCTCCCACTTTTGTAATATGAGTGAGATGTTGAATATTTTGTTGAAGATCTGGATCCATACCTTTGGAGAAAGAGATTGCAGATTTATTAAAGTTGACTTCCTGTCCTGAAGCTTCCTTATAAACCTGAAGAATATTAAGGAGTTTTCTACATTCATCCACTGTTGCTTTGCAGAACAGAAGAGAGTCATTAGCGTACAGTAAATGAGTAATAGTAATACCATTAACACTGACTTGGAAACCTGATAAATCCCCATTCTCCTTAGCTTTGCTCAAGAGATAAGAAAGAGCTTCAGTACATAACAAATATAGATATGGAGAAAGGGGGTCACCTTGACGTATTCCTCTTGATGGAAAAATTGTCTCAGATTGGGTTCCATTCACTAAAACTGAATAAGAAACTGAGGTGACACATTTCATTATCCATCTACACCATATATCTGCAAAACCAAGTTTTTTCATCATCTGTTCCAAGAAATACTATTCCACTTTATCAAAAGCTTTACTAATGTCTAGTTTCAAAGCCATATGAGAATCCTTAAGCTTTCTAGTTCTAAGAGAGTGCATCATTTCCTGGGCGATGAGCACGTTATCAATAATGACTCTATCTGGAATGAAAGACGACTGATTATCTGAGATAATTTGAGGTAAAACTAACTTCAGACGATCAGCCAGGACTTTGGCCAAAATTTTATAAGCTACATTGCTTAAGCTAATTGGTCTGAAATCCTTTACTTCTGTTGGATTCTCAATCTTTGGTATTAGACATATGTGAGTATGATTTAACCCTGGGTCTAAGTCCACATTTTCAAGAAAATTCTGAATAAATTGAATCAAAGAGGACATAACTGTGCTCCAGTGGTCTTGATAGAATGCAGTTGTAAATCCGTCAGGACCTGGAGACTTGTCAGGGTTCATATGTTGAAGAGCTTGGTACACCTCCTTCTCTGAAACAGCCCTTGTCAACATGTTATTCATATCTACAATGACCCTTGGCTGCATTCCTTGGAGAAAATCAATAGGGAGTTGGTTGTTATCTGAGGAAAAAATGTTATTGAAATATCCAACAATGAGCTTAGAAATTTCTTCCTACCGGAACACCATTTCTCCTGAAGGTGCAATAAGAGATTGAATTTTGTTGAAAGCCCTTCTCTGCTTTGTCTTTGAGTCAAAAAATTTAGTGTTTTTATCCCCTGCTTTCAACCATAATGCCCTGCTCTTATTTCTCCAGTATTCTTCTTCCAGCTTATAAGCATGAACAAGCTGAGTCTTGAGGTCCTTCAACAGCTGGTAATATATATTAGGCATTCTATAAACTTCTTGGATGGCTTCCTTAAGCTGCTTGATTTAAAGCTCAGTATTGGTGATTTGTTTTGTCCTCCATTGAGCAAGACCCTTTCTACATAACGCCAAAGCATTACTTATGTTCTGAGGAGGGACTGTTTGACATTTCTCCATCCAGAACGTATTCCTTAAATGCTGGCTCAAACCTCCATCTACGGTCATACTTGAACAACTTTTCCCTCTCCATTATCAGCTTCAGTCTGAAGAATGATTGCTCTATGATCAGAACAATGCCATGGTAAAATATGAACAAAAGCTGTAGGATACATGTCTAGCCAATCCGATGTCACTACAGCTCTATCTATTCTTGTTCTGACCGTGTAAGAATATCTCTGACCTACCCAAGTGTATCTTCCCCCAAAGGTCTTGTTATCTTGAAATCCACAAAGAGAAATCATTCTTTTGAATTTATAGCAGGAAGTATCAGATCAGAAAGCTCCTCGAACTTTCTCATTTGCATTCTTGATATCATTGAAATCACCTATAGCTACTCTAGGGATGTGAGAGTAAGCCCCTGATTCTACTCGATTAATCATGTCATTCCATTGCTTATTCCTAGGCTGGACATACGGATGACCATAAATATAAGTCAAGCAGAAAGTATATCCCCATTTGTAATGAACATATCACTCTCATACAAAGAAGGAGCCGAACCTATTGCAAGATGGATATGAACATCCCAAAAAATAGCTAATCCTCCCGCTAAACCATTTGCAGGGATAATAAAAGAAGAGGCATAGTTCAGATCTTTATACACCTTCTCAACCGTATTGTAATCTTGCTTTGTCTCAATGAGAAGCATAATGTCCGGTTGGTGAGATCTTCTAATATCCTTCAGATATTGCTTTATTAGATCATTTCCCAATCCCTGGCAATTAAAATGCATAATCTTCATGCTTCAGATGAAGGGACAATGAAATCGATGGAATTTTTCTCAACTCGGTAACACAAGAAATGAAATTGGAAGTGAAATCGATCAAGTCAAAAATGATTGTCGCCAGATTCTCCTCACATATCGAAGAGAAACAACGATGATTGATCCAGTTAAAACTGGAAAAATATCGATTTTGAATTGAATTTTTGATTTCTCCAATCGCCTTCTCCGTCACCAGGAAGGTTCTGAGAATTATGCAACTTAAATTTGTAAGTTTATGATTAAAATGTCTATATAACTTTTGCTAGCTTTTCTTCAAATCCTATTCTTGTGTGTTGTTTTAATTTCCGTGGACAAAAATTTAAATTCATCACTAAGAGTTTGTCATATATGATGCTTACTCTCTTTTGCTTCTGTTCGCACATGGTCAGATGGGTGTTACTTACTCAATAAAATTATTCCATGCAAGGAGTCTCATTAAGCTTACATTGGAAGTTTCCAAAAAAGAGATATTCCATTGTTATCTCGGACGATCCATCCAGCCTTTGCTTGGTGAGTAGTATGAATAAAACTCCAATCAAAGTTTCACTTGAATTGGCTGAGTAGGAAGTATACCATTTTGGTTATGAATTTGTTTTGGATGATCCATTTCCATCGTTTTGACCCATCCTATACAAAAATACGTTATAAATAGTGAGAAAGGAACAATTAACCTAAAAGATTAGATGGTGTTTAGATTAGAATGAGGACAAATAAGGGTTGATTGTTGTCGTCATATAAGACATATGCAATGAATTAAAAGCAAATGCTAAAAGAGGACTAAATCTTTGTGAAGATGAACGCCTCAATAACCAATAAGAAATTGTCATCATTGGTTAATGGTTCCAGAAATGATTAAGTGGGTTTAAATGGATACATAACGGAATTTAGAAATTTTGCTTAAAAACATGGTTTCGTTTGCACATGAATGAGAATAATTGAATTTGAAATTTACTCACTTCTCTTTGGCATTTTTCTCCCTTTTTTTTTTGCCTCAACGACAGCCATAATAGAGAGGGTATATTCTTTGTCCATTCACCCAAATATTAAAGAATATATAATCCACTCTATTTATTTATTATTGTTTGACCAAAATACTTTCTGATATGATCCTGCCAAGCACAAAAGACTTCAAACGTGAAGAAATACGCAGCTTGTGGCTGAGGAAAATGGAGCTAAGGAGTCGCTTGTCGCTAAGGGAATTGATGGAAAAGAAATTATCTTAGCCTCATTGGTTTTAATACTTGATCAAAAAATGGGCATGTGTCTCATTTGTACTCTTTTCTCCTTATCTTTGGTTTTATCCCAATAGATTTTCTAAATAAAGGTTTTTAATGAGGCAAATGATTCACATCCAAATCACCCATTCGATGATCTAAACCGAGCAAGAATCTTTAGAAAATCTTCTAAGATGTTAGCCATCAAGTCCAGCCCATTTTATGTCTATTACAAGTCCAAAAAAAGCCCAAATCAAGTGCCTAATTTCCAGGCCAAATAAAGTGACGAAAATCAGAAGTTGAAGGTTGTTTTAGTTTTATCTTTTCAAATTATGTCTTTAATTATTTTTCCATTTTCTAGGCAGTCTTTGGAGCTTGTTCCAAGACTTGTCTCTTCATCTTCTTATCTTCTCTTTATATGAATGTTTTGAAAACCGGACCGGACCGGGGGTCGGACCGGATTAAACCGGGAACCGGCCACTGGTCCGGTTCGGGTCAATGTAAAAGCCCACATGTGATCAAACCGGATATCAAACCGGGTTGAACCGGCAAAAAACCGGAAACCGGTATTGAACCGGAACCGCATCAAACTGGGTTTAATAATTTTTTTAATTAAATTTTTGTTTTTTCATTTTGTTTTCTTTAATTTATAAGTTTTAAGTCAAAATTTTTGATAAAACTAATGAAATATTAAACTTTTTCCATATAAAATATTTTAAAATTATAAAATGCATAAAGATTTAGACCAAAACGCTTAAATTTGCTACAATTGTGTTAGTAATTATAACTTAGTTTTATTTTGCTATTGATATTCTTTTGTTTTTTAAATGTTTGAAATAATTGAAATGTTTTATTTAATATTTGGATAGATATAGACCTATAAATAGAAAAAAAAATATAAGACCAAATATATATAAACTAATATTTTAAAAAAAACTATTAAATTTGGTTGAACCCGGTTCGACCCGGTTAGACCATGTTAACCCACGACCCGAAAAGTTTTCCGGTTCAGTCGCCGTTCCGGTTTTAAAAACATTGCTTTATATTCTCTTGTATACACATTTCTGAAACTTATCAAACATTTTATTCTTAAACCTTTTCAACATGTTTGATCAGTATTGTGTGTAATATCCATACAACTTGTTCTTTTCTTAGTGCGTTATATCTAACTTAAGATCGAGCCTCGTAGTCTAAGAGATTTTCATCTCTCTTGGAAGTACACTTCAATCCACATCAAATCCGTTATCAACCATTCCGCTGCATCCATCTCTATTTCAATCCGAATTCATTCATCCGCTGCATTAATCAAAGGAACCCTTGTGTTCTGATCCGAATCAACCAACGAAGTGACTTCTTGGGCTGACATCCTCTCTAGGATCGTGTTAAGTGGTATCAGAGCTACTTCGTCAGGTTGTATCTATCCTTTCAAATTCTTTATGTTTCTGCATAATTTTCACAAATCGATTTAGGACTGTTAGATTATCCGAGTCGCATGATTTTTTATTCAAACGTGTAGATCATATCATGAACTATAAGAATCTATATTAGATCTCGTGTTTTAGATAAAAACTCATCGTGTTATTGTGTTTAGAAATTTCAACTTTTCAACTGCCTGTTAGATCCAAATTTATTTTTGGATCCAAAACTAAAATATTTTTTCAACTGCCTGTTAGATCCAATTTGTATGCGCGACAAAAAATATTTTAGTTTTGGCATTTTTTTTTAGTTTCCAGATTTGTATTTTTAGAACATGATCTCCATCGAGATTAGTTAAAACTCAACCAATAGAGTTGTTTTCTTATTATTTAAATCTTGCATATCTGTCTTTATTCCTTTATTTATTTGTCCTTTCTTATATATCCTCTATACAATATAAACTCTATAATACTCTAGGATTAGCTAAGGTCGCAAGAGATGAGTAAGAGCTTTTCTTATTGCTATATAAAAGTTTCAGTACAAGATTGCGAATCAGATTGCCAATACCTTTACAAGGGTTTTTACATTAACTATATATATACTATCTCTAAGGCGGCTAAACATTCCTAAGTCTTCACGGACTCTTCTCCTACTAAGGTCGGTTGTGTCTCAGTGGGCTTCGTGCCTGGACCGGGCCTTGTACCGTCTTCGTGTCGCCGGGCCATCTTCGCATTATCGGGCTGCTGGACAGAGCACGTGGTCGGCCCACTGAGGGACCAAGGACGCGGTCGGCCCGTCGTGGTGCCGAGCATGCGGTCGGCCCGACATGGTCCGAGCACATGGTCGCCTCGCAGTGGTACCGAGCACGCGGTCGGCTCCCTCCCGGTCTGTTGTCTACTTCATCTAGACTTAATCAGCTGCCATATGTTCTGCATTGCGGGAAGGCTCAGGTGTTGTTGCGCCCTCTTCATCGAGAGTCCGGAGGACCATTTCTTTAGTCGTCTTGTCTTTGGACGTTAATGTTGAGCGGGTGAAAACTGACCCCAACAGTTAGCCCCCCTGCTCGGTAGTGTTAGAGATAATAGTGCTGAGTTTAAGATGTGCTGGATATCGGCATTTTCGTTCAAAGTCAAAGTGTCGCCTACCCTCTTCTGCAGCAGTAGAGAGTGACTTTATGCAGGAGGTTTTAAGACTCCGTAAGCGTTTTGAAGATTTTAAGACTTCTTGCTTCATTTGCTGAAGATGCTGCATTTTCTGCAGAAAGGATTTTTTTTTGTCCCGAAGGTTTTAAGACTTCGTGTTACCTATGGAGGTTTTAAGACTCCGCGTTGTGATCGCCAGTGTATACGACGTCTCCGGGCGATAGCCAGGTGATTTCTGGAGGGAAGAGTATCTTTGAATGGAGCCGGGACCCGCTTGGTGAGAGAAGGAGAAGATTCTTTTTCCCTTAAAGAGATAAGGTTTCACTTTTTACCTTCTCTCTCCTCCCTTGATGAGACCATGACCGACCCGGACCAAGGAACTACGGAACCGCTTGTAGCCGAGGAGCAACTTGGAGACATTGAGGTTCTTGAAGACGCTAAGGCATTAGAAATCCCGAGTGGACCGATGACGAGGTCACGTACAAGATAACTCAACCAAGCCGTCTCTATGCTTGAGTTGAGACTAAACGGCCAACTTCCTTTAGTTGCTCATCAAACCGCATTGGTTGTGATCCGAGCCAAGGAAGGATGATAATGAGAGGTATGTGGACTCATACTCTTTTTCCCTACCTTCGGTTTTGTCCCAATGGGTTTTCCGAAGTAGGTTTTTAATGAGGCAAGCCCACATATTTCACCATTTCCTCATTATCATACTTAGGCTACTTTTTGGACTGTTGGAAGCCCATCAAAGGCCCATCATGTTTTTATGAGATCTTGGAGTCAAAATTCATCATTTCCTATGTGTTTTGCATGCATTTTTCATTTATTAGTCAAACCTTTAATTATGTTGTTTTTTTCAAGAGAGTGTGCATGTACACTTCTCTTTTCCTATATAAGTGGCTTGCCACTTCTCATTTCAATCATCAAACATTTTAAATCATAAGTCTTTTCTTAAACTCGTTTGATCATCCTCTTGAACCCGAAATTTGGATCTTCATCCCATTTCACTCAAGAGCCGAAAGTCTAAGGATCTCTTCACATCCCTTGGAAGTTTCACATCAATCCCCTCTTGTTCATCGTGTTTGGATCTTTATCCTTCACAAAGGACAAGCTTTGTAGTCTTAGAGATCGTTCAAATCTCTCGGAAGTACGCATCGATCCATTTATCTCTTCATCCTTCACATTCAAACCGTTCATCTTCTCTTTCAAAATTCATCCATCATCATCATTCTGCATCCTTAAAACAGTTCAAAGAGATCTTTGGGCATAGATCCGCACGAGGAGTCTATCAAGTGGTATCAGAGCTACTTTGAACAAGGTTTTATCTTTCTAAAACTCATTTCTAGATTTTCCAGATTTCGGATCTGTCTTGCAAACATTTTCATAAACCACTAGGTTGTTCAAAAATTGTGAATTCAACTGTTTCGGAACCTAGAAAGAGTGTACTTAATTTTAAAAATAATTTGGGAATTTTTGAACGTTTTTTCATGATTTATTTTGACCGATCTAATCATTGTGACAGAACTGTCTGTGTATCTTCTAGATCTATATTTGTTTAGATCTTTCAAGAATCCCTTTACTCACTAGTTCTCTTTGTTAATCCAGGTACAATGGTGAGTTCTGAGGAAGAATCACCAACTTATCCTAACAAGAAGTTGTTGGAATCACTTACGACTATCATGTCCGTAATGCTTGATGAGAAGCTTAGTGCCTTACAACTAAATCAAGCAGCCCCGGACCCGGTCCAAAACCGTATTCAACCGCAAGAGAGGTCGCGTCGTGAGATAAGGAGAGAAGACGAAGAGGCCCGAGCTTACTATAGCCATACTTCCTCTCACGGAAGTCAAAGGAACCGACGGCGTGAAAGGATCCAAAATTCCCCAAGAGATCTTTTTGGCGGATTAAAAATTTCTATCCCTTCTTTTCATGGAACTAATAATCCCGATGCTTATTTAGAATGGGAAAAGAAAATTGAACTCGTCTTTGTTTGTAAGGAATACACGGCGGATGTCAAGGTTAAAGTCGCGGTCACCGAGTTCTATGATTATGCGCTTAGTTGGTGGGACCAACTCGTGACTACTCGAAGACGTGCCGGTGAAAACCCCATAGACACTTGGGAACAATTAAAAGCCGTTATGAGAAGAAGATTCGTGCCGAGCTACTATAATCGTGAGCTTCATCAACGGTTGAGGAATTTAGTTCAAGGATCTAGAACCGTGAAAGAGTACTACAAGGAAATGGAAACCTTGTTGTTAAGAGCCGATATTCGGGAAGATGGAGAAACCCTTATGTCTCGGTTCATGGGAGGACTCAACCGCGAAATTCAAGACCGTCTCGAAACGCAACATTATTTAGAACTCAAAGAGATGTTCCACATGGCCGTGATGTTCGAGCAACAAATCAAAAGGAAGAATTCTCGGTCTACTACGGATCAGCCAAACCCGGCTTTGTCTCGGGAAAACCAAGTTATCAAAAGGAAGAGCAGCCCGGTTTTCAAAAAGACTTCAAGCCGTTCAATAAGCCGAAACCCGTGGACGTGGACCTTAAAGGAAAAGCTAAAGAGAATCCAAGAGCTAGAGACATTCGGTGTTACAAGTGTCAAGGACTTGGTCACTACGCGAGTGATTGTTCGAACAAAAGGATAATGATAATTCGGGAAAATGGAGATATCGAGTCCGAGGAAGAGCAATCGGATCATGAGGTGGTCGAAGATGGTATAGAAACCGCCATCAAAGGAGAACTTCTAGTGGCTAGAAGATCACTTAGTGTTTTGATCAAACCCTAGGAACAAGCCCAAAGAGAAAACCTTTTTCATTCAAGATGTCTTGTCAAAGCCAAGGTATATAGCTTAATTATCGATGGTGGTAGTTGTACTAACGTTGCTAGTCAAGCTATGGTTGAGAAATTAGGTTTGGAGGTTCTTAAGCATCCGAGACCATACTCACTACAATGGCTCAATGACACGGGTGAGATGACCGTAAGTGAACAAGTTAAAGTTTCATTCTCAATCGGTAAGTATGAAGATGAGGTCATGTGTGATGTTCTTCCGATGGACGCAAATCATATATTACTTGGCCGACCATGGCAATCGGACCGAAGGGTGTTACACGATGGATTCACGAACCGGTATACCTTTGAGCATCTTGGCCGAAAGACCACACTTGTTCCCATGAGTCCACAAGAGGTTTATGAAGATCAACTCGCCATGAAAAAGAAGGCTATCAAACCGGTTGATCTCATAGACAAAAAGAGTAAGAAAAAGGGAAGTAAGAATAGTTTGCTTTTTATTTTTAAAGAATCCCTTGCTTGTACTACTAACCCCGAGCCGGCTTTGCCGAGCAAGATTAAGTCTCTTTTACAGGATTTTAGTGATGTCTTGCCGGAAGAGAATCCCGTGGGTTTGTCTCCTATTCGTGGAATAGAACACCAAATCGACTTTGTTCCCGGAGCTACTCTCCCGAACCGACCCGCGTACCGAACCAAACCGATGGAGACTAAGGAATTGGAAAAGCAAGTCAACGAGCTCATGGACAAAGGCCATATTCGCGAAAGTATGAGTCTGTGTGCCGTCCCGGTGTTACTTGTGCCAAAGAAGGATGGTTCTTGGCGCATGTGTGTTGATTGCTGAGCCATCAACAATATTACGGTTAAGTATCGCCATCCTATCCCTCGTTTAGATGATATGCTTGATGAGTTGCATGGTTCTTGCATATTTTCTAAAATTGATTTTAAAAGTGGTTATCACCAAATCCGGATGAAGGAAGGTGACGAATGGAAAACGGCTTTTAAAACTAAACAAGGACTTTATGAATGGTTAGTCATGCCGTTTGGATTAACAAATGCACCTAGCACTTTCATAAGGTTAATGAATAATGTTTTGAGAAAGCATATAAGAGTATTTGTAGTCGTTTATTTTGATGACATACTCGTTTATAGTAAAAATCTTGATGATCATGTCATGCATCTTAGGCTTGTCTTGGATTTGCTTCGCAAGGAGAAACTTTATGCTAATCTTAAGAAATGTACTTTTTGCATGAATAATCTTGTTTTCCTAGGCTTTGTTGTAAGTGCAAATGGTATTAAAGTCGATGAGGAAAAGGTTAAGGCAATCCGAAAATGGTCGAGTCCGAAAAGCGTAAGTGAAGTTAGAAACTTCCATGGCCTTGCTGGTTTTTACCGACGGTTCGTTAAGGACTTTAGCACCATTGCTGCCCCGCTTACGGAAGTTATCAAAAAGGACGTCGGATTCAAATGGGAAACCGCCCAAGAAAAGGCTTTCCAAGCCTTGAAAGAGAAGCTCATTTTCAAGGAAGGTGATCAAGTTTGGCTCCATCTTAGAAAGGAACGTTTCTCGGAGGAAAGAAAATCTAAGTTAATGCCGAGAGTCGATGGACCGTTCCAAGTGACCAAGCGGATCAACAACAACTCCTACCAACTCGATCTCCAAGGTAAGTACGACGTAAGTAATTCGTTCAATGTTTCCGAGCTTCTCCCTTATTTTGCAGATGATGCGGATTTGAGGTCAAATCCTTTTCAAGTGGGAGAGGATGATGAGACCATGACCAACCCGGACCAAGGAACTACGGAACCGCTTGTAGCCGAGGAGCAACTTGGAGACATTGAGGTTCTTGAAGACGCTAAGGCATTAGAAATTCCGAGTGGACCGATGACGAGGTCACGTACAAGACAACTCAACCAAGCCGTCTCTATGCTTGTGTTGAGACTAAACGGCCAACTTCCTTTAATTGCTCATCAAACCGCATTGGTTGTGATCCGAGCCAAGGAAGGATGATAATGAGAGGTATGTGGACTCGTACTCTTTTTCCCTACCTTCGGTTTTGTCCCAATGGGTTTTCCGAAGTAGGTTTTTAATGAGGCAAGCCCACATACTTCACCATTTCCTCATTATCATACTTAGGCTAATTTTTGGACTTTTTCGAAGCCCATCAAAGGCCCATCACGTTTTTATGAGATCTTGGAGTCAAAATTCATCATTTCCTATGTGTTTTGCATGCATTTTTCATTTATTAGTCAAACCTTTAATTATGTTGTTTTTTTCAAAAGAGTGTGTGCATGTACACTTCTCTTTTCCTATATAAGTGGCTTGCCACTTCTCATTTCAATCATCAAACATTTTAAATCATAAGTCTTTTCTTAAACTCGTTTGATCATCCTCTTGAACCCGAAATTTGGATCTTCATCCCATTTCACTCAAGAGCCGAAAGTCTAAGGATCTCTTCACATCCCTTGGAAGTTTCACATCAATCCCCCTCTTGTTCATCATGTTTGGATCTTTATCCTTCACAAAGGACAAGCTTTGTAGTCTTAGAGATCGTTCAAATCTCTCGGAAGTACGCATCGATCCATTTATCTCTTCATCCTTCACATTCAAACCGTTTATCTTCTCTTTCGAAATTCATCCATCATCATCATTCCGCATCCTTAAAACCGTTCAAAGAGATCTTCGGGCATAGATCCTCACGAGGAGTCTATCATCCCTTTCTTTCTTCTCCACTTTTTTGCTAGGGTTTTACTCATCTTCTTCCACTAGCGCCGCCGCCGGAGCTTCACGCCGCCATCGACCGGAGGTTCGCGCCATCGCCGACCGTGAGCTCGTGCCGCCACTGTTCACCTTTCTCCTTTGGTGAGTTTTCTCATTGCCTTCTCAAGCTATTTTCTTTAGTCTCTATAAGCTTTTAGTTTAGAAGCTAAGCTCTTGGATCTAGCCTTTAGGAGGAACAATCCTTGATTGTAGCTAGTTGCTAAGCACAACCCTCGTTTCTCTCGGTTCCCATGAGTTTTGGTTGAGGAACTCAAGCTCTTAGGCCTAGTTTCTAGGAAGAATAGCCTTTAATTTTAAGAATCCTCTTTGAAGACTATTTATAAAAGAAGCTTGTTCTTGAGGTGTGTTCTTGGTGAAGGATGAAAATTCTTGACCTTTGATCTATCTTGTGGACTTGTGTGTAGGTAGATTTGTTGTTATGGAGCAAACTACATTTGGTTCGGTTGACAATGGTGAATTGGCGGTGCCGCCGTGTCAAACCGAGGACACCATCGCGCCGTTGCCTCGGAACACCACCGTCGCCGTGCCGTCGAACCTAACCGAGGGTACCGCCGCGTTTCCGACCCAAGCCGAAGACGTCACGGCATTACCTACCCGGGCCGATCATGTGGTCGCATCGCCAAGACAAACCAACCCCGCGGTCGCATCATCAAGCCAAGCCGACCCCGTGGTCGCATCGTCAAGCCGAACCGAGGACATGGTCCCGACACCGTCCTCGCCGGTGGTTGCAACGGCGTCCTTGGCAGCCTCGGACTCGCTGGCAGGCGTAAGGGTGTGTCACGAGAATGATGGCGCCGGGATTCATCTCTGTAGCAAGCTCACTGTTCCACGGCTTTTTCTTGGCAGACCAGATGAGGGTAATGAGGACGTTTTTAACGGCTTAGCGGAGGTTGAGGAAGAGAGGAGGCCTAGTGGTGATGAAGACTTGATGGCCCGTAGAGGGGGGATTGGACTCTCCTTCCCCCTTAACAATGAGGACCCGGGGCTTCCAGTTGAAGCAGCCGACGCCGCTCTGTCGTCAGACTTTTCCTCTACTTTAAGGTCACTCCCTTCTGACGCTGAGGATGGTGATGATGACACCTTTGCACAGGTTGGCCGGCCCGCAGTGGCCAAGAAGAGGAAGGCGCGTCCGGACCCTCCGGGATCCACTCTTTCCGACGAGGAGTGGCTACAGCTTCTCCGAGAGAGGTGCGAGATTTCGGATGAGATCAGGCTGGTTGTTCCCAATCGCACTCAGCGAGCTGATGCTCCGCCTCCAGGGTACTCCACCTTGTATAAGAACTTCATCGAGCACTGCTTGCTGTGGTTTCCGGTACCCGGCTTCCTTCTTCATTTCTTAGAGGCGAATGGTATCTCCCTTGCTCAGATCAACCCCAGGGGGTTGAGGCATGTCATCGGCATCTATGTGCTGAGTAGGGAGTGTAACGCGGAGATTAGCACCGAGCAGTTATCCTGCCTGCTGGACTTTAGGCCTCGTGGCCGCGCAGAGAAGCTTAGGTATCTAGTTTCTCCGGTTCAGGGTCGCACGCTCATTGATGGGTTCCCGAGCAAGGACGACTACTTTGAGGACCGATTCTTCTTTGTCAAGATTTTGGAGACGACCGTTGAGGCGGATTGCATCTCCCTCGTTAGGACGAGCTGGGAGAAGAGAGGTAATTCTATACTCACCAATATTTTTCATAGCGCGTTCACGTTTCGTGTACTAATTTTTAGATTGTTTCTTTTTGCAGTGAAGCCAGCATCTCAGACAGTCAGCCGGAGTGACGCAGCGGCCATCCACAACGTTCTTGCCTCTAGGAACGGTGAATGGGTGAAGTCTTTTGCTCGTCAGAGGATCCAGAATGCGCTTTCCACCAAATCTTCCCAGGGAAGGTTCTCGGACGGGGTGCTCCTAGGGTTTCGGCCTACCAGCAAGCGGAGAAGGCAAAGGCGGTATCGACGAGCGCCGTGGTCCCAGCGAAGACGTGCTCGGAGACTCGGGCTCTGTCGGCTACAGCGCCAAAGACTCCTGCTACACCGGTCCAATGCTCTCATGCTCTTGACCTTACCCCTGACGAGATTGCGACGCGGCATGGACAGCCGCGGAAGAGAGCTCTTATGCCATAGGGCAAGGTGAGAAGTACTCCCGATGGGGCACCTCCAAAGCGACAGAAGACGGACTCCTCTCCTGCCTTTATTGCCGGGTTGACGAGCCAAGACGCTGCAGTACCGTCCTCTCCGACTCCCGGCTCCAGCAGGAAGGCTTTTGCACTGGCGAGGGCCAAAGTTTCTTAGGATCGGTTTCTTTCCCTCCTTGTGCTTGTTATTATTACTTAACTTCTTTTGGTCTAATACCATTCCCTTTGCTTTTCTCTGTATGCAGCTTTCCGCTCAGCTGGACCAACTGGCCTTTTACTTCGAAGAGGACTCTCGCTCTCGTGACAAGGAGCTCAGCGAGGCCAAGAAAGCCAACATCAAGCTTGCTGAGAGGAACCGAACTCTTGAGGACGGCATTGCTTCTGTGAAGAAGAGGGAGGAAGAGTTGAGTAAGCTGTCAAGGGCGTCTTTGAGGCATGCGAAGGACAAGGAGGAGATTGCTTTGCTCAGGAGTAAGCTATTGGATGCTGAGGATCTCAGGGACGCCAAGATTGAAGAGGCCGTCGATGAGGCCAAGGACGAGGCGGCTCGTAGCTCTGTTAACCGAGCCAGAAAGGTCGCCAGGTTGCTTGATAGGATTGGGGGATAGCGAAGGACAACATGCTGGACCTCTCTGAAATTGATGCAAACCTGGAGTTCATCGAACGTTTCCGCAAGCCTGACAGACCGACTCTGGACGCCGCGGAGAAGCTCCTGGTTGAGAGGAAGATCCCGATTTATGATGCTCGTGACGTGTTTGGTGAGCTTGTCTCTGGCGTGAGGCAAGCCTTAGAGATCTCAGAGGATGACGATGTGGCCGATGAGGATGAGGAGGCCGATGAGTGACCACCTTTCTCCATTCATGACTTAGTTTATTTTAGTCCTTTTATGACTTTCGCTTCTAAGACCTTTATCGGATTTGATGACTCTTGGTTATAGTATTGGGTGGTTTGTATCCTTGCTACCATTTTGAATCCTTGCGTTGTGGTAAATGCAGGATGACTCTGAGTGTAGCTTTTTGTTTCTTATGATGAACCTTGATGGTTTTGGAGTAATGTACTCGCTTTAGATGTTTTCCAACACTTAGGAGCGCTTTAGGCTGTAATGTGTTTTTGCCATGCGTTTGCCAACTCCGCTGTTGGGCTTTGTGAGTTGGTGCTGCTCTCCTGGACACGTCTGTCCGAGAACAAGTACACCCTAATTTTTACCAGCATGCATCCTGGGTTTTCCGAATGACTCGTTCAGGGTACATGCCAAACAAAATCATTGGCAACTGCTTTTTACCAACGACGTTTGTTGGGTTTATGAGTGATCAGTTGGGTACGTCCGCTCCAATACTGAACACTAATACTTATATAGCGCGCTTTGAATCCGATGCTGGATGTCATTGTGTTCGTATTCCCGCATCATCACTATGGCCAGCAGCAATGAATGCGGGATGACTCTGATTAAAGCCTTGAGAAGCCCATGAATGATGTAGCTGTTCTCATGTTGAGGCTTGTGTCACGTACTTGGCGTTTCTGGTGACGCTGTTGTGGAAGAGCGGAGTACAGGTACCCCCACTCCACCCCTTTGAGACGAAGGAGGGAACTGAATTCGTCTGGAGACTTATGGTGAAAACACTCACACTCTCCCCCTCTTAAGGCGGAGGAGGTCAAGTGAGCTCGTCCGAAAACGAGGCTTAAGTAAAACACTCACTCCCCCCCCCCCCCTAAGGCGGAGGATATCAAGTGAGCTTGTTCGGAAACAAGGCTTAAGTAAAACACTCACTCCCCCCCTAAGGCGGAAGAGATCAAGTGAGCTCGTCCGGAAACGAGGCTTAAGTAAAACACTCACTCCCCCCCCCCCTAAGGCGGAGGAGATCAAGTGAGCTCGTCCGGAAACGAGGCTTAAGTAAAACACTCACTCCCCCCCCCTCCCAAGGCGGAGGAGATCAAGTGAGCTCGTCCGGAAACAAAGTTTATGAAGCGCGTAATCCCCCCCCCCCTTTTTGAAGGAGGGGGGGCAACTGAACTTGTCCGTAAATAAGCTGCCTACGTACCTTTTTGCAGGGATCAAGTCGGCCCATAGTTCATTTTTGAGAGAAGACTAGTGATAGTACTTCTTCAAGTGTATGGCATTCCAAGAGTGGAGGATTGGAGTGCCGGTCATGGTGGCGAGCTCGTAGACGCCAGGACGAATGACTGTTGTGATCTTGTATGGGCCTTCCCAGTTGGCTCCGAGCTTGTCTGCGTTTGGCTCTGTTGTGTTCTGGAACACCTCACGCAGGACTAAGTCACCTTTGCAGAAACATCTTTCTCTGACTTTGGAGTTGTAATACCTCGAGGCTGCGCTCTGATAGTTGGTAATCCTGACAAGCGCTTGGTCGCGTCGCTCATCGAGGAAGTCCAACGCATCAAGAAGCATTGACCGGTTGATTGGTTTGTTGCTAGGTAAGAGTTGACGTCGTACTCCAGGCGAGCTGATTTTGGATGGGATGACGAATTCGGTTCCATAGACAAGGGCGAAAGGAGTCTCGCATGTTGGTCGACGGGGAGTGGTGCGGTGGGACCACAAAACTCCCTCTAGCTCGTCGGCCCAGCGACCCTTCTTTGCCTCTAAGTGCTTCCTAAGGCCATCAAGGATCGTCTTGTTGATAGCTTCTGCTTGACCATTGCCCTGAGGGTAGCGAGGCGTAGACTTGCTAAGTCGGATATTCCATTTTGCACAGAATGTCTCGAACTGGTTGGATATGAACTGCGAACCATTGTCTATAACGATCTCATATGGAACTCCGTGACGACATATGATGTTTCTCCAAACAAAGCTTTCCACTTGGACATCCTTGATGTTAGCATAGGCTTCAGCTTCTACCCACTTTGAGAAGTAGTCTGTTAGAACAAGTAAGAACCGCTTCCGCCTTGATGGGTGCAATGGTCCAACAATGTCCATGGCCCATCTCATGAATGTGTAAGGCGAAGTGATAGAAGAGAGCATCTCAGTTGGTTGATGGATCTTTGGAGCGTGTCGCTGGCACTTCTCACACTTGGCTGAGAACTTCATGCAATCGCCTACTATAGTAGGCCAGAAGTGACTATGTCTTTTGATTTTGATCGCAAGCGCATTGCCTCCTGAATGATTGCCGCAAGACCCGCTATGTACTTCTTCCATTATTCGTCTTGCTTCTTCTCCTTCCAAACAGGTGAGCATAGGACCGGAGAATCCCCATCTAAAGAGGTTATCATCAAGTAAAACATAACGAGCGGCTTGCTTCTGTAACTTGCGGGCTGCCCACTTGCTACTGGGTGATTTGCCATCGGCAATGTACTCTCGTATCTCGTTCATCCATAACTTGTCGCAGCCGTACTCTGGTTCTTCAGCGTCTTCGTCCATTGGGATCGCTTCGGGGTGATGAGAGTTGCTGGCAGCAGAAATATCAGTGATGGGGACGTCATTTACAGGGCCGTCGGCTTCGTGCATGTCAGCGTCTGGGACTTCCGGAGCTTCTGCCATCTTTATGTCTTCGTTGGTTGCTTTAGCAAGGGTGCCTGCTTGTTTTGCTGCTTGAGAGCGTGTTGAGATGGCGAGCGTCACATCTTCTTGAATGCTGGGGAATTCAATGAACTTGACTCGAATGATCCGCTTCAAAGCCGGATCTTCTGGCGTAGCAGTGGCGGAGGCAAGGTTGGCCAACGCGTCGGCGTCCATATTCTCACCTCTGGGAATCCTTATAAGGGTAAACTCCTGGAATTAAGAAGCAAGGTTCTTTACTATCTTCAGATAAGCCTCCATGCGATCATCCTTTGCGATGTACTCGCCGCTGAACTGACTGGTTACCAGCTGTGAATCGGAGAATGCGTGAATGTGTTCGATCCGTAGTCCTTGGGCGAGCCTCATGCCAGCGAAGAGGGCCTCATACTCTGCTTCGTTGTTAGAAGCTTTGAATCCAAGTCGAAACGATTGCTCAAGGACCTCTCCGGTTGGTGACATTAATCGTATCCCAACTCCATAACCATTCTTTGAGGATGAGCCATCCATGTATAGCTGCCAGATCCCGGGCTGTACCTCCTTGGAGTCTTTGTCTTCTAGGAGTTCTAGGAGGAAATCCGCCAGCACTTGTGACTTGTTGCATGTTCGCCCTTTATACTCGATGTCATACTCGCTGAGCTCCACAACCCACTTGGCCAGCTTGCCAGATTGACTTGGGCTATGTAAAACTGAATGTAGCGGGAAAGTACTAAGGATAATAATTAAGTGAGATTGAAAGTAAGGCCTTAGCTTTCTTGACGCCATGAGGACGGACAGTGCCAGCTTTTCCAGTTGGAGGTATCTTGTCTCAGCGTCTGTGAGTATTTTGCTCACATAGAAGATAGGCCTCTGCTCGCCTCTTTTCTCCCGCACAAGGACAGCGCTGACTGTTGTTTCTGAGACAGCAATATAGAGGAAGAGAGGTTCTCCAGTCACTTGCTTAGCAAGGATGGGTGGCGTTGCCAGATATTCCTTAAACTGCTTGAAGGCGTCTTCACATTTTTCTGACCATTCGAACTGTTTGTTTCCTCGCAGAGTGTTGTAGAAGGGAAGACACATATCAGTGGAGCGTGAGATGAATCGATTGAGTGCAGCCACTCTCCCAGTTAATCTTTGTACTTCACGTTTATTCCTTGGTGAGGCCATCTGGATCAGTGCATCGATCTGTTTCGGGTTGGCTTCCATGCCCCGACGAGTGACTAGGTACCCAAGGAACTCCCCAGAAGTCACAGCAAATCTGCACTTCGCTGGGTTCAGCTTCATGTTATGGAGGTTCAGTTGGTTGAAGCATTCTTCCAGGTGAGCGACGTGGTTTTCTTCCTCGAGTGACTTGACGAGCATATCATCGATGTAGACCTCCATAGTCTTTCCTAACTGGTCCTGGAACATCTTGTTCACCAATCTCTGATATGTTGCACCGACGTTTTTCAGGCCAAAGGGCATCACCTTGTAGCAGTAGATGCCTCGGTCTGGGATGAAAGTTGTCTTTTCACGATCTTCTGGGTGCATCAGAATCTGGTTGTAGCCAGAGAAAACATCCATGAAGCTAAGAAGCTTGTTACCCGCTATTGCTTCCACCAAGCGGTCAATGTGAGGTAAGGGGAAGCTGTCTTTCGGGCAGGCTTTGTTAAAGTCTGTGAAGTCGACGCAGACGCGCCACTTCCCATTCTTTTTCTTTACCACGACTGGGTTGGCGAGTTAGTCGGGATACTTGACTTCGGTTATCGACCCAACTCGCAGAAGCTTTTCGACTTCGTCGTTAACAGCCTTTGCCCGTTCAGGACCCAACTTCCTTCTTTTTTGCTTGACTGGTTTGAATGTAGGATCAACATTGAGTTCGTGGCTGGCGACATTGATGTCTATCCCAGGCATGTCTTCAGCGGTCCAGGCAAAGGTGTTGACATTCTTCTGGAGAAACGCCACTAGTTTGTTTTGAGCACTTCATCAAAGGCAGCTATGATCTCGACGCATCTCTCTGAGTGTTGCTCGTCGATGCACACAGAGATCACGGGTTCGCAGGTTGGTTGCTTTTCTTCTGCACGACCGTTTGCAATCTGTTATTGCTATAAGAGGTTAGCCAGGTCTTTTACCTGATTAGAATTGGTTTTTGCTTTCTTTCGTGGCCCCTGTGAGGTGGAGTCATCCTTCTTCTCTTCATGAGTTCTTGAGTTCGAGTCCTTGTTCTCTTCACAATTGCGCAGCTTGTGCTCTGCTAAGAAACATATGCGGGAATCCTTTTGGTTGCCAAAGATCGTCTTCACGCCGTCACTGGTTGGGAACTTTAAGCACAAGTGGTAGGTTGACGGTACAGCTCGCATCTGATTGAGCCATGGTGTTCTCATGATCACATTGTAGATGGCGGGATGATCAGACACCGTGAAGTTCACCATCTTCTTGACGCCTCCAGCTTGGACTGGCAGGTGAATCGTTCCCATTGTCAAATTTGTCTTGCCAGAGAAGCCTGTTATAGGCTTTAGTTGCCCTCTGATGAGTGATAGGTCGATCGTCATCTTTTCGAGCGTGTCTTTGAAGATAACGTCCACCGAGCTTCCAGTGTTGATGAAGACTCGAGTAACATTGAAGTCGAAGACAATCAGGTTGATCACCAAAGGATCGTTATGCGGATGGTCAATAACTTCGGCATCCTCCTCGTCAAAAGTGATAGGATCACTGGCATGCTTCGCCCTCGAGGATGTAGAGATATTGGCGCAGACTTCGGCGCGTCTCTGGTAAGCCTCGATCGCAGTTACGTTGTCAGCATAGCACTGCGATCCTCCCATGATCATGCAGATGGTGACTTGCGGGTTCCCGCTCTCGGAGTTGTCACCACGACGCTGTCGCCTGGGATTTTCCGTATGAACCTCGGTAGCATCTTGAGCCTTTTCTTCTGGCTTGAAATCTGACAAGCTAATGTTACCTTTGAGAGTGCCCTCGGCCAGTTTAGCAGCCAGCTGTCGTCCCAACTCGAGGCACTTCGCAGTCGAATGCCCAGTTGCTTTGTGGAATTCACAGTATAACTTTTCGTCATATTCTTTCGGGTCTCTAACCCATGTAAAGCTTCCTCTGCAGCGTCCACGACCGCGGCCTCGACCTCTGCCATAGCCAGGTGACTCAATTTGGTAATTATGAGCTCCACCTGCTCCCCCTTCAAACTGGACGAATGCGGGATTACCTCTCTTTGGTGCAACTGGGGTTGGAACCTGAGAAGGTTCCCTTGTCTGCTTAGCCTTTCCGCCCCTCTTGGCGCGGATTTCTTCTTCACTTTGGGCAAAATCAGTTGCACGGTGAAGAGCGTCTTGAATCGTTGTTGGCGGGTTGATGGTGAGTTCTTGCAAGAACGGAGACGGGCACCTAATTGCTCCTCTTAAGGCTTCCAGCGCAGACGTATTGCTGATTCCATCTACCTTTGACAAGGTATGCTTGAACCTTGTCATGAAAGACCGCAAGCTTTTGTTCTATCCTTGCTTGTTGGTCCACAGCTCTGCATCGTAAATCTTTCATTCAGCAAAGATGTTGTAGTGTTGTACAAACATCTCAGAAAGTTGGTGGAAGTTGTGGATCGAATTCTTCTCCAGCTTGTAGAACCACTGGAGAGCAGGCCCTTTGAGGCTTTCCACGAACAGCTTGCAGTAGCCGACGTCCTTCTTGGCGTCCTTGAAATTTGCCCTCCCTAGGGCTACCTCGAACTCTATTAGATGATCAGCGGGGTCAGAGGTTCCTTCATAGCTTGGAAGCTTGATTCTTCCTGGATCGGAGATTTTGGCCCCCGAGATGCTTTCAGCAAAAGGGGTGTTTCGTGCCTTCTCCAGCACGTAAGCAACCCCAAGAGCCTTTCCCATGCTCCGGTACATCTGCAGGTTGGTAGTCCTCAGGTCAGAGACGACCTGGTCTAACTGGGCTTTCAGCATAACCACTTCTTCATCGCGGGAGCTTCGGCGGGCTCTGCGCTCCTGCTCCCTTCTATAGAGCTCAGCGATGGAGGGATCTCCTTCTCCATCAGCCCTAGTATTGTCAGCAGCATCCTCTCGGGCGTGTCTCCGAGGGAGAGGTTGATCTTCACGAGACCTAGTGTTCTCTACAGCTGTGTCGGTTCGGGCTCGTCTTCAAGGGGGTTGGTCCTCGTCTGATTCCTCTACCACACGTTCGGGAGTTTTGCCATATTCCCGAAGAGGCGGTAGTGGAGGCAAGTTTTCTAGACCCGTGTGATCGGTTCGAGGCGGCAGCTCCTCGTTCCTATCCATTCAATTGGTTTGAGGCGTGTTGAAGCTGAGACGTGTTGGACGGACACGGGACCTCTTGCGCTTCTTTCTCTTGAGCGCTTGCAGCTCGCTCGTCGTGGTCTCGTGGGACTTTTCCTGATCCTGTTCTTTCTTCACGAGCGTCTCAAGCATCTGCTTGATCTCTGTGATATCCATTAGGTTGTTAGCGGCGCGAGGCGCGGTGTTCCCCACGGAGTTCTCCTTTGCCTCGTCGTTCCTATGAGACGAGGATGCTTCGTTGCTCGTGCTATTGCTGCCAGACATCTTGATGGTGTTGCGAAACCTAGCTTTCTCGTGCTAGAAACTCCCAGTTCTCCTTAGTCGGTGCCAAATTGTGGGAGCCTAAGCTAGCACAATTAAATTTGTAAGTGTTCGTGAAGAGGAGGAGATTTCTAGGATTAGCTAAGGTCGCAAGAGATGAGTAAGAGCTTTTCTTATTGCTGTGTAAAAGTTTCAGTATAAAATTGCGAATCAGATTGTCAATACCTTTACAAGGGTTTTTACATTAACTATATATACTATCTCTAAGGCGGCTAAACATTCCTAAGTCTTCGCGGACTCTTCTCCTACTAAGGTCGGTTGTGTCTCAGTGGGCTTCGTGCCTAAACCGGGCCTTGTACCGTCTTCGTGTCGTCGGGCCATCTTCGCATTATCGGGCTGCTGGATCGAGCACGTGGTCGTCCCACTGAGGGACCAAGCACACGGTCGGCCCGTCGTGGTGCCGAGCACGCGGTCGGCCCGACGTGGTCCGAGCACATGGTCGGCTCGCAGTGGTACCGAGCACGCGGTCGACTCCCTCCCGGTCCGTTGTCTGCTTCGTCTAGACTTAATCAGCTGCCACATGTTCTGCATCGCGGGAAGACTCAGGTGTTGTTGCGCCCTCTTCATCGAGAGTCTGGAGGACCATTTCTTTAGTCGTCTTGTCTTTGGACATTAATGTTGAGCGGGTGAAAACCGACCCCTAAATTAATAATTTTTCCTGGTCCCGAGTCGGGCCATTGTAAAAATTAATAAAATTCGATAAAACAATAAGATATTTTTTTGAAACGCTTATGTAAAATATGGTCTCAATAATAGTATAAATTAATAATAATGAATATCTATATATATATATATATATATATAAGTTGAGAAACAATTTATTGAAATATGACTTTCGTATTATTTGTTTCTTTTTAAAATTTGACTCTCGTGGTAACTAATTTTTTTTTCTTTATTTTTGCATCAAAAACTTATAGTTTTATTATCTCGATTTGCATCCCAAAATCATAAGAGTTTTAGAAGCGCGATAAATGTTTTTTACACGTAACTATTTTGGGTGTTACTATCTCGTATTTAAATTTTTTAAATTGCAACCTTAGTTTATTCTAAACTCTAAATTTTTGAGTTTGTATCATTTTCATTCGAATAGTCAAATAGACTATTGACATCTATTTTATTATGATAAATGAGATTATTCGCATAAAATGGGGTAAGATAAATATGTAAGCATTAAAATATATAAACATTTGAATAAATAAAACTTTAGAAGAACTTTTTTTGTATGAATTTTAAGGTGAATTTTTCATTTTAAATGAAAGTATTTTCTCTACAAAATATGGAACATAATAACATCTCTATAAATTAATAAATATTAATTTATCGATAAATTAATAACTCTCTAAATTAATAAATTTTCAAAATTCCAACATTATTAATTTATAGAGGTTTTACAGTATATACTAAAGGAGAAGCATTTTGGAAGAATTTTGATAATGTGTCACTCCCATAATTTTTCCCATTTTTTTATTTAATAAATTAATTCTACTAGACTACTATCCAAATACTTTATTTCCTAATATACTAATATCCAAACATTCTATAATAGCACAATCTCTATTACCAAACACATTCTCATTTTTTTCTACTTAATAAATTAATTCTTACTATACTACTATCCAAACACACTATTTTCTATTATACTAATATCCAAACATTCTTACAAACCAATATATTATTTTTTATATATAGTGATATAAAAATATTCACAATACCAATTTATATATAAAACTCACGATATATACCAATTATCATAGGTTATATGACGAACTATATATATTATCATCGATTTTTAAAACAAATGTGTAAATATTTATTGTATTTGAGAAATTACTTTTTTGCAACTTAATATATTCACATTGTAACGTCTTCTGATTAGTTTACAAATATATATATCATATATTGTAATTGTCATACATTATCCTTAATAAAAAAGTATTTTACATATACATTTGTATAATAAATTAACATAAGTTTTGTTAATAACAAAAATTGGACAATCATTTAACATCTTCATACAAAAATAATAATTCACAATTTACATCAATCAATGTAAACAATGTCATTAACTAATCAAGAGATTTCTAAATTTGATTGAAATCAAATATTTTTGTCTTCGATCTAATTACACATAAATTGAAGCTTTAGAAAGGAAACCATGTAAGTTGGAACAAATGATATGTCAATTACGTGATTTGTTTTCTAGTTGACTCAAGTTAATTACGTGGATTTATTTTTTTCATAATTTGATTGAATTATCAATTAAGTTATATATATTTCCTTTGAATCATTTCAATTTTCTTTGAATCTAATTACACATAAATTGAATATTTATAAAGAAAACCATGTAATTACTCATTAAATATATTCATAAGATGAAACTCAAAATTTAGATATTTTAAATTTAATTTTTCAAAATTGTAGAAGATGATTTAACTTACCTAAATTATGATTATATGTTAAGATTTTGTGCAGCATAACCTAAAAAAAAATCGAACTTTATCCTTCTCTATAAATAGATGACATATTTTTCATAATTTCAATGTAGAAAACACAACTCTATCATTACTATCTTTATCATTTGTTTTCTATATTTTTTAGCTTAATGAATGTGTTGGGTAATAAGATACAAGCTATATTTTTTGTTACACGCGAGAGTAGGACAAATTATTTGATCATTTATCTACATCAAATTGTTTTCCATGTTTTTAGGATAATTTTTTCTTGAAATTGTGTATCTTCTTTATGAAAGAGTATGTTAACTAATTTTTTTAGTTAATTGATTTTTCCTGTTTGCTCATTTCTAGGATGTTAAAAGTTTGGCAGTAGATTGAAAACTAGATTATCGATCTCTAATACTCCATTTGTTCATAATTATAAGATGTTTAAGGTTTCTACGCTCCAATTAAGAAGTCATTAAAAAATTTTAGTTTTTGAAATAAAACATCACTTTATATTTATCTAACACATTTCAACCAATAGAAAACCAATATGCAAAATTCAGAGAGTCAAAAATATTAAAAAATCAATTAATTTTACATTGGCCTGGGAAGCGTTTTTTGTATAATTTTAAATTTTAATTAATCAAATTATTTACAATTTTAATAAATCAATTTTAATTCATCATGTTAATTAAATTTTAAATTATTTGTAACTTATACTATAGCATAAAAAAACAGCTAATGCATGAAAAATATAAATTAATTGTATAGATTAATTACTTTAATATTATTTAACTTCTTACGCCGGAGTTGTGCTCACAACTCAGTGAACTTCATATCATACGTCTGAGAATGTTACAAATGATCTTCACTTCGCTTATGGTTGTTTATTGATCGCTTAATATCAAAATCTCTCACGAATACAAACAAAGAATCTAAGAATCGCAAAGTATTAAATGCATAAAAGAGAAGACACGTTTTCAGCCAATTCAGCTCAATCGATGTGAATGAGACCTACATATGGGGCCGATTCAATCCGGCAATTCACTAGAAGAAGGAGTGTTAACATGAGCAAGGTCTATCAATGGAAGATTCGATCACAATCAACTCCAAGGTATTTTCAGAGAGTGTTAAGGAAAGATAAAGAGTTTTGCAATACACATATTGTTGTAACACCAAATCTTCTGTCATGACCAGAGTCTCTGCTTTATCTCCTTCCTTCTGGTTTAATCAATGACTACCGGTTAAGTCTCTGATTTTGGTTCCCATGAATTAGAATCATACCGGCTTCAAATAACAGAGAAAGAAAGAAAAATGACGGATCTTCCTCCTCAGAGTCAGAGACATGTCATTGATCTGAGAAGCGGTTTTTGTAAAGAAAACTTTACCTTCTATAGTAAATGAAAACCAT
This sequence comes from Draba incana, assembly GCA_963576765.1. Lineage (NCBI taxonomy): Eukaryota > Viridiplantae > Streptophyta > Magnoliopsida > Brassicales > Brassicaceae > Draba > Draba incana. Next base: position 14,219,296 of record OY755208.1, read on the forward strand.
TGGCCCTCCCGCCAAATCCTTCGCTTGATGTCACAACTTTCATCTCCTCTCAGCCTCACCTAGTAAAAAATGGTTTACACGGGATATTATTGATATTTGATAAAGCACTCATGGACCCAAGTAACTACGGAAAGAAGCAAACATCCTCACTAATGAATTAACTCGCAAAGATCCAATCAAAAGAGAAACATACACGAACACATGCTTGTGATCTCAAAACATTTGACGATACCCTTGTTAAAAGGAAGTATAACATTTTTGTTTCTTAGATGGATCCTGGTTCTTAACAAGTGAAAAATATAGAATAGATTGGTCTTTCCACAACACAGAAGTTGCTCATATAGTCAAGAGATTCTCTAGTATAACCCCAACAATTTTTGCTTTAAAAATAGAGGCTTCAACAATGCGAATGGCTGTCATTGTGCTAATACAACTTAATTAGTGTAGGAACCGCGAAAACCGAATTGAGAAAACCGAATGAAAAGAGAATACGAGTTAAGAAGAAAAAGGAATTCTCGATGATAAAACGAACACGGAGTCGAGATTGCTCTCTTTCCTTAATTCGAAAAATCGCCCGTAGTGAGATGGTTTGATACGATTACGAATCACAGGATAAAACCATAAGGAAGAACGATTTCGCAACACTCAAAATCGTAATCTAACGAACAGATATCTATGAATACTCTCGAGACATACTTTATGGAGGATCGAAATTTTTCTGAAGAAGAAAAATTTCGCAGAGAAAAAGATTATCCTTGAAGATGATGATGGCGCGCCAATATTTAAAAGAACCGACCGGGTGCAAATTTGAATCGCAATGGTTCAGTCACCATGAACCAAAAAGTTGTGATTTTGAGTCGCAATTGTTCGGTCACCATGAACCTTCGGTCCAATTGCCCAAACCCAAACCCAAACCCAAACCCGAACCCGAACCCGAACCCGAGCCCGGCCCGGCCTGGTTCGGTTCAGTTTGGTGGTGGTGCGCGCATGGTATCCTTGTGTCTCTCCATGTGTGGGTGTTATGCTTTGAACATAGGTATATCTTAAACACCTTATATACCACTTGAAAAAATTTCCCCTAAGGGATGTGGGACTTTTTACATACACACTTCATTCCACACCATTTGGGGTTTTTCCAATATGGCCCAAATCAATTTCTCATTCAAACTTTAACTCAATTTTTCATAAACCAAATACCCAAATTAATGGCCCATTTATTTATTGAAAATTAGTTCCAACAATCCCCCACATGAATAGAAATAACCTCTAAACATATGACGACTCGATAAACTCTAAGACTCTACTGATTAGACTAACTTATATGACTAGACAGACAGACAGACTTTCGAGAGTATAACAAAAAATTATTGTATCTGAGTTGGTAGCAATTTTTCTGCTTTGAACCACTCGTAGTTAATAGCTGTCGGATTTACTTGGCCAGGAGGTGAACATGATGTCTTGAACCACCCGGATTTTGATGTAAGCCTAGACAATAGCTATAATACAAATGCATTTTCTCATAGAACCTTGTTCTCTATTGTGTTCATTTTGGCCGTGAACTTTCCTAGTTTTCATAAGTGAACTTGGAGAATATAGCCTTTCTTTCATTCTCCTAGAAACGGCCCCATTTCACACTCACTATGTGATCTTCATTAGCTTAGCGTTAGAAGTATTCTGTAATACTATCTATTATAAGGCTCAGGAATCATTAAAAGCCAAAAGGTTATCCTTTTTCCATATCGATGTAACACTGTATGTCATTCTAGGAACTGGGTAGAGATATTAATCTCACAGTGTTCTTTCAGTTTAAGTTTGAATTTGTTGTCCCTTTGAACCTATTTCTTGGGATCTCCAGTCATGTAGGTGGGGTGTTATCAAACTTCAACTTTATTCATAGGCTTGTAAACTCATTCCTCTTGATGATTTGACTACTTGATCTCTTGCCAAACCTTTAGTGAACGGATCAGCTAGGTTATAGGCAGATTTGATATAATCTATCGTGAGGACTCCGGTGGAGATCAAGTTTCTAATGGTTTTATGTCATCGCCGTGTATGACGAGACTTGCCATTATAATGATTATTCAGTACCCGAGAGATAGTTGATTGGCTATCATAGTGTACACGAAAAGCGGGCACTGGTTTATCCCACATAGGGATATCTTCCAAAATATTCTGAAACCACTCTGCTTCTTGAGCAGTTTTGTCTAAAGCGACAAACTCAGATTCCATGGTCGATGTGGCTATCACGGTTTGTTTGATAGACTTCCAGGATACTGCTTCACCTCCAAGTGTAAAGACATATCCACTTGTGGATTTTGAGTTTTTGGAGTCTGCAATCCAGTTTGCGTCATTGTATTCTTCCAAAACTGCTAAATCTTTACCATATTGTAGTCCATAATTTTTGGTATAACGTAGGTAATTCAAAACTCTAGTTATCGCTTTCCAATGTTTATGTCCAGGATTACTAGTATAGCGACTAGGTATGTTTACAGCATGTGCTAGGTCGGGTCTAGTACAATTTGTCAAGTACATCAGACTTCCGATTACTCGTGCATACTCCACCTGATAAACTGCATCACCTGAGTTTTTAATCAGGTGAATATGAGGGTCAACTAGAGTTTTTGCAGTCCCACTTGAATAGTTTTTGAATCTATAAAGTATCTTTTTAGCATAATGTGATTGTGATAAGATAATTCCTCCAGCATGTCGGTGAATCTTAATACCGAGAATGACATCTGCCAATCCCATGTCTTTCATTTCAAAGTTACTATGAAGTAAGTTCTTTGTTTGATTAATCATGTCATTAGTGTTGGCAATAATGAGCATGTCATCAACATATAAACACAACAAAACATATCCGTGTGGGGTACATTTGATGTATATGCATTTATCACATTCGTTAATGCTGAAACTATTTGACATCATCACATTATCAAATTTTTCATGCCATTATTTTAGAGCTTTTTCAGTCCGTACAATGACTTGACAAGTCTACAGACTTTGTGTTCTTGTCCGGGGATAACAAAACCTTCAAGTTATTTCATATAGATATCTTCTTCAAAATCTTCATGTAGAAAAACGGTTTTGACATCCATCTGATGTATTTCTAGGCCTCTTAATGCTGCGATACCGACCAAAAGTCTGATGGAGGTTATTCGCGTCACTAGAGAATATGTGTCAAAGAAATCCAGACCTTCTTTTTGTCGGAATCCTTAAGCCACAAGCCTAGCCTTATACTTATCAACAGAACCATCGGTTTTCATTTTTGTTATGAAAATCTATTTACTCTCTAGTGCTTTAGACCCTTTGGGTAGATGGGTAATCTCATATGTATGATGTTGCAATACAGAATCGATCTCACTATTAACAGCTTCCTTCCAATAGGATGCTTATGGTGTAGACATGGCTTCTGAGTAAGTTGTTGGTGCGTTCTCTGTGAGAAACACCATCATGAAAGCATCACCAAAAGATTTTTCCTTACGAGCTCTTTTGCTGCGTCGAGATTCATCTTCTACGTCTTCCACATCATGTGTTGAGTTTCTGGAAGTGCTTGCCTCATTTGTTGAGAAACTTGTTTCCCGTTGTTCAAATGTCCTCTTCTGACATTGTTTTTCTTTATAAGGGAAAATGTGTTCAAAGAAATACGCATTTCGTGATTCCATTATTGTATTCACATGAATATCGGGTATGTCTGATTTGTGAACCAGAAATCGATAAGCACTACTATTGTGTGCATATCCTATGAAAATACAGTCCACTGTTTAGGTCCAATTGTGACCTTTTTTGGAGGTGGTATTGCGACGTTAGCAAGGCACCCCCACACTTTGAGGTATTTGTACGAAGGTAAAACAACTTTCCAAAGTTCAAATGGTGTTTTGCCAAAAACTTTGTATGGTATCTTGTTGAGAATATAGTTCGTAGTAAGCAAAGCTTCCCTCCACATTGACTGGGGTAATCCAGATTCCTGCAACATTGCATTCATCATCTCTTTGAGAGTTCAGTTTTTTCGTTCCGCAACTCCGTTAGACTCAGGGGAATAGGGAGTTGTGGTTTGATGTATGATGTCATGTTATTGACAAAAGTCATTAAACGGACCATCATACTCGCCTCCTCTATCACTTCGAACTACTTTAATAGGTTTACCTAGTTGGTTTTCAACTTCAAGCTTATACTCTTTGAATTTTGACAAGGCTTCATCTTTGCTACGTAACAAGTATACATAACAATATTTTGTATTATCATCAATAAATTAATGGGTAAAAGGTCAATTAAATCATGAACTTTTGAATTTGGACCATTTAAATCACCAACTTTTCGTTGACTTTACATATAAATCACGAACTTTCGTTGACCGTGCCAATTTAAGCACACTGTTAACTTGATTAACGGCAATATTAAACAGGGTTAACTAGTTGTTAAGTGTCACGGTTAAACGAAACGACGTCGTTTTGATTTACAAAAAAAAATATATATATATATACAACATAATACCACTGTGCCACTGTAACATATTAGCACAGATACGAAAACTGTTTATATATAACCTCAATCTATAAAACATAAATCCTAACAAAATTAACATGAACTCGTGACGCCTTTTCTTTTTTCCTCTTCTGTTCTTAACATAGAGAAAATTAAGATTTCTTCTAGAACCCTAACTCAAAAAATCCCCAAATCGATTTCATTCTTCTCTCTTTTCTTTTCTGTTTGTCTCTTCTATTTCTCTCGATTTCATTTGTACCTTTGTCTTCATCATGAAAAAAGCTTCCCGTCGAATCCCATTGTTGGAAGAAGATGGAGATGACGAACGTGAATCAGACAAAGAAGATGATTGCAGGGTTGTTGGTGACGATGACTGTGATGATAATGATGCGGTTGATGGTAATGACGAGGATGAGGATAACAGTTTAGGAATCGAAGAAGAAGGAAACTTAGAAGAAGGGTTTGGTGAGGTTGCGAGAGATGATGAATCTGGAACTGATGCAGATAGCGGGGATGATATTTGGGATGATCATATGATTCCAGATCCATTATCAGGTAGCGATGAAGAAAAAGAAGAAGAAGAGATAGAGCGTCGAGATAATGAAGATACAGAGGAGTTCCTAGTATTGGGGAAGACTTACAATTCTGGACAAGATTTCAAGATTGCGGTACTGCGGTATTCTCTAAAAACCAGATATGACATTAAGCTCTATAAATCTCAGGCTAAAAGAGTTGGTGCTAAGTGTTCTGACATTGATGTAAATTGTCCGTGGAGAGTCTACTGCTCATACGAGAAGACGAAACATAAAATGCAAACAAAGGTTTATGTCAATGAACATATATGTGTAAGATCAGGTTACTCGAAAATGTTGAAGGGCTCATCAATTGCTTGGTTGTTCTCGGAAAGGCTAAGAGTGAATCCTAAACTAACAAAACAGGAGATGGCTAGTGAAATCAAGAGAGAATTCAACTTGGAGGTGAGTTAAGAACAGTGTGGGAAAGCGAAATCAAAAGTTCTTAAAGAAAGGAAATCTAGTCATGAACTCCATTTTTCTAGGATATGGGATTATCAAGGAGCGGTTTTTGAGACAAATCCAGGATCTACATTTGAGATTGAGACTATTCCAGGGCCAACAATTGGAAGCAAGCAAAGGTTTTATCGTCTTTTTGTTTGTTTTAAAGCACAAAGAGATTCTTGGAAACAGACATGTAGGCCGATCATAGGTTTAGATGGTGCTTTTTTGAAATGGGATATAAAGGGTCATCTTTTAGCTACAGTTGGACGAGATGGAGATAACAGGATAGTTCCCATTGCTTGGGCAGTAGTGGAAATAGAGAATGATGATAACTGGTTGTGGTTTGTTAGCCTTCTCTCTGCGGAATTAGGTCTAGGTGATGGAATAAATGTAGCAATAATCTCAGATAAACAAAAGGTTAGTAGTGTTAAAAATTCAGTTATCATAACTCTCATTTTGATTCCTCACCTAACCTTTGATGTATGCGTCAATTTGTAGGGTTTAGTGAAGGCTATCCACACGATTCTTCCAGCAGTTGAGCATCGATAGTGTGTTAAACACATAATCGATAATTGGAAGAGAGATAGTCATGATCAAGATATACAACGCATGTTTTGGAAGATAGCTCGTAGCTACACCCTTGGAGAGTATTATAACAATATGGAGGAGCTAAAAAGGTTCAATCTTCAGGCTTATAATTCTCTATTGAAAACCAATCCTCCATCATGGTCTAGGGCATATTTTAGGATTGGAACTTGCTGCAATGACAACCTCAATAATCTTAGTGAGTCTTTTAATAGAACTATTAGACAGGCAAGGAAGAAGCCTTTAATAGATTTGTTACAAGAAATTAGGAGACAGTGTATGAGTCGTAATGAAAAAAGGTTTGTTATTGCGCAAAGGAAGAAGACAAGATTTACAAAGAGAGCACATGATGAGATAGAGAAAATGATAGAAGGGTCACAACATTGTACCATCTACATGGCCAGAAATAATATGTTTGAGGTAGAATTGCATAATGTTGCCTTTTCGGTAGATATGAATGAGAGAACTTGTGGTTGTAGAAAGTGGCAGATGGTTGGAATTCCTTGTGTTCATGCTGCAAGTGTTATAATATCAAAGAAAGAGAAGGTTGAAGCTTATGTGAACGAGTGTTACACAACAAAGAGGTGGAGAGAAACATATAAGGATGGTATTAGGCCAGTGGAAGGAATATTGAAGTGGCCTAGGTTGAATACGCTGGGTGTATTGCCACCACCATGGAGAAGAGGCAATCCCGGAAGGCCTAGTAATTATGCTAGGAAGAAAGGAAAGAATGAATCTAGCTCAAGTAAGACTAAGTTGTCACGTGCGAAGAGAGTCATGACATGCTCAAACTGCAAGGAAGATGGGCACAACAAGCAAGGTTGTAAAAATCCAACTGTTGAGCCACCACCAAAGAGACCAAGAGGTCGACCAAAGAAATATCAGGTTTGTTTAAGTCATGACATGTTCTTTGGAATTTTCAGTTCATTTGAAACATAAACTCATGTTTGTTTGTGTTTTTAATTGTTTTTGAATTAGAAAGTACAAGGATCAGAAGCAGCACAAGGATCACAAGCACCAAGTGTTTCAGTAGGATTGGGATCACAAGGTGGCGAATCATGATTTTAATGGTTAACTTAAGTTAGGAACTTACTTCGGTTAGGATTCTATTTAATTTGATGGCTTTTGTTTTATGACTCTAGATTTCAATTCTATTTATTTTGATGGCTTTTGTTTTCTAATTGTGACTCTCAGGTTAAAATTCTAGCTATTTTGATGGCTTCTTGTTATCTTTGAACACGTAAAAACAAATAGAAACAATAAAAGACTCGAAACAATTCATGCCTACTGTTTAATTGAGGGGTTTATGTTTTATAGATTGAAGTTATATACTAACTGTTTCTTGTATTTACCAATATGTTATAATGGCACAGTGGTACAAAGCTTTGGTCTAAAGGCTAGAGGTCATGAGTTTGATCTGTTATGCTGTATATATAGTTTTTTTTTGTAAATCAAAACGACGTCGTTTCGTTTAACCGTTAATCAAGTTAACAGTGTGCTTAAATTGGCACGGTCAACGAAAGTTTGTGATTTATATGTAAAGTCAACGAAAAGTTGGTGATTTAAATGGTCCTCAGTAAAGTTGGTGATTTAAATGGTCCAAATTCAAAAGTTCATGATTTAATTGACCTTTTTCCCATAAATTAATGTCACAAAATACTTTTTACCGCCACTAGTTTGTATAAATTTTAGATCGCATAAATCTGTGTGTATTAAACTAAGAGGTTTTGTGGTTCTTTGAACTTGGGGAGAAGGAGTTTTTGTGAGTTTGGCCTGTACGCACACTTCACATATGTCCTTGTTTACTTTGCATTTCAAAATTAGGTTCAAATTCATTAATCTTTGCATAGATTTATAGTTGACATGCCCTAAACGTTCATGCCAAATATTAAAAGACTCAACCAAATAAGCAACAGAATTATTATTAAATGAATTGTCAGCAATTACAACATTAGCATTATTAATCTTATCAGTACGAAGGATTGTCGAAACACACAACTTGACAAGTCCTCTTTCTCATAACCCTTTCCCAAATACATCCCATTCTTCCTAAGTATCAATTTATCAGCTTCAAAGGTGACCCCAAATCCTGCCTTGCTTAAGAGAGTTCCCGAAACCAAATTCTTCCTCATGTCCGGCACATGTTTCACATTGGTGAGTGTAAGTTCACGTCCTGAAGTCAACTTCAGAACCACTTTGTCGCGACCTTCAATCTTCGATGAAGCCGTGTTTCCAATGAACAGCTGCTCCTCCGATTTAATCTTTTGATAAGTGGTGAACATCGACTTATCAGTGCAGATATGGGTGGTTGCACCTGTGTCATACCACCATTCCATTGGGTTATCATCGACCATGTTCACTTCATTGACGATAGCACACATATCCTTTTCAGTGAGGTTAGCTTCAGCCTTTTTGTTACCCTTGGTTTGGCTCCTGCATACGTCAGGTTTGTGGCCTATCTTGCCACACTTGTGGCACTTTCCTTTGAACTTATGTCCTGGTTTTGCAACCTTCTTGAAGTTTGTTGAGGATGTCGGTTTTAGGGACTTTTGCGGAGATATCTTTTTCCTTTTACCCTTGCTCTTATGCTCAGCCACATTGACGTTGTGTTCCTCTGGAGGAGAGAAATTAGCATGGTTCATGTCTTCTATTTAGAGCCTCGTGATGACATCTGAGAGTGACATATGCTTCTTCTTGTGCTTGAGATAGTTCTTGAAGCTTAGCCAACTCGGGGGAAGTTTCTCAATGAAACAGTTGAAAGTGAAGATCTCACAGATTTGTATTCCCTCGCACGCTATCTCATGGTACAGCAAACTCAATGCATCGACTTGTTCCATGATGGGCTTGGAGTCAACCATGTTGAAGTCAAGAAACTTCGCAACAGCAAATTTCTTACAACCAGCATCGTCAGACTTGTACTTCTTCTCCAAGGCCATCTAGAGTTCCTTAGAGGTTCGTGCTTCCTGACTGTATACTTGATACAGTGGATCAATAAGGCGGCCTAAGATCCAACCTCTACACACAAAGTTTGCATGTTTCCATGCATCAACAGCAGCAAAAAGGTGAGCATCCTTGTTTCCGAATAGAACAATCGGTGGATCCTCCTTCAGAAACTTCTCACAGTGTAAGTTACTCATGTAGAAGAGCATCTTGTTTTGCCATGTTTTAAAGCCTTTGCCGTCAAATTTTTCCGACATTATGTCGTGCGCCATGGCTGCGGGTAATTGAGACATCATCTAATAGTTGTCTTGGGGAACACTCGCCTGGAGACAAACTCCGAACAGATCTCGGGCTACCGAGTCCACAGGTATTTCAGTTTGTCCATCAGATGGACTTTTCCCAGTCATATCGACATCACCATCATTCGCCATCTGTTAACAGAAAAACAGAATGATATCAGAATGTGATAATTGTTTCGCAAACTCGCTTAAAGAAAGCGTTCGCGGAAACATAACGAAGTAAGTGAAAAACGTGAAAAATGTTCGTAAAAGAAAAACCGATTCGCGGAAAAATTTTAAAAACTAATCGCAAATCCTTGAAATCTTCATAAACGTTTCGCGGAAATGTAAAAACAAATGGCAAATTTTGTTACTGATTTTGAAAGAAAAAAAAACTTCTTAGAAAATGATTTCGTGGAAACGTTAAACGAATCGCGAACGAATTTCGGCAAATTCTCAATCCGACTAAGCGATAAGAGAAGAACGGATTTTTTTGAATTAAGATTATAGGAACCGCAAAAACCAAATTGAGAAAACCGAATGAAAAGAGAATACGAGTTAAGAAGAAGAAGGAATTCTCGATGATAAAACGAACACGGAGTCGAGATTGCTCTTTTTCTTTAATTCGAAAAATCATCCGTATTGAGACGGTTTGATATGATTACGAATCCTGGGATAAACCGTAAGGAAGAACGATTTCGCAACACTCAAAATCGTAATATGACGAACATATAGCTATGAATACGCTCGTGGAGGATCGAAGTTTTTCTGAAGAAGAAAAATTTCGCAGAGAAAAAGATTATCCTTGAAGACGATGATGGCGCACCAATATTTAAAAGAACCGAGCGGGTGCGAATTTGAGTCGCAATGGTTCGGTCACCATGAACCGGAGGGTTGTGATTTTGAGTCGCAATTGTTCGGTCACCATAAACCGAAGAGTTGCGATTATTCGATTAAATTTTTAATAAAAATTTAAAACCCAAACCCGGCCCGGTACAGTGGTGGTGGTGGTGAGCGCGCGGTATCCTTGTGTCTCTCCATGTGTGGGTGTTATGCTTTGAACATATGTATATCTTAAACTCTTTATATACCACTTGAAAAAGTTTCCCCTAAGGGATGTGGACTTTTTACATACACACTTCATTCCACACTATTTGGAGCTTTTCCAATATGACCCAAATCAATTTCTCATTCAAATTTTAACTCAATTTTTCATAAATCAAATAATCAAATTAATGGCCCATTTGTTTATTGAAAATTAGTTCCAACAATTAGATCCATGAATCTTACCTTTTCTGTATCTTGTACAATTAGTGCCAAGTATCAAAAGTGAAGAGCATTTGGAATCACCCGACAATATCATCAATAGGATTGGCTTATTCCTACCACCTCTGCAACTTTATGTATAATTATTATTATTAATGAAATATGACCTCCATCACCAAAAAGTCATTGTGATTTGGTGAGTCCCGCTACATTATTTGAATAATTGATGCTTGTAGTTGGTGACTAGTAGTACCTCTAAGTCCAATCTCCTTCTTCTTTTTTCCGCCTGAAGAAAATTATGGATCAAGCTTCTCAGATTGATACAAGAAGCGGTTTCTGCAAATCAAACTCGACGTTTTACAGTAAACGCGACCCATTGCCACTTCCGGCGAACTCCTCCCTTGACGTCACAACTTTCATCTCCTCTCAACCGCACCGTGGCACCACCGCCTTCATTGATGCCGACACTGGCGACCGCTTGAGCTTCTCCGATCTTTGGAGTGCCGTAGATCGTGTCGCCGATTGTCTCTACCATGAAATCGAATTACGGAGAGGTGACGTCGTCCTCATCCTCTCTCCCAACTCCATCTCCGTCCCCGTCGTCTGCCTCGCCGTCATGTCTCTCGGGGCCGTCGTCACCACCGCCAACACTCTCAACACCGCCGGAGAGATCTCCAGACAGATCGCCGACAGCAACTCGAAACTGGCCTTCACGACGGTCCAGCTGGCACACAAACTCCCTGGCTCTGTCTCCGTCGTCCTCACGGACGAGGAGCACGTGGATCTCACTCGCGGAGTAAGGGTGGTTGGGATTCTGAGCGAGATGATGAGGAAGGAACCGAGTGGTAAGCGAGTCAGAGACCGAGTCAGCCAAGACGACACAGCCATGCTTCTCTACTCGTCTGGAACCACAGGACCCAGCAAAGGAGTGATCTCGACTCAGGGGAATCTGACCGCACACATGGCGAAATTCGTCTCGCAGAAATGGAAAGGAGACGAGATCTTCCTCTGTACAGTTCCGATGTTCCACTCCTACGGATTGTTGTGCTTCGCTACGGCCACGGTGGCTTGTGGTCTGACGGTGGTTATCCTCCGTAGATTCGGGCTCAACGACATGATGGAAGCGATCGGGAAGTACAGAGCAACGGTTCTGGCTTTGGCTCCGCCGGTTGTGGTGGCGATGATCAACGGTGCAGATGAGATCAAGGCAAAGTACGATCTGAGCTCTCTGAGAACGGTGAGGTGCGGTGGTGCGCCCTTGAGTAAGGAGGTTACGGAGGGGTTTCTAGAGAAATATCCAACGGTTGATATTTTGCAAGGATACGCTTTGACGGAATCAAACGGTGCAGGAGCTGCGAATGAATCCGTGGAGGAGAGCCGGGTATACGGTGCAGTAGGGTTGTTGTCACCCGGCGTGGAAGCAAGGATTGTGGATCCGAACACTGGTCGGGTCATGGGTGTGAACCAAATGGGCGAGCTATGGCTTAAAGGTCCTTCTATTGCCAAAGGTAACAAACAAACGTTGTACTATACACTAACATTATTGACTATTCATACTCATGTTGGTAATACACATTTAAAAGTGTCTTAATCTCTTTTTAATTAAATTATTATTTTTTAATTAAATTTTATGTTTTTGGATTCTAAATAAGACTAGACACCCTAATTTTGGATCCAAATAAGACATTACACACAATTTTGGATCTCTTTTTTTTTGCTTTAATTGTATTTTAATCATTAGACATCCCAATTAGACACTCTAATATCTGCAATGCACATTCTGTAAGTTTAAACTATATACAATATGCATAAATAAAAGTTGAATATAAATTGATCATTAAGATGTTTAAAATGGTTTATTATAATCAACAAATATAATGTTCGGGTTCGGGGTTGCGTTAAGAAAGGTTGACGTCTCGTTCTGTTCGTTTGAAACGAACATGTTTGAAAGCGGGAGGGTGAGGGAATCCTCCCCTATCATTAACACAGTGAATTTGATTTTTAGTTTTCTTCAGGTAGTGTTGAATTCACTATATAGTTCATGTAGTTTGAGTAATTGATATTTTTTTAATGTATAGCATATGATCTCAAAATGTTAGGTAGTAAGATTAAGGATATGAACTGAGGCTTGTGGTCCAGTGGTAAAGAGGTTGCAACTTTAACTACCGCCACCCGGGTTAGGGGTGGGCACGGGTCGGGTACTCGCAATTTTTGGACTACTTGTTACTTGACCCGTTTCTGGAGCGGGTACGGATTTCTGACCCGTACTTGATACCCGAATTTTCGGGTACCCGTAGTTGCAAGTACCCGTCAATTTGATGGTACCCGCGGGTAACTTGACCCGTACTTGATACCCGGGTTTTCGGGTACCTGTTTGGCCAAGTACTTGAAAATTACAAGTACCCGTTTCAAGTACCCGCAATTAGAACAAGTACCCGACTTGAAAACCAATAAACCATGCATTACACTGATTACATTACACTGATTACATTACATACTGAAATTTTAGACTGAAAGTTTAGACTGAAAGTAGTAGTTTAGTCTTTAGTGCATTACAAGCCTTTTAACAAAAGTCACACAATACAACTTAGCTAACCAGTAGGTCCAGTATCATCTCTGCTACAATACCTACAAACAATAAATCAATTAAGCAAATGTTTACTTTCAAGTTTCAAATACTTCAAATAACGCAAGTTGGAGTTATCGAATGTTTACCTTTTACTCTTCTTCCTCCAAACTTAAGCTGATTCCTTTGGCCAACGAACCATACTCCTTTGAATTTTCGAGCTCTAGCAAAAAAAATAACGATCAGAATTTAGAAGTTCAAATGGTTAGTGACTTAGTGTGACAATGTGTAACTTATAAAAAATATATAATCAGAAGTTAGAAAATAAAACATACCGTCTTCTAATATCTCAAGTTGGCGGAACTGCTCCTCCAAAGAAACTTGTTCATAGTCGCTTATAATCCAATCTTGGGTACATATTAAAGCTTCAACCGTTCTCGGTGTGAGCGAGCTACGATATGGATCAATTACCCGACCACTTGTTGAGAAAGCAGATTCAGAAGCAACAGAAGACACGGGTATTGCTAGCAAATCTCTAGCCATTAGAGAGAGAATCCTATACTTAGATTCCATCTTCTTCCACCAAACTAAAACCTCAAAGCTAGGATCTATTCTAGAAACACAACTATCAGACAAGTAACTCTCCAACTCTGATTGATACTCGGAATTTTCTTCGCTTGTTTCGTGTTGTTCAATCAGCGAATCCAAATCATAAATTTCAACATCATCTGTATTTACTTGAGAAGCACTGATTGCTCCAGCAGCAAACGGTTCGTTTGACTTTGAACAACCAAATTTTTCATTGTATTGGTCAAACATCTTCTTTACAGCCTCAGTTACTTTCTCAATCAACGTCTCATAAATGGTATCAGATCCAGAACCATAACTCTCTCTGATTAACCAGCTAACATACTTCAGCTTATACCGAGGATTCATAACGCAAGCAACAAAGATAACTAAATTCATACTATCCACATCTCCCTAATACTTATCAAACTTAGTTTTCATCTTCACAGCCATCTCCTTTTGATTTGGATCTGTCCTATTTAAACTCATCTTCCTAATCATGAGACCGACTCCAAATACCTCTTTCAAATACGAATTCCCAGTGACATGTTTAGTGGATGAAACTTTTAAAGTGGCATCATAGAAAAACTTCAAAATGGGCAAATACGTTTTCACATACTCCCAATCAGCCGCAGTTGGTAAGCCATCTATTCTACCAAGCTCTACCATGTAGTTTTCATCCTCTAACTCAAGCATATCAAAAGCTTTTTTATGTTGCAAAGCAGATTCTAACATTAAGTATGTAGAATTCCATCTAGTCTCAACATCTAGACATAACCCGACTATAGTCCCAAGCTTTAGATGACTGAGACACTCTTTTAGCTTGTCTAACCTAGCCGGAGATGACCTAACATACCTAACAGCACTGCGAATGCGCCTAATAGAGGCTTTGTTTTCTTGCAACCCATCTTTTACAATCAAATTTAAGATATGCGCACCACATCTCATATGGAGAAATTCTCCATTGAGTACACTAGTTCCCCATGTGTGAAGTCTTCTTTTTAAGAAGCGTAGTCCTACATCATTAGAACTAGCATTGTCTACTGTCACTGTAAAAATCCTGCTAATTCCCCAAGACACCAAACACCTCTCAATCATTTTCCCAATGACTTCACCTTTATGACTATGAATCTGACAAAAATTGATAATTTTTTTGTGTAGATTCCAGTTTTCATCGACTAAATGGGCTGTTAGGCACATATAATTAATGTTTTGAACATATGTCCAAGTATCTGTTGTAAGAGAAACACTCCCTTTGTGTTTCTCAAAGAACATTTTCAGTTTTTTCTTTTCTTCAACAAATAAACTGAAACAGTCTCTAGTGATTGTCCTACGAGATGGGATTTCAAATCGAGGCTGAAGCGTGTAGATGAATTCTCTAAACCCTTCCTTTTCTACAATCCTAAATGGCAACTCATCTTTAACTATCATCCTTACTAGAGCTTTTCGGCAATCATCTTTATCATATTTCAGATATGATGCAGCAGATTCAGGATTCTTAGGTTGATTCATTAATGTAGCTTGCTTAAACCTTTTACCAGCAACAACATCTTCTTCAATTTCAGGATGAAGTTTTTTACATCTAGGCAAATGTTTCAACATTGTGCTAGTGGTTACACCGGTTCGAGTTTTAATCGAAACTACCGCGCCACAATGATTACATTTTGCTTTGCCATTATCTGCAGTTCTCTTAAAATGTCCCCAGGCAGGTGATCGTTCTCGAGAAGTTACCTTAGATTCAACCGATTCGATTGTTGGATCCTCGAATGGGATTTCAGATTGACCACCACGATCTGGTTGTTCTGTTGTCTCGGTGTTATGTGGTTGGTTATCCATCTGCACATTGCACAACATTAGAAAATAGATGTCAATATGGCATTACAAATTTACAAGAACAAAAAACAAACTAATTGAACACGAAATCCGTCCTAAATCGATCCTATATAACCGCTAAATCTAATAATATATAAAACCCCCAAACAAAAAATTAGGGTTTCGTATTAGGGTTTCATATTTAACAAAATCAAACAATCTAAAAAGGAATCAAACACCAAATGCTTCCTAATTCGATCCTACATAACCGCTAAACCTAATAATATAACAAAACCCCAAAAAAATTGAAATCTAAATTTGAGTTTCGTTCTTACCTAAGAGGAGGAGAGGCGAGACCGCGAGACATGAGATTCGAGAGAGAGACGGAGATAACGATTTAAGAAATAAGAAGAGAAGGATGATCGGTGAGAGAGAGAGAGAGATCAAGGTTGGTTTTGTGTAATGTGGAGAATGTTCTGGAGAGTGGAGATGGTGGTGCGATTGTGAAGAAGACGAAGTCACGTTCTGGTTTTGTGTAAAGTAAAGCCCATTAACGGCCCAATTACGTTTATTTCGTACTCTCTTTGAAAGTGCTATCAAGGATTCAAGATAATAAGGTTAAGTTAACAATACATAGGTTTATTGAATCAAGTACTAACAAGTATCAAGTAGCGGGTAATAACGGGTCAAGTAGTAAAAAAAATAGATAGACTTGATACTTGACCCGTACTTGCGGGTAATCGTAAAACACTACTTGATACTTGTACCCACATTTACGGGTACCCGCATTTACGGGTCGGGTACGGGGCGGGTAGCGGGTACGGGGCGGGTAACGGGTATCCGTGCCCAGGCCTAACCCGGGTTCGAGTCTCGGCCACCGGGGAATTAACATTTGGGCATCGCCGGCGACACAGATTAGTCTCTTGAGCTTAGAAAGTCTTTGGGGAAACTGTGTATAATTCAAAAAAAAGATTAAGGATATGTAATTTTGCATTTAACGTATGATAGATGGAAAATTGTAGCCTACCGAACTTGTCTTATGTGTAATTGTGTGGCCTAATTAATATAATCGACCTAGATGATAAAAGAAAAAGATGGAAAGCTTGTAGCGATAAATTTTAGTTGTTAACATTTCCCCTACGTAAACTTAAAGATAGCAATGGATTACAATGTTTGCAGAGGTTATATTTTCGTTTCGAAAACAAAAACTTACGATCTATTGACTTATACTAGTATCGTGGTCAGAGTCGTGCTAGCCTTGTAACAAATTAGCCAACTGCCTAGAGCCCCACTCCAAATCATATATTTAGGGGCCCCAAGATTTATATTTCTTTAATAGAGACAATTTAAATTTCATTCATATTTCTATTATAACTTTTATGACGTAATCTCTAAACTTTGGTGACCTATCATAAATATTACTTATCATATTCATTCGTTTCCAAATTTAATCATTTTTGGTCTATTTTTTTGTCTGTTCAAATTATTTTACAGCATTATTAGATAAGTTGGTAACCCCATTTAGTTTTATATTTACAGCATTATTAGATAAGTTGGTAACTTTATAGTTACATTTAATTTACTATTTATGTATGACAAAAATAATCAATTATCTTATTATATAAAAGAGAAGCCGGTCGACGAGAGCGTGACACATAAGCAAAATTGTAATTCACGAGATCATGACATGTGTTTAATATTGATTGAGATGAATGAAAAATTAACAAAAAGAGTTTCCAAGTAATTACTCAAATAATTAAATGGAAAATTTCTAATAGTCAAAACTAATAAAAATAATAATATATGGGATGTAAAGAGGATATAATAAGATGTATATATATGTAATGTTTGATAATATAAATGGAAAATTTCTAATAGTCTAAATTAATATAAGTAATAATATATGGGATGTAGAGAGGATATAATAAGATGTATATATGGATGTTTAATAATATTTTATATGTGTTTTCTATAAAGTTACTAACATAAAATTTACGAATTTCTGATTTAATTCTAAAATATGTTAATTGTTTTACGATTTATTATATAGTTAAAAAAATATTGAGTATGATCTGAATTATGTTATATATATGATTATGAATTCACATTATATAATAAGATTTAATGTGTTAATCCGCGTATTAACGCGGGCCTTATTCTAGTTTTTTCATAAAATATAGTTTTTAGCTTGAAAAAAATCGTTTTTTCTCTCTATATGGCATGAACATCAAAATATAAAATAAATTTTAACCACTATTTGAAAAAATATATATATGTTTAAAACTTTGTTAGGTGCATACATAAATTATAATATATTTTTTATTATAAATTATAACTTTGTTAGCTATATTCATATAAAAAGATTTATTTGACAACTGTTTTTGTTCTTTTTGGCTTACAAGGTTACTTTAAAAACGAAGAAGCTACAAATGAAACCATAAATTTAGAAGGATGGCTAAAAACTGGAGATATATGCTATATTGACGAGGATGGGTTTCTTTTTGTTGTTGATCGATTGAAAGAACTAATCAAATACAAAGGCTATCAGGTTAAATATTGTTGCATCTTCATTATAGATCAACAGTATCAAATAATCTAACAGTTTCGATTTGATAAACAGGTGCCTCCGGCTGAACTAGAAGCTCTCCTGGTTACTCACCCAGACATTCTTGATGCCGCCGTTATTCCGTAAACTCTTTCTTAACTGTTTTTTCTCTTTGATTAAAATGCCATGAGTTTTGACTTAATAAAATCAAGACAACATGGAATTTTTATTTAATTTATGTTTTAGTTTTGTGTATCGCAAAGGTTTCCAGATAAAGAAGTAGGACAATATCCGATGGCTTACGTCGCACGAAAGCCTGAAAGCAATCTCTCCGAAAAACAAGTTATCGACTTCATCTCTAAACAGGTGCTTCTATAATCTTAACTATAGCTCGATTCATAAAATTACTTTAAATTTGGTTAATTTGTGTAGTAAATAATATTGATGTATTGAACAGGTGGCACCGTATAAGAAAATAAGAAAGGTCACATTTATAAACTCCATTCCAAAGACTGCATCCGGCAAGACGCTTCGCAAAGATCTAATCAAACTTGCCATTTCTAAACTTTGAAACTATCTATTTGCTAAATTCTCAATTTTTTCAATAAGAGAAGAATTGTAATAATATCTACATATATCTATGTTTAGATTAAATAAAAAGGAGAATCGTATAAAAAAACACATGTCTAGGCAATTTGCTAATAGTTTTTCTTTGCAATATACCAGACCTGATCATAGATGACGTAAATATTTGAAAATTTTACTGAGTGTTGTCAACTGAAAAAGATGACGCAACAAAGCTTCAACCACCTTTGATTAGGTTTAAGCGTTTAGCCATTAACGGACTTGGACCTCCCCGTCACAACATTTTTAATCACAGTACACTTTTCTAAATCTGATTAACCGACAGACGTTTAACTTTAAAGTAATCAGTAGTAATTCAAATGAATAAATACAAAAGAGTTCGTTTAAAAAAATAATGTAGCTTTTTGTTGTCTCCGTTTTGTTATGGTGACTTTAATCAGATACATAATGGTAAAAAGGCCAGCCCTCACATGGGCCCTCACGTTTGTGAAAGTGTTAGGAGTGCTTGTTAGTATTTCCACCTTGCCATGGCATGAAGCTATGTTATTGATTATGCAGAGACAAACTTTATCCGCAGTGGGAGTTTCTTTAGTTATGTTTGATTACAAAAGTTTTGTGGAAGGTTGTCTTTTTTTTTTTTTTCTAAATATATTTTATTAATAATAACGTTTACATGCTACAACCGAAGTCATACAGCTTTTAAAGTTTTTCTACAAAGATGAAGAGCTTAGCTTACATAAAATGTAATAGAAGCAACCAAATCTTCCGCTTTGGTTAATTAAATAGGAAGTGAATGAGACATTTAGCCACGTCCACCACCACGGTTTCCACGTCCTGTTACCCTGTCCACCAGGTTTAGAAGATGTTTGCATCTCCGTAGCCTTATTGAATAGTTTTACAGGTCGTTGCCCAGATGGAGTCATTAGATCCAACATATCATCATCATCATGATCTGATGAAGCATCTACCATATCCAAAAAACCCAAGGCTATGCACCGAGAGGATTCATGGACATTCCCAACTAATGAAGTCGTTGAATTTGACATATTTTCTTCCACTTCAGAAGAAACCAAGGAAGCAAAGCGATTAGAACCAAGATCAGGCTCTCTTATCGACTCTCCCTTTGGAGAGTAACATGATGATGAGTAGAAGTAGAGGCTGGTAAAATTGGAGCAGTCTCTTGTGGAAGAGACTCAATAGAAACTATTGTGGTTGTATCTTGTATCACAGAAGGAAGTGATAGCTTATTGTTGACCTAGTCTTGCAAGAGGGAATCTGGAATTGTGCACTCATTAGATGGGGAAACAACATTAGTAGGGAGAACCACCTCATTACATGGGGCAGCAGCTGGAGCAGAAGACCGAGGTATATCATTTGGGACAGAAGGAGAAACACCTTCTGAATCATTTGTTGTAGCAGATTGCAAACATCGTTTGACTTTGTGCCCCAATTGTCGACACCTAGTACACTTAGTAGGTAACCAAGCATATTCTACTTCCACCATAGAGATAAAACCATTAGTATCACCAGCTGCTATCCTAGAGGGGAAAGCTTTGCTCAACTCAACTTCTACAAGAATCTTCCCTTCGCCCATAAGAATTGGATCTAACCGAGGCTTATGAGTTGCCATTGGAGCACCTAATTCAGAAGCTATATGACTAATTCCTGGGATTGAGTATAGAATGTTCGGTATCTTTTTTAACGTTACCCAAACAGGAATAGTTTTGATCTCAGGGATAGCTAAAGTTCCTTTCGGAGACCATGAGGCAACAAACATCAGACAATCATCCACATGCCATAGTCCTCTTTGAAGAACCCAATTCCTAGTTACTTCATCAGGAAAATGAAAAAGGTATTTCGATTCACCAAGTTTCCTAATGGTGATTCTACATCTCCTACCCCATACCTTGTTGAACACAGCAAATATCAGCCCACCTGGAGGAGGTGCACATCTATAAAATTGTCCTAGAATGTACTCTTTTTGGTTTTCCAAACCTCTTACAAGAACATGTTGAGGAATGATTACCTTAGGAGAACTATCTTCTAAATAATCTGGTTCTGTTGCTCGGTACAGATTTCTGGCAGATGGACTCATTTTTGCTGCCCAGGGAAAGCGAAGATCATCTTCCTTTCTATCAGAAGAAATTTGCAAAGATACAGCCTTAACCGGTTTTGAGACCGGTGCTTCTGTCAAAGACGGCCATAGCTCCGGCGAGGACAAATCAGTAGCTTTATCACCAACAACTTGTATAGGACTCACCAAAGGACCAGAAGAGAGAAACTTAATCGGTTGGTTCCATGCTCCTAGACTACACTGAGCAGAAGATGAAGAGACAAAGACCTCATTTGCTTGGAAAGATGGCATAGCCTCACTTTTATCTAAAATGAGCTGTGAATCTAGCAGCGGCTCAGATTGGATAGTGGAGGGAGCTACGGCGGCAGTAAGCTTGTCACCGGAGACTCAAGAATTTGTTTCCTGTGTCGGAGATTTAGAAGATTTCGCCTCTGTAGGAAAGTTAGCTAGGAATGTCCTTGCCATGTGAAGTCTCACCACCAGAACCTCCGGTGATGGCAACAATTGAGGGAGAATCATTGCTGGTGAGATGGGACGAGGAGGCGAGTAGGTTAAGACTTGACGGAGGAGGAGAACCACCGTTGATTTTTCTTGTTTAGTTTGGTGTTGTGTTCTTCGTCTTGTTGACTCAGGTTTGTATGGCTCGCCATAATTGTTTGGAATTGGTTTCCCTTTTTTGGGCTTGGGGTTCCATGGACATGGGAACAGATGGGTATCGTTTTTGACTTTGACTCTTACCGGCCTAACTCCCCATTGTGTATCACTTGATCTTTTCAATACAATTTTTTTTGGGATGCCAAAAAAAAGAAAAGAATAATAATGTAGCTGGTATATACCATGTGATATGACTTATGAGCTAGGATTATGGGTGGACAAAACTACCAAACCGAGCAAAATTTCTGAAACCACATCGAATCAAATTATAAAATAATTTGCTTGAAATAAAAAAGAGGATTTATTATTCCAGAAGATATTTTTTTGTAATAATATATCTTCTTAAGACACTTTCTAAGGGAGGTGTACTTTTTCAAAAGTTAATATCTTTTGGGTTATTTACGTTTGAAGATACTTTTCAAAAATTCTCCTACAATAAACATTCTTTCTTTTTCTAAATTGCTAAATTACCTTTTCTCTTATTTTTTCTCTCTCTTAGCTCTTTTTGCCATGAGGGAATATCAATTCTAGGTTTTTTTCCCCTTTCTCTGTAAGTCTTGAGATGGCAATAATGGAGATGGAGCAGAGATTTTCGGTAGAGATAGTGTGGAGACAGAGATTTTCGGTGGAGATAGAACAGTGCACATATCTATTCAAGATCAGAGGATGAGTTCAGATCTGTTCGAGGATGAAGTCATGATATGGAACCACGGTGAGGAATTGAAGGAAAAAGAACCACCGCCAAGAGATTTTTCTGGGAGATTCTATCCACGTCTGAACAAAATCAGTACCTGCCTCTGCCTCCACCTTTTGCTTCTTCTTTCGCCGTCAATGGCGGATTACCGTTTCCGACGTCTACTACTCAACCAAAAAAACCTGGAAAAAAATTGAGAGGAGATTCAGATTTTGATTGGTTACTATTGTTTACACTTGATGCTTGTTTAAGAGCTTTTGATTTGTCTTCAGTTTGATTTTGATCCAAATTATTGTTCACGGTGGAAAATTTAGGTCTTTGAGTAAGATTGTTATTGGAAATTGCTCGTTAGTGTTCTTGTGATGATGAATTTAGTGGGTGTTGAGATTAAACTACTTCGGATTGTCAATTTTTTATTGGTAACCTTAAAACCTTGACCATCGTTTTGTAGCAATGCTAATCTGGAATCGAGAATTTGAGAGAGATAAGGGATTTGAGAATCTGGATTCGACAGATTGATGATTCTCATTTTGATG
This sequence comes from Draba incana, assembly GCA_963576765.1. NCBI lineage: Eukaryota > Viridiplantae > Streptophyta > Magnoliopsida > Brassicales > Brassicaceae > Draba > Draba incana. The sequence goes on from OY755208.1 coordinate 14,241,896, forward strand.
ATTCTCGTTTTTGTTCTTGATTCATCAAAATAAAAGTCAAGATTTTGTAACCACAAAACCGTAACCATCGTGTGTACTTTGCCTTCATGTCGGTGACTAATAGCTCGATGAATATATGGACAAAATCTCTGAGATTTGAGAAGCTTGTCTCGTTCGTCAAAAAATTTACCTCCACCGGAATCTTAATCGCTTCTACTCTGGATCACCACTGTTGTCCCACTTATTGTATACTTAAGATTGACTAGATGCTTTGGGAGTTTTTGATTTGAAGAAGTGAATCAGATATGACCTGTATACCATTGGTTTTTTCAGGTTGGTTTTTATTGTTCTTGTGAGAAAGTTTGTAATGGAGAGTTACTGAAGAAAACTATTATATCTCTTTTGATTAGTCTTTGGAAATTGAATTAGAATCCACATAAATGTTCAACATCCATATATACCATTAATCATACACAAGCAAAATTGCATAATTCGAGGTGAGATTCTCATCGATCTTGACGGAGAGATGACAAAATAAACTAGCTTAATTCAAAATCCAAATTACAGTTAATAGGTGGATAGCATAAAATAAAACTCTACAATGTTCTATAACAATCCATACATATCTTTCTCCCTCGCAATCTCCACGGATGACTTTGATAGTGCAAATCCGGTGTGCACCAGTTGCAGTAAATCCAGAACCATGAAGCTGGATTCAAGTCTTCGTGAGAGATTTCAGAGACTTTACGTCTCTGAGCAAGGTTATTACTATGTTGACCACATTAAAGTATCCACGAAACTTTGATCATGGTAAGTATGTTGTTCCCAATACTTTGTCCATGGTAAATTGTACATGATACGTTGTACACTAATTTCTATTTGTAGACAAACTAATCCATGATGATGTACACATAACCTAACTCTAATTTATCTACGCAAACATAGCTTAAAACTTCCAATGCTTTTAAAATTTGCAATAGAGAACTTCTTCAATTGCTAATTCTATTTTACCAGTAATATAAGCCAAAAACAATAAATGACGAGGTGATTACCATCAACACATGACCATTCATAAGTGACCATCAATACGGTAACCACAAAACCGTAACCATTGTTTATAGTTTATCCATCTTCTTCGATCTTCTTTGTCTTCCACTTCAATTTTTTCCACTCCTGCTTACGATTCCTCGCTATATCATAATCTCAAAGAATGTTTTAATTTGGGCTTTAGTTTCTCCACTCCAAATTCCGATTCCTCACCAATCAACAAGCACACTAATGGAAGATGATCTTTGGAAACCGACAGAGAAGGCACTGGTTAAAGAAGAGGTAGCACATGCATAGGCGGAGGTGGAAGTTGTTTTCTAAGGTTCCGGATCTACTCGGTTCTCCGTTGAATTGTCTAATAAGGAACACCATTTTCGCGGTGGTTTTGGTACTCTACGAAACCTAGATTTGATTAGAGATAGTTGATTCGTTGAGTTTCTCCGAGAGCGCATAGTCTCAATTGTATCCCAAAACCAATCGCCGGAGCTTAAGCACCAAAACGCCGACCATGGATTTCGAGAACCTCCATCTTCAAAATATCTTCTCTCTGGTAAAGCTCTTCCACCAAAATATATTTTTACCCTTACATAGCAAAATTCTCGATCGCTTATGAGATTTCTTTGCAAAATATATCGAAATAAAAAAATTTGATTTCATTTGACTAAAAAAAAAAATTTGATTTGATTCAGATTAAAGCGAAAGGATATGAGACAAAAATTTAAAACACATAGAAAGGCGAAGAAAAGAAACAACGGAGAAGAAGAGAGAGTTGTTATTTTGTTTTGATTATTGTGTTTTAGTTGTATAAGTAAATAGGTTGAAAAGTAAAGGGTATAAATGATTTTAACCACCTAGAGAGTATTCCTTCTCATTAAAGTATCTCTATATGTAATATGTTTGTGAGAAAGTATCTTTGAGAGTAAATATTCCATATCTTTTCTACCCTTTAACTGAACTTGCAAACTAAATCAACCACTTTTCTTCTCTCTTCTTCTTTCAATTTCACGTTCTCCATCTGAGATAAAATTTTCTTTTCTATTAAATTCTTGTTTCTCTTAGTCTCCACACCCATAGCATTTGGGTTTATCAATGGGAATCTATTGAACCCACCGCATTCAATATTCGATTTTACAATCTTAGTGGCGAGTTTGATTCCAAGCTTCGAGAATGGAGCTTAACTGTTCAAGTAGAGTTTTAATTTGATTCAGCTTGCTTTTGCGTTTATAGGGACTTATAAGAGTTTTGTTATTGTAGTTGGTTCCTATGTGATGGAGTGGAAGCAACGATAAACAGCTCAACCAAGGGATTCAAGAAAATCCTCGCTTAGGACCTGTCAGCTCAACCAAAGGATTCAACTAATCCTCGCTTGGGACCTGCTTCTTGTCTGATGAACTTAATCAAATCAAGAACAAGGGATAGAGAATAATCTCCCTCAAAAGCAAAGCTTTCTATTAATCAAATCATAAACTGAATACAAAGAAGGCCTAAACGGCTTATTTATAATAAAGCATAGAAAACCCTAGGAAAACTATGGAATATTCTAGATTCCCTAAAAGATAAACGTTAACATAATTAATATACAAATAAATGGTAATTATCCTAATGTTACGTTGCATCAGGTCTTGTCGGCCAAGAAAGATTCGTCCTCGAATCTTCAATCACGTTCTTGGCACCAAATATGACTTCTTCAACATATCTTCATATCCCCTCTTCCAAGGATTCTTGTTCAAGACCAGATTTGCAGAATTCGATTTTAGCACGGATTTTGCACGAGCTTGATTCTGCAGAGATTTTTCAGAAACCCTGATCTGCACGATTTTTGCACAGAACGAATTCAACTTTGATTTTTCACAGATCTGATTCCGCCCAGAATTTGCACGAACCAGATTATCGAAAGAATCATCTTCGAAGACAAAGTCGATAACGACATCATCTTCATAAACATCAAAGATAGGATCACCATGAATCTTTTTGTAGATCTCATGGATCTCTTCTCTCTCGACAAAAGGACATTCATCCTCAAAAGGATAGATGTTACTATCACTCACCATGATCACCAGAATCGTTCTTCGATTGAGAAATCAAAGGGACGGAGCTCTGATACCAACTGATGGAGCGGAAGCAACGATAAACAGCTCAACCAAGAGATTCAATGGAATCCTCGCTTGGGACCTGTCAACTCAACCAAGGGATTCAACTAATCCTCGCTTGGGACCTGCTTCTTGTCGGATGAACTTAATCAAATCAAGAACAAGGGATAGAGAATAATCTCCCTCAAAAGCAAAGCTTTCTATTAATCAAATCATAAACTGAATACAAAGAAGGCCTAAACGGCTTATTTATAATAAAGCATAGAAAACCCTAGGAAAGCTATGGAATATTCAAGATTCCCTAAAAGATAAACATTAACATAATTAATATACAAATAAATGGTAATTATCCTAATGTTACGCTGCATCACTATGGATTCTCCGTCATACTAGCTTTCATTAGATAATTTTTCCATTGACTGTTTGTTATTAGGTACAGTGATTACTGAGTCAATGGTGGTTGATGATTGAGAGCCACGAATCTTCAACTAACGCAAATTCAATTTTGTTCCTTTCAATATTTGAATATTTTATTATAGGCTTTTGTTTGGTTTTATATTCAATTTTGCGCAAATATGAGAGCTAGTGCAAATTCAACTAGTAATTGTTTTTCTTGACGAAGCGGTGGAAATTGTTCTTGTGCGATTGTTGGTGATGGAGGAAGCGGTGGAAATTGTAGAAGCCAAAATCATGGTGGAGCATGTGTCGAAGACTTTTACCTTCATCTTCACTTCATCATCTGACAAGTGTCTCATGCTAAGCTTGCTGACTGACGTCTTCACTTGACCATTTGTGTGTTGTGAGAGAACAACCTTTATTTAATATGATGGATGTCAATTTGTGGATAGTGATTTATAGATGATCCATTTTCTCCATAGTTTTCATAGGTTTAAAGCTTTTATTTTGAAATCAATGTGGTTGATTATTTTCGTTTTTGTTAGATATATGAGTTTACAAATTTTCTAATGCTCTTGCTCCATTGGTAATCCAAGTTCTCTATTCTCTTCTTTGTTTATTTTTTCTTTTTATAAAGGTACATAAAATAGTATGGATGATGTGCTATGGACAATTTCAACGTCCGTTCTCCAGTGGATGGGTCTCATGTGGATGCCATGGGACAGATTTTGTTTCGTTTCTAGTTCAATGCACCATTGTAAAGTCATGGATGAAACAACCAACACTTTTTTTTAATAATTAAATAACCCGAGTTAATATTCTCATAAATACTAACTCTCTATGGCCATTTCAACAATTGCGGAAGTTCTCAAGAAATAATCCAATAAAAACCAATAAATCAAATATCAATTCAACAACTCAATTCCATAAATTAAACATTCCAAAGAAAACTCTAGCAACCTAAAACCAAGTTCACAGATAAACTAAACAAATAAACCATCGTATCATCCTCTTCACCGGCCTTGATTCCGCGATCACAAATTTTTTTTACCTGTAACACATGTGAAAAAGAGTTGCGTAAGTATTTCATAAATACTTAGTGAGCCGGTCATACCACCTACTGGCGTATCACACAGACTCCGGTAAACAGTTCAATCAACAATATAAACCATCACAACACAATAAATGATCAACTAATGCAAAACAAATACATTATGAGACATGAACAGCTCGTGTCGAGCGACACCAAGATGGTATCGATCGACAAGCTACAAGCACTCGTGTCGCTCGACACCCTCCTGGTGTCGATCGACACGTCTCTATAATTGCACCAGAATCGAGTTTCTCCTCTCACTACTCGATTCTGGTCATTACGAGTCGCAAACATGCACCAAACCACGCTGTACACAACCACGTATACACAGCAATAATATCAATCCAAAACGCATAAGAATCAATCATGAAACTCATCAAAATCACCCAAATCACCATCATAGTCTACAATCTTGTGGTCGCGAACTCACCTTAGCTTTAAGGATGCACGAAACACGGATTATGGATGAAAAGACGCACGAATCAGACTCTCTAAACTCACATGAAGAACACGACTAACGGTGATTCCTACGCCCCTAACACTCAAATAAAACGTTTCCTAAGGATTTCTTTGCAACAATCCTCAAGAACACGAATCTCTCACATAATTCACTGATTTCTCTGCGTTTTTCTCCTTAGAAATGCGGCCACCATCTGCAGAAGAACTTATATACGCGAGCCCTAGGTTTGATTCCCTAACCGAGCCAAACCACGATTAAAAAGTTAATCACCCGGTTTTGCAAATGCAAGTGTCGAGCGAAACTGCGACTGTGTCAATCGACACTCCACAATCCCTCGTGTCGATCGACACACTACTTGTGTCGCTCGACACGAGTACTAAAATTTCATATTTGAGTTCCCGAATGTTACAATAGACATGATTATGTTTTGTGATGATATGTTTGTTGTTAGTTGATTTCTTTTTTCTAGTTGTGCTTCATCAATTTGTTTGTTTGATTGATTTGGTTTCCATAGAAAGTTCATGAATATGCACAAGTGTGTACAAGATATTATATCCACCATACCATGTCTATTAGTTCATCTTGTGGATATGCAAAGTATACATAGTATTAATTTTGTGGATGGTCATCTATGGATGTGTTCATGATTGACCTAATATAGTCTTTGGATCTCTCAAATTTCGTCGAAGCTTTCCGGTTTTTATTTGCATAAGCAATACATAGATTAAAGGTTAGATTCACGGGTTGATTTTAGTCTTCATAGACCCGAACAAACATTCGTTATAGCTCTTCAACCTCAAGACGCTCCATTCTTCAACCACTTCTCTAGTAAATCAACCGGAAATTGTAAATAAAAAATACTCGATTGATTTTCGTGGGACTGAAGAAAAATATAAGTTGAGAGGTATAAAAGAGGGAAACACAGATCATAAATGTAACAGAGAAGAAGAAAAAGAGAAAGCGTGACTTTAGATGTATAATTACATCCATACATACAAAAGTTTAGAACAATCATTTCCCAATTGTGTTTTTCAAACCAACGGCGCAGATCAAATCAACTTAACGAATATATTTCCTCTCAAATTGCTTTCGTTCAGATACAAGGTTCTTTTAGTCATTAATTTTTTTTAACAATAAAAAAAGTATATTTTCCGAGAAAAATATGTCTTTTGAGAGGAGAAGTTTAGAAAGAATCTATAGGTGTTATTAACATTAAAAAGAATTATACGGAATTATCTGATCTCGAACCGTATATATTTTGATGAAATTTATAATTATTTATTACGAGATGAACAATCGTTTTTGACTTTGTTACGTTTTTCCCGCTACAAAACGCTAATTTAGTTGTGCAATGGGCCAGATTCAAAAGTGGGCTTTTATGGTTAAAAAGTTTTTATGGGTCACGGTTACCCAAACAAAAAATTCCACGTCAACAAACAAAAATAAAAAAGACGACAAATGTTCCATCCTCCAACGACCAATCACCGAGAGGATTTTCGATACAACCAAGGTCCCCTCGACATGGCGGTTAGACACGGCGGCGACGACGACGGTGACAAAAAAGTAGTAGCCGAGACCATGGCCATAGATCGGAAAAGCGGTTTCTGCAAATCAACATCGATTTTTTACAGCAAGCGTGAGCCAATGTCTCTCCCGCAAAACCGATTCCTCGACGTCACGACTTTCATTTCATCACAGCCTCATCGAGGTAAAACCGCATTCGTCGACGCCGTCACCGGTCGTCGTCTCGGCTTCCCGGAGTTCTGGCTCCGTGTCGAGAGAGTCGCTGCTTGCATTTACGCCTTAGGTGTGCGCAAGGGTAATATCGTCATTATACTCTCTCCTAACTCCATCTTCTTCCCTATCGTCTCCCTCTCCGTCATGTCACTCGGCGCAATCATCACCACGGCTAATCCGATCAGCCCTTCCGGCGAAATTGCAAATCAGATCAACGATTCGCGTCCCGTTCTCGCCTTCACCACTCGCGAACTCGTTTCCAAACTCGCGAATTCGAATCTCCCTGTGGTTCTCATGGATGAAGGTCGAGGAGAATCCATCGTCGGGAATTTGGAGGCGATGATGGAAACAGAACCGACTGAGTCACGAGTGAAAGACCGAGTCGACCAGGAAGACACGGCGGCTCTGTTATACTCGTCAGGCACGGCGGGGACGAGCAAAGGAGTAATGTTGACACACCGTAACCTAATCGCGTTGGTACAAGCTTACCGAGCCCGGTTCGGTTTAGAGCAGCGAACCGTCTGCACAATCCCAATGTGCCACGTATTCGGGTTCGGGAGTTTCACGACGGGGCTAATCGCGTTAGGTTGGACAATCGTGGTTCTTCCCAAATTCGACATGGCTCAGCTTCTCACGGCGGTGGAGATTCACCGATCGTCGTACCTTTCACTTGTACCGCCGATTTTGGTAGCTATGGTGAATGGATCAGATGAGATTAATTCTAAGTACGATTTGAGCTCGTTGCACACCGTCGTAGCTGGAGGAGCTCCTTTGAGCAGAGAAGTAACGGAGAAGTTCGTCGAGAGTTTTCCGAATGTTAAGATTCTACAAGGTTATGGTTTGACTGAATCAACGGCTATTGCTGCTTCTATGTTTACTAAAGAGGATACGGAGAGGTATGGTGCTTCTGGATTGTTAGCTCCAAGTGTGGAAGCTAAGATTGTGGATCCGGATTCGGGTCGGGTCTTGGGAGTGGGTAAAACCGGTGAACTCTGGATACGAAGTCCTACTGTGATGAAAGGTTATTTCAACAAGGAAGAAGCTACTGCATCTAGTATTGATTCAGAAGGATGGTTGAAAACTGGAGATTTGTGTTACGTTGATAGTGATGGATTTGTGTTTGTTGTTGATAGATTAAAGGAGTTGATCAAATGCAATGGTTATCAGGTAACCTAAATATAATCAAACATTATTAGTCTTTGTAAAATTGCATTTTTGCTTGGTGTGGTTTTGGTAATGGTTAAATGCTTTGTTAGGTTGCTCCAGCTGAATTAGAGGCATTGTTGCTTTCTCATCCAGAGATTGCTGATGCAGCAGTAATACCGTAAAGTCCTGGCTTTTTAACAATGGTTCATGGCCAAATTCTTCTCTTTTAATGATTCTTTTTGCTAAAGCTTTTGTGTTTCTGTTTCTTTATGGGGGTTTTGAAGCATCCCTGACATGAAAGCTGGGCAATATCCAATGGCATATATCGTAAGGAAAGGTGGAAGTAACTTATCCGAGAGCGAAATCATGGCCTTTGTCGAAAAACAGGTTTTTCCAAACAATACTTAAATCAGATTTTATCATGTACCGTGATCATTCGATTTTAACAGGAGTTTTTGTTTCGATTACATAGGTAGCACCATACAAAAGGATTCGCAAAGTCTCCTTTTTGGCTTCAATCCCCAAAAATCCATCCGGCAAGATTTTAAGAAGAGAACTTAAAAAGCTCATAACCTCAAAACTCTAGCAGGAAGCTGTGTCCACCATTCTTAAGCTCACACTTCATAGACTCATAGTTTATTAACTTGTTTGTTTGTTTATATGATTACCGATGATTATTTAAAACTCTTAGATACAAATCTCTGTCAAAACCGAATAATGTATACAGTATACAAATCTGAAGGCTTACATAGAATCCCCTGTTTCTTTATATGTACAAACTGAAAACAACTTTTATCCGTAAAATAGCTCCCACACAACCCGAAAACTGTTAAAAAACTAGAGACTGAAGCTTGCTCTGATCATGAGATGTGGCGTTGCAACGAAAAAGCGGAAAGAAATATGAAACCGATGAAACTCCCTTGCACGGCGTAGTCATGGAGGACACAACATGGCTCTTCTTCACATCATCATCATCATCACCATCGTCATCGTCATGGCCAGACAAATTCCTCTTTCTAAGCAAGGTAATGATGTGATCCATCAAACCACCGTCGCAAGGAACCTGTAAAGGGCCACAAATGGTAGAACCAAACTCTTCCTCTGCCATCTCCAACAAGACCTGAAAAATTGGATGTTTCAGATAATCCAAAGGCAAAACAAACCTCCTGCCTTCTCTTGTGTACACAGCGAAGTGTCCCTTCTTCCAGTTCCTCAACTTCTCCATCAAATCGGTGAGTCTAAGACTCTTACAAGATCCTGTCTTCATATCGTTTGACTCTGATATCTCTTTTATTTTTGCTTTGTTAATGAATATAACACCGTTGTGTGTATGCTGTTAGTCTGTTGCTGTCTGAAACTATACCTTCCTCTCTCTTCATGTATATATACTACAAAATTTGATTTAAGTGTTTGTGGTTGTTGTTATGCGGCTCGAAAAGAGGATTAAGAATGTGTGGAAGTAGTAAGGGGGCCGCGTGATTTTTGTATTATTGGGGTTAACAGTCAATTACTATGAGATTAAATTATGTACCACAAGACAAAAAGAGATATAAAAGATAAATATAAGACTAAATTAAGAAACAGTAGTATTATAAAAGTTATAAATATTAATAAAACAGATAAATAAAGATAGTTACATAACATTTTATATAATAAACACCAACAAATGTATATATGAACATCCCTCCACATTTCCTCTTGTTGAAAGGATTGGTTTAATATTCTTAAAAAATAATAAATTGAAAATTACCTTTGTTATGAAAACTTTGAAAAATAGCATTTTTGTTGAATTATTTAGCAAAAAAAAAAACATTTTTGTTGAATATAGTGACAAAAATATTTTGATATTTGAAGCTTTAAAATTAAAAGGAAAAAGCAATTTTCAAAATTTAAAAAAACACTAATATGTGAACAACCCTCACAAACGTACGTAAAATATTGAATGATTTTAAGCGTTCGATTTGACTAAAATTATAGATCTGAAGGATACTAAACCCTAGTATGAGAACCTCAACCCTCACAAACGAACGTATAATATTGTATGATTCAAAACATTCTATTTGACTAATTTAGTGGATTTAAAGGAATATTAAACTCTAAGATGTCAGTCTAAACCCTCACAGACAAACGTAAACTATTGAATGATTTACAACACTTGGTTTGAATAATTAGTTGATTAAGTTTAAAAATTGTTATTTTTCAAAGTTTTTGACAAATGAGTTAGTTTTCAAAATAAGAATGCTTTTGAATTATTGTTACAAATTTCCTCTTGTTGTAACTAGTAGAGATAAAAATGAAAAACCGATTATAAATCTGCATTGAAAATATAAAACTACAACTAATTTCAAACAAAAATACTAAGTCTCGAATGACAACTAATATGAAATGGAGGAAGTATTAATTGATAGTTGTAATAATGATATTAAAAAAAGGTTGTTTTAATTTATAAAATAGCTAAGTAAAACAAGTTAAATAGTTCATTGATAAATTTGATTGCGAATGGTAAACTAAGCTTACATTAATTTAGACCACATAGTATTAGTTTGTGAGATGGTAAATGGAGATGTGGTGGTGACAATAGAGCATGTGAGATGTGACCGTTTAGTGTAAATTGCTTCTGCTTTTTTCCTTCTCTTTGGTATTATATTCATTCACGTCCTCAACTTCTCTATTTTCACTTTCTTGTGTACCTATCTCCCTTGTTTTAATTTCTTCTTGCCTTTCTTTTTTCAAGTCACATGAAATCCTTACAAGCCCCTTCACTTTTCAACTATGAAGTCCTGAGTAGTACACCATTATAATTTATACTTGGTGCATCTTCATCTTTGTAATATTCAAGATATGAAAATTGAGCCAAGATTTTATAAAAATCATTTTCTTGTTTGTTTCATACACACTAAACCGAAAAACTTGAAACCAGATGAATTACAAACTAATCGTCTAGGCCTACTAGAAATAATGCAAGCTTCGATATTAGGTCTCATTCGTTTACCCTAAACCGTCTGAATTTCACAACCACAATTACACATGAAACATAACTCTTTCGAACATTATTTTTTCTCTGAACAAAACCAGATAGCAACCAGATGCTAATCAGAAAATGATTGTCCGACCGTAAACCCTAAACCCTGAAATAGTCGGTTCAGCCACGCTGACCTTACTCAAACCTCTAAAGTCCGTTAACCTGCTTGTGGCAAGCATAAGGGTCACCTTTATCCACTAAACGTACAATTGGGGTCAGCATGAGGAACCAGGAGGTGATTTGTTTTTTTACTAAGAGAAAAAAGGTTGCAACTTCTCTTGTGGTTTGGTCTTTACATAGATAGCGGAAGAAGCATCCTTCGCTTCTTCTTCCTGGCTAATCTCACTTGCTTTGTGACCTTCATGCAAATAAGTAGAAGCAAAGTGACACATACCAAGAAAAATGCGAGTTGCAACCGCTTGAAGTACAAGGAAACCGCTGAAAACACTAAGAACGCTAAGATGACTAGTTCCCAGATGACAAAGACTACAACATCCACCCTGGATCAAGCCAAAGAAGAAGCTTGTTAATAATATGTACCTCATGAAGATATGTACATGTTAGTGAACCTTAATAAGTAAAAGTCAAACGGCAAAGAACTCAATCAAGACTGTATGGGATAAAAAGGAAAATGATTTCAACCAATCTAACATCATAAAAATGGGACTGGACCCCAAAATAGAGATGTAATTCAATTTTACGTGCAATATGATAAGAATTTGAGAACAAACAACACAAAAAGTTTGCTCCAGATAATCTTATGACAGATAACTGTGTTCCTTGCATTCTGGGATAGGAATAAACATGACAGAGGATTATTGAATCTGATAGTACTTATTCCTTTCTTAACTAGTTAAGTGAGTGAACCACGATGTGGGTAATTTGAAAGGCGATGAGTTTAAACCAAGAAATACATGAATGCATTACTTCTATCATTACTTCTATTATAGTATTACACAATCATGCCGAGCAACAGCATGTGAATGGTGGCAGTGATTATATGTTCCAATGAGCTAACCAAAGAAGGAAATAGTAGTGAGACTGAATACTCTAATAAACACCCGATATACGAAGACCTCTTGCTACTTTACCTACAAAATCAACTTCATCTTGCCTAAAATGACAATGTCTAGGCAGATCACAGTGCAGCTAGCTTGACTTATTATATATATTTACTGATAGAGCCAGAACAACAAAATCACACTCCTCTATGAATATGTGATGCATAGTTTCCGTACTGTGAGTAAAGAGCGATAATATGTGCAATGAACTTGAAAAGACAAATTTACGCTCTACTCAATTTATACATTTCTTCGATCGATAACGTAAACTTCCGTTTCCAGGATATACATCGGATGGCTAAACAGAGATCAGCATCCATTTATGTCATCCAAACTACAATTCCTCGTGCAGATTTAATAAATAGATACTATCAACTGTTATTTAATTCTATAAATCAGGATCTGAGTAGAATTTATGGCTCCAACTTAACCGAATTTCAGGAGTTTATATTCCTCAGTTGGATCATGACATTCAGATCTTCCAAACCCTAACTTCCAAATGCAACCAAATCAAATTCTCTAGACATTATGCAACCAAGAGCTAGTATCCAGCGATGAACACAACTGTACGAGATCTCGAATCATAAAAAGACGATAATCCTTACCTAGACGAAGTAAAACTCGAGGTCGATGCGAAGAATGATACAGATGCCCAATCATGCTTTGATCGAATCTGGTATTCCCTTAGCTGCTCTGCTAAATTCGATCTCGTTATCATCGCTTCCTAACGCAACGTCTTCGATTTCTCCACCAAATCAATCCTTCTCTTCTCAGTCGAGTGATAACCGGAGAGAATGGTCGGAGAAACACGAAATCGATGATACAATCCTGAGATTGAGATTCGAAATCGATGAATCAAATGGAGATTTCAAATTTTCAGAGACGAAACAAAAGTTTCGATTCGTCTTAAGTTCGTTGGCGTAGAGTCTCCTCCTCCTTTCCTCGGTGTCAAAATCTCGGGTCGGGTTTTTACTTTTTCGGGTCCATACCCGGTTTGACCCGACTCGGTTTTAGAAGCCCATGTTAGGGTAATGATGTATACATTGGGCCTTTCGAGATCATGAACTAAAAAAAATATTGTATATACGGAATCTTGAGTTTCGTTTTGATAGGAACGTTGCCGTTACGTGGACGGAAATAAATGGAGTTTTAAGATCATATGTGTTCTTAATCTACAAAACTGTTTGATCTTTGGGGTACCAATTGTCTCTTTATAGTCAAAAGTGGAATTTCAAGGGATAATTGTGTGCGATGTTTCTCATGTATAGTAGATCAATAGTTTTTTTACTTATAACCGGATTGTTTTGATGGAAACATGTAAAATAAAGATACGGTTGTTCGTTCATGTGGATCGATTGTAGATTTCGTCTATCAAATTATATGCTAAACTGATTCCAATTACTTTATTGTTTCTGAGGAACAACAAATCATAAAAAATTAAGAGTTTGGAATCTATAAAATAAATCGATTTACGCGATCAAATTTATTTAATCATTTTTTTTCTCAATGTAGCAACGAAAACGATTGCTTTGTTTGGTATGTGTCGGTATAGTGACCTCCCCAATGCCTAAATTTGTATTTAAAAAGTTGGGTATGTTGTTGTGATAATCTTGAAGCCCAAGATAATGATCAAAGTATATTTAGGAGACAAGCTAAATATACATATTACAGTTTTAGGAGTTATCTAAATGTAATATTTCCTTAATTGAGAATTAGGGTTGATCGAGCTTAATATATAAGGAGTTGCAGAGTTGTTGCAACACTTATGAGTTTATGAGAGATTGTGGTCTTTAGGTTTTGAGGTATTTTCCTAAAGTTTAATAAAGAGAGTTATACTTTATTATAATCTCAAATCTACATCATCGTTAAGTACTTTATTTGGTATCAGAGCTCCAGTGAATCGATCTTTGAGGAGTCATGACAGAAAGTGGTGCTATTGTTCCAGCAAAGACGAAGGAAGGAGGAGGACCTTCATCAATTATATGTCCGATGTTAACTACAACCAACTATACAGTATGGGCGATGAGGATGAAGGTTGCTCTCAAAGTTCATAAGGTGTGGGACGTAATTGAAACAGAATCGGGTGATGGAGATAAGAGTAATATGGCTATGGCACTGCTGTTTCAATCCATACCAGAATCCCTTGTTCTTCAAGTCGGGGAGCTTGATACGGCGAAGAAAGTGTGGGATGCAATTCGATCTAGATACGTTGGAGCAGAGAGAGTACGGGACGCTAGGCTGCAGACTTTAATGTCTGATTTTGAGAGGTTGAAGATGAAAGATTCAGACAAAATTGATGATTTGGCAGGAAAATTGTCCGAAATTTCATCAAAATCCGCAGCTCTAGGAGTCGTTATTGAGGAATCCAAATTGGTGAAGAAATTCTTAAACTGCCTTCCCCGGAAGAAATACATACACATCGTAGCCTCTCTTGAGCAAGTGTTAGATCTTAATACTACCACTTTTGAAGACATCATAGGTCGTCTTAAAGCCTATGAAGAACGAATTGCTGAAGAAGAAGATGCTCAAGAGGATCAAGGAAAATTAATGTATGTGAATATGGAATCTTCAAACCGAGACTTCAGTGGGTATAGAGGACGTGGAGGTCGTTTCCCTTACAGAGGAAGAGGACGTGGGAGATTCAATGGTGTAAGAGATGCCTCCAAGGTCACTTGTTTCCGCTGCGACAAGCTTGGACACTTTGCTTCTCAATGTCCTGATAGATTACTCAAGCTCCAAGAAGCTCAAGAAAATAACGATAATGATACTCAAGATGCGGATGGATTGATGATGCATGAGGTAGTCTACCTTAATGAGGACCGTTGCATACCTAAGAAGTTTGAGACAAACGATGATGGAGAGAACATATGGTATCTTGATAATGGGGCAAGTAACCATATGACCGGTGATAGGAGGTACTTTGATAAGCTTGATGATTCGGTGTCTGGAAAAGTGAGATTTGGAGACGACTTGCGCGTCGACATCAAAGGAAAGGGCACCATTGCTTTCATCGACTTGAACGGAGAAGCAAGAGTAATGAAGGATGTTTACTACATTCCAGACTTAAAAAGTAACATTATAAGTCTTGGGCAAGCGACTGAATCCGGGTGTGATATAAGATTACGTGGAGCGTACTTGACTATGAGAGACCAAAAGGGGAAGCTACTTGCCAAAGCACCACGATCCAAGAATCGGTTGTACAAGATTCGAATGGGGCTAACGAATAATGCTCATTTGTTGCTCACATCTATAAGTGAATCAAATAGGTGGCACGCAAGATTGGGTCATATGAGTTATGGAACTATCAAGCTCATGATAGACAAAGAACTTGTCAAAGGAATTCTGAGTGTCTGCATTGAAAAGGAAGTTTGTAGCTCATGTTTACTCGGTAAACAAACTCGACAAGCATTCCCGCAATCTACCATTTATCGAGCATCAAAGAAGCTTGAGCTTGTCCATGGAGATCTCTGCGGTCCTATAACGCCGAGTACAAGTGCTGGAAATAGATACATCTTTGTCCTTATCGATGATTACTCACGCTACATGTGGACAATCTTGCTGAAAGAGAAAAGTGATGCATTCCAGAAGTTCAAAAATTTCAAGAATACGGTGGAGCAAGAATTGGATGCGAGAATTCGAACTTTCAGAACTGATAGAGGAGGAGAATTCGTGTCTCTGGAATTCAACTCGTTTTGTGAAGATGCTGGGATAAATCGTCATCTTACAGCTCCATATACGCCTCAGCAGAATGGTGTGGTGGAACGTCGAAATAGGACCTTGATGGAGATGGCAAGAAGCATACTTAAACATATGCATATGCCGAATTCTTTGTGGGGAGAAGCAACAAGGCATTCTACATATATTTTGAACCGATGCGTGACTCGGGCTCTAGCAAATCAAACTCCATATGAAGTTCTTCGAGGTAAGAAGCCGAACATTGAACATGTACGAATCTTTGGGTGTGTCGCATATGCCAAAATTGTGGAGCCGTTTCTAAAGAAACTAGAGGATAGATCGAGAATACTTGTTCATCTTGGAACAGAGCCGGGGTCTAAAGCGTATCGTCTACTTGATCCGCAAGCAAAGAAAATAGTGGTAAGTCGCGATGTTGTGTTTGATGAATCAAAAGGATGGAATTGGAAACGTAATGAGGATGACCGAGATGCGAATGGAAGTTTGAGTTTCAAGAGTTTGGAAATCATGGTCTTCAAGAAGGAGAAGGGAATGTAGAGAAAGATGGAAGTATTGGTGAAAATGATCATCACGATCTTGAGCTTGAAACAGAGCATGATTGTCCTGAAACAGAGCATCACGGTCCCATATCTGAGCAGCGAGGTCACGGTTTCAGTACAGAGCAACATGGTTACAGTTTCGAAACAGAGCAGCAAGGTCACGAGCATGAAAATCCGATGGTCTCTGCTTCGGAAACAGAGCACGATGTCGAACCCTTAGGGAGTCTTCGAAGATCGCAGAGACAGAAAATTAAGCCCAAGAGATTCGAGGATTATATACTTCTCGCAGAAGAAGAAGGAGAGATGCTGCTCATGTGTTTGAACAACGAACCAAGAGACTTCTATGAAGCTAGTGAATCGAAAGAATGGACAGAAGCTTGTGAGGAGGAAATCACTTCTATTGAAAAGCTCAACACATGGGATCTTGTTGATTTACCAATTGGAGCAAAAGCAATCGGGTTGAAATGGGTGTTCAGGCTTAAGAGGAACTCAGACGGAAGCGTTAGCAAGCATAAGGCTCGAATTGTTGCAAAAGGCTATGTCCAACAATATGGAGTAGATTTTGAGGAAGTATTTGCGCCTGTGGCCCGCATTGAGACAATAAGGTTGCTCATTAACATTGCAGCTTCAAAAGGATGGGAAATCCACCATCTAGATGTTAAAACGGCTTTTCTGCATGGAGAATTGAAGGAAACAGTCTATGTTTTGCAACCTGAAGGATTTGAGAAGAAGGGTTGTGAGAACAAAGTATACAAGCTAAACAAAGCACTGTATGGTTTACGGCAGGCACCGAGAGCATGGAATAACAAGTTGAACAACATCTTGATGGAATTGCGATTTGAAAAGTGTTCTAAAGAACCATCGGTTTATCGGAAGGAGGTAAGAGAAGGAATGCTTGTTATTGCAGTTTATGTTGATGACTTGTTTGTGTTAGGAACAAGTCTTGAGGTTATTAACAAGTTCAAGGAAGAGATGGCCTCCAAGTTTGAGATGAGTGACCTTGGAAAACTTACATACTATCTCGGGATTGAAGTGGCTCAGCATGATCAAGGAATTACAGTGAATCAGAGACGATACGCTCTTAAGATCTTAGAAGAAGCGAAGATGGGAGACTGTAATCCGGTAGGAGTACCCATGGAGATGGGACTGAGCTTGGGCAGATTTGAGAATGAAGAAGAGATTGACGCAACAAGCTACAGAAAGATTGTTGGTTGTCTTCGCTATCTACTTCACACACGGCCAGACCTGTCCTATTGTGTTGGCATACTAAGTCGTTATATGCAGAGTCCTAGAGTTTCACATGGAGTTGCGATGAGGCAGGTCTTGAGATATTTGAAAGGAACTATCAATCTTGGGCTAACATTTGAGCGATGTTCAAGTATTCCGAAGCTTTTTGGTTATTGTGACAGCAGCCACAATGTTGATCCAGATGATGGAAGGAGTACAACGGGACACATCTTCTACCTTGGTAAGAGTCCAATCACGTGGTGCTCACAAAAGCAAGACACTGTTGCGTTATCTTCTTGTGAAGCAGAGTTTATGGCTGGGACTGAAGCGGCGAAACAAGCGATATGGTTGCAAGAATTGCTTGGTGAAATTACTGGAACAAAGAATGCAAAGGTGGTCATTTACATTGATAACAAGTCGGCGATTGCATTAACGAAGAATCCAGTTTTTCATGGAAGAAGCAAACACATTCATAGGAGGTATCACTTCATCAGAGAGTGTGTGGAAAGTGGTCAGATTGAAGTTGAACATATACCCGGAAGTGAGCAAAGAGCGGATATACTCACAAAGGCTTTGGGAAAGAACAAATTCAAAGAGATGAGAGATCTCATTGGGATGAAAGATTTTGGAGGGAGTGGACTTCAAGCTTAGGAGGGAGATTGTTGTGATAATCTTGAAGCCCAAGATAATGATCAAAGTATATTTAGGAGACAAGCTAAATATACATATTACAGTTTTAGGAGTTATCTAAATGTAATATTTCCTTAATTGAGAATTAGGGTTGATCGAGCTTAATATATAAGGAGTTGCAGAGTTGTTGCAACACTTATGAGTTTATGAGAGATTGTGGTCTTTAGGTTTTGAGGTATTTTCCTAAAGTTTAATAAAGAGAGTTATACTTTATTATAATCTCAAATCTACATCATCGTTAAGTACTTTATATGTTACGGGTCGCGTGTTCATGGAACGTCTCAATTTATTATGTGGCACGTCGATTTGAATCTTTCAACCGAACACGATTCATTATATTTATTCTGTTTTTGAAGCAAAATCCAAAATTTGTTTGGTGCGTTCTTAATAGGCCTGGGCATATTTTACGAACCCGAAAACCGAACCCGAAACCAAACCAAAAAAATCGGGTTCGGGTTTGCCTATTACACGAATCTGTTCTATAGTCCTCGGATTTCGGTTTCGGTTTCGGGTTCGGGTAAACCCTCATTACCCGCGGCTACCCGAATTACCCGAATATATATATATATATATATATATTTTTTTTTTTTTTTTTTATGATATGCATGTTTATGTAAAAAATGCATGTTTTTACAAAAAAAGATTTCCCGAATCAAGTTTTTAAAACAAAAATGCATGTTTAAAACGAATGTTAAATTTTATTCACACAAAAAACCATTTTTTTACATAAACATGCATTTTCAAAAACAAAAAGATTTCGGGTAACCGCGGGTTCGGGTCTATGCTTCCCTTTTGGTTTGTTTTGGAGATAATTTGTGGTTAATTTGGAATTGGATTTTGACTCGATCTTGATTTTGTTTCTAATTTGCTCCATTTTGATTTTGTTTGTAAATTTGATTTTGATTTCCATAATTTATGGTCGATTTGATTTTGTTTCTTTATTTGATTTTGAATTTTGTGTTTATGTAAAAAATGCATGTTTAAAAAAAAATAGATTTCCCGAATCATGTTTTTTAAAACAAAAATGCATCTTTAAAATGAATGTTAAATTTTATTCACAAAAACCTTGTTTTTTACATAAACATGCATTTTCAAAAAAAAAAAAAAAAAAAAATTTGGGTAACCGCGGGTAACGCAGGTTTACCCGAACACGAACCCGAAAAATTTACAGTTTTTTCGGATATTTTGGGTTTTTTCGGTTCAAAAACCCGAAAATACCCGTAATCCGATAACCATAAACCGAACCCAAATATCCCGCGGGTTTTTATGGGTTTTGACCACCGACACGAAAACCGAACCAAACCCGAGCGTACCCGAACCGAAACCGAACCGATAATTTTAAAAATCCGAATGGATTTCATATTCATCAAACCGAAAACCCGAATACCGAATAACCCGACCCGAAACCGGAACGGAAAACCGAACGCCCAGGCCTAGTTCTTAATGCCACCATCTGTTCAATTTAATTTAAAATCTAATGATAAAGCTTTCGTCCCTTAATGGATTTAGCCATATACGCCGAAAAGACAACACATACAGATAAGAATCTCATCAGACAAAAAGAAAAGTAACATATAATTTCAATTATTTCAATTACTATTTTTTCTTCATGTACATCAATAATCTGGATCTAGTCTCGTTAATAATATAAAGGGAAATTGGCTAATATAAACTCATCTATCGTGTTAAATTGGTTAATATATCGTGTTAATATATAATATAAAGGGAAATTATTTCGTGTAATTTAGTTTTTCATAAAAACCTAAGTAATAGTAATACTAACACTATATACCTTAGATACATTTATTTCACACCTTCGTCCAAAATAAATTCACCTTGCCTTCATATGCTTTTTTTAAAATGTAATGAATTTATTGGAATGATGTCATGTTAATAATTCATCCGAAAACAAAATATCTGCTCTCAATGTAGTTTTTGCCGACGTGTAAACTAGTCAAGAAGTTCAATGGGCCCACATGACCGACATCCACGCATAAGCCAATCAATATCGACTATTCAGTATCATATATGTGGCCGAAAACAACACGTTTCTATCATGTATTGGCTGAATCCGTACATTTCTACATTATTTTACTTTTCTAGTTTTCTTCTTCTTCTTTGTTCCCATTATTCTTCCCATTTACTGACCGTTAGTTTTTTTTGTCAATTACTGTTTATTGCCACCCGTCGTGATGGTTATGGTTAGTCGAACCTGTTAATAGTTCCGTTATATACTTATATTTACTCTTTATTTAGCGAGTATTGCAATATAACCCCGGTAACAAGTAACAATTATGAAAAGAGATAACAAAAAGTCAAAGTTAAAAAAATTACTGATTTTCATCTAAAAAACTGTTTGAGTTACAATTAAACTACTTAGTTTCCGTTTATAATATGCAATCAAATTAAAAATTAGAAGGATGTAGTTCGACCACGCAACCAAACTTCATACAGCTCCCAAAGATAAAAAGTACATTATATAAAATATCTAATCTAATATACTTAACTCTCATCCATGTATTAAGAAACATATATTATTGACAAAAAAAAAAGATACATATATTAATTTTTTTTTTTTTAAACTTGAAATTAATGATTTTTCATCGACCGACTTAAACGAAAAGGGGTCATTATGCAATTTAAAGGAATAATCTCCACCCTTCTCTTTATCTAGTACTAATAAATAAATAAACAAATTCTTTACACGTGACCTCCGCGTTGGCCTGGACCCTCTTCCTCACACTATAAAACCCCACTCTCGTCTCTCATCACAATACACTCACAATTCTTCAAAATCACCTCTAAAAGCAAAATCTAACAAATTTTTTTTGTTACTGTTCAAACGATCCAGACTAACTATGGCTGAAGAATACAAGAACGCTCCTGAAGAGTTCAAGAAGGAGACAACCCCAAACATCGACACGACGGAGGAACCATCGGCGGAGACTGGAGAGGTTAAGTCACGTGGAATGTTCGATTTCTTGAAGCCAAAGGAAGAAGTGAAACCTCAAGAGACCACGACAACGACAACTCCAATCGAGTCTGAGTTCAAGAAGGAGACAACCCCAAAGATCGACACGACGGAGGAACCATCGGCGGAGACTGGAGAGGTTAAGTCACGTGGAATGTTCGATTTCTTGAAGAAAAAAGAAGAAGTGAAACCTCAAGAGACTACGACAACGACAACTCCGATCGAGTCTGAGTTCGAGCACAAGGCTCAGATCTCGGATCCACCTCCGTTTAAGCAGGAAGAAGGGGAGGTACTCAAACCTACTCTCCTCGAACAGCTTCACCAGAAACACGAGGAAGAAAAAAAGAACAATCCTAGTCTTCTCCACAAGCTTCACCGTTCCAACAGCTCTTCTTCCTCTGTAAGTAAATTAGTTTTGTCCATACGAAATTTATGTTTTTTTTTACACATGGTTTTTGAAATTATGAGCTTTGTAACAGTCAAGCGATGAAGAAGGTGAAGATGGTGTGAAGAGAAAGAAGGAGAATAAGAAGACGATTGTTATGGAACCAGAACAGGTGGAGAAAACAAAGGAAGAAGATAAAGAAAAATTAATGGATAAAATCAAGGAAAAGTTTCCACACGGAACCAAAACAGAGAATGATGCACCGGTCGTAAACACCGTCCCTGTGGTTCATGCAGAGCCAGAGACGGCAGAGAAGAAAGGAGTAGTGGGGAAGATTAAGGAGAAGCTTCCAGGTCACAGCAAGAAACCAGAGGATTCTCATGTCGTCAACACGGAGGCTGTTGTACCGCCACCGGTGACGGAGAAACCGGCAGAGAAGAAAGGGATTATGGAAAAGATCAAAGAGAAGCTTCCAGGTCATCACGCCAAGGAAGAGAAGAAGGAATATGAAACTCATGCTTAAGAAAAATTAAAAGATATAATGATGTGTGAAATTGTTGTGCTTTTGTGTTGATTATTTATTTTCCTTATTTCTTTTAAGTTGTGTTGTGCAACTTTGTGTCTTTCGTTGATTTGTATTTTGCATTTTAAATTTGTACTATGTTATAAAATTTGCGTATGGTTTCTATTAATGTTTTCGAGTTTATATGATTTGTGTGTATACTACATTTGATTATTACGGACGTATCCACATGATCACCTCCTATTTGACGAATCAATGTTTGAAATGGTGACATGTTACAAGCTCCAGTAGGAATCGGGCGCGCGATTTCAACAAGAAACCTCTAAAAAAAAAAAAAGTCGCCGTTGATCTCGTTTGCCTCTCCGGCGTCCGGTTATCTGGTGCCGTGAGAGGGCTCTAGCTCTCCGTTCTCTGTTCCAGACATCGAAGCCCTTCTTTCTTCTCTAGATTTGGCCGGTCTCTCGCGGTGAGAAGGTCGGAGAGACTCCTGATATATCATGGTTTTTACCCTGTTTAAGCCATGATATAAGTCCTATATCTAGAGTCTTTGTTATGTTTTGTGTTGGTTTTAGAGTCTTTTCAGGTACAAGGACGATTGGAGCTTAAAAGATGTTTACTGGAGATTTTGGAGCATTCGCGGAATGAAGTGGCAAAATGCAAAGTTCGGAATGAAGATTTGAAGTCTGTGTCGAGCGACACCATCACTGAGCATCGCTCGACACTACGACTTGAGAAGCAGAAGAATCCGAGTTTAAAGTTGGTGTCGATCGACACCATCTATTAGTGTCGATCGACACCCTGCGCGACCAAGCCCAGATTTTAATCAGAAAAGTCCGTTCGAAGCCCGAAGTTTCCAGATGTTTACTTTTAAGTTTCTAGCCGACTTTGTACCCCTATATATGTGTTTTCTAAGTCATTGTTTAGACTTACGCTTTATTTTACTTAACTCTTTGATTTATCTTTTAATAAAACCATGTTTTCATTATTCGATATGTCTGAGTAGTTTCCTTTGTTAGGTTTAGGGTTATTCGAAAGTGTTTGATAAATTGCTGATCTGATCTGATTGTTAGGATAATATCATTAGAATGTTCTTCATCTTGACTTGCTTTTATTGCTGATTTTAGCGTCATGAACTGAAATCTGATCTTAGGATAATTAATAGAAACGAGAGTTTGATTAATTTCCTGATCTAGTCTTTGATGAGCAAAATTCCTATTCGCAAAGGAATTTGGCTTAGGGTTTTGTGAACAATTGAACCTGAAATTAATGCTTGTTTAGATTCATAGGATTCGCAAAGGAATTTGGTTTTCTAGGATTTATTCATAGATAATATTCGCAGCGGAAGCTGGTTTGTTTTACTTTCGTGTTCATGTTCAAGAACTGTGCTTTAATAATCCTATCAATTGATTTATCTGCAATTTTGATGCACTGGAGATTTCCCTGTGCCTAGCGCTTTTCTCTAATTGATTTACAACAGTTTTTATTGCTTTGTTTTTGCATTCTTATAATCTTGCTTAGCATATTTCGAACTCATAAATCTATTGTGTTTTCTGATTCCCTGTGGATTTCGATACCTAAAGTACTACATTGATCTCTTAATTTGAGAGAGTTAGCTCTAGGTTAATTTGAGCATATCAAATTTTGGCGCCGTTGCCGGGGAATCAACGCCATTAGATTTATTTTATTAGGATTTTGTCTAGGTTTTTGTTTTTATTTTTGCTTTGCTAGTTTCTTTTTCTTTTTGTTTTGCTTTTCAGGTACATGCGAAATCGCAATACCAGAAGCAACAAGGACAAGGAACTAGTGGGATACAATCTTCAGGAGTTGGCACGTTTAGAACGTGAGAATAGGAGAGCAGCGAGGATGGCTGCTCAAGAACATATTATATTGATTCCTGGAGAAGATGGAGTTCTGCGTGATCCGGCAGGACTGAAGTACAACGCTGAAGGGCAGAGGATCAACGACAATGGGAATGTGATCGTCGAGGAGATTGTCGAGCCAGTTGACGAAGGAGCAGTGTTCGAAAATCAAGTTGGTGTCGCTCGACACCACAACGGTGTCGTTCGACACCCGAATGAGATTCGCGTCGAGCAACAAGGGAATCATATCGCTTAACCCGATGGAATGCTTGGTGTCGATCGACGCCAACATGGTGTCGCTCGACACCCAGTCCAGGACAGACCTAGAACGCTAGCTGATTTCAACAGACCGGACCAGTTCTATGCCAATCGAGCTGCGATTCGACCACCTGCATTCCAGAGGAATGACTTTGAGCTGAAGCCTGCTTACTTCAGCCTAGTCGCTCAGAACCCTTACCATGGTCTTCCTCATGAGCATCCTATGGACCACATCGAGAACTTCGAGGACTTAGCTTCAAGCATCAAAGCCAATGGTGTGTCCAGCGATTATCTTTTCTGCAAGCTATTCCCATACTCTCTTAGTGGAGATGCTTCTTACTGGTTGAAGCAGCTAGAACCAGGATCGCTGACTACTTGGGAAGACACGAAGAACGCGTTCCTGAATAACTTCTTTGATGATGTGAGGTCAGAAGAGCTAAGAACGAAGATTACTTCTTTCAAGCAGGGTCCTACAGAAGCTTTTAAGGCTGCATGGACGCGACTTAAGTCCTATCAGAGGGATTGTCCTCACCACGGCTTCACAGACGTTCAATTGTTAGGCATCTTCTACAGAGGAGTAGACTGGCGGTATCAGATGGCACTGGATGCAGCGAGTAGTGGTAACTTCAATACCAACTACCCAGCAGATGCAATCACTCTCATCGAGAACTTGGCTTCTAGCAACAGTACGAAGAATGCTGATTTTGAGAGGAAGCAGATGAGTGAGAACAAGGATGGTGGGAAGCACTTGGCTGAGATGAACGTGAAGCTGGATTCTATGAAAAGTATCCTTGTGGGCAAGAAGTCTATTCAGTTTGCTCAGGAAGTTGAGACAGCAGAAGAAGATGTGAATTACATCAACCAAGCCGGATTTCAGAAGTATGGAAATCAGCAAGGCTATCAGAAGCCCTTCCAAAGCAACAACTTTAACAGAAGCTATGGTTCCTCATCATACCAGAAGCCTCCTGAGCAAGACAATGAGGTAAAAGCTATGCTTGCGCGGATCCTAGATGGACAGCAGAAGTTGGAAGTTACTTTCAATGGGAAGTTGGACTCAGTCTATCAAGATCTTAATGGAAAATTCGAGTCATTGAGCGCTCATATGAAGCAATTGGATACACAAGTTGCGCAAACTGCTGAATCTGTTAGGAGACAAGACGGTTTCCTTCCTGCGAAGACCGATGCAAACCCAAGAAGCACTTGTAATGCTGTTTACACCGAAACGAAGGATTCTTTCGCAGAGTTGGACGAGATTTTTGGAACAGTAGAACAAGTGTCGATCGACACTGAGCCAGAGCATCGATCGACAACACTCGAGGAGTTATCAAGGATTGCAACAGAAGAGTTAGTGTCGATCGACACTACAAAGAGTGTCGATCGACACCCCGTCCAGGCAGAGCCTGATTTTGCGGTTATCGCGATTGCTTCTGAGGAGAACGTCTACAAGGCTCCAGTTCCTTTTCCCAGAGCTAGAAGGTCTAAGCAAGAGGTTAAGGAGGAAATTTGCAAGCGGATCATTGATAAGGTCATGGTTGAGATGCCTTTGATCGATGCAGTTAAACTTTCTCCTGCGCTTAGGAGATACGTCAAGCGGCTTGCAGCTAATGGTATTAGTCCTGAGGAGGGAGCACTGCTGACTAGAGATATCAGAGCAATTCTCTTGAATACTCCTCCAGTACCTAAGAAGAAGAAGAAGAAGGACATGGTGGTTTCAAAGGAAGTAACCGCAATGATTCAAAGCAGGATTCCTGTCAAGCTGCCAGATCCAGGAAACTTCGTGCTCAATTGCTCCATATCAACAGGGCAGTTTCCTCATTCTCTTTGTGACTTGGGTTCAGGAATTAACTTAATGCCATTATCTGTCGCTATTGATCTTGGAATGACTGATTTCAGGCCAACTAGGATGTCTCTTACGCTAGCTGATAGATCCCGGAGATTCCCAAAAGAGATTTTGGAGGATGTTCCAATCAGGATTCAGGATTGCATTATCCCTGCCGATTTTGTGGTTTTGGAATACAACGATAAGCCTGTAGATCCTTTGATTCTGGGGAGATCATTCTTAGCTACTGTCGGAGCTCAAATCGATGTGAGGAAAGGGAAGATAAAGCTTGATCTTGGTGATATTGTCATGGATTTTGCCATGCAGACAACAAGAAGGAAATCCACCATTGATGGTCAAGCTTTCTCTGTGGATACATCGCTGGATGACGAACCAATCAAGGAGCCTTCAAAATATATTCCCGCTGAGATCATTGAAGAAGTGGTCATTTCAGAACCATCTCCTGAGATACCTCATGAAGAGCCCAGGTATAAACCCCTTGTACTTAATTCTGTCTCTTCTACATTCATTAAAGATGAAAAGCCTGTTACACGCTCATGCAAGCTTCGAGTTCCTCGAAAGTTTGGTTTTTCTGATGGATTTGCAGGAAAGAGAAAAGAAGAGATGAAACCTAAGAGGAGTTCAAAGCCATTCGCCAAAATGAGAATCATCATTCCTCAAGGGCTAAACGAAAAAGGAGAAGCGGTTGTTCAGGAGATGATGGAGAGGACAATGAGACTTTTCCCTGAGATTATTTCTGATAAGTCTGGGGGAGTCATCCAGAAGGTTCGAATAAAACAAGCTGCTGCGAGTTCCATCAAGGATAAAGGTAGTACCATACTTCCTCAAGATCCACCATAGTTCTAAGTTCCTCGAAACAGTCAAGCTAACAGACTAAAAACAAGCGCTTAATGGGAGGCAACCCATTTGTAAGTTTAATATATATGTTTTCTTTTCATTTTCTTTTACAATTTTATGTTTGGTTTTGTTTTTGTTTTGGTTTTCAGGAGATTAAACGTTGTAACGCAAGTGAGAATGCTCTTTAGATGAAGGTGTCGAGCGACACCAACAGGAGCATCGCTCGACACCAACAAAATCCACCAATCGATCGACTTGAACTTCAGTCGCTCGACACGACATATTTATGAGTGTCGATCGACACTGCCTCCTGGTACGAATTCTCACTTGATTTTTTCTTACGTTTCGTTTTCTATTTATTTATTTTCACCAATCTTAGGCTTAATAACACTGGGGACAGTGTAGTTTAAGTCTGGGGGAGGCAGTTGCTAACTATGAGTTTTGTTTTGTTATTTTTGAGTAAATTTTAAAATTTTCGCGTCAAAACCTCTGCTTTAGACTTGCTTTGAACAGCACTCATGGACCATTCCAATGCAAGTTGTTTAGTTTTACAAGGTGGATAACTGGAAGTGGATCGGTTTAACGGAGCGAGTTCAAATTTCTGGAGAACGCCAGAAAAGATGTCAAAGACCCCGCCCCTAATGAATCTCTAATCTCTTGTCAAGGGCGTTGGCTAATCGCAAGGCTTGATTCAGCTTCCAAACACTTGAAAGCGAGGATGAACCGCTCTTGAAACTTCTTCCCGAATGACGAGTATAACTGTCCTAGATCGAAAAAAGAAAGCCTCATGACCCTGTCTCCACAAGAACACCAGTAGTGAGAGCTGATCTAGTGATCATAGAGATGCCAAGGAAAAGTGCAAGCCCGAGTTCGGTTTAAAAAAAAAAAAATGCTAAAAGGAAATGGAGCTTAAAGTTCTGGTGGTAAAGGACCCTCTGCTGAGATACCCGCCATCACAAAAAAAATATCTTGAAGGAAAAAGTTCAACAAAAAGGCACTGCGTCTCTATGATATCCTTAATTGGATACAGTTTCAGAGGGAAGAGAGAGGGTGAAACGCAAGAAAGTGTTAAAGGAAGTGAAAGAATCTAGAAGGTCCAGCGATCGATATTCCCTTGATGAGACTGCACCTAAATAACTAAGGGGTTGGCGACTGAAAGTCTGAGTTTCTCTTAGGAGTTTGGATTCAACCTGAAAGACTGCTAAACTTCTAGGGACACATCGAAGTATCACCGGATTAGCTTTGCAAAGGTATGTGGTTCCTAAAGGAGTGATAACACTGTTTTGCTTTGGGACAAGCAAAAAGCTAAGTCTGGGGGAGTTGATATATCATGGTTTTTACCCTGTTTAAGCCATGATATAAGTCCTATATCTAGAGTCTTTGTTATGTTTTGTGTTGGTTTTAGAGTCTTTTCAGGTACAAGGACGATTGGAGCTTAAAAGATGTTATACTGGAGATTTTGGAACATTCGCGGAATGAAGTGGCAAAATGCAAAGTTCGGAATGAAGATTTGAAGTCTGTGTCGAGCGACACCATCACTGAGCATCGCTCGACACTACGACTTGAGAAGCAGAAGAATCCGAGTTTAAAGTTGGTGTCGATCGACACCATCTATTAGTGTCGATCGACACCCTGCGCGACCAAGCCCAGATTTTAATCAGAAAAGTCCGTTCGAAGCCCGAAGTTTCCAGATGTTTACTTTTAAGTTTCTAGCCGACTTTGTACCCCTATATATGTGTTTTCTAAGTCATTGTTTAGACTTACGCTTTATTTTACTTAACTCTTTGATTTATCTTTTAATAAAACCATGTTTTCATTATTCGATATGTCTGAGTAGTTTCCTTTGTTAGGTTTAGGGTTATTCGAAAGTGTTTGATAAATTGCTGATCTGATCTGATTGTTAGGATAATATCATTAGAATGTTCTTCATCTTGACTTGCTTTTATTGCTGATTTTAGCGTCATGAACTGAAATCTGATCTTAGGATAATTAATAGAAACGAGAGTTTGATTAATTTCCTGATCTAGTCTTTGATGAGCAAAATTCCTATTCGCAAAGGAATTTGGCTTAGGGTTTTGTGAACAATTGAACCTGAAATTAATGCTTGTTTAGATTCATAGGATTCGCAAAGGAATTTGGTTTTCTAGGATTTATTCATAGATAATATTCGCAGCGGAAGCTGGTTTGTTTTACTTTCGTGTTCATGTTCAAGAACTGTGCTTTAATAATCCTATCAATTGATTTATCTGCAATTTTGATGCACTGGAGATTTCCCTGTGCCTAGCGCTTTTCTCTAATTGATTTACAACAGTTTTTATTGCTTTGTTTTTGCATTCTTATAATCTTGCTTAGCATATTTCGAACTCATAAATCTATTGTGTTTTCTGATTCCCTGTGGATTTCGATACCTAAAGTACTACATTGATCTCTTAATTTGAGAGAGTTAGCTCTAGGTTAATTTGAGCATATCAACTCCGTTAGTGGCGGCCGCCGGAGGTCAAGGGGCTCTCCGTCGTGGTTCTCTTGCTTGTCGATTAGCATAGGATCGTCAACGCGCTTCAATCCGACTTCGGCGCGGCGACTGAGTTCGTGTTTCAAGCCCTCATCCTATGTGGTCTCACACCTTCAAAGGCTCTGCCTTTGATTCTCCACCGCGCATAAATCCTCCTCTGGTGATGTAATTGTCTCTCCGTATGCCTCTTCTGTTTGGGAATGGTCGAGGTCCCTGCAGAGGTTAGTTTCCTGTCTCCACCATGTTCTCTTATGTCTGCCTATAGGTTTCGGTTCTTTGAGATTTCAGTGGCTTTGTTCATTGATTCCCAAATCTCTTAGTTTCCCCCTTAAGGCGTTGTTTCGGGTCATAGTTTCGGGTTTGGCAAAACATGATTCTTCTGAGTGTGATTAGGCTTGAGATTAGAGTGCTCCTCTGTCTAGCTCGGCTGTAGACGGTGGCCATCTTTCCAGGTGGGTGCTTTTTGGTGGTGTCTCAAGTGTGAAGGTATTGTCTTGGTTTTCTCGTGTTCTGCCACCGTTTTTCTTGCGATGTGGTAGACTTGGTAATGGTTGTGCTTCCGGTGGAAGCCTCAAGGCTGTGTCCTTTGTTCTGCAACATGGTATCTCTGGATTAGATGTTTGGCTTCGGGTCTTGGTGTTGATTTGTGTCGGTCGCTGATGTTCTAGTGTCTGTGTCTTTGCTTGGTTTGGGTGTGGTCTCGGACCTTCTCTTGGTGCTTTAGAGAAGCTAGTATCTTTATAGGCGAATCGTGTGGTCTTCAATGCTATTTTTGCTCTGTTCTACCTAAGGGAGGGGTAAGGTGAGCTTTCACGTCTTGCAAATATAAAGCGTGAGGCTCCTCCTTAGATTTAGCTCATGGTTTATGCCTCTAGTCACTCTCACTAAACGCGAGAGGAGTTAGTGATCGAGGTCGTTGAAGCTTTACCGTTGACGAATCTTTGTGTTGGCCTCCGTTGAAAGGTTTCTAAAGCTAAGAGGTGAAGTATTCCGGACAATGCGCGTGCTCCTCTGTATCTTCATGGCCTAGACATATTTGATTGGACAATTAGCATCGTCATCACTTCGTCTATCTCCGTTAGTCTTAGGATTAATGTCGAGTAACGGACTGAAAACTTTGTGGGATGTATAATTTTCATGTTTTTATCTTTTTTGTCATGATATCATTCTCTAGGCTACAATTCGTTTTTTAGTTATAAACATTATTCATTTTTAATGAAATATTTACCATTTAGCAAAAAAAAAAAAATGGTGACATGTATTAAGAGGAAATGAATGTATGCAGAAATGTACTAAGTATTCTCTACGAAGATTTACGTCAATCAATGAGCCAAAAAACTTTTCACATTCTACGAATCAGATATGCCCACATCTGGCTTCTTAAGATTTTGGACATAAAAACCCTACAAATCTCCAAAAGTTATATCCCAAGATCAATGCCTTCGTCAAAACTGATAACAAAATTGAAAATAATATAATAAATATAATAAGACAAATAGTGTATTTATGATGCGATTAAATCTGTATTTTTGTAATTTATATTTCATAATTATAATCAAAGTTGCTAAAAGGTTAATATGTTATTTCTCAATAATTAGTTACTATAGTATCTATGATATCTTCCTTTCTTTGAGGATAGATGCGATCAACGATGGTGTGGAGCAATTCGCCGATGCCCTCTACCCCACGGCTATTTATGTTGTGCCGATTGTGATCCACAACGATGAACGATGTTATTCGATATAAGAGATGGATTCCCTTTGCAATCATCATTGGTTGTTGTTAATTAAGTTCTTCGGCCTTCTCCGGTTATGTTCTTCTGTTGGATGAAAGTTATGATGTTGTATTGGTAATGGTGTCAATATGGTTTTTCTATCAAATTATAACAATGGTATTATGGAAACGGCGATCATGACCACCATGGAAAAAGTGGCGAGTCCGTGATAAAAATGGACTCTTTTTATTTATATAATTGTTGAAGATTGGCAGTCCCGATTATTATACCTATCGAAAGAATCAATACATTGACTACTTAATAAAAAAATATTTATCTCTAATCGGAAGTTAACCAGTGTAATACAACAAGGAGAATTGGTGGTTGGTAGTTTGACCGAATGATGATAGCCAAAGATGAAGATCGCATAAGATTGAATGCGAATATGTGGGATAATAACAAAGTTGATATTCTCTTAGTGAGTAAGACTTTTTGGAGAAAAAAATCGTTGCAATTTTGTTTCATTTGTTTTTCAAAATTTTGATTGTGTAATTGGTTGTAATTTTTTTTTATTTTCAGTCTGATTCTATAAATAAAGATATAAAATGATATGCATGTCAATGTAAACAATGGTTTTTTTTTGTGTGAATAAAATTTAACATTCATTTCAAAAAAAAAAAAAAAAAATGATAGATGTTAGAAAAAAATAAACAATTTGTTTATATGGTCAACCAAACAAATTCAAAGACTAATTGAAATGCAATGTAACTTGTTGGGCCTTTATATTATGATACCAAAAAGCCCAAATCTTTGGAAAACCCTTTTCCTCTCTCTTTCCTTAGAGAATAGAGACGACGATTAGTCTCATTCTTTCTTCATTTGACACACAGAAATGGCTTCGTCTGCGCCACAGGGATCTGTTGATCCTCTCACCGGTAAAGATCCGGCGAAGGCGTTAACTGCCGTAGCGTCTGGATTCTTCGATAATGTGAAGAAAAACAAACAAAGCTTCTTTCAGTTCTTCGCCATGACTGGGATTTTGCTTCTTAGCTTCCGATCCGTAAGTCAGAAGTACCGAATTCACGATCTGGAGGAAGACACGGATGTTCTGAAGAAAGAGAGAGATAGTTTGACAGATCGTATGAGTAAAATCAAGAGCGATCTTCTGCATCAAGCGTCGATTGACTCTACCGGCGTCTTTGCTTCTCGACTCCGAGTACTCTTCGGTGACGATAAAAAGTGATCAGAGATTAGTAAACGAGGTTACGATTTTTATCACTTTTGCGGATGTTTTAGTAGTTCTTAACAGATGTCTGTGTTTGTAATGGGAGGAAAATTGATCCTTTTCTTCTTTCTGTGGATTGGAAGGGTTTTTTTTTTTGCGAATGAATGAGTAGGGTTTTAAAGGTTTTGTGATACATACAATGGTGTATCGTTTTGATTTTATTTGAAATTCTGCTTCGTGAAGTCATTTTGTTTTGCTGTGGCACAGCAAGTTTCAGGTTATTTTACGTTTAGGAATTGAAGGTTTGTCTGAGGCATTTTGTCGAACACTTTCTGCGTTTTGAATTTTGCAAGCACAAGCCTCAAAAGTGAGAAATTTTACTCTATTCGGATTTGGGAGATGTTTAAGGTTAAACTCAACAAAGTATAAGCAGATTTCAATTCCGAAATTGGATACTAGATTTGGTATAGCACTACTTGAACCAATTGATTCAATGTGGTTAAAATTTGCTGTTGGCGAGTACGATATGCAATTTGGAGCAAGATTTGGGATCTGATTCCAATTAGGTATTTATCCGATAATCATTGAGAAGTAAAATGGTTTGTTGAATCATCTAAGTTTCTTGCCAAAAATGATATGTTAACACTAAGATAAATTATTAATCAAATAATTTATGTGATTCAGTATTCTGTAAAACTAAACATCATCCTACTAGGTAGAGACTCGAGACCAAACAATCATTTTTTTTTTTTTCGCCCGAGACAAAACAATCATTTTTGATTAATATAAAGCTATTTCAACATTAATCTTTAGTATATTTACTTAAGAATTTACTACAAGATCATTTCATGGTCTTAGTCTTCTCAACTAGTTCATTATTCATTAGCATAAAATAAAAAATAAAAAGGGTGCATAAAATAAAAAATAAAAAGGGGCGTTCCGAGAATCGAACTCGGGACCTCTCGCACCCAAAGCGAGAATCATACCACTAGACCAAACGCCCTAATTGCTTACTTGCTCCAAAAACTAAAAGAAATACAAAACCTATGGAAACTCCTTTAACGCTGCAAGTTTGCAATTGCAACTTGGATGCTAACTAATTGCCAGACGCCGCCTATCACCGATTTTTCAAAACAAATGTCCGACGAAACCAAACCCGCCTCCGTCGACGACTCAGCCGTCTTGCCCAACGGCCTCGTAAGCCATGGTGACACCAGGACACGGCGAGTCTACGAAACAGCTCGATCTTTGCATTCCGGTGCTGTGAAAGATCTGCTATCTCTCGGGGTCCGTACTCTTTTCTCTTACTCTCAGTGTTTCTTAGGGTTTCTAATTCATACTTCGTTCCGTTTCTAATCTCTTTTTGAATTGGTAGTTCCCCAATTTTGAACAATCAGTGTGTGTTTGTGCTTCTGTTAGGTCTGCGAGAGATGTATATTCCGATTGGTATCCGTCGAGCCTTTCGATTCCAATTTTGCCTCGGTCTCGACGTTGACTCTTCGAAGCTGGCTAGAAGCCGGTGATGATGATGATGCTGGTTCATCGGAGTCTAGCTGCTCCAGAATCTGCATTGTTTGTTTAGGTATATTGCAGTTCGTATTTTCCGATGCAAATCAAACGCTGGTGAAATCGGATTATAGTAACGATTACGCTGCAAGGATAACGGACTTGGTGAAGCAGGACGGTCATGAGTTCGATAGCTTTGGCCTTGAAGTCTCTGTGCCATCAACTATCACGGAGAATGAACGTGGAGTCTTGTAAGCTTCACTTGCATTTTATGTTTGAGTCTTGGTATAATGGACATATTGAATCTATCTTATACATTGCACATAGAAAGTGATTTTATCTTTTGATTTGTCTTGGTTGTTTTGATGCTTCTAACTTATAGGTCATACCTTAAAGGAAAGTATAGCAGCGAAGGTTGGCTGCAGAGCGAAAAAATATCTGTAAAGGATGCATTGAAAGTTCTAGTCTTGGATTCACTTAAAACATTGTTGGTGAGTTTGGTACTTCTTGAATATTTTTCTGTTTTAGAGATTGTTGAGTTGCTTTAGTTTTTTCACCTATGCTTCGTTTGCTTAGTATCTTATACAACGGGATTTAACCCTGTCAAATCTGTGGCAAGGCAC
The DNA here is from genome assembly GCA_963576765.1 of Draba incana. Classification (NCBI taxonomy): domain Eukaryota; kingdom Viridiplantae; phylum Streptophyta; class Magnoliopsida; order Brassicales; family Brassicaceae; genus Draba; species Draba incana. The sequence goes on from OY755208.1 coordinate 14,276,329, forward strand.
GAAATCTTAGAAATTGAAGTCTTGGCTTATCTTCCCCTCTTTTGAGTTTTGCAGGGTGCTAAATCAGATTCAAGCTCTTTTCACATCCGTTTGACATACACAAAGGCATCAGATGTGGCTCAGGATGCTTCCGAAACAACGCACGAACAAAAGAGGAGGAAAGCAGGTATGTCCTCTACAATTACTTGGGCCTTGTGCCCATCGACATCAGTTTCTTACAGTTTATATACAGTTGGTATGTTAGACCCCTCTGCAACAAATTCAGATTTTCCAAGTGCTATATTTTTATGTGTAGATGTTGTTTTTGCAGACGAAGAGAATGGATCAAACTCGGCAAATTCAGTTGAAAAGGTAGTTGTTTGCATGTTTGACCCTAGATTTATTTGGATTGGAACTTTTTTTGTCTAACTTGTCATTGTTTGGCTTACAAGAACTCATGTTCTCTGTTTTTAACGTTACTAGGCGTCTGAACCATGCATCTTGTCAGTTCAATGCAACCAGATGCCTATCTTTTTTAGTGGGAGATACTTTAAAGTAAGTCAACATTTTCATGTTCTTGAGGCAGTGTATTGTGACCTAGCTATTCATTTGTGTGCAAATTGTAGCTCGGTAACAAATGGATTCACGGATGACCAAGCAGATATTTAACCTCTTGTTGACAATCTATTTGCAGTATTCCAGAAATGTAAGCCAAACACGATGGATTATTGATGATGAAAGAATGGGCGAGGCATCTGTTGAGGTAGTCTCTTAGTGGTTATCTGGATTCTGGACCTGTTCATATTTTTCCAAAAGATAACTGTGAATTTAAGATATTTTATATATTTTTTCAGGAGATAATTGGTGGAAATATTCTTCCAGCATGCCGTGGAGATTCCTACAAGTTCCATGCGGCTGGCAGAGAAGATATTGATGTAATAAAATTTCCCTTTTGTTCCGATTTCATGTTCGTATTCAACTAGTTTATATATTGATAATATGAAAGAGCTCTATTCAGGTACGGATGTTGGGTTCAGGTAGACCTTTCTTGATCGAGGTTCAGAATTCCCGCCAATGCCCATCTCAGCAATCATTGACAGAAGTTGAAGAAAAGATAAATAATTCAGAGAAAAAACTAGTAAGGCCTAATGAATTGAACACATGTTGTATCAGTTGATTATATGTTTTTTTTGCAAGCTTATAAGCAGTGTTTTGGTTGCAGGTCGGAGTTAAAGACCTTAGATGTATTGGAAGTCAGTGTTGGGCAACGATGCGTGAAGGAGAAGCAGAGAAACAGGTCAATTTTGCTATCGGAATATTCTTACCCTAACTCAACTAACACTTTAGTTAGAATTGTAATGAAGATTAATCTAACAAGCTATTCCAATGTTTTCTATATGTTACAGAAGCAATATGCGGCACTTGTATGGATTTCTCGTCCACTTGAAGAGAAAGACTTCAACTCAATCTCTTCCATGAAAGAATTGGTAAGTCATTTGGTTTCTTTATAAATTAAGAGATCATTCTAGAGGCCAACATAGGTAATATCCATTGTTTGACTTCAAAAACCGGTCTTTGTTCCTAATGCTATATGACTGTCTTCTTCCAGAAAGTATTGCAGAAGACACCAGTAAGAGTGCTTCACCGACGAAGTCCGTTGGAACGAGAAAGGACTATACACTGGTTAGTGATAATCTATTGTGGATTTCAGAATTTAGTTACCTTGAAGCTTCTTCTGTTTAGTAAGAGTCGTCGGTTTTTGTGGTTCCAATCCTCAGGGTGAAAGTCGAAAAGATAAAAGGAAACTCTCACTACTTTCTGTTGCATCTATGCACACAGGTTGCTACATCTTTTAACTCACCTCATTATAATTACAATAATTTTTAAACATGGAAAAATTTTGATTTTTCATTATTGCAGGCTGGAACATACATCAAAGAATTTGTCCATGGAGATCTTGGTCGTACCACTCCCAGGTATAGCAAAAAAGGAGATCCCTTCGATATTTTAGATAAATTATTGGCAAAAAAATGTTGTTTGTGTTTAATAAGAATGGTAATAAGAAGAAGCAACCATTTTAATCGAAGAGTTTGTTTCATTTTTTTGTTGCAGCTTGGGATCAATTTTAGGGTGCAGGGCAGAGATAATACAACTAGATGTGACTGATGTTAAAATGGGCGATTCTTGAAGTGCCAATATACAATCCACAAGCTCTCCCTTGTTCATTTTTGTAGCTTGATACAATTCATTGTTTTCATAATTGATATTTGTTTTACTGTTGGAATTTCACATATGAAGACGACGAGTGCCTTTTCATATTGTTACAGCTTTTTAAAATTAATTACAAGATGTAAATGGTAAATTGAAAGTTGGGCCGAAATTAGTATAAAACCCACTTTAATGCAACGAAACATTTATTGGCAACAAATTCAAATTTGTTTCTTTTTTGTTCTTTTTGGCGGGAAATTCAAATTAGTGATGAACCAAAGTAAAACATTTATTGCAGCAAGAGTGTATAAGAAGATTAAGCCGTGGGGTTTAGATTCTGATCCGGTTTGGCTTGGTTTTCATATATCGGTTCAGGGATTCACCAAAAGCTTTCACGAACAACCAGATTAATTTTCACATACAAAAGCAGCAAGGCATTATGTCTCTGGTACCAAACAAAAACACTACAATTGCTTTTACTTCCATGGCTAAAACATTGTTGTGGATGATTAACCGCAATTGCCTACTAGGGTAATGTAATCTAATCAACTCAGCGAAAAATAGTGCAAAACCTGCTTAAAAACAAGTGATTCGGTTTGACAACCGATTTACTAGAAAGAAAGGATAACTGAAAAAGCAAAGGGTTGTTTAAAAAGGACATGAAAGAATCCCAAGGAGCTTGAACATTACTACTCCCTCCTACTCTTCTTCATCTTCATATTCATCGTCTTCTTCTTCTTCTTCCTCTTCATATTCTTCTTCCTGCTCTTCATCATCATCTTCTTCGTCGTCTACTGTTTGAATCACAAAATATCAGAAAATAAGAGACAGCAACTAATATTCAGGGGATCACATACAAAAGCAGAAACCTAATATATCCTCTTTACAACGCTACAATATATAAATCTAAACCGGTTTAACCCTACTTTCCAGAAGTTAATATTTACATAAACCACGCAAAGCCCTAAGTCCAGTCTGATTCAAAAACTGTTTAATTTTCAGCTATTCTTCGTACCAGTGCGAATATTAGTTTTGCGTTGGGACATACCTGATACTTTGGAAGATGGAGGGGGAGGAAGCAATGTCGGAACTCTGGAAGCTTCTGGCCAAGCTGATAGCTCCGGGACAGAAGAAAATGTAGCCTCATAAGTTTTGTAATAGCGGTCAAGAGTGTAACAGTCGTCCACATACTGCAAAGGGTTGGCTTTGAGTTTCTCACAGACTGCTAGAGCGTGCGGACATGGATACTTCTTGCTTTGAAACTCCCCACACGTGCAAGAAGAGTCATTCAACTGAACAATCTGTTTCTTCTTTTCCGAGGACTTTGAGACCTGAAATGCATCTCCTTTTAACGGCGTTATAACATAAGTAGTAGCGGAAACCGTCATCCCTATTAAACCACGTTTGTTTTTCTTTTCAGGCTTGATGAACTCTTTAAGCTTAGTCATGACGACTTTTGTGTACACATTGCCGCGGTTAAGAGAACCACGGCTACAGCTAAAAGACTTGTCAAAAGCGACTCGCAGCTCATCAAACATAAGCACCACACCACCTGTCATTGCAACTTTCGAAAAGCCTCTACAAACTGCAAACAGAGCTTTTTTATCTATCTTTATCATTCCGTATCTCAGACCATTGTCATGAGCTAGAGCCCACTGATGTGGAGGGAACTGGTCTAATCATTTCCGAGCTTTCGGGTTCTTCTCTTTGATCTCCTTCATGTAGGAATCAAATTTCTCCTTCTGACTCGATGACCCAGCCTGCCTCACAAGACTCTCCACCTCGTAGTCGCTTCTAAAAACACGAGAGAACTGAGAGCAGAGATGTTCAACACAGAACCTGTGATAAGCCCAAGGTTCTTTCCACTGAGACCCGGGCTCGTTAACAGCAGCGAGTATGTCTTGGTGAGGACTGGAGATTAAGCAAATACCTTGCCTTTTTGTTACCTTCTCTCTGATTCTACCGAGAAACCAACGCCAACTATCAGTGGATACTTCTGTAGTAACCGCAAAGGCAAGCGGAAAGTATTTGTTTGCTGCATCTACCCCCGAGGCAATCATCAGTTTCATGTTACATTCAGCCAAGTTTTTGGTGTCCACTACGATCAGAGGTCTACAATGTTGAAACGCTTCGATAGACTGTGGAACGCCCAAAACAAGCTTTGAAAGGATGCAAATTCCGGATTCGGCAAAGAATCAAATTGCCAGTCCACGAACAACCCATTAGAAGAGTGAAGCGCAGACATTAACTTGGGTACGGATTTGAAACTCTCATCCCAACCTCCAAAGATTATTTCAATAGCTTCCCTTTTCACGTCCTGCACCATTCTTTCCATATCCTGCGTCTCCCCTTCCTCATCATACACCTCAAGCTTATCTTTAAATTTTTCTTCCCACCTCTTCTTCAACTCTGCAACTGAGAGCGTCGGATGTACTCTCACCATACGCTCAATCACAAATGCTACAAACTCCTCATCAACATGTTGTTCATTATCAGGACGACAAGTATGTGGACCGGTATACTTGGTTATCTCAACAAGTCCGTGTTCTTCCATTCTAGCTGCGCATAAAGACCACTTGCATTTCCATCTACCGCACTCGAACGTATACACGCCCTTCTCGGTCCCTCTTACCATACACTTTCGCCGCCTTTTAATGGACCACCAATCCACTGCCTTCTTAAGCTCATCTCTATCTTTAAAACACAGTCCAAGACGCACTGTATCATCGTCAAGCCACAAACCAGAAAGAGGACACGGTTTCGAACCACCAGAACCGACAACTTTACTCAAGCGCCCATCTGAACCTGAACTTTTATCCGCCACTTCTTGTTGTGTAGTCCTCTTCTGCATTTTCGAGGAAGGACCGGGATTCGCCAACCGCGATGTACCAGAAGCAGACGTCGATTTCATTTCCAAGTAAAAACCTCCACAACAAACCTGCAAACAAATTCAATGATAAAGGTCAAAACTTTTGGATTAAAACCCAATGTGTCTGATTAAGTAACGCTAAAAAAAAATCAATTTCAAGCGATATTGTCTATAATTAGAGAATAGAAAGGAAAAACCAAGCTTTTTAAGCGGCAAAATCAGATAACCCCTAAAACCCTCGGAATCGAATTATGTGGAAACACCAATCGATAGTTACAATCTCGAAATCGAAACATAAACCCTAAAATCCTGGAAATCGAAGCATAAACCCTATAAACCTTGAAATCAAATGAGAGCAGAAACGCCGACCGATAGTTACAATCTCGGAGACGAGAGAAAGGATAAAAGGCGCAGATCAAGCACGCAAAGAGAAAACAAAAACCCTAAAAAGAAAAAAAAGAAGTCATTTATATACCTCAGAAACAAAGATTCTCGAGGAAGCTTGGATTTTCAGAAATGGGAAGACAAACAAGAAATGAAATGAAATGAAATAAATACACTGCTTTCTAAGGGTAATAAAACCGAGTAAGAAATTCACTACTGATTCAAACCAAACATCCGGTTCAACCAAATTTCAGAAACCCGAATTTTAGACGAGACAACCAAACTAAGTATTGGTATGATAATAGACGATTTCAGGAAACCAACCCGGTTTGATAAATATTATGTTCAATTAAAGGCCAAACCGGGCACTATTGACTTGTAATTTTCCCTCTCTTTTTTTTATAAAAAAGCTGAAGTTCTTATATCTTCTTTACTTGACATATATATAAGAAAACCTGCAACTTTGTAAAAAACACATCACAAACACCAAAATCTCACACTCTTGTTCCTTAAAGAGCTTCTTGTAGTTACCACACATGACTGAAGCTGAAGGACATGTATGAATCTGACTTAACAGGTGGACTAAAGATGATGAAGATCAAATCAGTACAGTTCACAGAGGAAGATGATTAAGCATGGCAGAAATCAGTAGCATTACAAGAGCAAGAGCTTAACAAGGTTCTAGACGTTAAAAGACCGATCATAAAGAACGAAAGACGAACACGGGTGAGATTCAGTTTCATTTCCAATACGGTTTAGCTTGCTTTGCAGCATTTTTTTCACATACAAAAGCAAGCAGTAAAAGGTTATGTCTCCCTTATACAACCGGAACCAGAATAAATCTACTACCCGAAAGTCAAAAGATCACTAATTAGTTACTGTACTCTACCAAAACGCCCTGTTCAAACTCAAATCCTTCTTTCAGCTCTTATTCTCAATAGGGCAAGGAGAAGTTTTGCGTATGGAATTTACCTGCTACGTTTAGTAGAAGGTCGTGGAATGACGGGAGGAAACAATCTTGGAACTCCAGAAGCTTCCGGCCAAGCTGAAATTTCCGGAACTTGAGAAAAAATGGCAGAGTAAGTTTTGTATAACCGTTCAAGAGTGTAACATTCATCCACATACTGCAAAGGGTTGATTTTCATCTTGTTGCAAACCCCTAGAGCGTGTGGACATGGGAACTTGTAATTTTGAAACTCCTTGCACGTGCAGGTGCGCTTGCACAGCTGAACAATCCATTTCTCCTTTTGTGATGGTGTTGTGACCTGAAACGCGTTGTTGTCTAAAGTAGCAGAGCATGTCCTGAACACTTCAAGCTGGCCCAAGATAGGTTCAGTGTAGACATCGCCGCAGTTAAGTGAACTACGGCTACAACTAAGAGATTTGTCAAAAGAGTATCTCAGTTCATCAAACAGAAGCAGCAAGGAACCTGTCACTACATGATCAGCCAGCTTAAAGCCTCTACAAACTGCAAACAGAGCTTCTTTATCTATCTTCATTATACCGTATCTCTTACCACTGTCATGAGCAAGAGCCCACTGATCTGGAGGGATTTTGTCTAACCATTTCCAAGCTTCTAGGTTGTCCTTTTTTATCTTCTTTATGTAGGAATCAAATGCTTCCTTCTGGCTCGTGTATCCAGCCATCTTCACAAGACTCTCCAGGTATTTGCTTGGAAAAACCCGAAAGAATTGTGAGCACAGATGATTCATACAGAACCTGGAATACGCCCAGGGTTCTCTCCAACGAGACTCAGGTTCATTAATAACAGCGAGATGAGGCAAAGGTCTTTCCTTTGTGTAACCTTCTCTCTGATTCGAGTGAGAAACCAACGCCAAGTATCAGTGGATACTTCTTTAGTTACCGCAAAGGCAAGCGGGAAATATTTGTTGGCAGCATCTACCCCGGAGGCAATCATCAATTTCAACGGGTACTCACCAACCAAGTTTCTAGTGTCAACTACAATCAGAGGTCTACAGTATTGATAGACTGTGAAAATGCCCAAAACACGCCGCAAAAGGAAGCAAACTCAGGATTAGGAAAGAGGCCATATTTCCAATCCACAAGCATTCCATTAGATGCATGAAAGGCAGACATTAACTTGGGAAAATCTTCAAAACTCTGATCCCAATCTCCAAAGACTCTTTTGATAGCTTCCTCTTTTGCAACCCGCACCGCTAAAGTTTGAAGCTCATAGCCAATTTTGTCTTTCCACCAATTCTTCAACTCTGCAAATGATTGTGTGGGTTGTACCCTGATCACGCGTTCAATCCCATCTGCTTCAAACTCTGATCTGAAATCTTTTCGTTCAATTGGAGGACAAGTATGTGGACCAGTATACTTGATTACCTCAAAAAGACCGTGCTTTTCCAATTTAGCGGCACTAAGGGACCAATTGCATTTCCGTCTAATGCACTCAAAGATACACTCTTCCTTCCCAGCCTGTCGTACTACGCACTTTTGCTGCCCTTTTAAACAACACCAGTCCACTGCCTTCTTCAGCTCATCACCATCTTTGAAGCACAATCCTACTCACATGTCATGATCGTCAAGCCACAAACTAGACATACATGGTTTTGAAACACCAGAAGAATTGGAACCATTATTCAAATCCTTACGCGAAATGCTGCTCTCCCCAGTCAAATTAATCACCTGAGCCACCGTCATGTCACCATGTCTACCGTTACTGTTGTCCCTCTCAAACTTAACAGGTATATCCGTCCTCTCTCTTTTCGAGGAACCACCGGGATTTGCCAACAACGAAGAACAAGCAGCAGAATCAACAACCACATCAGATCTCACTTCCAAATACAATTCAACAATATTTAAGTCCTTATGCGAAATCTGCGCCACCGCATATGGACCTGAATCTTTGTCTGTCATGTCACCATCTCTACCGTTGCTAACTTCAGCATCTGCTTCCACTTCAAACCGCCAGTTACTGTTATCCCTCTCTAATTTAACAGGTACATCCGTCCTCTGTCTTTTCAAGGGATTTTCCAGTGGCGATGAAAAAGCAGCATAGTCGATATCAGAAGCTGGTTTAACTTCCAAATACAATTCTACAAAGTTTATGGAAGGATGAATGGTTGGAACCTCAAGCATAGTGTTCAAAGTACCGTCGTTCACCACGGGAAAATGTACATACCTAACCACATGAGGTGAAACAACTACAGGGAACCTACCGATGATATCAAGCTTTGATCTTTGCTTATCGAATCCAGTAATTATGTAAAGACCATCCAACAATCTACTTAACTGAGTCTTTTGCTTGACTCTAATCTTCTTAGGAGCTGGTCCTTCATAGTATACACCATCAGGACAATACTTGATACATCCATTCCAGTAACACAATACTATAACCTCTCTTTCATCCATGACCACAACAAACCAACCTGCATAAAAAAAATTATAGAAAAATGTAAAAATGTTGGGATTAATGTCTGATTTTAGTAAATCTAAAGAGCTCCATATCAAACGACACTGTCTAGCTTTAATTAGTGAAGAGAAAGGAAGGATAAAGCTTCTTAAGCGGAAAAGGCAGATAAACTATTAAACATACACAACCCATACTTCAGGCGTGCGTGTTATTAAAAATACACAACCCATACTTTAATCGTTAGGCGTGTTTCGTGTTAATTGTTAAAGTAGATTCCTTTTGTAGTATAAAATGTATCTCTTGTGCTCTCAATAATATGAATGAAATACAGACAACTTTATTCTCTCCGAAACGATTTCCTTCTTATGGTATCGCCATATTTAACAAACAAAGGTTCATTGAGATTGGATCATTCAAATGGACAATACAAATGGAAACGAACACCATTGAAATGGATCATTCAAATGGACAAGTTAAATGGATCATTGGGATGGATAAGTTAAATGGATCATCCCAATGATCAAACGAACAGTCAATTAACAATCCACAAGCTCGCCCTTCATTTTTGTAGTCTTGATTTCTATAACAATTCATTGTTTTCATAATTTATATTTGTTTTACTGTTGTATTTTTTTCATAATTACATTACGTTGAAATAAAATTATACATGGATTTAGTCAGTGATTGGGTTAAATTCCAACATACTATTGTACTTAAAAGCATTTTCTTAGTGTGTAAAAACCTGATTGTAATAGCCGAACACAGCACAAACCATCTCTGCCGGTTAATAAAATTACACAGTAGCTCTCTAATTAGACACAACAAGAAAGAAAAATAAATCTCTTCGTGTTTGTTTACTCGATCCAAGGAGCATCCACCATCTTCGCCATGAATGCATACCGATCAGCAGATTCATCAATCTGTTAAAACTCAAACATTACTCGCCATTTTCATATTTTTTACATAATATAAATGATTTAAAAAAGAGCTCAAAGCATTAGAGTTTTGTGTTATTACCATTTTTTGCGTTGGACGTCCTGCTCCATGCCCGGCTTTAACTTCAATTCGAGCAATTATAGGGTTCGTCTGTGGACTATTCTCTAAACTTAAACATAACTCATGTTGCATTGTCTGCGAAAGCAAAAACACGGGTTTCAATATAAGATAAAGAACAAGATACGGAAAAAAAAAAAGTAAACAAAAGGCAGAGACAAACCGCAAGCATCTTGAAAGTATGAAGTGGGACGACTCTATCGTCGTGATCAGCTGTTAACAACATCGTTGATGGGTACTGAACAAACCGATCTTTCTTCTGTTCCCATGGCCTCTTCACATTATGCAGCGGTGAGTACCTTCATTTTTAAAACAAACAAAAACCATTAATTACTCTTAATTATCAAAAAGGGAAGCTTTATGGTAAACTTACTTAAGCAGCCAGTGAAACTCCTCTTCCTTATCAGAACAACCAAATTCAGAAGTCCAAGCATGTCCTATGGTAAACTTGTGAAACCGGAGCATGTCCATGACTCCAACATGAGCCAAAGCACATCCAAAGAGATCCGGTCTCTGCGTTAAACGTAAAAAGAAAAAATGTTTATGTAACTATGTGATTGATATTTTCATGAGCTAACAATTGCTAGTCTTTTTTACCTGATTAATGCAAGCCCCAACTAGAATCCCACCGTTACTAGCACCTTCGATACAAATTTTCCTAGGTTGTGTATAACCAGCCGAAACCAGATACTCTGCCCCAGAAATAAAATCATCGAAGCAATTCTGCTTGTTGGGAAGAGCCCCTGATTTATGCCACTCCTCGCCATACTCACCACCACCACGGATGTTTGCAAAACAGAACACAGCACCAAGATGCCTACTTAGCACAATACGAGTCGCGCTGAAAAACGGTGTCATGCTTGAGCTAAATCCTCCGTACGCGTATAGCAAACACGGGTGTGATCCATCTAGCTTGATCTCTTTTCTAGTCACTATAAACATTGGTATCTTTGTTCCGTCCTTACTCGGATAGAAGACCTTTATAGGAGCAAAGAACCACGTTAACATAGTATTCGAGATATGGCTTCAAAAATAGAGAAGTTATTATGGATTCGCAATACCTGAGTGACTTGAAATGCTGTCCTATCGAATTCCGGTACAGCGATTTCACGGAATACCGAAACTTCTGGAGCTTCATTGGATAAGTCACATTTGTAAATTACGCCGGGAGTAAGGAAGCTTGTAAACCTAAAGAAAAAGGTACTGTCTCTGCGCCGAGCAAAAACTCCACTTATCGAGCCAATATCTACAGGTAAACTGTGAAGCAAGGAACCGGAATTCAAGTCTCTAATCTGCAGGATATGTTTTACATCGCTCATGTAGCTCACAACAAGCTGATTTCCATTAACCGCACAAGCTGTTGAGAGGACATCCTTCTCATGCTCTGCTACAATATCAGTCCAATCGTTCGGTTCCTTCAGATCAACCCGGACTAACTTGTACTTTGGAGCATCTTTGTTGGTAAAGAAAGTAAACAATGTCTCGTCGTTTGCGATAGCAATGTATTGTGCATCAAATGTGTTGATAAGCTTAATGAACGGAAGCAGAGCATTGCTTCCTCTGAAACCTTGTAGACCATTAGGAAGTGATGAGAGATCACAATGGTAAACTTTGTTTACAGGGTCACAACCTTCTTCAATGGTCATGATCAAGTACTGCATTAACCAAAACATAATAATGGTGGGACTAAAACTCAAACCCAAAACTAAAAACTTTAACTTTCTGAATCCTATGAAAATTTCTTGGCTTTACCTTCCCATCATCAGTGACTTTAGAACCAAACATATGTTTGGGATTCTCTTCGTCTCTCCAACATAAAACATCTTCAAATTGATCCGTCACAAGGAAATGATAATACAGCTCATGGTAGAGGTTGGAGTTAGTCTCAGTACCAGCATCTATCTTCTCTCCCTCTCTACAACAACAAAACCACAAGAATTCAATAAAAACACAAACTTTTCAAACCCAATTCCTCAGAGATTAAACAAAAGACTCACTGTGGAGCTGGATAGCGACTGTAGAAAAACCCTTTACCATCATGAGTCCATGTAATTCCACTAAACTTAACCTGGTAGATTCCACCAAAATGATTCATGTCAAATTCTTGTGGGTAGTACTATAAAAATCTCAACTTTAAGTAACATTACCCAAGATAAAGTATCAGGCTCCACTTTTTTATCTTGAATCTTCATAACATGAATTGTAACCCAATCACTACCACTTGAGCTAAGCCCATAAGCCAAATACTTAGCATCCTCACTAATAGCTAAACTGTTTAAAGAAACTGTTCCATCATCACTAAGTGTATTGGGATCAAGCAAGATCTCTGCTTCAGAATCCAAATCATCCTGCATTTAAAAAAAAACCCAGAAAATTCAATTAACCAAACCTAAGAATCAAAGAAGATGATTTGAATCTCAGCTTTCAATTTTTTTACCTGAATATAAAGCACACTTTGAGCTTGAAGACCTGTGTTATGGAAGTAAAAGTAATTGTCTCCTCTCTTAAAGGGAGTATCGTAGCGAGGATGATCAATAAGCTTTGTGATTTTCTCATGAAGCTTTTCCTTTGTTTCGCAAGTTTTTAGCACTGAATCTGACAATTTCACTTGCTTCTCTACAAATTCTTTCACTTCTTCAGCGTCAGGATCTTCCAACCTGACAGAGAACCAAATTAATTTACTAACCGAAATTATTATTGCAATTAACCCAAACCGGTACACGGTTATGTAAAAGTCACAAACAAACAAAAATTGGTCCAGTACTGGGCCAAAATTGATATAACTGGTCCAAAATATCTATAAATGGGCCAAAATATAAATACAGCTGGTCCCAAAAAAAGCTAAAATAAAAAAATCCAAATCTTTATTCCAAAAATAACCAATTAAGTTGGGGCAAAACAGCAGAAAATTTTAAAAATCTCCGGTTAGAAGAATCATTTTAACAGCTGAAGCGCAAACATTTTTTACCAACGATAAGGATCAGCGACTTTAACGCCGTGATAATCATCAACGATGGACTCATCCCGCCTCGCCGTCGGGTACTGCAACCGCTCCTCAAACGCTGAGAGAGATCCCATTATTATTAAACCTTAAATTTTCCGACAAAAGACTTAATTAAGTATTTGAAGTTTTTAAGATTTTGTGGAGTGGAAGGGAAAAAATAAGTAAAAGCGTCGTTATTTATAGGGAAGTGGCTGGTGCGATTGTTGTTGGGAGGTTCAAAGAATATATAAAGAAAACGTGAGAAAATGGAAAGATCGCGTTTGACAGATGCATTGTGTTATGTCGAAATTGTTTCGTTAATCTGTCGACACATTTTTTGGGGTAATGTTGCCACTTTTTTTTTTTAGCAAATTCAACAGACGAAATTTAGAAAGAAAAAATGGAAAACACACATTGAAAGAGAAAATTACTATATTTAGAAAAATATAAAACGGACAATATGTATAAATAAATATAATTACGTAGAAGAAATTGCTATCGTTTTCTTAATCTAATTTCTGGTGCACTGACCAACTACAACATTTGTCAACACAGTTGACTAGTCAACGTAAGTAAATAACCAATAAATATTAGTTTCTTTTAGAACAAAGGATCGTACACTAAAGTTTTCTTTCAGTAACGACGTACAAACTATGTAACAGTACACTTTTTTTTTTTTTTTTTATCGTCTATATATATATGGAGAATTTCATGATATACCACTATTGACTTGTTAGTTTAGAGTTATGTCATCGTTTGAAAATCTTTGCAAGAATGCCATTTTTTTTAACTTAGTTTTTATATTTTTCGGTTTGAGTTAACTATTTTATATTTAGGGTATAGTTTTTGGCTACAGTTAAGAATTTGGGTTTTGAGATAGATTTTTTTTTTATAATGATTTTGTCTTCTTTTATCAAATGTGGCATGTTTGCAATAAATTTTAAAGGGTGGAATATTTGAAAAAAATAATTTTAAAAATGGCATGTTTGTAATTCCCTCCTAGATATTTCATATATAATCGACCCATAATACAACATCGGATGATAAGTATAACCCGAAAGTTTACCCAAAAACACAACATAATTAATTTAAGGGTAATTTGTAAAATTGCCCCACATTAAAGTTGTCTTTGTCGCACTACCATTATTTCATTTTTGTTATTTTTTTCCAATACTAACCTTATGTACTTATTAAAAACATAAAATAAATAGTTTTTTATGTTTTAAAAAATCTGAAAATTAGAAAAACATCTTAAATAGTCTATAAGTATGTTGTGAAAAATTAAAAACTTATAAAATAAAATTTTAAAAAGAAATTTAGTTTGCTTCTACGGCTTTCTATGCTTTCATGAATTCATGTTCTGCGGCTACGAGGTAGTATAATATATGTTCTGTTTTTTGGAAAATATCTACTGTCCATAACACATTGATTCTACTACATAAGCAACATTCTACCTTTACTCAGAATGTCTCTTCCATGATTTGATCTGTTGTCTACTACTTGTAGAACATAGAGTCCATCATTCTCTATACCGTCTACCATATCCAGAACATATAATCTACCATATTTACTACCTTCTACCAGTTGGTAGAATATGGTATCTACAAATTAGTTCAAAAATTGCATAAATCTAGGAAGTAAATATACAGAAAATATTATAGTTTCCTAATTTTTTTTTAAACGTCTGAATTATAGATATTACAATCATCACTAGACTAATTTGATCAATTTGACCTAGTTCTATTATGATGATATTCATCTATCTTTTATCTATGAGATTAAGGTGAGTAGCTTCCATATTCGCCTCTATGATGCAGCTCTCCATTTACGACATCTGCTCTAATGCAAACTCTCCATATGCGATATCCCCATGATGGACAAGCTCTCCTAGACGAACGGTTATGCATGTATGACATCTTCCATGATGGACAGACTCTCCCCGACGATCGGCTTAGCATGTACGACATCTCCAATGATGGACATGGTCTCTCTGCGCTCTAGAACCTCCGAGAAGTGTTTTCTCCATTAATCTGCGTTAAATCGAACTCCAGACCTGGTGTAGAAGCCTTTAAACCCTTGACCATTGGGACAAGAGGCTTCCACCAGTTAAAATATTAAAATATTTTTGATTCCTTTTTTACAGTTATTGTTCACCGTCGTTCCTGCTTTTCTCTTCTTCATACTTGTTTTCTCTTCTCTTTTCGAATTCTTTGTTCATTTGAAAATTCCTTTAACACAAGCTTTTCTTCTTTGTTAATATGTTACATATCTATGAAACATGTGGTGAATGGATATCTTGTACGAATAAGAGATGGAGCTTTATAGTAGATGAAGCAAAAAGAGGAAGTTTGCTTGCTTTGGAATCTACAACTATCCTTGAGGAGTTAAAGGCTATGATTGTAAAAGATTTCAGAATTGAGAAAAGCAGTGTCAAGATCGAGTTTAGTTTTTTACCTGGTGAGTTTATTAATTAGATTGGATCTCCTCCCGTTGTCATCTCCAATGATCGTCAAGTTAAAAGTTTTGTTGCGTATGTAAAGAAGAATGCGTCCATACAATTGTGTGTCACGTTTGCAGCTACAATTGACAATCAAAAGAAGAAGATGAACATTGGTTTGGAAGACCAGGCTAGAAAAACATAAGACAATCATGGAATAATGACTTCGGTTAAGCAGGGTCCGCTTAAGCAGGTTCTGGTTACGCATGCTCCGATTCAGGTTACCCATGATGTTCACGTGAAGGATGATGTTGATGATGATAGTGGCGATGAGAGTGGTGATGACCTAACATCCTCAAAGGCAGATCTTAAGATGGTTCCATATAATTTGGATAATGTTGTGATGAAGGGTCAACGTTTTGAAAGAAAAAAAGTTTTGAAGTCCAAAATGGAATTGTGTGCAATGAAGTACAACTTTGTTTATAAGGTTATCAAGTCTAATAATGAACGGTGGACTATACGTTGCACAAATAAGCACTACAAGAAAACAGAGCGATTTCATTCGGAAAATTTTTCCGGGTGAGTCTTCTTCTTCTTCTTCTTCTTCTTCTTCTTCTTGTGTTCGGATTTCCGACAGAATTAACCCTAATTTTTACCGCCTAAACACTTCCGTTTAATTAAATGGGCGGGGAAAAAAACGTTTTCCGTAGGAAATTCCTACGGAATTCCGACGGATTCCTCTTTTTTTTTTTTTTTTAAAAAAAACGCAATCCGTCAACATTTAGCCGGATTGCCGTCGGAAAATTCCGACGGACGCAAAAATCCGTCGGAAAATGCCTTGTTTTCTTGTAGTGAAGTTATGCAATTGGGGTCTTCACATACTTGATCGATGAAAGCGAATAATCAAATGAGTGCAAACCCCATGGATAAGCCCGTAGCTTATCAAAATCCATCAACAGTTTGATGTAAGTGTCTGAGATGTCCGTCTTCTCATCCACTGGAAGTAATACTCCAGCAATAACAGCCATATACACCAATCTTTTTCTATTTAGACAGGTCCAATTCTTTGCTTCCTTTATGTGTTGAACTTTGATTTTCTGTAAGCAAGTGCTGTTCTTTCCCCTTAACAAGTTAGCCCATAAACCATTATCATCTACCCATTCCTCTAAATTACACTCTACATCGTTCTGGAACTTCAAGCCAGTCTCTGTGTGAAACTCTTAGCAAACACAAACCATAGCTCATGCCTCTTCGCGGTATTGAGTTGTCTACACAAGAAGCTGTGTACCAATTTTCCCGAGAATCCTAGTTGATTTTCCTGGATAGCAATGATATGAGCAAACACCGGATGAGCCTTCACTTCATTGTATTCACTTGGAATTTCTGTTTCCATTAACTGCAATATCAACATTTTGCAGCAGTTGTTAATTTTCTTAACTGTTGGTTCTTCTTTTTCTCTAAAGATTCGAGTAGGCAATTCTATGTCCATACCTGAAAACAATCATAACACCAAAATCAACTAAGATTTTAATACACACATATCTTATACAAACTGTAGAATAACCACAAACATATATCTTATACAAACAGTTTAATTGACCAAAGAACTCCACAATACAAGAGACTTGACTAAATTCACTAAAACTTTTGACCATTCCTTAGAGCAAAGATCCTAGACAGATGCACTATCCCAATAGTTTTCCACTAGACTTAACTAGATGTATAGTTATTAGAGCCAAGATCCTAGACAGATGCACCCTTCATTAGAGCTAAGATCCTAGACAAATGTACAAAATGTATAATTATTCACAGCTTGCAATAGTCATGAGACACACAGAAAGTCAAAATCAGAAACTACATGATCTTTCAGAAATTGAGGCTTAACTTGTTATATAGCTTTCTCAGTCAAAATCAAATTCACCATAACAACTATGTTTCACATATTTCATCAAATCTCGAATAAGAAGATAGAGCAAACAAATGACAATCCACAAACCCGAGAGCAAAAAAACTGAAACTTTCCGAAGAAAAATTTATAATTGGGGAAGAAAACTCAAAATTTTCAAAGAAAACTCGATACCCATTACATACACAAGCAATAAGAACCAAAATTTCCAAAAATTTTACCGAAATACGTCGATGAAAGTGAGAGAGACGAAGAGAGAAACGAGCAATGGAGAAGATGAGAGAAAACATGCTCCTTCTCGAACCAGTACAAAGATTATGAGAGATTCAAACGGATCAGGCGGAGAAGACGAAGAAGAGATAGGAGATTGAGACGGAGAAGACTAAGAAGGCAGACGGAGAAGACGAAGAAGAATCCCTAATGTTTTCCCCAATTATTTAAATAATCTATTTTTATAAACCTTTCATTTCAGAAATCTTTTTTTATCATTATGTAAAATATTTTAATTATTAATTAAAACTAATTACAAACGAAAACTAAGTGTGAAACAACCAAATTTTTTTTTTTTAATTAAACAGTTGCGGAAATACTCATAAAATAATTCAATAAATTAATTAAAACAATAATCCAATAATTCCATAAATCAAATTCCAGAAATAATAAAAATCTAGCAACCCAAACATCATGTTTTCACTAGACTAGACATGAACTACAACACCCTAATCATCCTCTTCAACTGGTCTTGATTCTGCGATCACGCATTTCTGTTACTTGCAACTCAAAAGGGAAAAACAGAGTTGCGTAAGTATTTAATAAATACTTAGTGAGACGGTCTTCCTGTCTACAGGCTCAGTACGGATAAATCAAAACCGAATAATAAACAATGAAAATGCACACATGATTCAACTGGGTGTCGATCGACACTACCTCTAGGTGTCGATCGACACCTCGACAACTCTGATGTCGTTTCACCGTGGTGTCGATCGACACTACCTCTAGGTGTCGATCGACACTCTGTTCTACCACCAAGAACAGATTAAAACATTCGATCCAAAACACGAAATCACATAAATTCATCACATAAATCACACGAAAATCATAATCACACGCAATCAACAACCAGTTCAACCACCATGAACAGTCCTAACCATTTAACAATCGAATTCTAACCTATCCGAGCATACGATCGCACACTCACCTTGATTTTGCGACAAAAAGGGATAAACGCGAAGAACACGAAGAACGGAAAGAAACAACACTCTCTGACGCAGGAATTCACCGGAAATACACCACCACCACCACCACGCACCAACAACCTCACGAGTGTCACGATCAAAGAATTAAGAAGAACGAATCACAATTCCCTTTGAAACACTCAAAACCCTTTTTCTTTCTCTGGTTTTTCTCCTGAACTCGTGAACTCTGCGGCTGGAACTTATAAAACCCGACCTAGGGCTGCGTTCCTAAACCGTGCAACAAACCGGATAATTTTAAATCAAACCGATTTTGACCAAAAACATTGGTGTCGATCGACACCCAACCTTGGTCTCGATCGACACCCAACCTTGGTCTCGATCGACACCCCTGACCAAAATCCATATTTTGGTTTCGTGATGTTACAAAGTGTACATTGAAAGCTGATGTATTTCCCCATCTGTTTACAAATGACTTACATGACTTTATAAAGCCTTAGTGGTTACACAATATCAGGAGTCGTTCCATACATTGAGGAACGTTACAAAACAATATTAACTAAGTAACTAGATTTGAGGAACAAAATATCTTTGAGTATCTTTGACTTCTATCACCTTCCCGCAGTGTCAACATAAGAAGAACGAACGGTGAGACTGGATCGAAATTCATTGTAAAGAGAAGTTGGTAGTCCTTTTGTGAAGATATCAGCATATTGCATTGATGTCGAGACGTGTAGCACATTAACTTCACCAATTGCGACTTTATCTCTCACAAAATGAATATTTAGCTCAATATGTTTAGTGCTTTGATGTTTGACGAGGTTGGTGGAGAGATACACTGAACTAATGTTGTCACAGTAAACGACCGAGGCTTTGGATATTGGACGGCGAAGTTTGAACATTAAGTTTCGTATCCATGTCAACTCGGCAACAACGTTTGCTACGCCTTTGTATTCAGCTTCGGAGCTTGAACAAGAAGGTGTATCTTGCCATTTGGCAGACCAAGAGATGAGGTTCGGACCGAGGTACACGCAATACCTTGATGTTGAATGACGAGTATCCGGGCAGCCTGCCTAGTCGGCGTCAGAATAGGTTGTGAGACAATCAATCTACCCTCGAATCATTTGTATGCCATTGGATGTTATTCCTTGCAAGTATCGGATGATCCTTTTAAGCGCCTGAAGGTGAGGTTCTCGCGGTTTATGCATATAAAGGCAAATTTGATGGACTGCGTAAGAGATATCCGGTCGCGTGAATGTTAAGTATTGAAGTGCACCGCCGAGACTTCTATAGAATATAGGATCGAAAATCAGTTCACCATCATCGATTGAGAGCTTGGTTTTGAGGTCGACAGGCGTAGCAAGAAGCTTGCAATCGGACATGCCTGCTCAAGCGATGATGTCTTGTGCATAGACCAATTGCCTTAAGA
Source organism: Draba incana (assembly GCA_963576765.1). Taxonomy (NCBI): domain Eukaryota; kingdom Viridiplantae; phylum Streptophyta; class Magnoliopsida; order Brassicales; family Brassicaceae; genus Draba; species Draba incana. The sequence goes on from OY755208.1 coordinate 14,296,149, forward strand.
AAAGGCCTTTGTTATTGAACTCCGCTTTGACTCCGAGAAAATGGCGAAGCTTGCCTAAGTCTATCATAGGGAACTCACTTTTGAGTTTGTCGATTATCTTGCGAAGAAGAGTTGAGGAGGCTGTCAAAATTACATCATCGACATAGAAAAGTAGATACGCGCAATCGTTGCCTTTCCTGAAAATAAACAGAGAGGAGTCTGCCCTGCTTTAAACAAAACCCATTAATTTTAAATAACTAGAGAATCGAGAGTTCCAAGCACGGAGAGCTTGTTTTAAGCCGTAAATCGCCTTTTTTAGCTGGCAAACGTAAGTTATATAACTTTTGTCGATAAAGCCTGGCGGCTGGTGCATATACACAATTTCGTCAAACTCACCTTGGAGAAAAGCTTTTTTGACATCAAGCTGATTACTCGGCCAGTCCAAAGCCACAACAACATTAAGAACGGTTCGTATCGTCGCTGGTTTCACAACAGGGCTGAATGTTTCTGTATAGTCAATGCCCTCCTCCTGCGATTTACCATTCGCAACCAAACGAGCTTTGTGACGAGAGAAGTCACCATCAGCATCAAATTTGTTTTTAAATAGCCACATCGAATGCACAATATTAGTGTTTGGTGGTCGTGGAACCAAGTCCCATGTTCCTGTCTTAATCATAGCATCAAATTCATCAGTCATAGCGAGATTCCAGTTTGGGTCAGACAAGGCTCTATGATAGCTAACTGGGATATGAGATTTTATTTTAGCTAAGAGGGATACTATCTTTTTGGGTTTTGAAATCCCAGATTGGGATCAAGTTTTGACAGAAGGAGGAGCTCGGAATAAAGGATCAACACGAGTTCTCCTCGGTTTGGGCCTGAAATTATTAGCTGGTGGGAGATTGAGTAGAAACGGACCTTGGAGAATTGATTTGAAAATTGGGGAAGGATCATCAGGTATATCGAGAAATTGATATGTATTTATAGGAGTTGATGATTCAGCAGCGGGAAATATATCTTCATTATAAAGAACATGACGAGAGATAAAGATTTTGTTGGTTTTCAAATCCATACATTGGTAACCACGATGTTGAGACAGGTAGCCAAGAAAGAGACATGGCGTAGTTCTTGGAGTTAGTTTGGTAAGGTTGGAGTGATTGAGGTTTGGAAAGCACAAGCATCCGAAAACCCGTAAATGATCATAGTGTGGTTGCTTTTTAAAAAGAAGAGTGAAAGGGATTTGGTTGCTAATTGCTTTGGATGGGGTGATATTGAGGACATGAGCTGCTACATGAAGGGCTTCGACCCAATAGGAAGGATGAAGACGAGCTTGAAACAAGAGGGTTCTAATGGCGTTATTTATTGCCCGAATCATTCTCTCGGATTTTTCATTTTGTTGAGAAGTATGAGGACAAGAGAATCGAACATTGATCCCATGTCGAGCAAAATAGCTATGGAAATCAGAGTTGTTGAATTCGCCACCATTATCACATTGAAAGTTTTTTTATTTTGGCTTGGAATTGAGTTTCGACATAAGCAGCAAAGTGAAGGAATTTGGACTAAACCTCACTCTTACGTCGAATTGGATAGACCCATAAGAAATGTGTAAAATGGTCGAGGAACAAAACATAATAGCTGATGCCGCTCATGCGTGTAACAGGAGAAGTCCATAAGTCAGAATGGATTATGTCAAATGGTGCCGTAACTTAAGATTGAGAGGCAACAAAAGGCAATTTTATTGATTTTCCTAAATGACATGGTTCACAAGAAAAAGGAACTCGACCTTTATTACATAAAGAAGGATTTGCAGAAAAAATTGAATTAAGAGATGAATTATTTGTATGGCCTAGCCGCTTGTACCACAGAGCTGGGGTTAAAGCTAATAGAGCAGTGGAAGCAGCGGGTGATTTATTGAAGGAAGCAGGAAGAGAGTAGAGATCATCGGAGCTGTCACATCGGAGCAGAGCTTTCCGACTTTGAAGATCCTTCATAGAGAAACTGAAAGGATCAAATTCCACAGAACACCAATTATCTTTGGTGAATTTACGAACATATATCAGGTTTTTAACAATGTGGGGGGTGAAAAGGACACGATTTAAAGAGAGAGACCTGTAGTTGGTTTTAATGAATGTAGAACCACTGGAAGAAACAGGGATGGATGAACCGTTACCCACAATGACTGATTGTTTGATATTATGACTAAGAGGGGAGTGTAGGATACCTAGATTGGTAGCAAGATGAGCAGATGCGCCAGAGTCCATGTACCAATCAGAAGCAGAAGGATCAACTAGTGTCTATGTGGTGTACGCTTGCATATGCGGCTGAAATTCAATGAGCGAGGAGTAGGTGGAGCCTGAGTGGTTTGAGGCCACGAGGGATATGGCTGCATCCAATACGGTGGTGGCGTTGGCCAAACATGTTGTTGTGGATAGTTGTTTCGGTGTTGAGGAAAAGATTGGTTTGTGCGACCACCTCTGTTTCGGTTTGGAAAGCGACGTCCACCGCGGTTGTTATTGAAGTGTTTATTGCGATTTTGAGGGAACTTGGATTGTTGCGGAGCAGAGGCAGTGAGTGCAGTGGAGGAGGAGGCATGGTCGTTGTGACTCGGAGTTGAGCGAGTTGACTTTTTCCGGCGAGTCTCCTCCCACTCAAGCATCGATTTCGCAGAGTCAAAACTTGGGAAAGGTTCTTTGTGCTTGATAACATTGATAATGTTATCATATTTCTCATTGAGGCCGTTAATGAGGTGCATGACGAGTGTTCTCTCAGTCACCAGAGCATCAACGTTAGAAAGTAAATCTGCCAGTGATTTCATCTTTCCACAGTAGTCTTGGATGGAGAGATCTCCTATCTCAGTTGTCCGAAGTTCGTTATCGAGTTGAATTGCTCGAGCTTCCTTGTTGTTTCGGAATTGGTTCTCAACACGAAGCCAAATATCACGAGCTGTACCGCCGGGTTTGAAAGAGGAGCGAAAGAGAGGTTGAGCCATCGTGCCATACATCCAGAGCTTGACCAAGCCGTCGCGTTTGTTCCAAGCAGTGTCGTTGGCACTGGTAGGGAGAACGGTACCATCGAGATGACCCGAAACGTCAAACGCCATATAGTGAGTGAGAAGAAGTTCTTTCCAGGCATCGTAATTATGATCATTTAGATCGAGAATGACGGGGATGTGTCGTTTGATATTTGTGACTCGAAAGCATCGTTTAGTATTGATGTGTTGGTTGTTTGTAGCAGCCATTTCTACAGGGAAAAAGAAAAGAAAAACAGAGGAAAAGAAAGAAAAATTAGATTAGAACCATGGAAACTCTGATACCATGAAAGCTGATGTATTTCCCCATCTTTTTACAAATGGCTTACATAGCTTTATAAAGCTTTAGTGGTTACACAATATCAAGAGTCGTTCAATACATTGAGGAACGTTACAAAACAATATTAACTAAGTAACTAGATTTGAGGAACATAATATCTTTGAGTATCAATGACTTCTATCATACATTAGGATTTCTATTAATTAAAATCCTAATCTACCAAATACATGATTTGAAAAGTGTAGTGGGACAAGTACTACTTCAATGTGGGGTAATTTTACAAATTTTTTCTTAATTTAAACCTTCAAAACTACCAATATATATATATTTAACACAAATCCAAGATAAAACTCATTCCAATTAACCTCTATACGATACCAACCAAAGCAACGACAACCTGTTGCGCAAGAAACACCATGTGAGACCAGCAAGACCAATTGGTAATATTGGGAGGATTGAAGCACGGACTTACTCGACTCTTTCAGTCCAAGAACACTGAGGAACCTGCTGACCGTGAGAACACCATGAATTCCAAACCTTCTTACCATATACCAGAGTTATCCCAATCAAGTGGAAAAATATATTCTACCGGATAATAGAGTAAAAGTGATTAATCCACCATTTGGAAGAGAGGCATGTTTTGCTCTATGTCCGTGAGCGATAAGAGGCTAACCAACCTAGATTCAGACCACCACGAACCCTAAACCAGATTCGCTTACGGACATAGAGCAAAACAAATCCTTGAGCACCACCACTGACGGGAGAGAGGGGTAATTATTGAGGCGAAGAGAAGACACCACGGAGGAAAAAAATCAATAAGTCGTAGTCCGTACACTATTCTTTTTGATATTTTTTAAAATTTAAAATTTACTAAAATCATCTGATTTACAAACTAGAAATCAAAACCGATTTACACACAAATCAGTACAAAAGGAACCAAAAAGGAGATTTTATCTTCAAAAACCTTAATCGTCGTCGGGTTGACTACACAACGAGACTGATTTAGAGACATTCCCGATTTACACTTTGATTTTGACGACGGTTGTGAGAATAAGTTTTACAGTGCCTTTTCTTTTATAGATCTACCCATATCAGAGAACCGACCCCATAATGGTGACAGTTTCTAAAGAGACCCAACTCCGCCTTCTTTTCTCGATAGATCTAGATCCGGACACAAGGAACCCCACGAAACTTAAAACCTTCACCACCATGTTAGAGCCACCATCCTCTCAAGTATCCACCTTTGGAACACAAAGTGATCCGATATCTGCCTCACACAACCAAACCTCTGAAAATGTTTATGCATCAGAACTACCGCTAAGAAATTTATTATCGAACCCACCAGTAGTTCTCACCCCAAAATCCCTCTGTCGGTTTCAAACGGTTCAGGATTTGAAGAGAAATCTTTATGTGGACCCTCTTATGAATGGTAGTCATCGATCCACTTAGCTCCCATTCCCTCGAATCGATCTAGCCCTAAACCGGCTCGGGCGCGCCAAAATCAACGAGTTTTGGCAGGCGGAAAATCTAAATCCCAAGAACGAATCACGGGTCTCGCTCCGTCCACCCACCTAACCGTTCCTCTCGCACCTAGACGTAAGGTTTGCTAACCTGTACCGCGGACGAGTTATTGTGTTTAGTCTGGACAAGACTAAATACCACTAATAAGCTTTTTCTTAAAACATACATTTATTACATTTTTATATTTTACAGAAAAACGCTTATGTTCATTTTACACGGTAGCATTGTTTTTTAAACCAAACCCGATTACACAACCACAATATTTCAAATATATAATATCTTACAAAGCCATACTGCAAACTACTTGGTCGCTTGGTCTGAATGCCTTAGTCCCTTCTCGCCTAAGGTTACATGCTAGACAAGTAGAATCATGAGTAATCTAGTGTTACTCAATGAGTCCAATCCCCTCTAAACAAGCGTTCGTATTCCCCATCCCGCCCCATCATAGTTTAAATGCAATCAACAATCAATACAATGCTAACAATTAATCAAAGTATACAACAAGCAGGCGGAAGCTTAAACACACAACCTAGCAAAATGATGCTACATGCAACAAACAACCTATATGCAATAAACATTATATCAAAGAATATGCAACCGACGACCTATATGCAATAATCATTATATAGAATGATAATTTTAGGAGTCGTAACTCGCACAATTAAATTTGTAAGGGTTTTAGGAGAGGTGCGAGACTTCTGAGTGAATCACAATGCAGAATGATGTAGAGACTGTTGCAGTAGATGTTAAGAAAGTTTTATTGATCTTTGTTCTGAAAAATTCTGAACCCCTTTTTGGGTGAATACAATGAGCTATATATAGCTTTTTAGACTAGGGTTAATAATACATTTGGCTCTGACCCATTAAAAAATAAATAAGCTTTACGCCCATAATATCATTAAACCCATTTTAAATATGGATCTAACTCTAGGGCCTAATTACAGATTGGGCCCTTGTAATCCTGTTTATGATTTCTTCTAGACTTGGCATAATTATTCTTGTTATTGCATCGATCTCATAGGGGTAGAATTCGACCCCTACAGTTAGCCTCCCAGCTTGGCAGTATCTAGTATGATAGTGTCAAGGTAGAAGAAGTCGCAAGTCAGGTTGATGCTTCAAGAAGATGTGTCGCATATGTTGCCATTGTCCTCCAAGATGTGTTTTGACCAGATGAAATCATAAAGCTTTGTCCAACCGACTTGTAAATGTTGTCGAGTACGTGTTTTCTGTAAACGCTTAGCTCGGCAGAGACTCCTTGTAGACCCGTGTTTTGGAATAGCTTGTCGTCAATGAGGAAAGCGCGTAAATGTGTGAGCAAACCTCGGTAAAAACCTTGTCTAGAAAACTTAGTGGGAAAAACCAAATCAAGGGAAAAAGAGCACAAGTCACACACTTTGCATTGGAGTTATAGTTATCGCCGCCGTGTTCCCATGTTTCTGTGAATGTTCAACTCGGCGGATATGATTCGACTCGTTGTAGTTTACTTTCTTCGAAAGGTTTTTGTTTTTCCGAGCTCCCATGTTTCAGTCAATGTTCAGCTCGGTCAATAGAGAATTTGTCATTGTCGGCGAGCTCCCATGTTTGAGTTAATGTTCAGCTCACCAATGGAGATTATTGTAGATGTCGCCGAGCTCCCATGTTTCAGTTAATGTTCTGCTCGGCAGATGGGTTTCTAATACCTTCATCTCAGTCTGAAATGATACCGTCTCCTAAGATGACGAAGATGTGCTCTTTAGCGAGACTGTGCTGATGTGTTTTGAGACATTGTCAAGCTAGATAAGTCAGCGAACTTGAAATTCAGATGAGATTTGACTTGCTTCGTTGCTGAGGTAGAATACTTAAGTTGTTTTTGTCGTTACATCAATCTCATAGGGGTAGAATCCGACCCCTACAGTTAGTTGGCCCCCCATCTTGGTAGTATCGAGTTAGATGATGACAAGGTATAAGCTGTTGAAGTTTGAGACTGATGTGATGAACTCTAAAATACCCAGGCATTGACGTCTTATCATCGAACTCGGGAAGTTTCAGATAGTTCATGTCGAGTTGATGCTACCGTGTTTTCTTGACTTACTTCTTTTGTTAAGAATAAGTTTAGTAGAGTGCATCTTGATTTGAAATCGTGAAGCAGTCAGGCACGTTCTTATCACCAAACTCATGAAGTTTCAGTTATTCCATGTTGAGCTGATGTCGCCGTGTTTTCCTGGACTTACCTCTCTTGTTAAGAATAAGCTTAGCAGATTGAAAAGGCTATCACGCTTTTCTTTATTGGACATTGAGGCCCATTGGAAGAGTTTCTGGAAATTTTCTTGAAAAACACTAAGGATTTTAGGAAATCCTTATGGTATAAATAGGTCTATTTTTTTTACAGAGTCGCTTTTTCTGCAGTAAAAGAGGTAAAAATTTCAGAATTCCTTTTTCCAAATTTTTTTGTCCTGTAGTGCAAAGTAGGGTTCTGATTTTTTTTTCTTTTTCTGCTCCTTCTTCTCCGGTCATCCTCTTCGGATCTGCTCCCACCAGAAGTCGTTGGAGGTCATCGATCATCGTCGTTGCTTCAGCCGCTGCCGTCGCTCCCTTCTTCGCTGTTCGCAGCCGCATCACGGGAGCTTAGAGTCTTCGTCGGAGGAGGGACTCTAATCCGACGAGCTTGCCGCTGCCGGAGCTCGTCGTCACTGCATAAGCTTTAGGAGCCTCTGGAGCTTCGATCCTGAGCTTTGCCTAGCCGCCGTAGGAGCCTCACCGTCGAGATCTACCGCCGTCAAGCTCCGGTTATGAGTTACTCGTGGAGGAGCTCTACTCGTCGAGATCCTTACAGATCGAGATCGACTGCCAACGGAGGAGCCTCGGATCTACATGTGACGATTGGCAACAGATAGAGGAGAAGTTCCGGCCATGGTTCCGGCGATCAACGGTGCAGTTCCGGCGTGTGAAGATGAATCCGATCAGGATTTTCAACGGATCACAAACGGTGAATTTCGGTCAACAGGTCAACGCGGGTCAATGGGTCAACTGCGATTTTTTTGTCAACAAGTCAACCAAACTGTTTGGTCAACAAGTCAACAAAAGTCTTCCGGTCAACAAATCTTTTGGTCAACAAGTCAACGCAGTTGTTCCTGGTTTCGATATAAAATTTTGACTCGGTTTAAACCGACATATTATGATTTTGACTTTTAGGTTTTGATTTGGTATCTGGACCCTTATCGCAGCGGAACGCGTCTTGAAGAGTAAAACTTTCGCAGATTCGCACCTTGAAAGTCTGGAGATCCGATTTTGATCTCTGTCGACATTGACGCCGTATTGAAGATGCTAAAGATGGCGAAGATCCAATGATCCGATTTCGATCTCTGTCGAGATTGACACCGATTCGAGATAAGAAAGACGATCCATAAGAGGAAAGTAACGTCTTGCAAGAGATAGGAGCGACTGCCTGCGTGAGAGTAGCGACTGCATACTGGAGATAGGAGCGACTGCCTGCCTGAGAGGAGCGACTGCCTACTGGATGAAGGAGCGACAGCCTGCGCGAGAGGAGCGACAGCCTGCGCGGGAGGAGCGACTACCTGCTAGAGATTGGAGTGAATGCCTGCCTGAGATGAGCGACTGCCTGCTAGAGATAGGAGCGACAGCCTGCGCGAGAGGAGCGAATGCCGGCTGGAGATAGGAGCGACTGCCTGCGTGAGAGGAGCGACTGCCTGTGTGAGAGGAGCGACTGCATGCTAGAGATAGAAGCAACTGCCTGCCTGAGAGGAGCGACTGCCTGTTGGAAATAGGAGCAACAGCCTGCGCGAGAGGAGAGACTGCCTGCTAGAGATATGAGTGACTGCCTGCCTAAGAGGAGTGTGATGCATGTTACTCACTTGAACTATAAGGCGGCTTGATCCCTGCAAAGGGTACGTAGGTAGCTCATCTTCAGATGGGTCCAGCTGCCCCTCTCCTTAAAAAGAGGAAGAATAGGGAAGAAGTGAGATGAGGAGAGTGATGCCTTGCTGGTTTGACGAATCAGGAGGCGGGTCTGTCGCATGCAAACGAAGTGTTTCAGAAGTACGTCAACAAGCTTAAAGAGATCCTTGGAGGTTCGTGAGCTGGTGCAACTGAAGTTTCAACTGGTGAGTGGGGCGCTCCTGCTGGTGGTGTTAGAAAATTTTGGTTTACGAACAATGTCATCAATTAACAATTTTGCTCCAAAAGATTGAATGTGTTTCTCGCGTTATAACCAACTTTCAAGGTGGTTGGGTTTTGCATAGACACTTTGGTTTACAAGCAATGTTGCCATAAGAAGCCTGTTCCCATATTGAATATTTTCTAGCGAGGTTACCAACGTTCTAATAGTTGGGTTATAAATAGACACTTCGGTTTACAAGCAATGTTGCCATAAGAAGCCTGCTCCGATAGTGAATATTTTCTAGCGAGGTTACCAACATTCTGTTAGTTGGGTTTTGAATAGACACTTCGGTTTACGGTTATGTTGCAGCAAGCATATCCGCTCAAGTGAATTTTTTTGACAAAGTTACCAACGCTATGTTAGTTGGGTTTGACATGAACATATGGGTTTACAGATACGTTTTCTACTAACGCATCCGTTCCTGTAATAAACACGTTATCGCGTTACGACCAACAATTAAGTGAGTTGGGTTTAGAGTGGACATTTGGGTTTACAGACATGTTCCCGAGAGCACGTCCGCTCCTGTAATGATCACTTTTAGCGATGCAACCAACGTTTTGTCTGTTGGGTTTTTAAATGAACATTTGGATATACGCATACGTTTTCCTCTAACGCACACACTCCTGTAATGAACATTATACATTTGTATAGCGCACTGTTTAATCCTGCTAAAGATGTAATAGTCAGATCTGAAGCTTGTGAAGTAGACCATCGTTGTGGCCTACAGCGAGGTGTATATCTGTTTTTGATAAGACTTTTGTTATCTACAGGGGATGTCAATGCAAATTGATTTGAAAGAAGTATGCTTTTGTTAAGACTTTGATTTTACAAGCGAAACTATTTCAGATAAGTTTGCTTTGTTTGATTTTTGCGAGAAAGTCAAGTAAGAGAGAGAAAGAAAGAGAGATGTAAGTTATATGTTTGTTTAGATAAGACTTTGAATGATCCGGTAAAGAATTTATGTGATATGTTTGTTCAGATAAGACTTTGAATGATCCGTAAAGGATGTAAGTTATATGTCCGTTCAGGTATGACTTCGAATGATCCGTAGAGGATGTAAGTGATAAGTCCGTTAAGGTGGGACTGAATGATCCATAAAGGATGTAAGTGATATGTCCAGTATGGTGGAACTTCGAATTGATCCATAGAGGATGTACGAGATATGTCCGTTTAGGTAGGAATTCGAATAATTTGTTAATGATGTAAGTGATATGTCTATTTAGGTAGGACGTTAAGCGCATGTGTTAAGTGGCAACTTAGGAGAGTCGCTAAGCGAGTTAGCGAGAGTAGTGACGATCTGTTTGCGAGAAGAAGCGAGGATCCGCTTATGAGAAAAGTGATAATCTATTTGTGAGAGTAGCAACGATCCGTCTGCGAGAGGAGCGAAGATGTGCTTGAGAGAGAAGCGTCATTTTTACTTGGGAAAAGAGAAACGATTCATTTGTGAGAGAAGCGATGATACGTGTGAGAGAGGAGCGATGATGCATGTGAGAGAGGAGCGATGATTTGTTGGGGAGAAGAGCAACGATCCGTTTGTGAGAGAAGAGCGATAATCCGTTTGCGAAAAGAAGCGACGATCCGCTTATGAGAAGAGCAACGATCTGGTTGAGAGAATAGTGTTCCTGCTTTGTGTTAGCGCTGCTTCATTCAACTCTACTCACTATGATCCCAGCATATGCGTTCTTTGTAGTGCGCTCGACCGTAGGTTTCTGCGTTGTAGTGGCGGTAGGTTATGTGACATTTTTCTGTTGGTTTCTGCTGATGCGATCCATGCTGCGCTGCTAGTCACTGATGGTGCTGTTGACGTTATATTGTTGATCGCTGCTGATTCAGTGGAGTTGCGCTCATGGTCGCCACTGTTGCTATCGATGTTTTGCTCCTGATCGCCGCTGCTGATGTCGACGTTGCGTTGCTGGTCACCGCTACTTCTATCGACGTTGCACTCCTCGTCGCTGCTGGTGCGATCCACCTTGCGCTGCTGGTTACCGCTGCTGATGTCGACGTTGCGCTCCTCGTCGCTGCTGGTGCGATTCACCTTGCGCTGCTTGTCACCTATGCTTGCGTAGCGTGCATGATGATTCTTTAGAGTAAGAACGTCTCACGTCTCCCCTTAGTCGGCGCCAAATTATAGGATTCCTAACTCACACAATTGAATTTGTAAGGGTTTTAGGAGAGGTGCGAGACTTCTGAGTGAATCACAATGCAGAAAGATGTAGAGACTGTTGTAGTAGCTGTTAAGAAAGTTTTATTGATCTTTGTTCTGAAAAATTCTGAACCCCTTTCTGGGTGAATACAATGAGCTATATATAGCTTTTTAGACTAGGGTTAATAATACATTTGAGTCTGACCCATTAAGCAATAAATAAGCTTTAGGCCCATAATATCATTAAACTCATTTTAAATATGGATCGAACTCTATTATGGGCCTAATTACATATTAGACTCTTGTACGCCTGTTTAGGATTTCTTCTAGACTTGACATAATTATTCTTGTTGTTGCATCGATCTCATAGGGGTGGAATTCAACCCCTATAATAATGCAACTCCTACGACTCCTTAGCGGTACTAGAGCCCTATATTTATCGGATTTTCTCGCCTTTACCCAATTGTGATCCCTCTTTCATCGACTATCACAAAGACAAGACCGAGTAAGCGTCACATCCGATATATTGAAGTAACATTGGGTCAAATAGTCATGTGACGTCCAAGAATGGAAGCAAGCCATTACCAACCGGACCCAACTCATCTCATTCTGGGGAGTACCAGATATGCACCTACCAAAACACATCGTAGACCACGAGTTACTTTTGAACGTGGTGACTACATGCAATACACAATTACCAAATGTTCACATTTGGAAAATGGTAATACACACAAAAGTATCCACACTAACATGCTAGACCAACCGAACATACTTGTCTAAGTGAAATCAATGGAGTTTCCGAAATTCTCTATATTTTAGAAAAATTCAAAGAATTTCTCTCCTGAACCTCTATCCGACCAATGATCAGATATTGCAAGATGACCACACCTTGACACCTCCACACAACAATGTTAGGTTTGATCTGATTCAACGTGCTTATGCAAGCCCGAAGGATCAAGCATGCACTTTCCTTGCAAAGCAACACGTTAGCACAAAACATATCTACACTACTGTCGGGAACTAACAAATTTTGATCGCTCCGGCTAGACTACAAAACTCGTGCAAGGATTAGCTCATGGACTCCGCGTCGCTGAGACTAAGTACAAGTCTAACTCTTTCCAAATCTTTGGAAATCCTTAAGTAAAACTTAACGGAAAAACAATCTTACCAAACGCTTAGCTAAAAAGAAAAAGGATGCTAAAATCTACTAAGGGAGGGTCCTATTTATGGGGAATAAGGCTAGAGTTTTGTTCTTATCCACACCTAAAACCTCTGCCACTAAACGCTTACCGGTTGGCTGGTTCTGTGACGATGACACATGCTTCGCTCCTCTATTGCATGTTCACCGTTCTTCTTCCATCAGATGGGTAACCGTCAAATCAAGGACAAGATGTGACACAAAAGAAGTATTTTATCCCCACTAACTCCAAAAGCAATAGGAATTCATGCAAAGATTCCATGCAAAGAATATAACATTTTTTTTGTCACATCTTGTCGGGTCCCATTCAATAAAATTTCTAGGCTAATAATGTTTCATGCAAAGATTCTTATTGTCCTTGGTTCTCCCTAGCTTGATACGTGTCCTCTTCCGCTCCACAAACCCAAGCCATGTTCTGTTTCAAGGCTCTTCGTTCTGATACTTCCGCATAGCCGATACCAAGACCATTTTTTTGTCGAATGATGCATGCTAATTAAGCCCATTCGACTAAAGAGAAAATGATCCAATTAAGCGATCGAAGCTTTACAATTTATAAAGCCTCAAATAAAACTACAAGTGCATGGTACACCGAGGTAGTATTTAAGGATCGATCCCACAAGATTGCAATCACTAAAGATGCGGAAAATAAACTAATCTATAGCAAGCATTTTTATGGGTTTTGGATGCAATCTAACCACCTAAGCAAATGAAACTTAAAGAAAGATTTAATGAAATGCAAGATGAAGTAGGAAGATAAAAGCGTTGAACCTTGGGGCTTTACCTACATAAGTAATGATTGACAATCAAACAATGAATCAAGGGGTTGAAATAATCACTCTCTAGAAGGTGAAACCCATTAGTTCAAATTAAACACATTCAAGGCTAACCAACTTTATGGTATATCTCAAGTTCAAATGAGTGATTAAATATCCTAGAACATGGAACACTAATGCAACCTAGCCCACTCTCATGGCACTAATTACTTTGTTAATCACCTAATTTAGCTAAACTCTCATTTGAAAATTAGATAACATTCAAGCATGATAGATTATGTCCATTAAGTTCACAAATCTACCTAACATCAACTCTTGTTGCATATGGAACAAAAACACATTAAAAGTTGGTTCAAGCATTTCACCGAATACCTCTCGGGCGTGAAATAACCTATGATATAGATTTTGAGTGATCAATTCAAAACTACCATTAAGAACAACCCAAATGAAGGACCCAACAAGTAGCAACTTAAATCATCATCATCTAACCATCAAATCATCTTAATCTAGTATTACCCATGATTTAACTAAAAGACTAGATTCTAAACAATGTGAAGAACAAAGAGAAACACATAAAGATAATAATGATAAACACCAAAGCTAAGACTAATAAAGAGATAAACATGATTAAAGATATACAATGATAAAGAAACTTCAATAAACCATGAAAATATTCAAACTTTAACAAGACAAGTAAATCAAAATAAGAGAAAGAAGAAGTCCTAGACAAAAACTAATACATAAAGATAGAGGTTGAAAAATCCTCCTCTAAAGTGGAATGATAAACATGAAGATCATCTTCAAATTACCATAAAAAGTGAGAATCCATCTCGGAAGTGTACCCGGATCAACCCGGGACAAACCGGGTTACAACCTGGATTTTGGACGAAACTGCATCCCGACCGACTTGTGCACCAAAAGTGGTAGGTCTAATGGTGGCAGACAATTTTCCTTCTTTGTAGCTTGGTTCTTGAGCGGAACTGGCAGACATGTCTTCACTAAAAATGTCATAACTCTTGAAACATAGCTCCGAATGACTTGAAACCACCTCCATTGGAAGGATTACTCAATTTCTTATGAGGGCTACAAATTTCAGATTCAAATACGCAAGGGAAGTCTTTTATCCGACATGATCTTCACGAAACTTCAGAACGAGACTATACTTGTATATTTGATTCTTGTCTCTTCTTCATTCTTTTCGTTCCTCATTTGATCCAAGACTCTTTTGGTACATAAAATAGACAAAATATGCAATGCAATTCAAGAAAACTCCTAATGGACTCTGATATGATCCTGGATAGGCAGCTTGAACTGGAGCTAGGAGCTTTGCTTGAACCAGTTGGAAAGCTCGAGGAAAGATCTCAATCGGTTGCTAACCGATCAATATTTCACTTGAAGATAGGTACTAAGGCCAAACGATACAAATTGGTCTTAGGGAGATTGTACCATTCTAGGTACTTGGGCCAGGACGTAGAAGTTGAATCAAACCTCACCGGTTTTTGATATCAGGCCCAAGTAGATCGACCATTGGCTCAAGTGAAGTATTTGTGCTATTTTCCTTCATTTCAGTTTTGTCCCAATGGGTTTTCCGAAGCAAGGTTTTTAACGAGGCAAATATTTTACTTCACAATAAATCCAATGTGTTGATCTAAGCCCAAGAGAAGTCCAAGATGTTATCTATCAAGTCCAACCCATTTTGAGCATGTTGCAAGTCCAAGAAGAGCCCAAAATCATCACCTCATTTCCTTGCCAACTAAAGTGACGAAAATGAAGATCTTGGAGTCAAAGTTCATCACTTCCTATGTGTTTTGCATGCAATTTTTATTTATTAGTCAAACAATTAATTATGTTGTTATTTTCAAGAGAGTGTGCATGTACACTTCTCTTTTCCTATATAAGTGGCTTGCCACTTCTCATTATCAATTCATCTAGTTGTTGAATCAAAAATCTCTTTTCTCTCTAGATCAAAAATTCTCGTTTGTGAGTCATATCAAACGAAAACCTTTGTCTATTTTTGGTGAGTCATATCCGAAAATAGCAAAGTGGAATATTAAGGGCCTTTCCGCACCCCTTGTGAGACCATTCGATCCCCATCCTTTGAAGCGATTCGTCGTTTGCAAAGTTATCCCCTCGTTACCCAAACCGTGAAGTTAGAGTCCTTGGGAGGATCGTGTCAGACTCTAAAACTCAACTAATTCTAAATGACACGGAAAAGTGAAGAAAACATGAAAATCCTAGGCTAAATACAAGTGAAAGCTACGTAAAATACTAGCTAAAATAGGTCTTAATACGGTTATATCATCGAATCTTAGGAAATATTCCCAAATTCTTGGAATTAATCCTAAAGACTTCTCCACACTCCTTCTTTTGGTTTTAATATGGTTATATCATCGTCAGTTTTGGTTTTTGACTTACCAAACTCCTTCTTTTGACTTTTTCTTTCTTCCCCACACTTGGTTCTTCCTTGTCCGCAAAGTTAACTTTTGGGTCAACATTTAGATCTTGATCAGGGGTATTTCACCCACAATTTAATCTGGTCTAGGAAGAATCACCATATACCAAATCCTTTAACTCGATAGGCGCTTGTTTCTATTTTCAATATGAATATTAATTTACTAAGATATGGTAGACTTTGTAATTAACTACCAAAAAAAAAAGTTAACTAGCTAGTAGGCTTTTTTTTTTTTTGCGAAAACATCATGGTTACTAGTTCATCTTTTTTTTATCAACCAAACATTTAATTAAGTAAAGCTCTCACGATTGGTTAACAATTATGGAGAACTATTGCTTACAAAAGAAAATTAAAAAGATCTAGACCAAGTCGACCGAGCCAAAGAATCGGCATTCGTGTGTGTTGTCCGGGGAATCAGCGTGAGCGTAAACGAGGGGAAGCGTGGGCGGAGCTCTTTGAATCTTGCTTGCAAGGAATCAGCATGAGCGTAAACGAGTATCGAGGGATGATTAGTTCTCTCGAGGGGATGATTAGTTTCTCTATGTACCTGGAGCTCAAGGGATGCGTCCTGAGAGTGGATGGGACACGAGACACCGACAACTCAAAGGATGCGTCCTGCGAGTGGGAGGGGTGTGAAATGAGTTAAGAGTAATAAATATCTGAAAACGCGCGTATAAGCATAAGACTGGACGAGAGCCTCGGAGATCGGGTGATAGGATCTCAGGTGGTATTGACCAGTTTTGGGTCAGGTTTTGGGACTTTGATAGACGTTTTGTGGGGATTCGAGGACGAATCCATATTAGTGGGGGAGAATTGTAACATCCGCAAATAAAATTTGTGAATTTGGTAAGGAACTGGTTCAATTTTAAATCGTTCGGTTGGTTCGGTTTGATTCGGTTTGGGTTGAGAACCCTAGAATCTTGTTTATAAGGCTGAGCAGCCTCCTTTTTTCGTGGTTAAAGTCAGAAAATATGTTAGAGAGGTTGAGAGAGGCTTTGGTGATTCATAAGAGGTTTGGTGATTAAGTGAGGAGGAGGCAGTTCTGTTCCGTTCTGGTAGAGAAGAGAAACGGACAGGAAGATCAGTTCGGATAATCGTGAAATTTAAGGGCTAAGTTCTTCTCTCTCTTAACTAGCCGTGAGGTAAATCGGGTTGTCAATCGGATGTGTATGCTAAGAGATATATCTGTTTTTGTGAGGGATATTTGTGCAGAATCGGGTCTGTGATCAGACCACTTCGAGGGCGTTTTGCCCAAGCTCTAGAAGGAATGAAGCAACGATTTATATAGCATTAGAAAGCCCTTCGTGTATAGTTTCCTAATCATGTTTCCGATCATGATTCCGAGCTAAACTTCATCTCTTATGGTCATTCGAAGTCAGTATGTCGTTCTGTTTTTCAGAAATTCTTATTCGATTGAGGGAAAATCTTGTTGATGAGTTTTAGGGGATAGAGAAGTGTTAACCAGTGACTTTTGGCCTCTTTGAGGCTGTGTTTAGTGGTGGTTGTTGGATTTCTTTTTCTCAAAAAGCTAAGGTGAGTTCGCGACCATAGGTTTCTAGGCGATGACAGATTGTTTGATGATTTTTGTGATGTTTTGTGATGGAATTTCGTGTGATATAGACGTATATCATTGCTGTGTTATTGTGGATTATTATTGTGTTGATCATATGCAGGTTTGCGACTCGTATTCGTCGGAATCGGGTTGAGAGAGGTGAAACTCGTTTCTGATGAATACAGAGGTGTGTCGATCGACACCAGGAGAGTGTCGCTCGACACGAGTGCAGTAGCCATGTCAATCGATAATCTTCAGGTGTTGCTCGACATGAGCACTTGAGTCGTGTCGATCGACACCTTGTTGGTGTCGCTCGACACGACCTGTTTGGTTTCGAAATGATTTTTAAAATACGATGTGGTGTATTTGATGGATTGTGATAATTATATTGTTGTTTGTTATGTTGCCTGAGCCTGCTTGTTACGCCAGTAGATGGTATGACCAGCTCACTAAGTATTTATGAAATACTTACGCAACTCTTATTTCCATGTGATGCAGGTAAAAGAAAAGTGTGATCGCAGAATCATGGCAGTAGGAGAAGGATGATAAGAATTTTATTATTGCTTAGCCTAGTGAATCTGGTGCTTAGGTTGGTAGAGTTTATTTAAGTTATTGAATTCTTGAATTGAATTGATTGATTGAATTAAATTATTTATGGATGATTTAAATTATGTGTTTTCCGCTGTTATTGATATTGTTGAATTATCCATTGAGAATTAATAATTATGGAATTATTAATTCGGGTTAATTAATTAAAAAAAAGTGTTGGTTGTTTCAAATTACCTTGGTGACAAAACCACCTTTCCCCAGATGTCTCATATGTTGCCTTCCATGAACCATCCACCTAGTATCTTGGATTTAATGAGTCGTGAACCCCTGAGTAGATTTAGGCCCTCAAAATATGAATATGTACTTGGGCCTCATTCTATGCTTTACACTCATTGATCACATGCGTAAGGATTTCTGAAGGCACCGAATCCAACCCCTAGAAACGCCTTTTTGTTCCTTAACTTTCGCAAAAACCACATTATCCAAGGGAACAATTAATATTCCCCACTTTACTCCCTTTTCCTTGGGCTTCGCCAAAAGAAGAAATCCATATTTACGAAAATGGATGTATAAGGGAACCTTGCATCACCCAATGTAAAAGAGTATAAATCCTACGTATCCCGTGCCCTCCGACATTCAAAAATCGCATGATTAACCGTCTCTTCCTCTGTTTCGTATCTAGCACATAAAGTAGACCAATTAATCCCTCTTTTGTTTAACAGTAATGTTACCGCCACTGATCCGGAAAGAACTTGCGACATAAAGTGCTAAATCTTTGGTGGACAAAGCAGTTTCCAAACATACGCCTTTAGAACCGTTGTGCTTGGTTCCCCAAGTCCTGCAATAGAGGCATTCTTTTTGAGCAAGTTAGCTAGCCAGTATCATGACTTTA
Organism: Draba incana; assembly: GCA_963576765.1. Taxonomy (NCBI): domain Eukaryota; kingdom Viridiplantae; phylum Streptophyta; class Magnoliopsida; order Brassicales; family Brassicaceae; genus Draba; species Draba incana. The sequence goes on from OY755208.1 coordinate 14,314,669, forward strand.
CTGTATAATTACCAGACTTCGTGAAATGCCAAATCATACTATCCTTCATAAATACCATACTAATTTCCAGTCCCCTAATTAGTGGAATATCTTCGGGGTCCATAAATTCCTCTAGAATCGGTAAGTGCCAATCCTTCGTAACCGGATTAATTAAGTGGTGACCATAAGAGTAGGGTGTAGGTATTGACCTCGTCCCCATGCCGGTCTAGGAAACTGATCTGGAATCCAAGGATCGTTACACATTGAAATCCAATGTCCCGAGCCCATGAGCTTTCGACTCCCTGGAAATAGTAAATCCTTTGCCGAGAAAATGCTCCTCCAACAAAAAGACAGAGCTCGGTGCTCCTTGGCCATTAACGGGAGAGAATTCCTAAAGTACCACCCTTTCATAACTCTCGCAACCAGCGAATTGGGAAATCAATACAACCTCCATAATTGTTTTGCCAACAGAGCCGAATTAAATGTGTCTGAGGATCGGAAACCCAAGCTGTCCTCCTCTTTAGCCATACATAAATCATCTCATGCAACCCAATGAAGGCAACGGTTAGTTCCACTGGAACTCCACCAAAACTGGGCAATGGCACTAGTTAGCTTGGAAAGTAGCACTTGTGAAAACATGATATGATATAAGTGGGCAGTGCCACAACCACAGATTTGATCAAAATTTCTTTTCCTCTTTTTGAAATTTTTTTTGCCGACCAGCCATTTACTTTCTCATTTAGTCTCTTCGTAATATAATTAAAAACCTGACTCTTAGTTCAATTTTATTTAAAGAGTATTGATTTATATTTGTAATGTGGATAAACTAACGATGTGAATAGTAGATAAGATTATGAGCTGATTGTTTTAAACTTCAATGGTATATTAAAAAGAAAATTTAATCGATTAATTTATTAAGGCTCATACTTTGAGCACTATTGATTTCCACTCTTCCGATTCAATCGGTTGATTTCTTCTTATTTATTGAGAATTTGTATACAAAGCTAAATATGGAATGTAAACGAGACATAAAATTAACGTGTTCAGCATCCACTGTCGATGTGACGGTAACCTAATAACGATGGGACCTTTCCCAGAAAATCGACTACCACCGGAAAAAAGAGAATAGCACGATCTCTCTTTCTCAAAATATCTTTCCCTCTCTACACCGAAAACTATTACAAGATATTCTCATCTTCTAGAGAGATTTAATCTAGCTTATCTACTAAGTCGTTAGCCGTTAAGCTTAAACAGTGAGCTCACACCTCAACACTTTTGCCGACAGAGCCTTCGAAGTCATTTTCTTTTCCTACAGACACAAACATGAAGACAGGGACTTAAGCCTTTAAACATATAACATCAAACCCAATGACTTAACCCCACATTAGCACTCAAAAAGTGGGAAAAGTGCCGATCTATACCTGAGATAGACCCAACGAGATGACACATACATGAACTTTAGTATAGTGCCAATTTATACATAAACTTTTCAAAATTCAATTTTTCATACCCGAGAAAGTGATTTAGTGCTTAAACCTGCATTGACCTAGGTTTTGTTAGTCAACTCCGGGGAAAAGTGTCGGTCCATACATGAGATAGACCCAACAAGATTACACATACATGAACTTCAGTATAGTGCCAATTTATATCCGAGCTTTTAAAATTTCAAATTTTCATACCAGAGACAATGATTTAGTGCTTAAACCTGCATTGACCTAGATTATTTTAGTCAACTATATTAAGTGTTTTGAATCCCATTAACGGATGATAAATAGGATCCAACGTGGCCAACAAAACGATTGTGTTTTTAATTACATGTAGGATTGTTCATGAGTTACTGTACACATTATTTATGACGTCGTATTAGTACAAGAACGTAGTCGCTACAAAAAAACAGTTAATCTGTGATGGATTTTTGTGACAGTTTTTTTCGTCACAAAAGATTGCAACGGAAGTGGGACGAAACTGTGACAGATTTGTGACGAAAATTAAAAATTTATCAAAATCGTCGCAAATTTGTGACGGGATGCTTCTGTCGTAAAAGAGTCACAAATTAGCGACGGAGTTGTGACTATTTTAATGAACGTCACACTTTTTGCGACGCATTAGCGACAGTATTATTTCTGTTACTCATTTGTGACACCTTTGCTACTGATTTGCTACGCCAAGATGAATTTTTGTGTTTCAAATGTGTATTGAAGAACTTGTATTATATACAAACATACATTATTCATGTGTGTACTAAAAATCTTACATCTAATTGTTAAATTTTCTATTTCCAAAAAATTATAATTTCCATATTAATCATGTTATATATACTATAAGTATTATTACTTTGTAATCTTTGTAAAAAAAAATGTTTTTGATAATTAGACATTTGAATTTAAAATTACCTAAATATAATCATTCAAACTAAGATCATAGAAAAATTAATTTAAACTCATGAACTTACCAAATTTACATTTAAATTATTAATGTAAAGTTTGGTATAAATAAATATCTCGTGTAACATTTTCGTCTTGTTACGTTAGCCAAGTGGTAAACATGCATAGTTTAAGTGTAAGAGATCTCGGGATCGATACTGCCCAGTTGCATATGGGCCTTTTTTTTTAAAACAAAGACTTTTGGTATAAATAAAATATCCAGGGATATATTTCTGATTTGTTATTATAGCCCAGTGGTAGGCATGCATGTTACAAGCGGTTGAGGTACCGGGATCGAGACTGCCTAGTTGCATTTTGGCCTTTTTTAAAACCAAGAAAAAGAATTCGTCACGAAGTGTCATAAAAGCGTCGCAAAACGGTCAAAGATGAGTTTCGATGGGATGTTTTAGAGTATAAGGTTTCACGTAGAGTCACAAAAGCGTCACAAATTTGTGACACTTTTGCTACGGATTAGCTACGCCCAGTACCATTTTGGTGTTTAAAATGTGAATTGAAGTGCTAGGATATTACTAAGCAGTGGATTAAGAATGCTACATATAATTATCAAATCTAATAATTTCCAAAAAAATTGAAATACTCATTCCAATCACATAAGTGTTATTGTAACATCATTATATTATTACTTGTAAGTTTTTTTAAAAAGTAAAATAATTTGTAAATGGACATTTGAAGTTCAAGGTACCTCAATATGATCATTCCCATGCCTCAAACTTGATAGAAAACTAATTTTAAGCCCATTAACTTACCAATTTTCCATTATAATGTTTAGGGTTTAGGGTTTCAAACTTTGTATACACTGAGCGTCATAAAAGCGTTACAAATATGCGACGCTTGTGTGACACATTTGTGACGCTTTTTAATTTTGGATTCCCACCAGAGTGTGTGTTAAATTAATTGGGCTCGAAATGAAATTTTGGGCCAAAAACTTTTCCCCCATAAATTATTTGTGACACTTTAGCGACGCCGATGTTTAATATATATCAAAATCAGATCCCCAAATCGGAAAACCCTAGTTTCTATCTCTCTCTTTTTCTCTCGTGACCCATCGTTTTCTCTATCAATTTCTCTCTGATTTCTTACAGAATCAGAGAAATCTTTCTGATTTCATCTCTTTTCCTATGTTTGATCTATTTCGTTTCCCTTTCTCCATTTGTCTCATTCGAATTTCTCAATCCCGTTTTGATTTCTCCTTTTCAAACCCCAAAACTACAATTTCTTCTCTAATCGAAACAATTTCTGCTCGATTACTCTCAAGATATTCATGTCTTCCAAACCTAAAGGTAATATGAAGCCAAAACTGCCGGCAAAGTCTGTCGGAGCCGCTGCTAGAAGGCGATGTTGCAGGAAGAGGAATCGCCGGTCCTAACGGTAGAGGCGGAGCCGCTGTTAGAGGAAGAGGCACAACTATTCCTACTAGAGGAGCCGTGGGTAGAGGAAAAGGCAAATCTATTCCTACTGGAGGAGCCACAGTTAGAGGAAGAGCCTCAAGTGTTCCTACTCGAGGAGCCACTGTTACAGGAAGAAGCTCAAGTGTTCAAACTCGAGGAGACGCGGTTATAGGTAGAGCCGAAACTCTTCCTACTCGAGGAACCCCAACTAATAGAGTAAGAACTAGAGGTGGCCTCAGAGCCGCGGGTAGAGGAAAGGGGAAAGAACATGTAGCTGATGCTTCCACCAGCGCTGGTGTCGGTGAAGCTGACAGAGGAGTCGAACCATCGACATTTCCTATACCGGCTAGATCTCCGGTGGCTCCTAGTGGAAACCCTAATCAGACACCTGGTGGAAACCCTAATCAGACGTCACCCGGGGGTGTTAATGGTAGGTCTTCTTACTCTTTTAATCCCTCCTCTGAGAACACAACCTCCGTCAACAGAACACGGATACCGGCTAGTATCCTTCATCTTTCCAACAAAGACCTAGACTCCAGTTGGCGAATGAAAATCCGATGTCTCTGCCTCCTCCTCAGAACAGAGTCGATGAGCAATATGATGAGCAATACGATGACCAATAAGATGACCAATACGAAGAAGACGACTACAACGACTTCCAGTTTCCTTTTCAAGAAGAAGAAGTCAATCAACAAAATCCAGAGGGCCAAGACTTTGAAGCTCTCCTCGATGACCTTCTCCATCTTCCAGGAAGAAAGCAGCTCATGCGGTTGTCTGAGCATCCAAGCCGAGACTACGAGTCCATCTGGTAATGTTTTCACTTCTAAATAATGCTTATTTGTTTATGTGTTTAGGTTAATATACTGATACATCATTAGGGTCATGTACTGTTGCTTGGGTGAAATGATGTGAAATTATTAGTTTACTACTGCTTAGGTTAATTACAAATACTTAGGTTCAATAATGCTGTTTGTGTGAAATTATTTTCTCATTCGTTAGGTTTACTACTGCGTAGGTTAATTATTGCTGGTTAGTATGTGCTTATCTTCTGATTTTATTTTGCTTACGTACTTGAGGTTTAACCGTGACGACGGAGTATTGGGTCGAGTGATTCTTGGAATCATCAAGCATAACTTTAAGGGTCCGTGGTATAGCTGGAGGCGTATGCCGGATCATGTACGAGAGCTATGGTTCCGAACATTTGCTGTAAGGAAGCCAAAATTATTTCTTTGTACACTTGTGTAACTTGTTCAACAAATAACTAACATCTTCTTTCTCCTTTCTTCTGTAGCGGATGTACACATGGGAGCTTGCGCTTACTCCATTGATCAGGGAGAATTTCTTCAGGGTAGTGAAGAATCGGCTAAGAGGAATTGTTAGTCAAGCTAGGCATGGACTAGGAAAACCCTATTGGATTGGCGATGATCTTTGGAAAGTTATGTGCGCCTTTTGGGAGACTGCTGAGGCCATAGACAGGAGTACGACTACTTCCAACTGCCGCAAATCCGACCGTGGCGGTTTAGGACCTGCAAAACATGTTGCGAGTCAGAAATCATTCCTGCAGATTTAACAACAGATGGTAATATCTCTACACTTCCTTTCATATCACTTAAGTCATTGTAAATTTGTGGAACAAACTTAACACTTCTATTTATGTGTAGGAGCGAGAGTTAGGCTGAGCAGTTTCATATGGCGAAGTCTTCAAGCAAACACACACCAAACCAGATGGGAGGTTTGTTGACAACAAAGCTCAAGCAGTTTCTAAGGCGTATGAGAAGGAGATAGATGAACATATGGATGATCGAGATGGCTCATCTAATTCATCTGATGGTGGTTCTGAACGCTCTACTCAATGGACACTGACCCTCGATGAAAAGAACGCCATTTTTCTCAAGGTATTTGCTTATCTCTTCTGCATATGTCTGTTTCTACTTTGCTTTGTTCTTGCTTTGAGTTTCATCTTGCTTTCACTTTTAGCTGTGATTTGTGGTTGTTCATACAGATAATAATTGTTTTCCTTTGTTCTTTTCTTGTTTCAGTGTACTAAGACAAACGCCAAGGGCGAACCCTTTGGACTTGGCCAATTAAAAGATGGTGCGGCCACAAGAAAGAGGAAGAGGGACGATGGCTCTTCTTTGTCTGACCTTGAAGGAATCAAGATCCAACTTTCTACTGCCAAAGAAAAGATTGCTGAGCATTAACAACTTCAGGCTCGCCGTGATGCCAAGGTCAGCAGAATGGAGAAGTTCATCGAATTCATGAGGCAATCCGATCCCCGCATCGCAACACACTTTCAAGAAGAAGAAGAAGAAGAAGAAGCAGATGATCAACAAGCTGATCCACTGACCCGACTAGCCGACACAACACTCGGTCAATGCACTGGGCCGAGCTCGAGCAACGTACCACCCAACGCAGAAGGTACCGCAACACCCACCTCAGAACCGTAAACATTTAGGTGTTGTTTCGTTTGTTGTATAACTTGTGTAATGGATCCTTTCAACTCTAAACATTGTTGAAAGTGTTTATGTTGTTTTGTAAACTCATTACTCTTTTGGATTTTGTAAACTATGGTTTTAGTTTAATTTCTTTTACATTTCAACCATTTTCATGTGCAATACAAAATTCAATTATGAAATTATCCCATTTATATTTTAAGTCACAAATTCGAGACACTTTTGTGACGATTTATGAACAATAGAATCCTTTAAAAGTGTCACAAATTTGTCGCAATTGTGACGAAGTTTACCGTCACAATAGTGTCGCCAATTTCTGATCGAATATGAGCGTCACAATTTTGTTACAAATATATGACGCTTTATTATCGTCTCTAAACCGTTGCAGATATATGACGCTTCATGTTCGTACCTAAACCGTCGCAAATTTGTGACGTTTTTTTATTCGTCTCCAAAGCGTCACAAATTTGTGACGAATGTGCGACGGTTTTTTCGCGACGCTTTTGTTTCGTCCCAAAAGCTTCGCAAACACCTGTTTTGCGACGCTTTTGTGATGCCGTTGAGCGTCACAACTTTCCAGTTTTCTTGTAGTGAGTTTAGGGTTATCCACTCACATCTTCGACCATACATCTCCTACTCATTCCAAATTTGTTGATAGAGAAAAAGTTTTACTCAAACTTTACAACCTTATAGCTGCAAGGGCACACTCAATCGATCGTAGTATTTGAGGCATCGAATTCAGAGTGATTTAAAATACACTTAAGAATTATGAACTAAGAAATTACACTAAGTCAAATATAGGGTTTTGGTTGGATCAAAATTCGGTTTATAAATAACATAAAGAAAACGTTGTGCTTTCATGGATTTTCAGAGTTTCATGGTTCAAATTATTTAGGTAGCTCCTAGGTGCTAATGATTTTTTTTTAGAACATGAACGTTATTACAAGTTCAAGCATTGTTTTGGATATAAAAATTTGAATTTTTAAAAGATAGGATATAAATTGGCACTATACTAAAAGTTCAACTGTGTATACACTACAAGAAAACAAGTATTTTTCCGACGGACTTTCCGACGGTCGACCGACGGAAGTCTGACTTCCGACAATCCGTCGGAAATCCGTCACACGTTACCGACAGATTTCAGACCGCTACCGAAAGTGTCGGACATCCGTCGGTAAACCGTCAACTTGAACCGACGCATTACCGATGGTTTCTTAAACGTCGGAATTTTATATCGCAATTCGGACGGATTTCCGACGGATTACGATGTCGGCAAAGTCTAATTGGTTACCTAATCGTTAGCGGTGGCCGATGGGATGTGTGGGGCGTTATGTCGGAGATTTTAAACTGATTTCCGACGGAATTCGTTCTACATAAGCTACAATATTCCATCATTCCATCGTAACACAATACACATTGTAAAAGAAACACAATTCACATTATCTAAAAATTTAAAAGAGATGAGTTCTTCATATTTTCGGTCATGGATGGACGAGCCAATGATGGAAGAGGGGTCTAACTTATTAACGACCGAATACGCTCAAGGTATTTGCGAGTTCATGCAGTTACCTAGAAATCAAGAGGCGGCCACCAAAGGTCAGAATATCAAATTGCTGTAATAGAAGTACTATTGCAGTTCCTACTGTTTGGAACCACTTATATAGATATGGATTTAGGACCGGATATAAGGTTTGGTATTTACATGGAGAAACCAATTATGGATAGTACTAGTAGCAATGCACCTTATTTTCTGGATAGCATAGGGGAACCTACCGCGGGAGTAGACGTTAGGGTAAGTACGGTTGCGATGGTTAACGATGCGTTTAGAGAGAATTTGCAGTCGGGTGGGTATGAGGGTGATAGGGTTGAAGAACCTAATTTAGAATCTTGAAGATTTTTCGATATGTTAGACGCATCAAAGCAACCACTATACAGCGGTTGTAGGGATGGTCATTCACCGCTATCTTCTGCTAGTAGGATGATGAACCTGAAGACTGATTATAATTTGTCTGAAGAATGTGTTGATGCATTCGCCGAGTTCGTGAACGATATTTTGCCAGAAGATAATCTGGCCCCCGGATCATACTACGAGATCCAAAAACTTGTCGCCGGTCTTGGTTTGCCCTACCAGGTTATTGATGTGTGCATCGACAACTGGATGATATACTGGAGACAAGACGAGAACCGAAATAAATGTAAATTTTGCCATAAACCACGGTTCCAGGAGTCAAGTGGGAGGGTGAAGATTCCATTCAAACGGATGTGGTATTTACCCTTAACGGAGAGGTTGAAGAGGCTATATGAATCAGACCGCACATCTACGGCTATGAGATGGCATGCAGAGCATAGTCAAGATGGAGAAATCACGCATCCTTCTGACGCGGAAGCGTGGAAACACTTCCAATTCGTATGTCCAGATTTTGCATATGAACGACGGAATGTATACCTCGGCTTATCCACTGATGGTTTCAACCCGTTTGGCAAGCATGGAAGAAAATTTTCGTTGCGGCCGGTCATCGTAACACCTTACAATTTGCCTCCATCTATGTGCATGCGGCGAGAGTTCCTATTTCTCTTAATTCTAGTTCCCGGGCCAGATTATCCAAGACGGTCGCTCGATATATTCCTCTAACCATTGATCTATGAGTTACAGATGTTGTGGGAGCATGGTGTTGAGGCATATGATGTTTCAATCCGGCAGAATTTAACCTTGCGTGTGGTTCTTATGTGGACCATAAGCAATTTTCCGGCATACGGTATGTTATCTGGATGGACAACGCATGGAAGATTGGCATGTCCTTATTGCCAAGACAATACTTCAGCATTCCAACTGCAGCACGGAAGGAAGACTTCATGGTTTGATTGCCATAGGTGTTTTTTACCGGCAAATCATCCACATCGTCGGTCTAAAAGACATTTCAGGAAGAATGTACAAGTGTTACATGGTCCACCTCCTGAGATATATTTTTCGCAGTATATTGGAACAGTTACGAGATTTTGGTGCAGAGCGAACTCCTGAATGTTGTGGGGAATATCACAATTGGCACAAAAGAGTATTTTTTGGGATTTGCCTTACTGGAAAGACCATCTACTGCGGCATATTCTAGATGTCATGCATGTGGAAAAGAATTTCTTTGACAACATCATGAACACCATATTAAACGTCCCAGGAAAGACCAAAGACAACTGGAATTCTAGATTCGACTTGCCATTGATTTGTTCGAGGCCATCTCTTCATGTTTCAAACGGTAGATTGCCGATGCCTGCTTACCAGTTAGACGCTGGCCAGAAATAAGTATTTTTTGAATGGTTCAAAAAATTTGTCAAATTTCCAGACGGCTACGCATCTAATCTACGTAATTGCGTGGATTCGACAGAAGGCAAGTTTATAGGAATGAAGAGTCATGATTGTCATGTCGTGATGCAGCGTCTTCTTCCATTTGTATTTGCATATCTTCTTCCAGAACCTATCCACCAAGCAATTGGAGGTATATTTCTTACTCCCATTAGTTTCTTACTACCATAATATTACTATATATGTATTAACTTGTTTAATTTTTGTTTATAGGAGTTGGTGCATTCTTCCGAGATTTATGTTCAAGAACGCTTACTTCCCACGGGATACGTAACTTGGAGGCCAATATACCGGTTCTCCTTTGTAATCTTGAGAAGATATTTCCACCGTCTTTTTTTGACGTTATGGAACATCTTCCTATTCACCTCCCACGGGAAGCAGCCTTAAGAGGCCCTGTTCAATACCGATGGATGTATCTGTTCGAGCGTTACATGTTCCATCTGAAGAAAAAGGTTAAAAATTTGAGCAAGGTTGAGGGATCTATTGTCGCACAAAGCCTAAACGAGGAAGTCTCACACTTTGCCAAATATTACTTTCCACTGGCAGTTAGTACTAAGGCGAGACGGCCTCCCCGACATGATGATAGAGGTGAGAAAGCAGTGTATGCCGTGGTTGTTCCTGAGTTGTTTGCCCAAGTTGGTCGAGCAAGTGGAAAAGGAAAGAAACGCAAACTATCACCACAAGAGGTTACACATTTGCATACGTATATCCTCAGAAACTGTGACGAAATTTTGGAGTACGAAAGGTATATATATCATTTATCATACTAAATTTATTTAATTATTTGCATTCATCTACTAACGACTGTTATGTTACAGGATCTACATGTCTCTCGCACGTGATTACCATTGTGATAAGACAGATGCCGAACTTGCTGTCTTGAAAGACGAACAATTTACAGAGTGGTTGAAATGTTATGTAAGTTTAATATAATTACATCCGTCTTACATTTGCATGTTTTCACGTTCATATGTTACTTATATCTTACGTATATCGTTTTTAGGTTTCCAAAAGTTTAGCAAGTGGTCGATCAATCCTGACATGGTTAGTGGAGTTTGTTCATGGCTTACGCACCACCGCGACTTCATATCCCCAGTTTTGTACTAGGGGATATTCGTTCAGGATCCGTGAGGAAGGATATCAAAGGCCAACTGCGGACTATGGTATTACGGCGCAATCCGGCGATACCATGTACTATGGGATTTTAAAAGAAATCTTGGAAATCCGGTATCCAGGAATGTTGAACTTGAGGTGCATTGTGTTTATGTGCGATTGGTATGATCCATCCAATGGTCGAGGGGTTCGAGTTGACCCTCTTGGTGTTATTTTGATAAATTCAATCCAGAAACTACAGTATTACGATCCATTTATCCTTGCGTCTCAAGCAGACCAGATATCAATACACTATATATGTTTAACTATGTACTCATAGTTAAGGTTTCTTGTTTATGTATATTAACAATATCCACTAATTATTAATAGGTTTGCTACATTCCTTATCCTCGAATTACGTACCGTACAGATCCGTGGATCACAGTACCTCCAATAAACCCGAGAGGAAAAATCTACGGAGTTCCAGAACAAGATGCTCTACAACCACCAAGAAGTGTATCAATGTCACTTGTGGTGGAGATTGATAACATTGACCTTGTCGTTGATGTCACACATGTCAGGGATGATCTAGTGCATTCAGACGAAGATGAACCACGTGGAGAATTTGACGACGATTCAGACTCCATCCCTAGTGAAGAGTCCTCCGGAGATTCAGAATAATAATTTGTGAATAAATGTTTGCTTTTTCATGTTATTCTCTCACATTTGTGTGTTCCCTATAATATTTTCATTTCATTAAGAAAACCGATTGTGGACGAGAATCTAAGTGTTACAACATACAAATAAAAATCAAATAAAGGAGGCATAATCATTTCAGCGGTGGACAAATCTTGTATCTCATATTATTTAATAGTATATATGTACTCATGTTCGATGACATGTTAATGATAAATATTGGTCTTCCAACTCCAATAAAACTTAACATGTAATGAAACATAAAATTTAAAACACATATTCTTAAACAGGTACATTAGAGACTTGCAATTATTTTACACACAACGGTTATGGTACAAGTACATAATAAACTCCTCATTTTACAATCATATGTCTGTTTCCACTCCGAACTTACCATTTGTTAGAACCATTTAGTGATGTTCTTTCCCTTTTTTTTCTTTTGTGGAGAATATACAAATCCGTCGCACAATTCGCTTTTGATTGCATCAACATCTAGATTTATGTTTGCCTTGTCTGGGCTTTGGGCGAATTCGAAATCATAGTAATGATCCTTTGGTGGAAAATCTATAAATCCGTCACACAATTCACTTTTGATTGCATCAACATCTAAATTTAAGTTTGGCTTTTCTGGGCTTTGGGCGAATTCATAACCATAGTACTGATCCTTACATACGTTTGAAGTACTTGCACCGTAAGTACCTGACTTTTCCATCAAATGACATGGTTTTTCGGCTTCGGTAACCCGCTCATGATCAGGACATTGTGGATGCCTATCGTAAATGTTCTGGATGTCTGGCAAGCACTGGCTGTCAGGCACTACTGTTGATGTGGAATCTTCTTCATCGATTGGTGAGCACGTATCAAATTCCCACGAGTAAGTGGGAATCTGTTGAGTGAACTCGTCGCAATGAGATTCGGTTTCCCACGAGTATTTTGGAACATTAAAAAAATTTGCATCGGATGTTTTTTTCCCGTCTTCATTAGGATCCCTAGAAGACATATTTTTTTTTTGAGGTGTAGAAGATATACACTCCATCAGGTGTATTTATAGTTGAAGTTATATGTATAAACCGTCGTTATTCCGTCTGTATTCCGTCCGTATTACCGACAGAATTCAGACTACACGATGTAGGCAAAGTTTGATTCGTCAGCTGTACCAACGGATTTCTGACGAAGCTTAGTCCTCAGAATTATGTAACGGATTTCCGTCGGCTTGCAGAGTTTCCGATGTCGGCAAAGTTTGATTGGTCAGCTGTAACAACGGATTTCCGACGGATGTATGTTGTCAGAATTATGTAACGGATTTCCGACGGATTGCCGTCGGTTTCCGATATCGGCAAAGTTTGAGTGGTTAACAAATCAAGTGCAGTGGCCGATGGGCTTGGTGGGGTGTTATGTCAGAGTGTTTTGACGGTTTTCCGTCGGAAATTCGACGGATATCCGTTCTACATAAGGTTGCACATTTTGTAATGCGACCATCAAAACATTTGAACACAAATTCATAACACAGAAAAATTCAATTTCGTAATGGCAAACAGAGATCTGTGGAATTACTATATGCAAAACCGAGCCCCCGGTCAAAACCCTCCAACCACAACTCTATTTCCTTCAAACCTTCCTTACGATAACTTAAATGTTACTGATGCTGAACCGACAATTTCACTCCATCCAACTCAACAATCCCATAACCAAACGCCCGTAATACCGGGACCTGGCCAAGTGGTACGGCGACGCCTGTTTCGAAAGAGGTCTCATGATGCAAAGGTGCTGCGAGGTGATAGTTCTCAGCCACGCCCAACACGAGATTTTATTCGTGAGGTCATTAATGAGGCACCACAGGCCGACAAGGATTTTAGTAGTCCTCCGTGGACTTCTACTATCGATTACATAATCCGTGAAGGTATATATATATAATTACCGCTTTTACTTTTACAATAATGATTGTAGCTGATAAATACTAAATCTATACTTCATACATGTAGGTTCTTATAACAAAAGGAGCACACCATTCTGGACCCAGGTTGCAGAAATTCAATCCCCGCATTCATAATTTTTGAAAATCAAAAAGGTTTACGTGTTCCACCTATTTTATTAACATTTAGAAAAGTTATCTGACAAGTATATAATTTAATTCATTATCAGATTGTGGCAATGCTCTCTAGTTTAACCCCCAATGACCAGGGAGATCTGCTAGTAACCTTAAAAGATCCCTCAGGAAAAATCGAGGGAACCATGCACCATAACATCTTCAAGAAGGACGAGTAAAGACTCACGACTGGTGTAGGTGCAGTGGTCATCCTGAAAAATGTTACCGTTTGCCGTTTTGATAGGAACCCAAAGTACCTGAACATCACAGTGCGGAACATTGTTAAGGTAGATACACCATACGTTTAAAAATATTCATGGGAATGCTTAACTAAAATCATTTTCCAAACAGATAATCGGTGCTAATTCGATGATTGTTGAATACCAACCAATGGAAGCATCGACCATCGAGGAAGATGGAGGAACTACTGGGTACGAATATGAAACAGTCCTAGACTCCGATGAAGAATAAACAACCAACTCGTCCATGATTAAGAATAATTTTATGATAACAGCTTTATGTTGCTTTCATGTTAAATAATGTCCTAGTATCTATTGTACGATCATATAATGTGGTCATGTGTTATATTTCCTATTAGGGATTGTGAAATATTGGTGTTTTATATGTGTAAAACGATTCGAAATACTTATTTCCATAAATTTATACGCAAATCATTCCAAAAATAAGAAACTAAAATATATAAATAGTTTGTACCGTCGAGTACTGGATAAATCATCGGGGAGTCGGGATGGGCGTAGAAGTTACCGATTTTGTAGGAAGGAAAAATTAATTCTTATATGTTTCTGTTTTACATGCTATTAGTAAAATAAATCCAACGAGCTTACTGTTTTAATTACGTATTACAATGTACTATAAGTTTTAGATTGAAACAAAATTTATTACAAGTACAAGAAACAAAATTATAAAATAAAATAAAAAAAAACCAAATCCGTCGGAAATCCGACTTAAAGTTAAGACGGAAATCCGACGGATATGGATTTTAATTAATTTAAATTAATTAAAACCAAATCCGTCGGTGTGCCGTCTTAACTTTAAGACGGATTTCCGACGGATTTGGTTTTTTATTTTATTTTATTTAAAGTATATGATAAGGTTTAAAGGTTGATTATAAGGTTTTTAAAAATTGTATAAGAATTTTGTAAAATAGTAGTTGGTTTTAACCTTATAATATGTTTCAAAAAAATTTCTCGTATTATTTAAATTTTTATAATCTCTTTTAGAAAAACATTTAATAAACCTTATAAACAACTTTAAAAAACATTGTGAAATAGTTAAAAATTTCTTTTAATTACCTTTAAAACCCCTTTTAATCAACTTTAAAATCATATCATATACTTTCGAATCCTTATAATCACCTTTAAAAACCTTTATTAACTTATGATACTTTAAATAAAATAAAATAAAAACCAAATCCATCGGAAATCCGTCTTAAAGTGCAGACGGAAATCCGACGGATATGGATTTTAATTAATTTAAATTAATTAAAACCAAATCCGTCGGTGTGCCGTCTTAATTTAGGACGGATTTCCGACGGATTTGGTGTTTTTTATTTTATTTAAAGTATATGATAAGGTTTAAAGGTTGATTATAAGGTTTTAAGAAAATGTATAAGATTTTTGTAAAATAGTAGTTGATTTATGTTTCAAAAAAATTTCTCGTATTATTTAAATTTTTATAATCTTTTTTAGAAAAACATTTAATAAACCTTATAAACAACTTTAAAAAACATTGTGAAATAGTTAAAAAATTCTTTTAATTACTTTTAAAACCCCTTTTAATCAACTTTAAAACCATATTATATACTTGCGTATCCTTATAATTACCTTTAAAAACCTTTATTAACTTAGGTCGGTTTAAATAAAATAAAAAAACATTGTGAAATAGTTAAAAATTTCTTTTAATTACCTTTAAAACCCTTTTTAATCAACTTTAAAACCATACCATATACTTTCGAATCCTTATAATCCTTATACTTTATTAACTTATGATACTTTAAATAAATAAAAAAAAACCAAATCCGTCGGAAATCCGTCTTAAAGTTAAGACGGATTTCCGACGGAAACCCTAATTTTACTCCCGCCTAACGCCTCGTGATCATCCAAAAGGCGGCACAATCCATCGGAATTCCGCCGGAAAAGCTAAGGCCGTCGGAATTCTGTCGGAAACTCTGTATAAATCTGTTCTTCTTCTTCCCGAAACAAGAACGGAGCAAAAGAAAAAAAAAATCTTCAACCGCCGGAACAGCGATTCCACGGCCGGAAAATCGTTTCACACCGCCGGAAAAACCTCACAAACCGCCGGAATCACATCCTCCATCACGAATTCAACATCCCAATGTAAGTTTGTGATGATTTTCAAGTTAGTTCTTAAAAAAAAACTTGTGTTCTTGATAAAAAAAAATTGTTCTTCATAAAAAAAAATTTTTGGATAAACATAATTTATTCTTGATTTAGAGATTTAGGAATGTATTGCATTTTAGGGATTTAGGGATATATAAATTTAGGGAATAAGGGATTTATTGAATTTTAGGATTTTAATATTAAGAATTGTTAAAAGAAAATTTTATAAATATTAGAATTTTATAAATTTTAAGAATTTGGAATAAATAGTTTTAAAATATTAAAAATTTATAAATATTAAAAATTTATAAAAAAATATAAAACATTTATAAAATTTATATTAAGATTTGTTTTACAAATTTAAAAATCTTATAAATTTATAAATATTAAGATTTTTTTAAAAATTTGTTTTTAAAAAATTCTAAGTTTATAAATATTAAGAATTTTTAAAAAACTTTTTTGTTAAATCATTAATCTTATTGACAAGTAAAACATCTTACAAATAAAACACAAGTAAATCATTAATGAATTTTTTGTAAAATCATTAATCTTGTTGACAAGTGAAATTTGTTTTAGTAAAATCATTAATCCCAAAATCCCTAAATCTCTACATCCATAAATTTCAAAATCCCTAAAACCCCAAACTCTAAATTTCAAAATCCCCAAATTCCCTAAACAATAAATACCTAAATTTCTAAATCTCTATATCCATAAATCGTTAAATCTCAAAATTCCTAAAAATCTTCGAATTCGTTGGGATTTCGAACGATTTCAGCAGAGTTTTGGAGACGGTAGTTCCAGTCGGGGGCGTCGGAGTTCTAGTCAGTCCCAGATCCCCGGCACTCCCAATTTGGAAACACAACAACCGACTCCAAATCCGACTACCTCAGCTCCCACAGTAATGAGCATCGAGGATTTCGTTTCACAACCCGGAAGGGATCGTATGACTTTCCTAGATCTGGAGTTGCCTCCCAACACGACATGGTAAGTTTTATTTAAAAATGTTTTCGATTTAGTTAACATGCTTAATCTCCTTACTTTTGGTTAGGTTTCAATTTTCGGGAAACGGGATATCGACGTCTATCAACACTATGCTTAATAGTTTGATAACTCGGCCGTATCCCACATACTTATCGATGCCGGTAGAAGACCGTGACAGCTGGTTTCGGCAATTTGGGGTAATTTCTAAATTTTGTAATTTAAACAATTCGCGGTTTTATTACATAAAAATTATAATTACTCAATCGTTAAAGGTTTTTTTTCTTTCTCTTTGCAGCAAGATTTTAATTGGGACAGACAGATGACCAGTAGGGTTCGACAGGAGTTCGACACCAAGGCTGGTAGATTGTACTCGCCGAAGTTGAACAAGTGGAAGGACCTGTGGCTGCATCGTAAGATTCCTCGGGATATGAAAAACCGTCCCGAGTTATGGCCTCAACTCATTGCGTATTGGGAACAGGAAGCAACTAAGGCGACCTCTGCAACCAAGTCTTCGAACCGAAAGAGTGACTAGAAGGGGAAGGGACCAGCGACCCATAACCTCGGAGCAACGAGCAAGGCGACTCGTGCAAAACAACTGGTAAGTTTCTTTATGACAATAATTATTTTTATTATCACTAACGTATTTTTTAACTTTTCAATGCTAATAGTACCAAAAGAAAGGTACGAGTCCTTCAAATCTGGAGTTGATCAGAGATGCGCATACGAACCGCAAGACCGGTGAAATTCAAGATCCACTTGCTCGTGAGATCGTGGAAAGCGTGGAGAGGCTCGGTGAGGACTACCTCTTATCCCAACCGATCATTGAAGGAACTCCACCGGTCACCGAAGTTCCATTTGAGAAGATCAACGAGCTTACGTATGAGGTTAGTAAATGATTTCAAGTAGTAACGAATTTAAAATAACTTCTAATACTTATACGTTTTAACATTTATAGTTTTATTTTATATGGTAGGCTACTCGGAAGAACAAAGGTCGTATCTTCGGTCTTCCGGAGGACAGTCCAGCTCTTCCGTGTCTTCATTCCTATTTCACGGTGATAACGGGTTGCGGGCACAAAACGCTGAGCTTCTCGAGCGGATGAAAGCAATGGAGGCACAGCGCGAAGAGGATGTAAAGCGGGTGAAGGAGTTGGAGGAACAACGCTTACCAGATGCAACGCGCATTCGTGGGATGGAAGACCGGATGGACGAGTTCTTCCGTAATTATCGTCCACAGTAGAACTTTTATTTGGTTTTTATTTTGTATTTAAATTTGGTTTGTAGAACTTTTATTTGGTTTTAAAACAATTTTATTTTCATTTTATATTTTAATTTCAATTTCAATTTTTTTTAATTTAAATATTAATATTAAATTTAATTTAATTTTTAATTTAATTTAAATATTTTAATTAAAATTCATTGTTTTAATTAAAATCCGACATCCGTCGGAAATCCGTCTGTTTTCCGAATCCGTCGGACTGCCGTCGGTAACGTTAACCGTCGGATTGCCGTCGGTGACAGAAACCGTCGGTGTGCCGTCGTTGTCATAGACCGTCGGATTGCCGTCGGTGTCGTTGACCATCGGATTACCGTCGGCAATAGGTTCTCCGACGGTATTACGACGGATGGTCAACCGATTGCTCTGATCCGTGTTCCGCCGGACATCCGTCGGAGTGGATGGACGGTTTACCGACGGAACGCGGATTTCCGACGAGTTAGAACCGGCGGCCCATATCCGTCGGAAATCCGTCGTAATAGGGCTTATTCCGACGGACTTCCGACGGATATGGTCGTCGGAAAGGCCCCTGTTTTCTTGTAGTGATAATCTCATTGGGTCTATCTCATGTCTGGATCTACATTCTTCCAATGTATTGAATTGATTAACCAATCTTAGATTATTCAAAATTATATTAAAAGTTTTTTTAAAGAATCATGTTATACATCTTTTTAAGCAATTCAATTTAAATAATGCTAGGTACGTGCGTGAGTGAGAGACATGTAAGCTACTTCCATTTTTTGTTTTAACTTTTTTGTAATGTTAATATGACTTCCACTTGTTTTTGTTTTCTTTTTTTTCAACACTTTGTTTTCATTAAATCTCAAACGTTTTAGTTACATCTATTCATGTCATAATACATGAAAATATTAAAAACTTAAAACAAAAAAAAACAACATAATTATATGACGGTGAATCAAAAATAATTTCTTGATGCGTCGGTAGAAAGCTTGTGGCTACACCGAAGAGCCATGATGATTTAGTCACTTTGAGCGGTGACTTTCGAAATCTTCTCATACCGCCGAGTCTCGTCGAGACGGTTAGAGAGTTGCTTGGTTTTGAATCCGAGAAGGATCTTACTCTCAAAGAGAGAAAGGTACAAAATTTGAGAATCTAGAAAATTTTGATCTTCTCTCAAAAGAGGAGATATCAAACTTGAAAAAACAAGATTTGAGAATCCAAAAAACTTTGATCTCACCAAGTTAAGCGATAGAAAGCTCACTTGGTTATCGGATCCCAAATCAGAAGGCGCCAATATACTTTCGGCTTCAGAGCAACAAAATTAATCCATACCTCTAGGAATATGACTTGAGAAAAACTGAATTTGGCCAGAATAATTACATTAGGCTAAGCCCATTACTAATTGAAACCAGGTCAAGCTGGCAATGTCGTTGTAAACAACCAATGAAGAGGAGATGAAGGAGACTGTCAGCGAGGGTGGTTTCACCATCGGGTAACTTTCCGATCCGGTGCCGTTCAGATGGAGAGAGATGGTCGGAGTGAGAAATCGGTGGTGGTTCTTGAGAGCGGAGATAGAAGGCGAAAGTGCGGAGGGTAGATCGAGAGTTATACTCTGATGTTTATAACCAACACCATAGAAAGGTTGGGCTTCCAATGGATTCGTCGGTGAAGCGTGATGGAAGCCTAGAATTATGCAATGCTGGTGGATGGGGGAGGAGGCGGAGGAGGCCAATGAGGTGCATTGAGTAGTGGAATAGGGAGTTGAAGTTCTTTGATTTCTAACAGAGAATAGATCCGTACCACAAGGGCACGTAATTGACACAAAGGTCTTGTTCTTAGAGAGAACAAGCCATATCCAAATCAGAAAACGTTCATCACCGATCGGGACTGAAACGGAAGAGCAGATCAACTGGAGAAAACAACCCGACCGAAGTGCTAAAGTGACAAGTAGAGCAACAGAGAGACCATCGTCCATCGCCGGCGAGCAAAGGCTCCATCATTGTCAGAATTGGAGAAGTCTTTGGTTGTCTCGATTACTGTACCCGAGAGAGAGCGGCTAGGATTTTTTTTTTGGCTTTGAGTTATTCAAACAACTTGATTAATACTTCCACTTGTTTTGTATTTCAATTTTTTCGTAAAACTTCACCATCAGAAAAGATAAATTTAGTGGCATGGGTGAAAGATTCGCATATCCTTTGAAATGTACTTTATGTTTACATTTCGAACTTTTTATATACAAAAATCGGATCAAAGCGTAAATGTATGTAGAAATCATGTGGTTATTATACAAGGCAAATTAGGCAATCCATTACACATTAAGATTGGGACAATTTTTGAAATAACTTTTGAAAAAGTGTGCACAACTAATTTTCTAATAAACAAATTCTTAGATATAACCAAATTTAATGTTTTATTACAAAAAAAATTATGTTTATTCTATAACAACATAACGAAATCGGAATGCGTATGTCAGGCTTGAGGCTCATTAGGCCGTTACCTCATTATTGGAAGCCTTTCACCATATTTCAATTTCATAAATCAACTCATAGTTAGAATGAAAACGAATGCATGAAACTCATAACCGAACGTTTTTATGCGATGTTCTCTTATTGTGGCTCCAACGTCTGTGGTTATCTAAATATTTGTCTTTACAATATTCTCATAAAAAAAAAGATAAAATCGATGTTCTAGAAAAACTATTCAGGGGGAGAAATTGCGTCTTATTGATACCATGAATTTCATGATGATTAAAACTGATATCATTAAAACTGATGATATCTTGTGACTGAGTAATAACTGTTATGAATTATAACATTTGGAATAATTATAGCATTTAAAAATAACTCTTATGAATTATACTTGGAAGAAAAAACATACTTCAATAGTGTATGGTGCCTTGTCCTCGCTGAGTTGGTTGCTCTCTCTGGTTTTGCTCCGCTTCGGGCCTATTGGTTAGTATTTTTTTCTTCATTCTTCGTTAGTTCTTTGGTGGTTAATAGGAGTAGTTTTGGCCTCGTGTTTCTCTTTATGAGGCTGAGTTTACTTTCTCCCAATCCTTTTCGTTCCAGGTGGCTTAAGTGATGTAGGATCGAAATCACTCAAATTCCAAGATCACTTGATGATCGAGAGATTCCAAGCCTAGACTCGCGGAAGTGGAATAAAGTCGAAATAGAGGTAAAGGATAGGTGATTAACTCGCTCAATCAATGGGAGGCAAGTGACTCACTCAATCAATTGACAAAATAAGAAGGTTTGAGCCACTCAAACAATCCTAATCCGCAAACTTCAATAGTACCAAATGAATCACTCACTAGGAACTAAAAAAAAGACAAAGTATTCAAACTTTGATAAGAAAAACAATTTCTATTAAATTCAATGATCAAGGGTGGTTTTACAAAGGGGACTAATGATCAGCTTATATAGGCTGAGTACAACAATATAAAATAAGTAAAGGAAAACGAATTTACTCTAAAATGAATGAGAACAAATCAATGAAAATTTATGCTTTAATTCTACTAGCTGTTGGGGTGTGGATTGCATGATTTGCCTTGTATGGAAAGTAGGGAAGCCTTGTATCTTGAGAGGCTGACAAAATATCCCTGAGATGAGAGTCTCACAGTAGTGTAGGATCTCCAGAAGTTGTGCTTGTCAAGTGGTGGAAAGGGAAAGAGCCGTTGGTGCATTAAGTCTTCATTCGGTCTGTATACGGTAAGTCTTGATGTTTGAATGGGAAAGATTAAATCCTCCTAATCCAATGGCTAGCGATGACGCATGATGTGTTGGTAAGAGGCTCTAGTTGTAGTAGATACCCTTTTGGACACCAAAGATATCTTTGCAATCTCCCAAATCCGGAAGGTTCCAAAGAAGGCAAGTTGAAGATCCTTTGGTTTAGAAACTGAATAACTCTTAAACTAAAATTGGTATTTTCATGAATCCAACTCAAAAATCTTCTTTGTTGGACCAAGATTCCATAACAATCTGGTTTGTAGCTTAACTCCTGGTTCGGTGGGAATCCTCTGATAAATGCTCGCATGTCCAAATCGGGAAAGTATGGGATCAACCGATTTGCAGACTGAATAACTCCTTCATATAAACTTCGATTGGTCTGATTCTTTTCGGAGATGTTTCGTAATTGAGCTGAGAATAGTTTCAAAATGATTTCATGCATTGAAACATCGTGGTTGAGTTGATAGGCTTCAAACAATGAACATATGTCCTTGTTCGGTCTGATTCGCATTGTGCATCCGGTTTAATAAAGCTTTGGTTCAACTGGTGGTTTGATGGCCTCATCATTAAGGACATTTTTTGGTAAGGGTTGGGTGTGGCTTGGTTAGAGTGCTTTGTAATTGGTCATGACTGTGGGTGCTCTATTGTGTTTCGTTGTGCTTTGTAGATGGGTCTTGTATTGAGTTGGAGGCTTTGGTTTCTGCTTCCTGTCGGATGTTGTGTTGTGTTGTACCTCTTTCCGATAGTTTTGTGGTGACCTCTCCTCTTGGTCCTTTCCCAGCTGCATCGGAGCCTTTTGGTTTCCATATGGTTATGTTTTTTTTGTTTGGAGTAAGGCTTAGCTGCTTTCTCTTGCAAGTCTCTATTCTTGATGCCATATTCTACTATCTGGTTTTGAAGATGTGTTGCATCCTGTTGGTGGTTCAATCGGTTTAGTTGTTTACCACTTCTTGTCTTCACTTTTTGGTCCAATTCGAGGTCTGCTATTTCAAATGGTTTCTCTAATGGTGTGGCTCTATGTTTGTCTCATTCCCATCATCTTTGGTATGTTCCGAAGAGTGAAACCCTGGCCTTAGATTGATGAGGTATATTTGATTTTTAGACTTGTATGAATTAGGGTAAGCTCTACTTCTTCTCTTTCGCTGGTGTGGTAGATCGTGAGTTGTGTAACTCTTGATCCTTTTATCGTCTTTCGGCTTATATATATATGCTCATAGGTATTGAAATGACCGTTTTCCATTAACGAACCAAAAATTGTTTTTACAGTCAAAGTGCCCTAGAAATTATGAGTTCCCAGCGAGAAAACGCAAAACCAATGATTTGTTGAATGTTACCATACGAAAAAGTATAACAAATTGTCACAATTCATCTACGTTTTTTTTATTAAATCATTCCTTTATTTTTTTGAGTTTTTTCATTCACCCACAATTATATATTTTCTTGTTCCTATATATATATATATAGTATGCGGAGATTAGTCGTTAGCCTCAAACCAGGACAGAGTATGCGGAGCTGACCAAGCCTCACCCCGATGTTTATGCCGAGAAGATTAACTCCAACGATATCGCATGCACATGCAGCCGCAACAGGGGCCTCAAGTCCACCTAAGAGATTGCAAGATTATGCCGCATTTTGGGGGAGGCCAACCCCGACAATGCCAACTAGGTTGACGCAAACCCCGATGTCACGCTGGGAAATAGGACACTCCGGAGGTTGGGCCGAGGTGAAGCCCAAGAGGCCGAGGTTGAAGGTGAGGTAGAGAGCCATGATTGTGGTCATGTTCTGTGAAGCCATGTTGTGAAAATGCTAAGTAAAGTTTTGATGATTTGTACATAGTTTGAGAGATAAGTAGTGTGAGTTATGTTGGAATTTGCGGAATAAGAGAGTAAGATTAAGAGTATTTTGGATAGAAAGAGAATGAAGAACTAGAGAGAGTAAGTGTATGAACTTGATTAATCTTATTAATTTAAGATGATTTTTACAATGAATGAAACAACATATTTATAGAGTTTGTATGCACAAAGGAGAGGGAGAGGCTCCAAAGTAAGTTAGAATATTAATCCTTGTCTTCCTCCTTAAAGTCCTCCATGTCTTCCTCCCTAAACTCCTCCTAGTCTTCCTCCTTAAATTATGGGGTTGTTGTTCTTTGACTTCCTCAATAACTAATACTCCCCCTCAAGCTTAGCATAAGGGATTTAGCCTAAGCTTGGAAACCCATAACACGTTACCTCATTAAAAACCTTAGTAAGAAAAACCTCATGGGATAAAATCCTAGTAAGGGAAAAAGAGTGTTAACGGTCATGGGAAGGGAACTTGATCATGCCTTGGTCAAGTCCACAAGTCCCAGTTTGCTAAAGATGTGGTTGCAAATTTTGAGACTTGCGGCCTTGGTAAGAATATCCGCCAATTGATCTTCACTCTTAGTGTAACATGGAAGTGTCATTCCTTGCACGATCTTCTCTCGGACCTTGTGACAATCAATCTCGATGTGTTTGGTTCTTTCATGAAACACCGAGTTTGTTGCAATGTGAATCGCTGCTTGGTTGTCACAATGCATTGTGATCAGATGGTCTTGCTCAATCCCTAGATGTAGAAGGATCCCTTTGAGCCAAGTAAGCTCATTGGTGAACTTTTTCATGGCTCGGTATTCGGCCTCGACACTTGAGCATGATACCGACTTTTGTTTCTTTGTCTTCTATATCACCAAGTTCCCTCCAAGAAATGTACAATAACCGGTTGTAGCCCACCAGTCATTCCGATCACTGGCCCAATCTGCATCACAATAACCAACTAGCTCCGTGTCACCAATCTTGCCCATCCAAATGCCTAGACCCGGACCTCCTTTTAGATATCGAAGTATCTGTTCCACCATGTTTCAATGATGGACCTTCGGGTCCTTCATGTGTTGACTCACTTGGTTCACAGCAAAACAAAGGTCCGGTCTAGTAAGAGTCAAATAGATCATCTTACCCACCAATCTCCGATATTTTGATGGATCTTCATATGGTTCATCTTCTATCTCCCCCTTTCGAACGACCTTGTAGCCTTCGTCTAGAGGAGTTTTGGCTGGTTTGGCTCCTAACTTACCCATCTCTTTGAGTAGATCCAATGTGTACTTCTTTTGAGATATGTGTAAGCCGTTTGAGAACCGACAAACCTCAATCCCAAGGAAGTACTTGAGCTCGCCAAGGTCCTTAATCTCAAATTCAGTCTTGAGATAGTCCTTGGTGTCTTAAATTCCATCTTTGTCACTTCCGGAGATGATCAAATCGTCTACATATACAACAACGACCACAATTCCCTTCGGCCCTTGCATTGTAAAAAGAGTATGATCCAATTCTGACTTCTTGAACCCCTTATCCATTAGGGTGGAACTTAGTTTCTTGTACCAAGCCCTTGGTGACTGCTTAAGACCATAGACCGCTTTTCTCAATCTCAAGACTTTTCCCGGCTTAACTAAACTCTCAAGGCCGGGTGGTAGAGTCATGTAAACTTCTTCTTCTAGGTCGCCTTAAAGAAAGGCGTTCTTCACATCCATTTGCCAAAGATACCATTCCAAATTCACGGCCAAGGATAAAACAACTCTCACCGTATGTAGTTTGGCCACCGGTGCAAATGTATCCGTGTAGTCATCACCATAAGTTTGAGTGAATCCCCTTGAGACCAATCTTGCCTTGAACCGTTCAATTTCTCCACTACTCAAGTGCTTGATGGTGAACACCCACTTAGAACTCACGGCCCTCTTACCTTCCGGAAGATCGGATTCATCCCACGTATGGTTCTTGACCATGGCTCCAACCTCTTCATCAACCGCATTGGTCCACTCTTCTTTCTCCATGGCCTCCTCATAGGTTGAGGGAATAGTATGTTATCAATCTTCCCTAGGAATGCTTGAAATTCCGGAGGCAAAAGGGCGAGAGAACAGACGGCTTGGATTGGGTGAGCTACGACCTCATAGTTGTAGAGCATCCTCTTGTCTCTCCATGATGGATCACTCCGAATCCTCTCACTTCTTCTAAGCGGTTGAACGGTCTCGGTTTGATCAACCTCTTGAGTATCGACTTCTTCTTGTATCTCCGGTTCTAGAGTTTCCTCTTGATCGACTTCTTCTTGTATCTCCGGTTCTAGAGTTTCCTCTTGAACACTCGTTTCTTCTTGTGGTCCTTCGTTTAGATTGTTAGTGTGAGGAGTTCCTTCTTCACTTAGATTTTTATCTAGGTCTTCATTTGAGGCCGTCTCTTTCCTTGTTGGGACTGGTTCTCCTAAATGATTAAGTAGGAATCTTAATGATGCACTCCGGTCCGAGGAAGTTGCTAGGTCCTTCAAGTCTTCCCAATCCTTCTTTTCGTAGTAACCTTGATTTTCTATAAACTTCACATCACGGGAAACTAGTGTCCTTTTGTTTACCGGATCATAGCATTTGTATCCTTTTTGGTTTGTTGAATAGCCTAGGAACATGCTCTTGGTGCTCTTTGGATCTAGCTTGTTACGTAATTCTCCGGGCACTAGAACAAAACAAACACAACCGAAAACCCTTAGATGTTCTAAAGAAAGTCTAGATTTAGTAAGTACCTCAAATGGTGAGTAATCTCCAAGAACTTTGGTCGGCGTTCTATTAATTAGGTAGCATGCCATCATCACGGCATCTCCCCAAAACTTCTTTGGAACATTTGTGTGGAACATCATCGATCGGGCCACTTCAATAAGATGTCTATTCTTCCTCTCGGAGACACCGTTTTGTTGTGATGTATACGGCACGATGTTTGATGAATTATTCCTTGTTTGGCTAGGTGTTCCTTGAACTTGTGACTAGTGTATTCACCACCGTTATCCAACCTAAACACTTTATCTTGGCATTGTAATGAGTAATCACATGATTTTCAAAGTTAGTAAATGCTTCAAAAACACGATCCTTTGATGGAAGGAGAGTAACCCAAGTATATTTTGACTTTCCATCTATGAAAGTCACAAAATACTTGTTGTTATCTCTAGATAAGCATGGAGATGTCCACACATCCGAATGAACTAAGTAAAAACAATTTTCATAGATAGTTGTAGATTTAGAAAACACCGTTTTGCAATGTTTTCCCAAAATGCAAGACTCACAATTTAAATGATCAAAAACAACATTTGGTAACATAAGTTCAAGAGCTCTAGAATGAGGATGACCAAGTCTAGCATGCCACAATGCATTATTTGAAATTTCAAAACGAGAACTAAACGAGAACAATTTATCCGAGCTTGAAGTAAAATCCTTAATGACATATAAGTCATCTTTGGTTCCTCTTTCCCCAAAGATTTTTCCCGAATCAATATCCTGAAAATAAACTCCATTAGGACCAAATATAACATAACAATTCAAGTCTTTTGTCGCTCTCTTAACCGACAAAAGATTACTCGTAAATTTTGGCATATAAAATGCCTTAGAATTCTTATCAAATAGTCTTAGATTACCGATTCCTTTGATTGGGATTCTATCACCATTAGCAATTTCTACATTTCCACTAGTAATTTCTATATTCCCTAGAATGTTCTCATTGCTAATCATATGGTGTGAAGCACCCGAATCCACAATTAAAGAGTCTCTAGACTTATGGGATAGAAAATTGATACTGGAATGTTTGAGGGATTTGATGATAGCTTCCAAGTCGGATTTAGACGTACATCCTCCATGGTTTGTTTCTTCCTTCTTGTTTGAAGGACTGATGTCTTCATTGTTGCATCCGTAGTTGGCCCTTGGTTCTCTACGTTCAGGTAGCACTTTTGGCCTTAGATGTGGATGGAGTATCCAGCATTTTGCTTTCGTGTGGCCGTTCATCTTGCAATACTCACACCATAGGTGAGGATGTTTGACACGGTTGTTGTTTCGCCGATCTTCAAATCGGTCATACGCTCCTTTGTGAGCCATAGGAAGCTCTCCCTTTCCGTTAAATAATCCACTAGAGCCTAGTTCCCTTTGAACTTGGGAACAAACATCATCAAAGCTTGGTAGCTTGTCGGACCGAAGAATATGCTTGATAAGGTCATTGTAGACCGGATTGAGTGAGAAGAGAAGCCCAAAGATCTTGTCTTGTTCTCTTCGAATAATGAGAGCCTCCGGATCCATGGTAAAAGGTCGGAGCCCTTCTAGTTCGGCAAAGAGGGATTGATATTTCCCGAGATGTTTGGTAAACCCTAAATCATCTTGGCTTAAGGTGTTGAGAGCCTTCTTGACTTCGAAGACCCGAGTAAGGTTATTGACGTTCCCGTAAACTTTCTTGAGTGTTTCCCATAACTCATTTGCAGTTTCGCAATATGAGTATGCTTCAAGTATAGATGCTTCAAGACCGTTGTGAAGAATCGCTAGAACGTCTTGATCTTCTTGGTACCATAAGGCTTTCTTGACTCGCTTAGCCTCCTTCACCTCTTCCTTCTTTTCTTCGGTAGATTCGGTAAGGTCAGCTTCGGTCTCCTTTGGAACAAGGCTTAAATTGATGTAGCTCCATAAGCCGCGGCCACTTAAGGCGGTTTTGGTGGTTCTTGACCACAAGAGATAATTCTCTCCTTTGAGAATTACCGAGATAACAAGAGGCTTAGATGAATCCATACTTCTTCTTCCCTTGAGAAATTAGAGGAATCTTTAGAATTTGAATTTTAAAGAACCGAGAAAGAGGAAATTTTAATTTCCAAGAGATTTTGAATGAGTAACAAAAGAGTTTGAGCTAACAATCAAGGATCATTGCTCTGATACCATGTTGGAATTTGCGGAATAAGAGAGTAAGATTAAGAGTATTTTGGATAGAAAGAGAAAGAAGAACTAGAGAGAGTAAGTGTATGAACTTGATTAATTGATACGGTCAGGTTTTAACCCAAATAAATCACTGCAAGTGCACAGGCACGCAATAGTATATTATGGGATCGAATCCACAGAGACCAATGGCTTACGCAACAGATTATAGATTCTTAAACTAAGCTAAGCAGGAAATAAAGATTGGTGATGAAATCAAAATTAAAGAACAAGATTGCAAATGTAAACGATTTAAACTCAGATGATTAAAAGCGTTAGGCATTAGGGAATTCTCAGGAAATCACATTCATAAACCAGACAACTATTCAGATTCTAATATGCATGCATCTCAAACTCAAACACTAATCTAAATTGTTCCACTTTCGTGATAACAATTACTTTCCCTAGAGATCCGAGTACCTAAACTTTTGGAATGGTCACGGCTATCCTAGACAAGCATTATTCGTTCAGGTTTGATCAGTTCACAATTATTCTTTAATTCACTTTCGAGACTAAAGCCTAATTGCTCATCAACTGTAGTTCCAGTGATGCACAAGCTTTTGGAATGTGCATCATCCTAAGATCTAGAGATTAAGTAGCTAATTCAATCCTAGCATTAAGCCTAACAGTGATGAAGATGATAAAAGATAATCAATCTATTTGTGTCTAGTTTAATATGTGAAATCCCTTGAAAAACCCTAAAACCTAACTATGGATCTACTCAGACATGATAAAGAACAAAACAGAAATCATTGATGAACAGAATTGCATAATCATGGAATAAGAAATAAGAGTAGGGTTTAGAAATCTTCTCCAAAGGGATTGAGATCTTCTCCCAATACAAAGCTCTAAAATCTCTCTAAAAGTCTCCAAAAACGTGCAGGAATAAAAGGTGTGTAAAAAGTCTGAAACCTAACAGGTATTTATAGGATAAAACGGAAAAAGGAAAAATCCCTAAAAAAATCTGCAAGTGGACCGGTCGGTCCAGGATTGGAACGGTCGGTCTGAGTCTTCCAGTGGCTAGACCGACCGAGGAGACCGGTCGGTCCATGTGCCATTGCCTCGGTCTTCAAATTGCCGTCAGATTGACTGGTCGGTCCATTAGGAGGACCGGTCGGTCCATACTTCAGAATTCTCCATTTTCGCCTCAAATTGCTCAAAGTTCCTTTCCGCTCTCATGTGGTTCAAATTCTTGAAGTATGGCCTGAATATCAACTCAAAACAACTCCAAAGGCTCCGAAAACGCGTTAAGAACATGGTTAGGAAACTCCAAATTCACGTTATATCAACTCCCCCAGACTTAGATCTTTGCTTGTCCTCAAGTGAAGCCAAACTAGAAATAAGTTCAAGGAAGCTATAAAAACCGTACTAACCTTTGTGAGCTGAATGCAATCCTGTAGGACCCCACAGATGTAATGCTAACCGCCTGAAAACTCATAAACAGATCAAAAACCAAGATGGTACTTCATGTACTTTGCCAAATACATAGCAATGTTACCATACTCAAGTTCCTATGTCTCAGCGACTTCTATACCAGGGTCCAGAAATCTTACCAAAGGGAAAATGTCCGTCGCATAAGGGTTATGGATTTAGGCTGTTTAATGGTGGTAATAAGTGTTTAGGCTAACCTCAGTCGCGGCCGAATGCAAGTCATGGCACAAAAACCCAAGAGAACTAAGTCCAAGGATGATGCACAACTTTTCAAACTTAAAACCTTTTTCTTATTAGATGAAAAACTTTCTGCTTATCTAAGAACTAATGCTATGAATATGAAACAGAAGTGTGCTTATAAATATACATGTAAAAACAGAGGCTTTATTCTAATCCCTTTCAACTCCTATTAGTATTTTTTTTTCTCTTTTTAATGGATTTTTCGTTTTTTTTTTTTTTTTTTTTTTTTTTTTTTTTTTGAGAAGAAGTTGGGGATTAGTTCTAGCCTTTTCTAAGCACACGTGATGACAAAAACGAAAATTAAAAATAAATATGGAAATGCAGATATATAAGTCCTAAGCAGAAAGTTTTGAAGTGGTACCATAAGGTCTTTAGGATGATCAGCTGGCCGGACTACGTCTCCGGAGTTTTTGCGCTTGAGTGCATGTCAATGTCTTCAATAGAATGCATGAGGTTTGAAAGAAAGGTTAGGGTAAGGGTGTGGTACCAGACTAAAAATGAGCCTGACCATTAGGAGTCCTGAAGAGAGGATAGTGTTTGAAAAAGGATAGGACTCCTAACGTTGTTGCTACTTCTTATGCGATTTCGAATGCCCTGAGTTAAGAAAAACAGAATAGCATATTAGTATCAGCGTTAGCTTTCAAGGAGACGGGAGCCTTCTGGTAACACTGATCCGCCTATGGGGTTTTTAATCTTCCCATTGCATTGGTTAGTCACTGTTCATCTAAAAACAGAGTTAGCAAACATCATGTGGTCCTAGAATCGTATTCATTTCACAAAAGTTTAAAATAAACTGAAAATAAGAAAACTGAAAATATAATTAGTACGAATAGTACTCCCCCCCAGACTTACTTCACACCGACCCGGTGTGAAAATAGATCCAAAGGAAAGACTATTAAAAGAAACAAAATAAAATGAAAAATGAAAAAGAAAAGAAAGTCTAACTTCGTCAGCAGAATTTTAGGCACGGGACATGGCACGGGTCTGGGCACGGGTCAGGGGTGGGAAAAAAAACGCGTTCATGGCTTGAGACCAAGTGGACCGACCGGTCCATGTATCGGACCGGTCGGTCGGGATGACAGAGGTGCTTCCCGATCCGCGGTCTTGATGCTCGGAGATGGTCCGTACGCGAAATGATGAGGACCGACCGGTTGCAGGAGGGATCGACCGGTCCTACCGTGAGACCGATCGGTCCAGGTTCTCCAGTGAGTAGACCGATCGAACAGACCGACCGGTCTACTGGGACCGAGCAATGAGAAAAGGATCAAGACCGACCGGTCTACTGGGAGACCGACCGGTCCAGTGTACTGGCTCCGATTCCAAACTTCTGTGACGAGAATCCTAAGGAAAAACCAAAAAAGAAAAACAAAAACCAAGGTAAAACCGAAAAGAATGAAAAAGAAAGAACATATATATACACTTACAAGTGGGTTGCCTCCCACTAAGAACTTTGTTTAACGTCGTTAGCTTGACATGTGTGCTCTTCAAGGTGCCTCAGGGGGAACATCACGAGGGATCACAATGCCTGGGTCATCGATCTCAGGCTTTTCCAGCAGCTTGCCCAATTTGAATGTCATCTCATTATCTCCCAGCTAGAGATCAATGCGTCTGTGCTTGAGATCAATCTTTGCACCAGCTGTGCAAAGGAATGGTCTTCCCAGGATGAGAGGATCTCCTGGATCTTCAGGTTGGTCAAGCACCACGAAATCTGCAGGAACGTAAACACCACCAATTAGAAGCTGTATGTCCTTAAGAACGCCTAAAGGACGTTTAACATAACAATCAGCAAACTTTAAAGAAAAGTTAGGAAGAGAGAAATCCTTAAAGCCCAGTCGTGTTGCTACGGAGTGTGGCATGATGTTGACACTGGAGCCTGTGTCGCAGAGGGAGCGAGGAAAGACTGTAGAGTCGATCTGAACTGAGAGTTCAAAGCGACCAGGATCTCCAAGCTTTGGCACTGTCCTGCTCTTTTCCACAGCATAGCACTCCTCAGTATTGATCGGTACAGGCTCTGCAGGCCCAAAAATCTCTTCGAACTCCGCGAAGTAATCCTCTTCGATGGCCAGAACAGCTTTGCAAACACTCATGGAGTTAACATCAATCTTAGCAGGGAGAACACCTGTAGTTACATCCACATATTCCTCCTCCACAGTCATACTAGCAGAATCGACCTTTTCCTTCACTGCCGTCTTCTTCGATTTCCTCAGCGGTGGCGTATGTCTTGCTTCAAGAAACAGAACCTCGATCTCTTCTATACTCTCTCTGCAATCTCGGAAGTGACTCAGCAGAGGACGGTACTCTAGAGCTTGTTCAAAGGATAGTGCATGGGGAATCCTTCGTACCATCTTCTGAAATCCAAGCAGCTGCTTCGGAGATATGGAGTCCCTGAAATGTTTGGGAACATGATCATTCAGCGGAGTACTGTTCACCGGAGCACTGTTCACCGGAGACTCATCTTCCATGACAGAAACGGCATGACATTCTTTTCTCGGATTCTGCTCTCCTTTAGCCAGAAGAGTTTCTTGTTGGCGCTTAACAACTTCTGCTTGCTGTGCCACTTGAGTGTCCAGCATCTTCAGGTGGGTAGTGACAGCTTCTAAACGCCCATTGATGTTTGTAATGTCAGTGGAAGTCCTCTGCTGATTAGCTAGCATCATTTGCATCATAGCTTTCAGCTCGTCATTGGGATTGGTAGCAGGAGGTGGAGGAGCTTGTTGTTTAGGCTGGTTCTGATTTTGGTAACCGGAACCTGAACTCTGTCCATACTGCCTCTGATAGCCTGCATTGTATCCTGGAAATCCTTGACCACCTACATAGTTAACCTCATGAGTGCCTCCTGAAACCAATGTAGCTGGCTCTGAATAGCAGATCGTATCTGAAGCGTTTCCAGCCATACTCACGCCCTGATGGCTACCCTGCATAAAGTCCATGATCTTAGCAGCTGTCAGCTCTGCTATCTCTGCTGCAGATGGTGCCTCTACACTGAAAACCTTCTTCGACCGATCATATTCAGAACACTGATCGCTAGAGCTCTGCGCCATATTCTCAATCAACCTGTACGCGCCTTCTATGCTCTGAGTCATAAAATTACCATTACTAGCTGAATTAAGACTTGTCCTGTAATCCCAGGTGACTTCATCGTAGAAAATCCTTAGCATCTGCTCATCTGTGAATCCATGGTGAGGGCACTCTCTACGGTACTCCTTAAATCTATCCCAAGCTTCAGCAAATGACTCTCCGCCCTTCTGCGAAAAGTTGGTGATTCTGCTTCTGAGATGAGCTGTCTTGGTCTTAGTGTAGAAGTGGTCCAAGAAAGCAGCTCTAGCTTCGTCCCACCCGTTAAGAGAATGTGGAGGAAGCGACTTGAGCCATCTCAAAGCTTTGTCAGCAAGAGAGTGCTTGAACAGCTTACACTTGATGTAGTCAGAAGGTACCCCATTGGCCTTAGTCGTCTCGCAGACCTCTTCAAAGCTCTCTATATGATCCATGGGGTTTTCAGAAGCCAACCCATGGAACACGTGCCTCTCTACTAGATTAATCAGTTGAGCCTTAATCTCGAAGTCATTCCTCTGAATCACAGGGACGCGAATGGTTGATCTGTTCTGGTAGTACTGGTGGACATTGTCCCCTTCTCCAATTCCTCTCTGCGGCGGAGGATTCTGACCTGCTGGTGGCATCCGCTGTGCCATCATCCTAGTAAACTGCTCTTGCATCTGCTGCATCTGCTGTTGCGCCTGTTGCGCGTTTGCTGCAGTAGCATCCCGAATCTGCTCTATCTGATCAAACAAGGCAGCCTGAAGACCCTCATTCTCAGCTTGTTCTACTACTTCCAAAGCTGGCATGGTGTTCCTTTGAGCTCTGTTAGCCCTTTCTACTCTGGCTAGTTCTTCGTTCGAGTGCGATATCAGAGGTTCAGTACGATTACTTCTCCTCTGCATGCACCTGAAAGCACAACCAAAAACAAAAACAAAAAGAAAAAGAAATTAATAAAATACTTAGACGAAATTTGCAAATCAAATCTGAAGGCAAACACAATTAGTCCCCGGCAACGGCGCCAAAAACTTGATACGGTCAGGTTTTAACCCAAATAAATCACTGCAAGTGCACAGGCACGCAGTAGTATATTATGGGATCGAATCCACAGAGACCAATGGCTTACGCAACAGATTATAGATTCTTAAACTAAGCTAAGCAGGAAATAAAGATTGGTGATGAAATCAAAATTAAAGAACAAGATTGCAAATGTAAACGATTTAAACTCAGATGATTAAAAGCGTTAGGCATTAGGGAATTCTCAGGAAATCACATTCATAAACCAAACAACTATTCAGATTCTAATATGCATGCATCTCAAACTCAAACACTAATCTAAATTGTTCCACTTTCGTGATAACAATTACTTTCCCTAGAGATCCGAGTACCTAAACTTTTGGAATGGTCACGGCTATCCTAGACAAGCATTATTCGTTCAGGTTTGATCAGTTCACAATTATTCTTTAATTCACTTTCGAGACTAAAGCCTAATTGCTCATCAACTGTAGTTCCAGTGATGCACAAGCTTTTGGAATGTGCATCATCCTAAGATCTAGAGATTAAGTAGCTAATTCAATCCTAGCATTAAGCCTAACAGTGATGAAGATGATAAAAGATAATCAATCTATTTGTGTCTAGTTTAATATGTGAAATCCCTTGAAAAACCCTAAAACCTAACTATGGATCTACTCAGACATGATAAAGAACAAAACAGAAATCATTGATGAACAGAATTGCATAATCATGGAATAAGAAATAAGAGTAGGGTTTAGAAATCTTCTCCAAAGGGATTGAGATCTTCTCCCAATACAAAGCTCTAAAATCTCTCTAAAAGTCTCCAAAAACGTGCAGGAATAAAAGGTGTGTAAAAAGTCTGAAACCTAACAGGTATTTATAGGATAAAACGGAAAAAGGAAAAATCCCTAAAAAAATCTGCAAGTGGACCGGTCGGTCCAGGATTGGAACGGTCGGTCTGAGTCTTCCAGTGGCTAGACCGACCGAGCAGACCGGTCGGTCCATGTGCCATTGCCTCGGTCTTCAAATTGCCGTCAGATTGACTGGTCGGTCCATTAGGAGGACCGGTCGGTCCATACTTCAGAATTCTCCATTTTCGCCTCAAATTGCTCAAAGTTCCTTTCCGCTCTCATGTGGTTCAAATTCTTGAAGTATGGCCTGAATATCAACTCAAAACAACTCCAAAGGCTCCGAAAACGCGTTAAGAACATGGTTAGGAAACTCCAAATTCACGTTATATCATTAATCTTATTAATTCAAGATGATTTTTACAATGAATGAAACAACATATTTATAGAGTTTGTATGCACAAAGGAGAGGGAGAGGCTCCTAAGTAAGTTAGAATATTAATCCTTGTCTTCCTCCTTAAAGTCCTCCATGTCTTCCTCCCTAAAGTCCTCCTAGTCTTCCTCCTTAAATTACGGGGTTGTTGTTCTTTGACTTCCTCAATAACTAATAAGTTATTTGTTGGAGGTGAGGATTTGTATTTAAAGTGTTTAGAAGCTTTCATTCACTTGTTCACAATGTCACTCGTTGAAGAGTTCTATAGCGAAAAGTCCACTAGACAATTATGGTTCTAAAGGTAGAATCGTGGGGTCGTTGAAATTGAAAAAAATAAACTTGATTTAATTAAGTTTCTGTGAAATTGTGGTTTCACAGTTATACTTTTTCCACTAAATTTCAATAATACTAGCGGATTAATGAATGAAAAAAAACTAGATTTTGTTCCGCGTCAAACGCGATATTACAATATTTCAAAAGAAAAAAGGCATGATATTCTTAATATATCGGAGAAATTATAAATATTGATAAATTGATTAGAGTAAAAGCACACGTGTTTAGGAAAAAATATTTTAGACTCAAGAATAGGTTACAAGTTTTTTTTTTGTTTTTTTTAAACATGTAAAGTTACAAGTTACATTGGTTCATGTGTTTATGTAGAGAATAGACTAGATCTATTCATATCTTCATTATTCTCATAATCTTCGTTGATCATCTTGACTGTTCATTTAATTTCAATCTCGACCTCTCAATCTCCCAATAACTATCAAACATCGAATAATAAAAATATTTTGATTGATTATTGTAACTAATGTCCCAAATCGATGTACTAAAAATCAAAATTTTATGCTAATTAATTAAGAGGTCTTATTCGAGTGAGAAGATGAAACTTCCTTTTTTTTTGAAACTTCGTTCTTCTTGTCTTTACATAACAAAATCAAAATAGGATTCAACTAAAAATGGAGATACAAATTAACATGTGGAATCACGAATTCATTTTGCAATTCTGCAAGATCCTATACATACAATTGATGAAACTAACTAGGGTTGTAGCGTTTGGTCATTCTAGAGGAGAGAGGTTGCGAGAGTAAATTTCATTAGGTTCGTCAAAGGCCAAAATTCTATTAAAAATACTATTAACATCTCTTTTTCTTTCAACAGTTGAC
The DNA here is from genome assembly GCA_963576765.1 of Draba incana. NCBI lineage: Eukaryota > Viridiplantae > Streptophyta > Magnoliopsida > Brassicales > Brassicaceae > Draba > Draba incana. The sequence goes on from OY755208.1 coordinate 14,351,395, forward strand.
ATCTCATATCACATTAATGCACACAACTTGATTACTAGATATATCTTATATATAATTAGGGAGTTCTCTCTCCATCTACAGTGTCTACATAGGCAAAACTACTTTTAAAACTAATTAATTTTTATATTATGTTCATTAAATACATGCTAAATCATATTAATTATTTTTTCTAACTAATAAATAATTAAATTCAACTAAAAACGTGAATTACTAAGTAAAATGAATGAAAATAAAAATGAAATTTTATATATATAAGAATATAAAAGATTTTATAAGTAATAATAATATGAATTCATTTCTTACGATAAAATATATATTACACATACTACAAAAAATGCTTATGAATTAAGTGATAAAGTAAAAAATAAAATGAGATGACCATATTAAAAGAAAATTAAAAAAATAAAATTTTTTTAATTAATTTTAATATTTAAAAAAAAACACAAAATATGAAAAGTTTATTTCTTATTAAAAGGTTTTCGCCTCAATTAAAAACAAAGTCTCACATTAAATCCATCTTACATTTTTTTCAACTACACATTATACTTATAAATTAACTTAACTCCTTGATTTATGACCCTATTAAGAAGAACAACTTTTACAAAATAATATTCTAAAATCTTAAGTATTTTTCTATGATGAACAAATATATGGTAGATCTAGAAGACAATATATACATATTTGATGAAAAACAATATCATAATTTATAAAATAGAAATTTTGTTAATGAATTAATTAGATACAAAGTCAAGTCATTTTTAATATTTTCAACAAAAAAACCTCAAATGGCTAATAATAGATAGAAGAATAATAAAATGTGATAAATTTATAAGAACATGAAAAACAAAATTCAGTGTCCCAATATATGCATTCTGACTCTATATGGAGTAGTCTCATCATCAAAAAAAAAAATGGTGGAATAAAATTTATTGTAAAAATTCATGAATTCATGTTTATTTATATTTATACTTATAATTATTAGAGATTGGAATTAAATTAAAAAAAAATAATAACAGTATATACAAAATATGAAATTTTATAGGAAGACAAAACAAAAGTAGATGTACGGAGAAAAACGAAATTAGGTTGAAACATGACAAAAGCAGTATTAGTGAAAAAGTGTACAAAGAGAATTTGACTAAAACCTTAGAAAACATTAATTCACAAGACTAACATAAAATCTTTTAGATTTCATTCATTGAAATTTCATAAAATATATGACATAGATTATGAATCATGGTAATCAGATTTTAAGATGATAGAACAAAGAACAAATTTTATCTAAGACGCAATTCACTACAAAACTTAGCTTCAAAATCACTTGATGAAATCATAGAAACCACATGAAAAGAATTGAAAACTCTAGAATTGAAACACTAAAGTAAGCACAATCGTAAAATAAGCTTAAAATTAAATCAGCTAAAATGAACTAACATTAAAAAGGCTCCATAATAATTACAATCAAAATAAAAGTGTTAGCTAAAACTTTTTAACAATAAACTCAAAAAACTGAATACATGACTGATATGAAGTATTGGGACTGTTAGGTGTTGGATGCTCTTCGTAAAATCAAAGGTATATGACATAAATAGTTTTTGGTGCAACTAAAGTATATTAAACCAACATAGCTTTTTTCTATTGATCTATTACAAATTATAAATACATATTATGGTGTTTAGAGTAATCCAAAATGTATAACAACTATATGTACCCACTAATATCAAGAAATGGATTTGTACAATCAAAATATTATTAAAACCTAATGTTAATATATTATCTACATATAAGTAATGTTTTAAAGTGTCGTAATATTTAACACTAATTATATTTGATAAACTATTACATATGTAATTTATTTAATTATACAAGAACATATTCTAAATTGATTAATTACGAAACATGAACCACATTACAAAACTTACAAAAATACAAATAGTAAATAAACCCACACATCGCGTGGGTCATTCTCTAGTAGGGTTAAATTAAAAAGTCTTTCTTTTTAATCTATAGAGCATGAAAAATTGTTTTTCGTATTAGGGAAAACATGGATTTCAATCGCATTTGTAGCACCCTGACCACCCCTTTCATGGGCTCCACGCCTACTCTCAGCGCGTAGACCCACCCTGTGTGATGGTCGGTGGGTTAGTCAGAGAGGCTCGGAAGTCTTGTTTACTAACCCTGTATTTCACCACGCGATCTTTCCCTGTGTTTAGAGCGAACCCTGACAACTGTACGATTCACACTGTCGGGGGTAACGACCTTGATATGCAACGAGGGGTTGATTGTCACGCCCCGAAATCAAGATATATATGGTGTATGCAGAGAGGCTTAAAATAATTGATTTGACTACCTATGTCACCGAAGTACACTTATCTTTTCGGTCACTCCAGAGTTAAGCGTGCTTGAGCTGGAGCAATTTCAAGATGGGTGACCTACGAAGAATTCATTTTCAGTATCGTTTGAGTGAAGACAAAACACGGAGAAAGATCGCGTGGTTATTTGCAGGATTAGTAAACAAGATTTTCGAGCCTCTCGGACTAACGCACCGACCGTCGGACAAGGTGGACCCAGGGGGCGAGAGTATGTGTGGGGCCAATGGAAGGGGCGGTCGGGGTGTTACAGCTTTCCTTACAAAAAGAACTCGTAGTATTTTTCTTCCCAACTACACATTAAGTCAAGTCACTACCAAAATAATGGTAGATTGTATCACTTAAATTGTATCACAAACTGAGTGATACAATTTTAAATTACTTATGTATAAATGAAACAAATATATATGGTAGTGGGAGTCGAAACTCTCTCAATTGAATTTGTAAGGGTTTTTAGGGAGATAAGAGATCTCTAGGCTTTGAATCACGAACGTAAGTTAAGAAATAGATTGAATTGCTGTCAAGAAAGCTTTATTACTTTTGTATTGAGAAAATTCAGATCCCCTTTTCTAGGTGATTACAATGAGCTATATATAGCTTTTCTAATCGAGGTTAAGTAATAGATTTGGGTCTGGCCCATTAAAAAATCTAATAGCTTTTAGTCCCATATTATTATAAGTTCATTTTATATATGGGCTTAGTATCATTATGGGCCTAGCTCTAGACTGAGCTTTCACAAGCTTGCTCATGATTTCTTCATGTCTATGCAGAATCGTTCTTGTCGTTACATCGATGATAGGGGTGGAATCCAACCCCTACAATGGTTTAATATCAATTATAATTATTGATGTTGATAATAGTTAATTTAACATCACTTTAATAAAATTGATACAATTTATATCAGTTTGTATGATTTAAACAAAACTGATACTAAAATATGAATTTACATTAATTAGACAATTGATGTTTTTACTAACATCATTTATATAAATGATATTAAAAATTACGTCAACTAAAACTGATGCTAATATTAATTATTGATGCAAGTTAAGTTGTCCCACATCGATTCGGTTGCCTAATGGAGAAGTACATTTTTTTTTTGCCGTCAATTTCTTTGCATTTCATTTCAACAGAAGGTCCAAAAGGATTACAACAAATGAACAGTTCATCATCTAAATCAAGAAATATTACAACATATACTTATGATTTAGTAGTAGGCACGTGTGAAAGATATGATCTCCATCTATGCACGCGTCAATATTTCCAGCCCAACGTTCACAGCCGTATTCATCGCCGGATTTAAACTAGCCGCCGCTAATTATCCAAGGAAACAATAATAATCCTCCTCCCTTCTGCCAATCTCAAATCTGATGATAGATAAAAGCCAAATTCTACCGGTTCATATGAAGCCGCTTCTTAAAAGTTTTCGATAAACACCAGTCTGGGGAAGCTCCATCACCGACCACATCCATCTAATTGATGTAGTCTTCATCCTTCATTGCTCCTGCGTCTTGAGTAAAAGGCAAGTAACGAAGATATTACTCCTCGGAACAAATGGAGAAACCGGAGAAATTTCAGAAGAAAAGACGGTGAATTCGACTAAATAAGCGCTACGGATATGAGAATGAGATTGAAAATCGCATCACGCGAAAGAGAAATCGATCTAAGCCGGTATAAATCCGATCAAATCGGATTCATAACCGAACAACCGCCGGAACAAAATCGGTCTAGCCGAAATATACATCCGAATAAATCAGAACAAGCTACTAAAAAACTACTATACTTACTAGATATATACAAACCACGACGTCGGCAAAAGCCGATCGTCGGGCTAGATCACAACAATTTTCTATTTTCCTTTGTAGAAAGAAGGCGGAGAAAACTAGAGAGAAGGAGTGTTATAATTAGTTTCTTTACATAATTGTTAACCAAAGAAATGATTTTTTTTCATATGATTTTTATATTATAATCTTAGAAGAATACAAAGCCGGCGTTCGTAGAACCAAACCCTCGAAAACAAATTAATGATGAAAGACATGAATCAGTATGGGCCTGATTGGTTACAGCCTAAACAAACTTAGAATTTGTTTAGAATTGTCAAAATGGGTAAACCCAACCCATTTAACCTGTCTCGTCAAGGATTCTTTTATTTTCGGTTTACGATGGGCCGGCCCACGAGACCCACGGGTAAGTAATGTTAGACCCAAACCCAACCCACTATATTTAGTAGGTTTTGTGGGTGGCCCGTTGATGTGGGAGTCGAAACTCGAACAATTAGATTTGTCAAGGTATTTGAAGGGAGAAGAGATTTCTAGGTTAAAACTACAAACGGTGGTTGCGATTAATGTAATTAAAAAAACTATATTGCTCTTCAGCGTAATAAGTTGCGGATCCCTTTCTCAAGGGTGATACATGAGTATATATAACATCCTAAGTCGGCTAAGTCTTTTCGTTAAGCGATAAAGGAAAGTATCCCTAAGTCTTCGGCGATTTTCCTTATTCTTCGGATTTACTATGTCGGCGTTCGTATGGGCTTCGTCGACGATTCTAGAATCTTCTTACGTTAAGGCCTCCGCCCAGTGAACTTCAGCCTGTAAGTGAGACGTTTGTTAACTTTAATACTTCGCAACTTTGCCATCCCAAAATCACAGCAACGTCGTTGTTAAAAAGACTTATGCATTTTCCTGCAAAAAGACTTAGAGATATTCTTATAAGAACTGGTATTCGTATCACCCTGCATAAATGACATTCGTATCATTGTTCAGGAATGTCATTCGTGTCATCTTGCAGAATGACATTCGTATCACCGTTCAGGAAGGTCATTCGTATCATCTTGCATAATGACATTCGTATCGTTGTTCATGAATGTCATTCGTGTCATCTTGCTGAATGACATTCGTATCACCGTTCAAGAAGGTCATTTGCATCATCTTGTAGTATTACATTCGTATCATTGTTCAGGAATGTCATTCGTGTTATCTTGAAGAATGACATTCGCGCATGAACCGTTCCTAGTATCGCGCATGAACCGTTCCTCGATGAAGCGCGTCCCGGATCGTGGCTGGGGAACGCAGAGCTATCTCTTCCTGATAGGTGGATCTGAATTTGAGTGCCTTTTCTAGCGCTTGCAATGCGACTGTATTGCTTATTCTTTTCATCTTGGATAATACTCCTTTGAAATGGTCCGTAGTGACACATTCTCTCCTTGAACCATCGTCCATAGATCATCATCTGACGTTCGCTTTTCAATGTAGATCACGTGGTATTTCAGAAAAGCAGTTGTTAACTAGTTGAAGCTGTCAATCGAATTTGGCGGAAGTCGTGAAAACCATTGCAGGGCTGGTTTTCCACGAACAATAAGCACTAACCAGTGTCCTTCTCTCCTTTTCTAAATCTTGCTCGTCCTATCGCTACTAAGAATGTTGTCAGATGTTCGGTGGGATCGGATTTTCCATCGTAAGTAAGAATCTTCATCTTTTTCGCATCGGTAATCACTACTCAGGTTATTCGTGATGTGAACGGAATGTTAAGCGTCTCCTTCAAGACTTTATCTAACTCAAGAGCGTGGCTGGTTGTTTTGTGGATTTGGGAGCAGAAATCTCTCATCTTCGCCGATATTCGTGCCATGTCGGCCCTTATTGCAGCCATCTCGTCTCTTTGAGCATGGATTAGCGCTCTGCGTTCTGCTTCTAATTCAGAGTGTTCCGACATGAGGGGGTCTTCTTCTTCGTCCTGAGATAATCGGTCATGCTCGGCAGCAGTATTGACTTGTGCAGCTTGGGCCGCCGTTCTGCGAGTAAGCTTATTCTCTTGAGTATGTCTGGCTCCTGGGTTCTCTAGGTCGATCACTACTGTCGTAGTCGCTTCCGGATGTGCGGTCGCGGTAGGCATAATCGTGTTTTGCTCCTCGCGCAGCGTATCAGAGAAAAGACTTCAGATTCTTTGCGCGTTGACTGGGGTTATAAAGTCCAAAGCCGTAGGGTTGACTCGTCCAACAGGTCATCGAAAAATTAAGATCCCCTCTTCTGCGACCATGGTCTATCGTTGCGAGGACTTGTAGTTCCTCGTTGATTTTCTCTTGCTCCGACGTTCTCTTAAGCTGTGTTTCCAGCATCGTTTTTATTCTAGACAAGAATTTTGGGGTTACCTCTGCGAATGCCCGTGCTGGAGTTTCGGGTACAAACATCGTGTTGTTAGTGTTCCCAGTTCCATCTGCTCCGTCTCAGGATCCATCGCTGGTGTTGTTAGTAATAAGTTGTTGATTGTTGCGACGTTGCTGATCAGTACATTGTTGTTCGGTGACACGTTGTTGTTCGGTGATGCGTTGTTGTTCAGCGATGTGTTATTGTTTAGCGACGCGTTGTTGCTCGGCGGCGCGTTGGTGATCGTCTCTTGTAGTCATTGTTAGATCAGTCGTTCATAAGCTTTTCGAGTAAGAAAATCTCAAGATCCCCTTAGTCGGTGCCAAATTGTGGGAGTAGAAACTCGAAAAATTAGATTTGTCAAGGTATTTGAAAGGAGAAGAGATTTCTAGGTTAAAACTACGAACGGTGGTTGCAATTAATGTAAAAAAAAAAGTATATTGCTCTTTAGCGTAATATGTTGTGGATCTCATTCTCAAGGGTGATACATGAGTATATATAGCATCCTAAGTCGGCTAAGTCTTTTCGCTAAGCGATAAAGGAAAGTATCCCTAAGTCTTCGGCGATTTTTCTTATTCTTCGGATTTACTATGTCGGCGTTTTATGGGCTTCGTCGCCGATTCTAGAATCTTCTTACGTTAATGCCTCGGCCCAGTGAACTTCAGCACGTAAGTGAGACGTTCGTTCACTTTAATACTTCGCAACTTTGCCATCCCGAAATCGCAGCATCGCCGTTGTTAAGAAGACTTATGCATTTTCCTGCAAAAAGACTTAAAGATATTCTTATAAGAACTAGCATTTGTATCACCCTGCATAAATGACATTCGTATCATTGTTCAGAAATGTCATTCGTGTCATCTTGCAAAATGACATTCGTATCACCGTTCAGGAAGGTCATTCGTATCATTGGTGTGATAAGTTTTAATCCCAAAATAAAGCTGCAAGTGCACAGACAATCGCAGTAGTATAAAGGGTATCGAATCCACAGAGACCAAGGTTACACTATGAAATTATAGATTTTAATTTAAAGCTAAGATAAAATATGGGTTTTGATTTTCGAAACAATGAAAGCAACAAAGTAAAACGATATAAAATTCAATTAAAACAAGCACTAGATCAAGGTCATTCGCCGGTAATTTCGGACTAAGGACTGAGCTACTATTCAGGAACTAATGCAATTCGGTCTAGAACTCAAACATAAAGATAATATTGCCCCACTGTCGGGATGTATCAATATCTTTGTCTAATAACCTAAATGCCTAAACTGTCGTTTGAATTCAGAGATGTTGACAAGCATTAGCGAATGGGTTCAATTTGTTCACAATTGATGGCAACAATCAACTGTCGTTGGTTGCACACCAATTGCTCACCAATGGTTTATCTAGCAACCTAGAGCACTGTCGTGAATAAGTTAAACTTGAAATCATAGACTAGGCGGCTACGCTAGCCTAAGCATTACGAATCCCAATTGATGAAGACATATGATAATCTATCCTATTTGGCTCAGTCACTAATCAATCCTAAATCACCATTGAAATCCCTTAATCTAGCTAAAGGACTACTCGAACATGGAGAATAAAAACGCAGCAATACAATCAAGAGAATTCATAATATAAAAGAGAATAGGGATTAGAATTCTTCTCAATAGATGTTGTGGAGTGAAATCTCCAAATCTTATAAGCAAATCCAATGGAATGAAGAACACTTGAGTATCAAAGAAATGGGAACAATGGAGTCTCAGCCTCCCAAAAAGGTGAAAATGAAGTGAAAAAGGGATAATAATTCAGAGGTGGCTACCCTCTTATTTATAGGAAAAATTAGGTTAAAATGGTTTTGGGGACCAGACCGGTCGGTCCGGTTATGGGACCGGTCAGTCCGGATTCCAAGGGGCTTCGAGTCTTTGAGCCTATTCTGTTTATTGTTTTCTATTGTTTTTCGAGTCTTTCTAGTTCTTTTTGTGTCTTTTCGGGTTCCAGGAGGCTTTGGAGCATGGATTGGAATTGTTGGAGCTATTTGAAGCTAAAGAGATGAGTTTGGAGCAAAAAGGCGATTTTTCATAACCGAGCACCTGCTCGGTTTGGAGCGAGCACCTGCTCGCCCGAGGACTCAAAGACTCGAAGCCCCCTGGAATCCGGACCGACCGGTCCCATAACCGGACCGACCGGTCTGGTCCCCAAAACCATTTTAACCTAATTTTTCCTATAAATATGAGGGTAGCCACCTCTGAATTATTATCCCTTTTTCACTTCATTTTCACCTTTTGGGAGGCTGAGACTCCATTGTTCCCATTTCTTTGATACTCAAGTGTTCTTCATTCCATTGGATTTGCTTATAAGATTTGGAGAATTCACTCCACAACATCTATTGAGAAGAATTCTAATCCCTATTCTCTTTTATATTATGAATTCTCTTGATTGTATTGCTGCGTTTTTATTCTCCATGTTCGAAGTCCTTTAGCTAGATTAGGGGATTCCAATGGTGATTTAGGATTGATTAGTGACTGAGCCAAATAGGATAGATTATCATATGTCTTCATCAATTGGGATTCGTAATGCTTAGGCTAGCGTGGCCGCCTAGTCTATGATTTCAAGTTTAACTTATTCACGACAGTGCTCTAGGTTGCTAGATAAACCATTGGTGAGCAATTGGTGTGCAACCAACGACAGTTGATTGTTGCCATCAATTGTGAACAAATTGAACCCATTCGCTAATGCTTGTCAACATCTCTGAATTCAAACGACAGTTTAGCCATTTATGTTGTTAGACAAAGATATTGATACACCACGACAGTGGGACAATATTATCTTTATGTTTGAGTTCTAGACCGAATTGCATTAGTTCCTGAATAGTAGCTCAGTCCTTAGTTCGAAATCACCGGCGAATGACCTTGATCTAGTGCTTGTTTTAATTGAATTTTATATCGTTTTACTTTGTTGCGTTCATTGTTTCAAAAATCAAAACCCATATTTTATTTTAGCTTTAAATCAAAATCTATAATTTCATAGTGTAACCTTGGTCTTTGTGGATTCGATACCCTTTATACTACTGCGATTGTTTGTGCACTTGCAGCTTTATTTTGGGATTAAAACTTATCACACCAAGTTTTTGGCGCCGTTGCCGGGGACCAATTGCGTTACCTTTGAGATTTGATTTTATTTATAGTCTAAGAATTTTGCTAATTTCGTTTTTATTTTTATTTTCTTTTGCGTGTGTTTCAGGAACGATAAGCCTAATTCAGCCGACATGGGCGCACAAGGCGACAACGATATGGCAGCTGAGCTGCAGCGATTGCGGGAGCAAATGGCTCAAATACTGCAGCAACAGCGTGCGCGTGAGCAACAGCGAGCCATAGGGGATATGGACAATCCCCATGCTTTCTATCAGAATCGTTCGACTATAGTTTCGCCAGCAATTCAGAGGCAAGATTTTGAGATCAAGCCTCAGATGATTTCATTGGTGAAACAACATTTATTCCATGGATTACCGGCTGAGATACCGATGGATCACATCGAGAACTTCAAAGAAATCTGCAGCACTACGAGGTCTAATGGAGTATCGAACGAGTTCTTGAAGTGCAAGTTATTCCCGTTCTCACTCTCGGACAAGGCTCTTAGATGGTTAAAGTAATTGCCAGTTGGTTCTTTGAAGACATGGGATGAGGTTAGAGCCGCGTTCTTGGACCATTTCTACACCAAGTCCAAGACAACATCTATGAGGAACAAGATTTCGTCTTTTCAACAACATTCTGGTGAAGCTTTCTGTGAAGCTTGGGAAAGACTGAAGGAGTACCGTAGGGAGTGTCCTCATCATGGTTTCAAGGATGAACAGATTCTGGGAATATTTTATGATGGAGTTGGATGGGATTATCGGAATGCCCTAAATGCTGCAAGTAATGGAAACTTCATGACCAAGACTAGAGATGGTGCTTTTGAGCTGATTGAAAACCTTGCTTCAAGCTCTAGCAACAAGGCTCCTGAGTATGATAGGTCTAAGACAGTCAATAGTGTGGACACTCGGAAGATTGATGAGCTGACGGCGAAGGTGAATTTGCTTTTACGCGAGAGTCGAAGACCGGTAAAGTTTGTGGAAGAGAATGGGGCTGCGCCTATTTCTCACGCGTTTGAAGATGATGAAGATGTTTGGATACGGGAGGCTAACTTTGTGAGTGGTCAAGGATACCAAAACCATGGGTTTAACCCCAATTATCAGAGCCCACACGGTCAAGGATTTCAGAAGTTCTACTCCAGCAACGCTCAAGGGAAACAGTTCATCCATAACCAGAATCAGAATCGTTACCAAGGAGGGAACCAACAACAATTTGCCGCGCCACAACAAGCTACTTCCGCGCTTACATCTCAGGATGAGTTGAAGAGTCTCATGCAGCAACTGATGGTTAACCAGCAACAGGCGTCCACTGAGATTAGTGCCAAGGTAGATCACATGTACGATGATCTGAATGCAAAGTACGAGGCTGTTACCGCGCATGTGAAGAGATTGGACACTCAAGTAGCTCAAACTGCCGAAGCTATTAAGAGACCAGCTGGAACTCTTCTAGGAAGTGGTGAGGCTAATCCTAGGAAGCAATGTCAGGTAAATGATGTCGAGTTGAGGAGTGGACAGTTATTGGTACCGCCTACAATCACAAGCTTCCACGCGAAGGCTAAGGAGAAGATTACCGAGTACCAAGCTCCAGACAGTGACTTTTCTGAGGAAGATAGGCATAAGGAGATTAGATCAAGCTCAAGGACACTTCAAGATTCAGTTCCGACCAATGCTGCAAAAATTGTTTCCGAGCACCCGCTCTCTACTAGCGAGCACCTGCTCGCACAGGGTGCTCCCGCGAAAATTTCAGAAACTTCGCCTGAGCGAGTTTATGTACCAAAGGTGCCTTACCCTGAGCGAGTTTATGTGCCAAGAGTGCCATACCCAGTACCTCCTAAGGAATCTAGGAAAGACTTGGAGGATGTAGAGTGTAAGGAGGTGCTAGAGGATTTGACGGTGAAGCCTCCTTTGGTTGATGCCGTGCAAATGATACCATTACCCAAGAGGTACATGAAGGAATTGGTTGCTGGTAAGATTCTTGAAGAAGAGAGTGTGAAGATGGTTTCTAAGGAGTGTAGTGCCGTACTTCAGAATAAGGTGCTAACAAAGAAAGGTGATCCGGGAAGATTTGTGATCTCCGTGAAGATAGGGCCTTCCACATTTGCTTGTTCATTGTGTGACTTGGGAAGCAGCGTCAATTTGATGCCATATTCTGTGGCTAAGCGTTTGGTTTTGACCAAGTTCCAACCCACCAAGATTTCGTTGGTTTTTACGGATGGGTCTAAAAAGCTTCCGGTTGGTATTATTGAAGATTTGCACGTCCGGATTGGGGATACTTTAATCCCAGCTGATTTTGTGGTTTTGGAGCTTGATGAGGAACCAAAGGATCCGTTGATTTTGGGCAGAGCTTTCTTGCACACGGCACGCGCTATCATTGATGTCGAGGAAGGCATAGTGGACCTCCGTCTAGGAGACATGGTAGTTCGGTTTGAGATGAGCAAGCTTCTCAAGAAACCGATGATTGATGGACATGCTTTTGTTATCCACGATGGAATAGAGATGCCGGAAGATGAGATTGAGGAGATTTTGGCATGTGATCCAGTTGATGTCGCATTGACAAAAGCCGAGAATGAACACGGTTTTCTGAGTGAAGACACCTAAGGATTTGCTAAGTTTCTGGATCCTAACATCATAGTGGAGAAGGGAGATGAACTTCTGAGTCTGGGAGAAGGCACAAAAATTGAGAATCAGCCATCACACCAGCGAGCACCTGCTCCCGAACAGCGAGCACCTGCTCCCGAGAAATCTACTGTTCATGGTTCTTGGAGTGAGCTGAAAGCTCCAAAGCTAGAGTTGAAGACCCTCCCAGCATGGCTCAGATGGTTATTCAGGTTCCGAAAGATTAAAGACAAGAAAGGGTCCGGTCCGTTCACCATGAAGGAGGTGAGACCACATGAGGACATAGTGTTGCTGGACACTAAAGGAGGTGAGTTTGACCCTCCTTTAGCCTAGATGGTCTACAAAGTCGAGCTAACGACTTAAAACAAGCGCTTGATGGGAGGCAACCCATCAGTACGTTTTCTAACTTTTTCAATTTGATTTCTTTTTCTACTAACTTTGGTTTTAAGTTTTGATTTTTCAGGATTTTTTGTTCTTTAAAAAAAAAAAAAAAAAGGGAGAAGTTCGCCTAGAAGCCAGGACCGGTCGGTCCACAGGACAGACCGGTCGATCCACCGATTTCAACAGACCAGAAGGAGTCCCTGGAAATGGGACCGGTCGGTCCAGTATTGGGACTGGTCGGTCCCCAGCCTAGCCCCCTAGTCGAGCACCTGCTCGCATGGCATCGAGCACCTGCTCGACGACGACGCAGAGGCTTCAACCCAGTGATATCTTTTCTACCCTTTTACCATCATTGCATTATCCGTGTTTTGTTTTTATTGAGTCGCCAATCTCTTGAACTTTTTCACACCGGGGACGGTGTGATTTAAGTCCGGGGGAACGGTCTTGTTGTTGTGTCTGCTTTTGAGTTTACTTTTGATTTTTGTTTTTCTTGAGTCTACTTTTGAGTTTATCGAGTCAATAAGAGGTTGTTTGGAAATGGAATTATGAACTTGATCTATTGGATTTATGTTCGGACTAGGGATTACTTGTATGATTCACAGCTTGGCCAAAGAATTGTTTTGAGCACCCCACATCTCTGCCGAGCACCTACTCGTGCAGGGTGCTCCCACGACAGGTTATGGGTAGATTTAAAATTTCCCCCAAAGCTCATACTTATCAGAAATTAGGCTGATCCAATGTCATCTCAAACTCCTATTTGGTATTTAATCTTGATCTTTAATTTCTTTCTCAGGGGTTTGACGTTCATTGGGCAAGACTTATTCGAACCGTATAAGACACCGCAACTTTCCAGCAAGTATACTCTTTACTCTCTAACTTTTGAACCATTTAACTTTTAAATTCTCCCCTTATAAAAAAAAGAAAAAAGAGAAAAGATAAATAAAGGGGGAGAACTTCAAAGCAATATGCCCAAGTAGCCAAGGGATGATGCGTAAACCCGTGTCTCTTTTGTGACCTCACGGAAAGCATGTTGTAAGGGAAACTAAAAGTTTTGAGTGAACCAAGGGATGATGCGTAAACCCGTATCTCCTTTGTGACCTCATTAGATTCGTCCCATAAGAAAAAAAAATAATAATAATAATAAATAATAATAATAATAATAATAATAATAATAATAATAATAATAATAATAATAATAATAATAATAATAATAATAATAATAATAATAATAATAATAATAATAATAATAATAATAAATAAATAAATTGAGAAAAAGAGTATACGGGAGAGGGTCTTGGTTAGGAGAAGTCGGCACCCCTTGAAACGATTCCCCTTGGGTAAGATCACTGCACTTTCATTTTCATTAATTGATTAAGAGATGATATTGAGGATTCCGAAGTTTTGCTAAGTTGTGAATGAATAAGGTTAGGTTGTGGTACATGTTCTAAGGCCAAGTGATGAAAGTATGAAGTCCAGAGATTTTTCCAACAAGCGAGTGAATTCCATGTGATTTTCAGACACTCTTCTGTTCTTGATCTTGTTTTGTTTGAGGACAAACAAAGGTCTAAGTCCGGGGGAGTTGATATATTAGGATTTTAGCCTATTCTGTTTATTGTTTTTTATTGTTTTTCGAGTTTTTTTTGTGTCTTTTCGGGTTCCAGGAGGCTTTGGAGCATGGATTGGAATTGCTGGAGCTATTTGAAGCTAAAGAGATGAGTTTGGAGCAAAAAGGCGATTTTTCATAACCGAGCACCTGCTCGGTTTGGAGCGAGCACCTGCTCGCCTGAGGACTCAAAGACTCGAAGCCCCCTGGAATCCGGACCGACCGGTCCCATAACCGGACCGACCGGTCTGGTCCCCAGAACCATTTTAACCTAATTTTTCCTATAAATATGAGGGTAGCCACCTCTGAATTATTATCCCTTTTTCACTTCATTTTCACCTTTTTGGGAGGCTGAGACTCCATTGTTCCCATTTCTTTGATACTCAAGTGTTCTTCATTCCATTGGATTTGCTTATAAGATTTGGAGATTTCACTCCACAACATCTATTGAGAAGAATTCTAATCCCTATTCTCTTTTATATTATGAATTCTCTTGATTGTATTGCTGCGTTTTTATTCTCCATGTTCGAGTAGTCCTTTAGCTAGATTAGGGGATTTCAATGGTGATTTAGGATTGATTAGTGACTGAGCCAAATAGGATAGATTATCATATGTCTTCATCAATTGGGATTCGTAATGCTTAGGCTAGCGTGGCCGCCTAGTCTATGATTTCAAGTTTAACTTATTCACGACAGTGCTCTAGGTTGCTAGATAAACCATTGGTGAGCAATTGGTGTGCAACCAACGACAGTTGATTGTTGCCATCAATTGTGAACAAATTGAACCCATTCGCTAATGCTTGTCAACATCTCTCAATTCAAACGACAGTTTAGGCATTTAGGTTGTTCGACAAAGATATTGATACATCACGACAGTGGGGCAATATTATCTTTATGTTTGAGTTCTAGACAGAATTGCATTAGTTCCTGAATAGTAGTTCAGTCCTTAGTCTGAAATCACCGGCGAATGACCTTGATCTAGTGCTTGTTTTAATTGAATTTTATATCGTTTTACTTTGTTGCTTTCATTGTTTCGAAAATCAAAACCCATATTTTATCTTAGCTTTAAATTAAAATCTATAATTTCATAGTGTAACCTTGGTCTCTGTGGATTCGATACCCTTTATACTACTGCGATTGTCTGTGCACTTGCAGCTTTATTTTGGGATTAAAACTTATCACACCAATCATCTTGCAGAATGACATTCGTATCACCGTTTAGGAAGGTCATTCGTATCATCTTGCAGAATGACATTCGTATCGTTGTTCAGGAATGTCAATCGTGTCATCTTGCAGAATGACATTCGTATCATTCTACAAGAAAGACTTAGAATTTGGTTGTTGATCTCGAGGGGTGGAAACCGACCCCATCAGTTAGCCCCCAAGCTCGATAATATTCGCGATAATAATGTCGAGCTTTTAAGAATTGTTTATTGAGATCAACGATCTATTGCTTCATGTTTCGAAGGCCATATAACGTTTGATACGTATGTGTATTGTCTTAGTGATAAGTCTTTGGGTTTGAACCAAAGTTTTAGAATCTGAACCCGATGTGTTTGGATTATGTAACCCGATGACTCCGGGTTCGATCCGAAATTATTATATATATTGTAGTCTTCGGGTGTGATCCGAAGTAAACAGATTAAGTAAATCCAATGACTATTGTACTAATTAAACCCGAAGACTGTTGATGTGAAACCCGAAGTGGATTTTTTTTAAATCAAAGATTTTGACGCCGATGACGTCCTCCTCCAATGACGATGTCACCTTCGAAATGACCCGAAGTCGTCCGAGGATGTAACGGAGGTCCTACATCGTCGAAGATGCTTTTATATTGTAATGTTGATATGATGGCGATGACAATGATGAGATGAAAATGACCATGACATCGATAGGGAAAATGATGGAAACGATGTTGAACACTCGATGAGCCACTGAAGACTGATTTTAAGAGCCGAAGACTCCACTATCAATTACCGACGCCGACACTGTCAATTGCCGATGTCTTCATTCGCGGAAGCCAAAAGCTGAAACCAAAGCCGATTTGACTCACCGATGATACTTAGAACGAGAATGCAATGACTCGAATTCAGATCCAAAGACTACATCAAGTTTTCATCAACGCCGATGTCAACTGCAACTGCGACCCGAAGACATGAATATGAGGCTCCAATGCCGTTTAGAGACCAAGACGACTTAACGATAGCTCCTCCATTGACACCGATGTTACCGACGATGGTGAAATGAAGATGATGATATCACTGATGGTGATGATGAAGTCTTATTGGGCTTAAATGAAAAATCCCATTACTTGTTTTGATGACGAAAAATTGAAACGATGACTCTAAGTGTCACTGATGCCAACGACTTATGATTGTGGTCGAGAAAGAGAGGACCCCGGTGATCTTTTGTAAGCAAGTTGAAGGTGAGAGACACAATGTTACACGGAAATTACCCGATGACAACAATTGCTTATTGATGCGTGACTCGTAGACCGAAGATTGTAAACCGAAGACTTGAAACTCGAAGATTTTGATCCGAAGTAACTTTTGGCGAGCAGGAAAGGAAGACCCGAAACCGAGACCGACGGTGATACGAATCGTTTCCGATGTCTTGATATTCTGGGAATTCACCCGATGTGTATTATCATCAACGCCGATGTCTACTCTGATTGCTACCCAAAGACTTGAATCCGATGCACCGATGATAACAAAGCCAATTTGAAAACCAATGTCAATATGTTCTTCTATCGATGGTGAAAACTCCCAGACTTGAAGATCTCCGTTGAATTTGACCGATGTTGACACATATTCTCACTGATATAGATGGTGATGATTTCGCACATTAAAATCTGGTGATGACGAAGGTGAGAACCAACTTCGACGAGGACCTAAAGTCATCGCAATCATCCCGATAGCTCTGTTGAATCGGCCCGACGACCCTGTAATTGATATCACGGAGAAGATTTGACTTGTAGTGTCGATGAAGCGGAGAGACAATGATCCAAAAGTAATTCATCCGATGATGATAGCTCTTTCCACGAAATCCAATGGCGTTGCGAGTCACTTTCGATGTCTTGTCTAGAGCTATCCGAAGACTTGACTGTAAAATTCTGAGGCCAAGGTTAATATACCGAAGAAGAAAAATTTCCAACTCTACTCTCCTCAAATATCCAGGTGGTGCCGATGACGTATCAATACGTTGACGACGAAGACTTGGATACCTGATGTCACAAAAACATGTTCCAAGGACTGATGCAAACATGATCAAAGTCTTTGGTCTTGCAAAATCAAAGAGATAGTGTAGTGGACTCAAATTGAGGCCCATTTAGTTGCCAATTTATCATCACTTTGATCGTGAAAAATGTCTCGATGATGCCAAAGTTTGATTCGATGACACCGATGTCATTATGATTAACCCCGACGTTTTTGATTTTTGATTGATTTTTTTTTAATGGCATGATGTTTCTTTCAAGTAATTTGATTTATGAGAACGTTTTCAATAATGATTGCACTCCTGCATTTTGAAACATTGCGTTGTTCTTACCAACGGAGTGAATGTCGGGTTTTCTAAGGAATAATTTGGTTTACACAAATGTTATCCATTTAACAAATACGCTCCAAAATTGTGTTAAATAAGTTATATTGCGTATGACCAATTATTTGTTCGATGAGTTTTCTGATGACGGCTATTGGTTTACACACTTGTTATTATTAACAAGTGTATTCCAATCGTAAATCAAGCAATAGTGTTTAGACTAGTGGTACGTTTCCTGGGTTTTCTGATGATCTTTCTTGGTTTACGGACTAGTTCTGTTTAACGAGTCCGCTCCGTAATGAACACGTTATCGCGTTATGACCAACGATCCGGTAAGTTGGGTTTAGGACGAACATTTAGGTTTACGGATATGTTCCCGTGAACATATATCCGCTCTTATAATGATCGTTTCTAGCGATGAACCAACGTTTGTTGGGTTTATAATGAACAGTTTGGTTTACGGACATGTTCCAATGAACACATCTGCTCCTATAATGAACATTATTATTTATATAGAGCACATTTTAATCCTGCAAAAGATATGATTGTCGGATCCGAAATATTCGTAAGAGTTCGTCACTGTGACCAGCAGCGACGAGGGTATTACAAGAAGTCTGGGTTTGCATAGACTTTTAATCTGTGAAGGATGTAATCGAAATGCCTGTTTCGTTAAGGCGTAAGATAATCCGTAAAGGATGTTTGAAATATGTATGTTTCGTTAAGACATTAAATAATCCACGAAGGATGTTGATAAAACTTAGAGAAAGCTCCAAGACTGTTTATTCGTAGAAGTGCTAAGAAAAAAATATGAGTATACGAGTATACGTACCCCACTCCCCCACCCCTCTCCCACCTTTTTAAGGAGGGGGCAGCTGAACCGGTCCAAAAACGAGCTGCCTACATACCCTTTGCTGGGATCAAGCCGCCCCATAGTTCAATGAAAGTATCTTAGTGAGAGTGGAGAGAGGTATTCGTCGGCTCTCTGTCTACCTTCATCTCCTTCCATTCACCTTTAGAGATTAAAGCTGTATTCAGGTTACGCAGTTTGTGCTCAGCCATAAACCACATTCGGAACTCCTTCTGACTTCCCCGAATCATCTTGCTTCCTCTTGTAGTTAGAAATTTAACATACATGTGGTACGTAAAAGCTACTGCTCTCATAGAATTAAACCATGTAGTTCCCATAATCACATTATAGACTACTGGATTATTGGAGACTGAGAACTCGACCACCTTCGTTACACCTTCCGCCAGAACAAGTAGTCTGATTGTTCCCATCGTCATTGTTGTGAGACCAGAGAAACCAGTCAATGGTTTGAGAGATGCTTTGACCTCGGATAATTCAATGCACATTCGCTCGAGCATATCTTTGAAGATGATGTCTACTGTGCTTCATGTATCGATAAACACCCTCGACACAACGTAATCTGCGATGACTAACTTGATTACCAGTGGATCGTCGTGTGGCCTGTCGATTCCGCTCATTTCTTCTTCCCAGAAGGACACCACGTCGTTTGGAAATTTTGAGGGTGCAAAGAAGTTTGCACTAACCTCTGCGCGTTGGTGGAAAGCTTTGATTAAAATGACCGTATCTGCACAGTAACGAGATCCTCCCATTATCATAAGGATTTCCGTCCTCTTTGGTTCATGCTGGTGCTCTTTCACTACAAGAAAACAGATTTTTAACTACTGCCAAAACAGTCGGAAATCAGTAGGTAAACACCCTTTACCGACTGATTTGTGCTGTAGCTTTTTCACTCGTCGGTAAAATAATCAGTCGGTAAATGGCTACTGATTTTCGACTAATTTTACCGATTGTTTATAGGCAGTCACTACACAGTTGGCAAATTTAACGACTGATTCGTGACTGAATACCGACTGAAATTAGCTACTGCACCAAATGTATGCAATCAGTAGGCAAATATGCCGACTGATTGGGGACTGATATATGCAAAATCAGTCGGTAATTTTTGCTACAGATAACCGACTGATCACCTACAATTTTAGCTACGCAATGGCGACTGATGTAAGCTTCGCATTTGCATTTTGGGTATGATTTACCGACTGATTTCCTACTGTTCACCGACTGATAGTGTAATATTTTTACCGACTGAATGAATATGGAGAATAGATTATGAATCTAATAATTGTGTTTAGATGCTAATTGGTTTGTTGATTCTAATTAAAACGTGAAAATCAATTAGAAAGC
Organism: Draba incana; assembly: GCA_963576765.1. Taxonomy (NCBI): domain Eukaryota; kingdom Viridiplantae; phylum Streptophyta; class Magnoliopsida; order Brassicales; family Brassicaceae; genus Draba; species Draba incana. The sequence goes on from OY755208.1 coordinate 14,371,356, forward strand.
AAACATTAAGTAGTATTGCAAAGCACACCAACACAAAAACATATATACACAAAAACTTACATAAGATTCATGTTCCAAAACCAACTGATTTAGTTGCAAAACACATTGCATAACACATAGCATGAGTTTCAAGTTATAAGTGAGCTAGAGAAGTGAGAAACAAAAGGCTTACACTATCAGTTTCTAAACCAACTGAGTAGAAGATGAACCACCGGTACCTGTAGCAGTTTCTGTGGCAAGGAATGCGAGGAATCGATCGTCGGTTTTCAAGAACTTGTCCATAATGTTAAGGTGAACGGTCTGGGCCTTTTGAGTAGTTGCAAGTCGAGCATTCTCGTCTTCCTTCCATTTGATAAGAGCTGCTTGTATACTCAATAGCCGTTTAGCCTCTTCAAGCTCTTGTTGCATCTTCAGGACAGAAGCCGAGATTTGGGGTTTTTTTCCCTTTCCCTTGACCACCAGATCCTCTTGTAGGCTTTCCATCCCAAAAACATGTCCTCTTTCGTTCACACAAGTAGACTACACAGAAATAAGAAAGAAAATTAATCCCAACCCAGCATGAATGACAATCCAAAACACAACAACACAGATTAAGCACTTAACCTGTAGAAAGAGCTCGTTATCCTCTTGTACGGATAGCTCCGGAGCACGACCATCAGAAAGCTCTGTGGTTTCAGACCCAAGGTTTGACAACTTCTCCCCCTTTTTCTTCAAATAGGATTCAGCAACTTCCTCCGCTTTTTTATCGACGAATGTTCCATCTTTCTTGGTATTTGCTCTGATGAGAACCTCACCGTAACTCATTGGCCTGCCGAATTCAACTTCCTGTAAAGGAGAATACAAATGTTGTACTCAGAGAACAAAAGATTAAAGACTATCATGACTAACATCTGTAAAGACATAACCAATTCTCTGCGTTAAAAAATCAAATCAATTTTCATAACAAATATAAACCATCAGATATAAACTCAATCATCAGATATAAACCAACTCAGTCAACTTCAAAAACATTAACAAAATAAAGAGTTCTATTATCACAGATATAAGCAAAACTCAAGTTTCAAGTGACTTACCATTTCTCGTCCGAGTTGTCGGTATGACTTCAGTCCGCAGGTGTGTTTGTGAGGACCGAGACCTTTTCGCTGAGACATCCGAGCTTCTGAGGTCTTCGCTCTCTTTGCTATTTGGTGATCAGTGGCCCAATGTGCTTTCATTTTCTCCCAGATCTTATCAATGATCCATTTAGGTTGCTCGTCAAGACTCCTTGCATTGCTGACCATGTCCTTCAAGCGATTTTGAAGTATTGCCTCGAACTCCTCTTGAACCAAACCTGTTATTGATGGATCCCACCTGTGTTTTTTATACAAGACAAAAGAGAAAGATTGGTGTTAGTCATTATAAAACACACAAGTATTATAGAGAAGAATGGTCAATTATCGGAGGTACTGTTACCGCAAATTCAACGAACCATCGTTCTATTCTGTCCCTAGGCACAGAGGAGATACTGTAGTAGGGGCCATCAAACTTATGGGTGAAACACTTAGTGACCTGTCTTGTGAGTTTGGAATCGTCAAAACCAAACCTGCAAAAACAGAGAAAAGGTTACTGCAATTAACAAAGAAGCATTGCTCATGAGTCATGACTCATAGCCAGCCCATCTCAGATTCTCTCTAGATATAAAACTCTCAGAAATAACAAAATAAAAATCAAACCAAATTCAGAGAAAAATGCAACAAATAGTCCCAAACATTAAACTATTCAATTCTCAAAAGACCTTTCACTTAGATATTACCCAACACATAGCAACATGTTCTTAATTCTGCTCAAAAGTATCATAAAGGATGCAACTTTAAAAGAACACAAAAGCAAACAGAGTAAAGTTAGAACACAACCAAATCAAATGAACTACCATTAACCTGGAATTTTACAACCTAATAATGAGACGATGAAGTTGCTAGCAAACCAGAAGGCAATATTTGAAGAGGAAGTAAAGACCTTGACGTTATAGGGCTAAAATTAGTTGGGAACAGAGAATACAAGAAATTACCAACTTGAATTAGGCTCAATGAGATCCGGATCAAGGATAGTGATTTTGTTTGGCCATGGCCCAAGCAGAATCGCGTTTAGAGACTCCAGCTGGTCTTGGGCGAGATTAGGCTCAATTGGAGCATCGATATCAGAGTACTCTCCGTCTTTAGTTTCTGAATCTGCTTCTTGAAATCCCGTCTGGGCTTCAGAATTGCGAGGCGATTGAGATGCACGCCTTGTAAGCAAATCAGTAGGTTCAACTTGATGATGTTGAGGCGTTGAGGCTTGTCGATTCCCAGACGATGTAGGGGCTCGGATTTGAGGTGCTACAGATGGAGGGGCTCGGATTTGAGGCGCCACTGTAGCCGATGCAGACCTTTGAGGTTGCGCAGAAGGGGATGGCCGAGAAAGTGGATCCGAGTGAGAGGATGCACGCCGTTGAGGAAGCAAAGAAGGAGAAGCTCCAACTGTTGGAGTTTTGAAGAGATGCGCCGGTGGAGGGTAATCTTTCACAGACGGATTTGGATTGGTCTTGCGGGAAACCGGCGGGGGAGATTCGGGTACCGTATCTAGAAGGAAATCATGTCGCCTGGGTGGATTGGCCGGTGATCTCACCATTTCCGTTCTTGGTTGAAGATGAACTCTCTTCCTCTTTTCATGCGCCATCGATGAAGAGAAACAAAAAATTAGGGTTTGAAATGAGATTAGGGTTTGAGAAAACTAGGAATCGATGAAGAGAGATAGAGGGATTGAGAGATTGAGAGCGGCAGAGAATCGATGAAAAGGAAAATTAGGGTTTGGAATCGCAGATGAGAAATGAAAGAGAGAATCAGGATTGGGGTTTCAGAGGAAGAAGAAAAAGAGTAAATCGGAGAAGAAGAGAAGATTAATCGGAGAAGAAGAGAAGATTAATCAGATTAATTGGAGAAGAAGAGGAGATTAAAGGTTTCGCCGTTAGACGGAGAAAACAAGAAATGAGTTTTGTGACTTAGGTCTGTTGCAAAGGAGGCTAAATTTTTTTGGCCCAAATGTTTTGGAGGCAAAAAGTTTGGCCCAAAAATTTTGAAGGTAAAATTTTGGAGGCTAAATTTTGGAGGCCAAAAATTTTGGAGGTAAATATTTTTATAATTTAGTTTAATTAAGGAAAATCTAACATTTTAAGGCTTTTTCATTTTGTGATTAATCAAACTAATTTTAAGTTGTGATATTTTAAGGATATACGTAATTACACAAAATACAAAACGAAACTCAATATACGTAATTATACAAAATATTTTAGTCAAACAAACTCAATATACGTAATTATACAAAATATCAAAACGAAACTATCAAATCTTGAAATGAATAAATTAGCACAATGAAACACCTTCAAGAACGTCCGAATCTGATAAGTTACACTCAAATTCGTCATCAAGTTCCGCATCGCCGACTTCGTTATCGAGAGTTACTGGGTTTACTCTTGGACCCGAATTCTCGACCACGAGATCTTCAATTGTAGTCAAGATTACATTATCATCAGTTTCTTGTTGTAAAAGAGTAGGTTCAGTGTGTTCGTAATCTCCTGAAATATTTGCCCTCGGGTTGACTTTAACAACATTGTGCCACAGAGCCTTCGGTTTCCTTTCCTTGTATGGGTACGGGATATAACAAACTTGATCGGCTTGAGATGCTGTGCAATTTCAATGTGAAAATCAAACTTTTACAGAAAGTGATTATAAAAGCAACCTAGAATACAAGCATACGTACCTAGAATAAAAGGGTCGTATTTAGGATATCTTTTCTTTGGAAGAACATCTACAAGGCCACCATTGCTCCTCCGAGTGCCTCTACCGATCACAGGATCCATCCACTTACACTTAAAAAGTGTGATTCTTAAATCAACCGCCCCCGTATATTGTAGTTGTAGGATATCAGTTAGGATACCGTGATATTCAGCTCGGTCATCTGGATTGCTATAATCTACCCCGCTAACACAAACACCGTAGTTACAGGTATTTCTTCCCTCGCTGTGAGTCTAGGTATGAAACAAATATCCTCTTGTATAATAGATGGGCCAAGACTTGACCATCATCTCTGGTCCATGAATTATGTCGAGCACCCACGTTGGAAAAGGAAACTCGGCCTTCCAGGCAATAACCTGCATGCATATAGACAATATGAGATATATTTCAAGGTAAATCAAGAAAATGATTGTCAAAAATTTAAAAGACATACATATTCTTTGATCCAATCTGTATACTCTTCGACTCGTTTGGCCAGGATGTCTTCCTCGGGGAGGTCCGTATATTTTGCACTAATATAATGTTCGAATGAACTATATATAACACCGGAAAATTATATGAGAAATTTAATGTGGACTATATATTTAATTTTCAGCAATTCCAAATTATACCTCTCAAGTTCGTCGAAATAACCACAATTCCGCAAAACATATGAATGTGCGCATTGGTAGTCTTTCTCTGAGAGCCACCTTTCTTGCATTTCGCCGCTAGGTCGACCTACATGAGTAAATATATCGGGCACTCCATCGAAATGATACACAGGGACTTCACCCGGAGTGAATCTAGTCAACCTTACCAATTATAACGAAATCATCAATTTATAATACGAAATGGCTTAACTAATGAACATGAGAATATTTACAGCGCTTACCTTGATTTCGTTTGTACATTCGAGGGAAAATAGTGTTGTGTGAAATTAGATACCTCCTCCCTTAGATATGATTGGACAATCGATCCTGCTGCGTACCTTGCGTTTTTCGCTGTTGCTTTCAACTTTTTGAAATACCTTTCAAATGGGTACATCCACCGGTATTGCACGGGGCCTCCTAATTCAGCTTCGTAGGGGAGATGTATCGGTAGGTGCTCCATCACGTCGAAAAAGGATGGTGGGAAGACCCTCTCCAAATTGCATATGATTAAAACTATGTTTTCTTTCAGAATTTGGACGCGATTTGTTTGCAAAGTTCTTGCACATAAGTCACGGAAAAATGTTCCAACACCTACGATTTTTTTAATTAAAAATGCATATGGTTAATACAATCACTATGATCATATATTTACATGATTTAATTATTTTCTTTAAAAAAAAAACAATTAGTACCTGATATCGCGGTGTGTATGTTCCGTTTTACGAGATCAGTTAAGATAAATGGAAGTATCCGCTCCATAAAAACATGGCAGTCATGACTCTTCATCCCGAAAAACTTTCTTCCTCAAGATCAACACAATTAGCTAAGTTCGAAGCATAACCATCCGGGAATTTCACCGAATCTTCCACACATTTCAATAAGCTTCTTCTTGCGTTGTCTGTCAAAGAGTAGTCAGGAAAAGGGGCTCTACCCTGACTATCAATATATAAGTGTGGCCGATGACATAATAATTCTATATCCCATCTTGAAGGGACGGTGTCTTTTGATTTACCTGGCAACCGCATCAGAGTGTTCATAATGTTGTCAAAAAAATTCTTCTCTACATGCATGAGATCGAGATTATGTCGAAGATTGAGGTCCCTCCAGTATGGCAATTCCCAGAATATGCTTTCTTTATACCAGTTATGATTTGTCCCAAAGCCTTTCTTCCTCTTATCGTGACCGTTTCCACCAACATCCTTTGTTTTCGGTGGCTTCACACGTTGCACACGGTAAGAGTAAATTTGCTCACCGGTCAAAAAAATCCGGTGGCAACTCATTCCTCGCGTCTCTTCCCTTTAAAAAGTCTTTTTATTCTTCCTTAGAGGATGACCATGAGGCAGAAATCTTCAGTGGCAATCGAACCAACACGACTTTCTTCCGTTCCGCAAATAAAATGAGTTTATATCTTCCATACAAATTGGACAAGCTAATTTTCCATGTGTGCTCCATCCTGATAACATGCCATACGCCGGAAAGTCGCTTATCGTCCACAACAACACTGCTCTTAGATTAAAATTTTGATTCAGGGACACATCGTACGCCTCGACCCAAGTAGACCACAATTCTTTCAACTCTTCAATAAGAGGTCGGAGGAAGATATCAAGACTCGCTCGCGGATGATTAGGCCCAGAATTCATAATTGTTAGAAACAAGTACTCCTTGTTCATGCACATACCAGGGGGTAAATTGTAAGGAGTCAAGATCACAGGCCACAACGAATGATTTTTTAACACGCCAAATGGATTGAACCCATCTGTACACAATCCAAGATAAACGTTGCGGGGTTCTTTTGCAAACTCGGGATGTTTATCTTGAAAACTTTTCCACTCTACCGCATCAAAAGGATGACACATTTCTCCCTCATTTGGTTCAGGCTCGGCATGCCATCTCATTGTCGCTGCAGTCTTCTCGCTCTGATACATTCTTTTCAATCTGTCAGCAATAGGCATATACCACATACGACTATATGGCACCCTATTCCTACGGTTTTGCTCGTTAGGCATCCATCTTTCTGAATTACAAAACCGACATGTTTCTAAACCTTCATCATCTTTCCAGAAGATCATGCAATTTTTAATGCAAACATCAATTGCATGACATGGGAGCCCTAAATTGCGCATCATTCGGTCTGTCTCGTAATGTGAACCGGTTGCCTGGTTTCCTTCTGGTAAAAAATCTTTCAAGATTCCGCAAACCGAATCCACAGACTTTTCACTCGCATTATGATATGTCTTATGTTGCATGATTCGAGCAGCTAACGATAACCGCGACTGACCTTCACGACAACCATCATATAATGAAGTATTGGCTTCATCTAACAAGTCATAGAATTTTTTTGAATGATTACGAACCGGTTCTTCGACATTCTGATAACTAGCATCTTGTTGATAGTAGTTATCAAAACTCACATTATCACGAAACGCATCATTCACCATATCTACATATCTATCCTCTACATTGCCCACATCTTCACTCCTATCAACATTACTCGGTCCTAAATCCATATCTAGTTCTTCACCATGCATATACCAGATATAATAATCTTCCATAAATCCTCTACTATACAAATGCTTCCTCACTCTATCACCCGACATAAAATTCTCATTCTCGCAAAGAAGACAAGGGCAGTAAAACTTACCGCGATTTCTCTGCGTTAGTTCCTGGCTATTTTCAAATTGCATGAATTGGTCCACCCCCCTTATAAATTCTTCTGAGATATTTCCCGTCGCTTCATCGAACCTATTATACATCCACGCCCGAAAATTACCACAATTGTTATTTCCAGACATTATGAGTTGAAAAAGCTTATTCCCTCTTTGATTTGTGTTTTTAAACTCTTTCTTTCATATGTGTTTCTATAATTGTGACAAGAAAACCCGAGTTTGGCATTTATAAAGAAAATTTACCGACTGATCGCCTACTGTTTACCGACTGATTGGTAAATTAGGTACATCAACCACCAAATTATTTCCACGTGTTTGTACCTACTTTTACCGACTGATTTGCTACTGATATACACACACTGAAAGGTCGTCGGTAATCAATCGGTAATCAGTCGGTAAATACCTGACTTTAAATAAGATTGCTTTCAGTCGGCAAATCAGTAGGTAATTTTGCTACTGTTTAATTTCAGTAGTAAAATCAGTCGGACAAATGGCTACTGTTAACATGAAGTAGTAAATCAGTCGGCAAAGCACCTACTGATTGCAGACTGATTTTTGTAGTCGGTAATTACCTACTGATTGCCGACTGATATGCAACAGTAGCTAATCAGTCGACAATTAGTAGCTAATCAGTCGGTAAATTTACCGACTGAAAACTCAGTAGCAAAAATCAGTAGGGAAACCCAGGTTTTGGTGTAGTGTTTGTCGTTGTCCTTTTCTTGCTAATGTGGTCTTGGGGGTTGTGTTTGTTCTTGTTGATCGGTGTCTGCATCAGCAAAGTCGTCGATGCTAATATTATTTTCGAGTTTCCCTTCTACAAGGCGAGGCGATAACCTAGTTTGCAGTTGAATGGCCATGCATCTTGTGAAACTCGCAGTAGGCTGCTTCATCGTACTTAACATCACTTTGAGTCCAAGTGTTGCTCCACGGACCTCGTCCGCAGCCTTGACCTCGACCAGCGTATCCACGAACTCTTCTGTAACTCAGGGAATCTACATGATAATTATAACCTCCTTTGTCCTTTTTCGGGTTCTACGAATCCTCATCCTTGGTTTTGTTTCTTTGTATTAGGTTGATTCTGCGCAAGATGAGGGTTGGGAGTCTTAGATTTCCCCGTCTCCTGAAAAACTTTCTTGTGATCCTCGTATCGCGCATGAAATGCGTCCCTCGATGAAGTCCCGGATCATGGCTGGGGAACGCAAAGCTATCTCTTCCTGATAGGCAGATCCAAATTTGAGTGCCTTTTCTAGCGCCTGCAATGCGACTGTATTGCTTATTCCTTCCATCTTAGATAATACTCCTTTGAAACGGTCTGTAATGACACATTTTGTCCTTAAACCATCGTCCATAGATCAGCATCTGACGTTCGCTTCTCGATGTAGATCGCGTGGTAATTCAGAAAAGCAGCTGTTAACTGGTTGAAGTTGTTAATCAAATTTGGCGGAAGTCGCGAAAACCATTGCAGGGCTGGTCTTTAGAGGTTTTCCATGAACAATAAGCACTAACCTGTGTCCTTCTCTCCTTCTCTTAATATTGCTCGTCCCATCGCTACTAAGAATGCTGTCAGATGTTTGGTGGGATCCGATTTTCCATCGTAAGTAAGGATCTTCATCTTTCTCGCATCGGTAATCACTACTCAGGTTATTCGTGCTGTGAACGGAATGTTCAGCATCTCCTCCAAGACTTTATCTAACTCAAGAGCGTGGCTGGTTGCTTTGTGGATTTGGGAGCGGAAATCTCTCATCTTCGCCGCTGTTCGCGCCATGTCAGCCCTTATTGCAGCCATCTCGTCTCTTTGAGAATGGATTAGCGCTCTGCGTTCTACTTCTAATTCAGAGTATTCCAACTAGAGGGGGTCTTCTTCTTCATCCTAAGATAATCGGTCCTGCTCGACAGCGGTATTGACTTGTGCAGATTGGGCTGCCGTTCTACGAGTAGGCACGTTCTCTTGAGTACGTCTAGTTCCTGGGTTCTGTAGGTCGATCACTACTGTCGTAGTCGCTTCCGGATGTGCGTTCGCGGTAGGCATGACCGCGTTTTGCTCCATGTGCAGCGTATTAGAGAAAAGACTTCAGATTCTTGGCGTGTTGACTGGAGTTATGAAGTCCAAAGCCGTAGGGTTGACTCGTCCAACAAGTCATCAAAAGATGAGATCTCCTCTTTTGCAACCACGATTTATCGTTGCGCGAACTCGTAGTTCCTCGTTGATTTTCTCTTTCTCCGACGTTCTCTTAAGCAGTGTTTCCAGCATCGTTTCATTATAGACAAGAATTTTGGGGTTACCTCTGCGGATGCCGGTGTTGGAGTTTCGAGAACAAACATCTTGTTGTTAGTGTTCCCAGTTCCATCTGCTCCGTCTCAAGATCCATCGCTGGTGTTGTTAGTGATAGGTTGTTGATTGTCGTGACGTTGCCGAGCAGTGCATTGTCGTTCGGCGATGTGCTGCTGTTCGGCGACATGTTGATGTTCGGTGATGCGTTGTTGTTCAGCCATGCGTTGTTGTTTAGCGACGCGTTGATGCTCGGCAGTGCGTTGTTGATCGTCTCTTGTAATCATCGTTAGATCGGTCATTCGTAAGCTTTTCGAGTAAGAAAATTTCAAGATCTCCTTAGTCGGCGCCAAATTGTGGGAGTCGAAACTCGAGCAATTAGAATTGTCAAAGTATTTGAAAGGAGAAGAGATTTCTAGGTTAAAACTACGAACGGTGGTTGCGATTAATGTACAAAAAAACTCTATTGCTCTTCAGCGTAATAAGTTGTGGATCCCTTTCTCAAGGGTGATACATGAGTATATATAGCATCCTAAGTCGGCTAAGTCTTTTCGCTAAGCAATAAAGGAAAGTATCCCTAAGCCTTCGGCAATTTTCCTTATTCTTCGGATTTACTATGTCGGCGTTCTTTGGGCTTCGTCACCGATTCTAGAATCTTCTTACGTTAAGGCCTCGACCCAGTGAACTTCAGCCCGTAAGTGAGACGTCTGTTCACTTCAATACTTCGCAACTTTGCCATCCTGAAACCGCAACACCGCCGTTGTTAAGAAGACATGCATTTTCTGCAAAAAGACTTAAAGATATTCTTATAAGAACTGGCATTCGTATCACCCTGCATAAATGACATTCATATCATTGTTCAGGAATGTCATTCGTGTCATCTTGCAGAATAACATTCGTATCACCGTTCAAGAAGGTCATTCGTATCATTTTGCAGAATGACATTCGTATCATTGTTCAGGAATGTCATTCGTATCATCTTGCAGAATGACATTTGTATCACCGTTCAGGAAGGTCATTCGTATCATCTTGTAGAATGACATTCGTATCATTGTTCAGGAATGTCATTCGTGTTATCTTGAAGAATGACATTTGTATCATTGTTCAAGAATGTCATTCGTGTCATCTTGCAAAATGACATTCGTATCACCGTTCAGAAAGGTCATTCGTATCATCTTGCATAATAACATTCGTATCGTTGTTCAGGAATGTCATTCGTGTTATCTTGCAGAATGACATTCGTATCACTCTATAAGAAATACTTAGAATTTGGTTGTTGATCTCGAGGGGTGGAAACTGACCCCAACAGTTGATATAGTCAAATTTACCCTAAGTTACTCTCTCAAATTAAGAGATCGTAGTAATACTTAAGGTGTCGAATCCACAAGGAGTTTTATTACACAACATACTTCAAATTCAAATCAAGCTATGTAAAAACAAGTAACAGAGCAAGCAATTGATGATGATTAAAGTTGTCAAAAATCAATGAGACGAAATGCTAGGTATTGGGAAATTCGCAGGCATGATTCTAAATCGCAAAATGAAATTACTATCGGGATATTTATAAGAACAGTTCCAGAACTCGAAACACAAATATAAAAATAATCGACTTTCGTCGCAAAAATTATCTATGATTAAACCCTAGAATTCCAAATTTCTATGCGAATTCAATAAGAAAGACAAGCATTAATAAGTAAGTTCCGATTAGTTCACAAAGATCTTAAACCAAATTTCTTTGCATATAGACTCTTTGCTCATCTATGATTTAGTTCCCAATGAGCATCCGTGGGAGAGTAGTAGTACCAAATAAATCCTTATTTTGTCTTATCACATCCCAAAGCTTCATTCGTTCATTTCTGAAGTTAGACGCGTAAATGCAAGATCATATAAATGTCTCTCCTCTTGTAGATTCAATACCAACTGTGATCACTTGTAGACTCTTATACAAGATAGTAATGGAGACCTCATTTGACCAAACAACCCAAATCTCACTAAGCCGGTGGTAGTCGTAATTTGTCTCATAATTCCACCCAGGAAAAGCGCGATCAATAATTTTTGCACTTTTATCTTCTTGAACTCTTGTTTCCAAGAGACAACCGGAAGAAGGCTTCATATTATGTAACCATGAACGAACTTGATTTTGTTTGCGCATTTTATTGAAACCACGGGTATTCCACGCAAAAAAGGTCGTCATGATCATTAGTTCCTCCGTGAGGAAGATCTTTTATTGGTATTGTTATTACGTGAAACTTGCTCATCTCTACGAGGTGCAATTTGATTTCTAGATTTCTTTTTCTTTTTTGCTTGGCTTGTGTCAATCTGCTTTAAGAGTTGTTTGGTCGATATTTCTGCTTTTGATGAAGAAGAATCCTCCTCTCTCTCCTTATTGTTGTCTTCGTCTGCGATCTCACCTTCTTCGTGATCCGCATCCTCATCAACTGTCGAAAAGATATTAAAACGTGATGGAGATATCTTTTCTCTATCCTTGTCAAGCTCGGAACTGTGTAGTGTTAATGATCCCATTTCAGCCTGCTTAGAGGGTGATTGTTTCCCATGTTTGGACACAGTTTCCCAAGCCTTCTCCTCCCCAATTGTATTTGTATCAGTTACCTGACCTACAATTGCAGAAGTTTTTCCCTCTGTTTTCTCTGTTTTCCCTTGTTCCTTGTTATTTTCAGCTAACTCATCTACCTCAAGAGGTTTTCCCAAGGATCCACGTGAGTGAGATGTGTGTAATGAAACCCCTGTTTGCAAACTTTGAATTCCCTTCTCAGCCGAATTCTTATCTCCACGGACTACCATAGCTCCCGTTCGCATTTGCGCACATTCGCTATCTTTGTGTCCCCAGACATGACATGTCACATCGTGCAGGTAACCAAGGGTAACTCACTGGAATAAGAATCTCCTCTTCTGCAACTAAGGAGATTAGTCTTGGTAATTCCTTCTCTAAATTCACCAGTACAAGAACTCGAGCAACATCAAGTCTGACGCACCTCTCCGTAGTTGGATGAAGTTTATTACCAATAATGTCTCCAAGAAAGAATAATCCATTCTCGGAAAACAGATAGTCCGAAACATCCTTAAAATCAACCCAAATGGGAATTGCCGATAGATCAGGCTTTAGATTTGCCGTTTTAGGGCTCCATTCCTGAACCACAAGAGGAACACCAATATGCCAGTAGTGCCTCTTGAGAACACGTTGCCGCATATTAGGATCATTAACTCAAAACAGAACAGTCTTGGGAGTTAGGAACTAAGCGACAATCTTTGACGTCTTATCCGAAGACCATAACCGGTTCACTGTGGCGTGGACCTTACCTATATGAGGCGCATCTGCTATGAAGAATCCGACAATATAGTTCTTCCATAAAGGCTGAGAGTTCCCTTTTTCGGTCCTATCTCGAGCAGGATCACTCTGCTCTTTGATGGCAGTTTTTGCAACACCATCGACTACTATAACATCAACCGTAAATCATTTTCTGAAACAAAAGAGAACCAGGATGACTTTTGGGATGATTTGGAGGGTGAGGATTTGTTGTGTGATGGTTTTGGAAGAAGGCACAGGTAGGATGGTGGCCGGAGACAGCCCGATCTGAGGATCCGTGGATACAGGGCCGTCTCAAACTTTATAGAAGCCGTTCAAATATCAAAATTAAGCCTTAATTATTATTAGTTTTTAAACGTTAATTATAAAAAAAAAATTCTTATAACTTATCGTAATGAATAGTTTATAATCATGAATATTTTTTTCTTATTTTTTTACAACAAATAAAATTTTAGTACTCAAAATTGTTTCATCCATACAATTACAACAAAAAATTATATTTAAACAAAATCATTCTTCTTAGTGGCCAAAGAAGAATCACCTCGAGTCTTTTTTAGTTTGAGTTTGTAACTTGAAAAATAAATTTAATTAGAAATATAATAAAATGAATGTTTAGTATATTAGACATCATAAACAACATATCACTAAGTAAATAAATAAAAACATGAAAGTACTTTAAGATGTTGTCTTGAATGATTAAAGATGACAAATTGTGAAACTCGAATCAATTTTATTTATAGTTTTGTTATGAAAGTGTTTGCAAAAAATCTTTTTTTAGAGAATTGGCAAAGAATTTGTTTAATTTTTTTAATATATATATATATATATATATATATATATACCAAATCTAATTAATAAAAAAGATCTAAATGTAGTCAAGTAAAAAACTTTTACCTAATTATTGTTCAAAAGTCCTTTTTCTTTAATATTAACTATTGATACTAATTCCTAGATCATTTTCCTATGCTAATTGTATATATCAAAAGTAAGTAATCCTTAGTTTAGTTTTTTTTTATTTGGTTGTCTACATAGAATTAATTTCTTAAAAAAATATTTAATGGTTAACAAATTCAAATCTTTTTAATAACATATACTTATATATATATATATATATATATATATATATATATTAAAAAATCTTGGGCCCTTCTAAATCATGGGTCATGTTCGACCGCACTATTTGCACACGTAAATAGACGCCCCTGCGTGGATATTACCTTTAAATAAAGGAATAACTTGGCAAATTGGTAGAAATGAAAAGTGTATTATCTTCTTCGTTGCTGTTTATTTTTATACGACTATTGATTGTGAGAACAGATATTTCCATCCGGATTACTTTTGTATTCATGAAAAAGCTTGTTCATTAGGAAATCAAATCACAACGAGTCCAGATTTTATGATCTAATAATATCCAAAGCAAAACCAAAAATACAAAAATGGGCATTGAAAAATTCATTATTTATTTATGACTTAACAAGATAGATTATTAAACCCCCGAACCCAGTAAAATATCATAAACCAAGAAATACTAAGGAACGAAAATACATCATCAATATATATGATACATGCATATACCCAAATCATATAAAGAAAATATGGCCTTTTTGTCTTCAAACATAGAAAATTTGACTTGCCAGTTTTTTTCTAGATATGATGATCTCTTTACTATTAAAAGAGAAGTACAATTAGTGAAAAAAAAAATTGTTTTACTTTGATTGGTTACAAACTATGACATCGAATGATGACATCTCTTTAAATAAAATATGACGTAGATTATATCTCTAATTAATATTTTAAGAAAAATTCTTATTATTATTTCAATAAAAAATGAACAATTATCGGATCCTTGATATAAATTAAGAACAAAATATAGATTTGTTTTTGTCTAGTCACACCAATTTCAAATTTAACAAAAACAAAATCAACGGATAAAACATTTTTGAAAAAAATTACAAACTTTTGTACAAAACAAAACAATATTTTCATACATTTTACATTCACTCCATATTAATCTAAATAAAATAACTATATCTATATAGGGGCAATTGCAAAAATACCACTTTTGAAATCTTTTATAGCCATGCCATTCTAGAATTATTTTCTTACCAACATACCATTTATAAATTCATTAAAAAACCTTTTATCTCAAAATTTTCAATCTTAAAAAAGTTTTAATTCCAAACAAACTTTAAACCCAAATATAACATAGTTAACCCAAACATAAATAATTTTAAATTTTGAAAAACTGATAGTGACATTATTATAAAAGGACATGTCAAAAGTAGCATTTCTTGAAAATTCTCTATTTAATATATAGAAACAAATTAATCAAATTTTATAATATATTTTATAGTTTATGTATGTACATAACCAAATTAATCAACATTGTCTTCTTTTTTTTCGACGATCATTGTCTTTTTTTTAAAACACTTTTTTAACATATTCATTACCAAATTTTGAAAAATAGTTTGAAAATAAAAGCATTTACATATTCTAAATTACTATGTAAATTTTTTTCAAGTGAGTTTTTCATAATTTTTCTTTCTTATGTGTCTATGCAAAAGGACATCTCTGTATACTAACTAGAAAAAAAATGAAAAAAAAATTAAAGAGATTCGAAGAAGAAAAATAAACAAAACCCACAAATAAAACTATTATTTATTTATTCACGAGATCATTTCACAACTAACCCATTTCTTTTGGTCAAATGCAAAACTAACCCGCTTTTTCCTCCTCTTTACTATTCACCACTTTCTCACAAATCTCTCCTTCTATTTTTCTCATATTCACGAAAATACTATTATCTTTTGTTTATTTCTTTTTTTTCAAAATCAGAAACTTAGCAAAAGACTAAAACACCAAAAAACATCAACTTATTTACGAAATGCCATCTTCTTCAATTTTTCCAACAACCATGAACAACCAAATTGAAACTTTAAATGCTACAAAAACTGATTTTTGGTTACGTAAATGCATAATAAGTGAGCTCATAACTTATACATCATTAATTTTCTCTCCAATTTTATCTAAAACTCTCTAATTTTCTTTCTTTCAAAATTTTCACTCATAACTTCATGTTTTCTCATAATTCTTCCAAATAAAATGGTTGAGGTTGTTTTTTCGGTGGAATTGATAGTTTCGGTGGTTTAAGAACATGAATACGAAGTCGAACGAGTGACAAAGGTAACGATTTTTTATTTTCGAAAGTTTCAGATCTGGTTCATAAATGTAGACTGCATTTGAAGTCTACAAGTCAACTTAGAGTTAGATTTGCATTTGACTATTATTTGTAAAAAATGTAAAGTAGACTGCATTTTAAGTTTACACAGTCTTCTTTGACAACAAAAAAAAATATTGTAGACTTCGTGTGCAGGCAGCGGAAAAATCAGGTCACTTTTGCATTTGACCAGACTATTGACCGTAAAAAGTAGACTGCATTTGAAGTCTACTTCAAGTAGACTGGAAATGAAATCTACAAACAGGTCACTTTTGGATTTGAACTTTTTTTTGTAGACTTCATTTGCAGTCTACTCTGAAAAGTGAGGTTAGTTTTGTGTTTGACCAATCTTTCGAAAAATTGACCAATATTTCAAAAAATTGACCCGAAAGTACATATTTTTTGTAGACTTCATTTCCAGTCTACTTTGAAAGTAGACTGGAAATGAAGTCTACAAATAAAAGTACAGATTTTTTGGTCAAATGCAAAACTAACCTACATTTTATGTAGACTTCATTTGCAGTCTACTTTGAAAAGTCAACCAAAGTCAAATCCAAAAGTAACTTGTTTTTTTTTGCGTAGATTGCAAATGAAGTCTACCTTCCTTATGTAGTCTACAAATGAAGTCTACTTTCTTATGTAGACTGCAAATAAAGTCTACTTTTAAACAATGAATATTTGATCAAATGCAAAAGAAACCTGCACTTTTATGTAGATTGCAAATGAAGTCTACACCAAAAAGTCAACGTTTTGGTCAAATGCAAAAATAACCTTTGTAGACTGCAAATAAAGTCTACAACACTTGTAGACTTCATTTGCAGTCTACATACCGATTTGCCTTAATTGCAAAAATAACCCATTGTAAACTGCATTTGAAGACTGCATTTAAAGTCTACTCTATGTAGACTGCATTTGAAGTCTTCGGTTGAAGTCTACAAATGTGACAGTTTTTTAAAATGCATTTTTTGACATATTTACAATATATATTTTTGATTTTTTTGTTCTCACATGTTTGTTAGTTGTATATCTACCCCTTGTAAGAGTTGGTCATGTTTATAACAAATATTTGTGGGGCAAACTTATTTTCTTGATTTGGTGACTAGTTAGCTCAAATGTGACAGTTTTTTTAAATGCATTTTTTGACATATTTACAATGTATTTTTTTGATATTTTTTTCTCACATGTTTGTTAGTTGTATATCTACCCCCTGTAAGAGTTGGTCATGTTTAAGACAAATATTTGTGGGGCAAACTTATTTTCTTGATTTGGTGACTAGTTTGCTCATATTGAGTATATTGCATTTGAAGTGTACTCTAAGTAGACTTCATTTGCAGTCTACAAATGTGGCAGTTTTTTAAAATGCATTTTTTGACATATTTACAATGTATTTTTTTATTTTTTTGTTCTAACATCTTTGTTAGTTGTATATCTACCCCCTGTAAGAGTTGGTCATGTTTATGATAAATATTTGTGGGGCAAACTTATTTTCTTGATTTGGTGACTAGTTAGCTCATATTGAGTAGACTGCATTTGAAATCTACTCTAAGTAGACTGCATTTAATGTGACAGTTTTTTAAAATGCATTTTTTGACATATTTACAATGTATTTTTTTAATTTTTTTTCTCACATGGTTGTTATTTGTATATCTACCTCTGTAAGAGTTGGTCATGTTTAAGACAAATATTTGTAGGACAAACTTATTTTCTTGATTTGGTGACTAGTTAGCTCATATTGAGTAGACTGCATTTGAAGTCTACAACTATGATATTTTTTTTAAAATGCATTTTTTTACATATTTACAATGTATTTATTCAATCTTTTTATTCTCACATGTTTGTTAGTTGTTTTTCGTACCCTCTGTAAGAGTTGGTCATGTTGTAGACAAATAATTGTGGGGTAAATCTATTTTCTTGATTTGGTGACTAGTTAGCTCATATTTCGTAGACTGCATTTGAAGTCTACTCAACGTTTTTTCGATATTTACTTACTATCACATACATGTTTGTTTGTATTTTACAAATGATTGTTCAGGTACCTATTGTTTATGGAGATTGGATTATGGAAGATAGTATGTGGCGTTTTGAGGTTGATAATCGAAGAGGTGGGAGAGAGTTTTTTCTAAGTAACGGTTTTAAGCATGAGAAACTAGTTGAAATGGCACAAAATGATTACGATCTTGACAAAAAATCAAAAGTGGTGAAGCTCACTTATTCACTTAACAAATTATCAATAAAAAACATATCTTTCTCCTCTTGTCTCTCGACTTCTCTTTTTTTCTCAATGTTCATTTCTCTTGATAAATATGGTTTCCACATTTAAAATATATTCTAATGTTCTTGTTACTTTAACCATTTTTTACTTTCTTATAAGCAAAATAAGAACATGAATTAGGGGTACAAACAACAAAGACAATCTCACACCCCTTCAATTAACAATTAAAAAAACGATTAAAGAGATATGGTACAATCGAAACAAAACAAGGAAGAATCAATTAACAAAATAACCAATGTTTTAGTATAAAAGACTTCGTGGACTTTCTCGACAACGGTATCATTGTTCGCATGAAGATATCGATCAAAGTATGCATATTCAAAGGCCAAGAAAGCATGAATTTTCTCAGATTCAAGGTTTGCAAGCTTCTTGACAAATTTCTTATGTTTGTAAAGCTTTTAGAGCTTCGACATCCATATAGTCTTAAGCCATTTTCTCACCCTGCTCAAGAATACAAAAATGAATTAAGCAAAGATTTCACCACACAAAATAAAGTAGAAAAATATCCATTATATGATATAATTAGGCAAGAATCTATCAAAACTCTGGAAGAAAACTTCATTTGTTCATCATTAAAAGCTACAAAATCAAACTCTATAGAAAACACGATTTCATCAAGAGTTTGAACATAAAAATGCATAAAGGCACACAAATATTTGTTTGATTTTATGTTTATTCCATTGAAATTTTGCATTTGTGTGTCTTCAATTTTAAGCCATATCTAAATATATTTTTAATGCCTACAAAATTGTACATAATGTAATCCACTGTTTGCGTTTTTTTCAACACAAATACTAAAACTAAAAAAAAAACACTACTATTTGCAAGAGATCACTCAAATATTAATAAAATTATGTAACATAGATAATTTTTTTAAACAATCAACTATGCATGTTTAATATTTCAAAATTTGCTAAATTTCCCTTATTAAATACTAAAATCACCTTCTTATGCGGGCCATTTACCTAATTAGCTATAAAATATTAAGCTACATTTTTTTTTTTTGAGGAAAGTCTTGAAAATTACGAATATTTTCAAGTCTTGCTAAAATAAAGCTAGCAAGTTATAAACTAGTGCAGATATATATAGGTAAAAAAATCATACCAAATAAAGGAGAACACGTAATCTCTACTACTGTTTCTTCAACTTCAAATGGAATAAGGGAACATCATAATAACATCATGGACTTCAAAACAAGATGCTTCTCCTTTCCCTTCTCCCATTACCATATTCTCAAAGTGAATCCAAAACTCTGTTACCTTTTTGGAATCTGGGTCCTTCTCTTTATTCTTTCCTAGTGTTTAACCTTTTTCTAGAAGACGAAACATTAAAAACATGCAACTAGTCAACCTTGTTACAATTTTGTCCAAAGGTTAAACACTACTGCACTAGAGAGGAGGACAAAACGAAGGTTATATAAGGTTCTTCAGGATACAAAAAAGTACCATAATCAAGAACTGTTCTAGATCAACATAAAGAAACCAGTCAATAATATATATATATATATATATGATGCTAAAAAAAAGGTATTAATATATATTATAAACGACAATTAGATAGTAACTCGAATAAGAAGGGATTAAGAGAATCAAAAGAATGGTTTAATCGAAAATTACCCTAAATGGAAGCTCTTCATCGCCAAGAAACAGATCAAGATCATCAGAAATAAGACATTGATCAAGAGGGTTTTACGAAGAAACCCTAACAAATGTCTATTGGCAGTATGCCCACCTCCCTCATTCACTCACAAAGCATATACCCATAGTAATATATGATACATGTTTAGAAGGAGGTGGACAGAATGCCAAAGAAATCTGTAAGAAATTCTTTGTTAAACCCTCTCGAAAGAAATAAAATGATAAGATCCCAAAAGTTTTCTAGTGTTCCTTTGAGGAAACCTTCTCAAAAGGGTCATGTAATAGATGGTATAGTGATGTTAGAGAAGGAAGATGGATATATTTATTGATATTGAGAGAGAGAGAGAGAGAGAGAGAGAGAGGCTTAAGGAGGCTGATGGCATCTCTATAATGATGGTTAGCTTGGCTTCAATTTAAAACCTTAGATGAGTTGTAAACTTGTAATGGAATAAGTAGAAGATATCGAAGGATTCGGATTTGTAAATACCTCAGATCTAACAACATCAACAAAAAATCGTGGAAGAAAGAGAAAACAGAAAGAAAGAAAAAACGAGGAAAAAATAAACTGTGGTTTCTTGGGAAAATAACAATGATGGGAAAAATGAACTCGTTATTTTGTAGCAAAGGAGACTGTGAATAGTTTTTTTTCGTTTTGTTACTTCACCAGAAATAGTTAGCCACTTTTAAACGGGGTTTTTTTTACCTTTGCGCCTACCGTTTCCGTTTGCTTTTCTTTTTCACCCTTTTTCCAGGATAAAGAAACGTTGACGTTGGCAATATGTAGAAGCATACACAGTGTGACCCAAACATATTATATATAAAAAATTTGTTCGTTTGTTTGTTTTTTTTTGTCGACTGTTCGTTTGTTTAAATTTTTGTATTTGTATCCAGATTTTTTTTTTCTCAATATTCTCATAAAAATAGTAATGGACTAATAACATGGGTTTAGTTTATCTCATTTTTGGCTTAAAAAATTGGTATGGCACCAAAATTTGCGTGAGTACCATGCATGTTGTCACGTTGTTCTCTACAACCGTTACTAATATATAAACTATTATAATGATCCATCGTAACGTAAATACAGAAGTTACGGTACCGGTTTGTATCTGTTCACGAACACGTTGCATTGTAGCTCAACGCAGAAAAAGGATGATAAATATGTTTTTTAACACAATAACAGTCTATAAAATGGCGAACCATATGACTATGGAATTTAACATTTTTTCTCTTTCATCCGACGGTGCGAGACAACTTCCAGTTGATGGGTCCATTTACTAATCCACTAGAGGGAGTGGATTAAAGAATCCAAGGCTCAGAGTGGAAATGAGTAATTAATAGGACGTCTAAGTTTTAAACTGTTTGACCTAAATTAAGTTAATTAACCATCTCTAGGGCTCATTAAAATGAAGGGTAATTTCTCGAGAGAGAGTCAGTCTCTTATATTACAAATAAATGGAATATAAATTATTTTTGGAAGACTCATGCATATTAATTAGTAATGGGAAATAAAGCATCTTTCCCTACCGTCGATTGATATGTCGCACTCATTGATACCACGCAGGACCTTCATAATCTTCTTTATTCTTAAAGATAAATTTGCTTTGACAAACCCCAACTTTTATTGGTTTATGAAATAATTTCACACGAAACATTTCCTTTCGTCTATTGTTATCAATTCGTATAGATGTTCCCTGGAAGTTAAATAATAGGACCAGCTCACAAATAATAATAATAATCCCTCGCTCCGATCAACCCCTTCTAGTCCTACTCTGTCAAGCTAAATTTTCACGTTGAAAATACAAAAAAAAAAAAAAAATTTAACTATAAAAAGTTTATTCTACAAATCACAAGTCATATTTTTATTGACTGGATCATCAGCTACTATTAATAAAAGATATCACAAACTTAGCCATTTCATAGCATTTTTGTGAAAAATAAACATTATATACGAATCTCCAAAACATGTAGTCAATGACTCTAAATGGTAACAACAGAATGATTAAATTTCTGGCAGAATGATTACATTTTTAGCAGAATCTGGCAGAACTGAATGGTAACAGCATAATGATTAAATTTCTGGCAGAATGATTAAATTTCTAGCAGAATCTGGCAGAATAAAAGAAAGTTAAACGCTGTCAGTAGAACCATTATACCAATAGCAGAATCTCACAGAATAAATAAAATTATTAAAACACACACTTTCTCTTCCTTTTACTCACACTTTATACCTTCTCTTTCATCCTTTTACTCAACTTTTATTAATTTTATATTTAAACACTCTCTCTTCCCTACAAAAACATTCTCCAAAAGATCTAATATTAGATCTTTCTCCAAAAGATCTAATTTTATACTTAAACACACTTTCTTTCTTTCTTTTACTCAAATTTTATATTTCAATATACATCACAAAAACACTCTCTTTCTTCCTTTTACTCAAATTTTAATAATTTTATATTATAAGAACACATTTTTAGACCTTCCGGTGTTTGCAATGGACAAAAAAAAAATGGTGGAACCATTAAACTGACAGTAGAACCATTATACTAACAGTAGAATCATTAAACGAATGGTATCAATAAAATAGTTATACTCATAATAGAACCATTCTACTTACACCATTGAAGGCCAATGTGTGAGGTCTGTAGTGATTATTTTGGTTTTCTATATCTATGAAATAAGTTCAATCAAAAAGAATAATCTAAGAATTCCAAAAAGAGGCCTCTCGTGAAATTTTTTGCATTCAATGGGTTTGATATTTATCTGCATTCAATGATATTTAAAGTAAAAACTGAAACATCGGGTTTCTTGGATTGTGAAGATGTCAGTGGTATGATTGAATCATTTAATAAAACTTTCCAATTTCTACTTTCCAGAACATTACAGGCTATATAGGATTCGACTTCTGTATTGTATTAATATAACGTTTTAAAATTTACATGCAACTTTTTTTTATCAAGGATTTACATTCAGATTCTACGGTATTAAGTTTTTCTGTTTGTAAATTTCACAAGTAAGAAAAAAAGATGGCGAGTACATACTATAAGAAACAAACAAAAAAACGGATGATCATAATATGGATCTAATATGTAATACTAATAGTGAAATCAAACATTTGCATTTGTTTAATACTTCCTCTGTTCCTAAAAACATGATGTTCTACTATTCTCACACTTATTAAAAAACAATTAAGATTTAATATTAAATACATTGATTATCGCACAAAACCACTTTTCCATAACTATGAACCAATAGTATTCAAAACTTTTTATTTAATATACATTAAATTTTAAGATTTATTAATATTAAGTAATAAAAAAAACTAAAACATCATATTTTATGGAACAACTTTAAAATCTAGAATATCATGTTTTTAGGAATAGAGGGAGAACTAATCTTATTCGGTTTAGTCGTTTCGACAAGATTCCTGAGAATTGTGCTACTTTCATGCGTCAAAACTAGCTAGTTGTATCCTTTTTTAATAGGAATTTGATATTAATCGGACCACACATACAACAGTAATTAGTAATCAAATATTTTCAATTATATCATCTAAGTAACTAACTAGTTTTCATTTAGCTTATTTTAAGTTTTATATGCAAATGTAGGTTTAGTTTTTTTAGGGTTACATAATCGTTTAAATGTTGTAACTTGTAAGACATATAGAGGATGTTCATTATTTGATTTAATGAACTTTGGGGTAAAAGTGTTAGTAAATGGATTTAGTAGATTAAATCCTAATAAAAAACAATTACGCAAATCATAATTATGTTTTGGCCAATATATTCCCTTCTTTTTCCGCCTTTTTCATTATGCATGCGCAGACACTGTCTCATGCATATATCATCATTATCGTCATTTACTCTAATTATATTTGTATTAATTAAAATCCGTCGGCCAAACACATGAGTACAAATATATTCATTATATTACGACCTCACTTATAGGTCATAAGTTGCAATGAGCAAAAACTTCAGTTGGAAAATTTTTAATCATCCAAGTTTCTTAGTTCCCAAAAGAAAAGAAAAGTAAACAGCCTATAAAAAGAAAAATCGGAAAATATATTTCCTTAAAAAAAGTGTGCTAGTTAGAAAAAGTGCATATTCTCCCCAAAATCATCTGTTTTTTGTTGTTGTATACTTGTATGGTTAACATGGATGTGGTTAATCTTTACTTAAGAGAAGAAAAGTTGATTATTTTTTTGGGTTCATATTTGAGAAAAGATCTATGTGATATGCCATGATTAAAAATCTTTTAGGGCAGCATGTCACGTGATGGTCAAGGAATTCAGTGAATTATTTGATTTTGTTCTTTATGCAGTTGCCGAGTATTTATTGCCATTTTATATCCAAGTTACTCATGAAACAAAATAATTTCTATAGAAAATAACTACCGCAGAAATAAATAAGAGAAAACCGAAGAAGATAAAGAATGGAAATGACAGTGTTGGGTTGGGTCGAACGTCAAGTGATAAGATGTCACAAAAGTTCGGCTTTTTGTTACATAATTTCAAAACATGAATCATGAAGTCCCATGACTATATAGTATTCACATCACTTACTTGTGTCTATCAAAATTTCATGTATTATCAAATTTTCATTTTCTAAGATTTAAACTACTCATGGTTAACCACGAATGTCTAGCGAAAAAACTATTCGAAGTTTCGATCTAGACTTCTTCGAATTCGGTGTAGTATAACTGTATAAGTGAACAAAAGTTTTTTTTAAAAATCCCAACAAATTTTAAATGGTATAGAAAAAGTGCGAAGATACGACCCAGGGATGGATCTAAAGCTAAATTTTAGTAGATACAAAATATAAATAAATTTATTTGTAGATGCATTTAACCTTACATTACAACACACTTATATAATACACTAACATATGAGGAGCGAGTTTTCTTTTAAAATTTTATTAGATTTAGAACAAACAATATGATTCATTTTATTATTTATATTTGACGAAAATAACCAATTCTTTAAAACCAAAAAATAATAATTGTCTTGAAACTAAATTAGTTGTTTCTGTTATCTATATTGCATGAACATTGAAATGTAAAGTGATTTTCAACTATTTCAATATTGATGGTTGCTATTTGAAAATTAATATATTTATTTGTAACTTTGTTAACAACATAAATTTTACAATTGAATAAATTATGTTATCTAAATAAGTAGTTAAAATTTTATAGTAAAATAATTATTTATTATACAACTTCTTTCTATATTATGATTAGTTATCATCTTTTTTTTTTTAATTTGTTTTTTGTATTTACATATATAAAGAGTTAGTTTTTATTTCTTGACGTACCATTTTTAGCTATGAATATGTGTTTTTTAATCGAAAAATGTTATGTTGTATTTTATTTAATTTCTTTAAGATATTGTAATTAATCTAGTAGTATTAATTTTCGTAATTAATTACATTTTACAAAAATTAATTAATTAATTATATAAAAAAGAGATGACACATATCATTTTTTGATAGCTTTTTGGTTTGTGTAAACCTTAAAATATTATATAGATTATTTTTAGTGGATAATTTTTCACTTTTCTTAACAAATTAACAAAAATCAAAATATTAGTGTCTCTTTGTATCGGCCCCTGATACGACGATCAATAAAACTAATGGTCGTAGAATGATGAGATAAAATTTATAATTGTGTCAAAATATGTTTAATCATAATTTTTTTACTTTCTTAATCATAAAATTACTAACGAATGAAATTATATTGTAATATCGCGTGAAATACAATCATGATCCCCAACCAATGATATTAGTTAAGTAGAAATGAATTTAGTTTATAACTATTTGTATACTTGTATTGCATTTAACTATACGATTTTTGTTGTAATTAACAACTAACAAATGTAATTTACCTTAGTTTTTTTTTTGAACATCTGTTTTTATTTATAGAATTTTCATTATATGCCACTTTTGGCATGCTACTTTACAATTATACCATCATTTGAAAATATTTGCAAGAATGACATTTTTTTTTAAGTTAACTTCTATATTTTTTGGATTTGGGTTAACTATTTTATATTTAAGGTATAGTTTTTTGGGGTAAAATTTGGGTTTGAGTTTTGAAAAAGAGAAATTTTTTTAATGATTTTTGTTTTTTTTATAAAAAATGGCATGTTTACAATAAATTTTCATGGATGGCATATTTAAAAAAATATTTTCAAAAATAATATATTTGTAATTCCACCTTTTATTTATCTTGAAGATTGTTACATTGTTTACAATAGCAAGTGATAAATACAATATGAGGTACATATTGATTACAAATGAATCCAATTGTAATTTTCTTATATGAAGTGAAGTTTAAGTGATAAATACATATACATGAAGTTTTATCAATTCGATTCATCCAATGATGGATATCTTAATCAAATTATCCATGGCTATGTTTTCATCTGATCATGAATTCGATCGACAAATTGCTTGGAGACTCCTTCAAATATGATGTTACAATAGCCTCTAGCCCAAGAGCCTTGCATGGTGCGGAGGAGACTAATTATTTCTGCTTCTAAAGTCGTTGTTATTCGCGGAAGAAACAAGAATGTTTCGATAACAAAATCTAAATTGATCTCTTTTTTTTTTTTGTCAACATCTAAATTGAGATCTCTAATTACACATCCTAATATTCACCAAAAAAAAAAAAATTACACATCCTGATCGGATATGTGTACCGGATGACATGTGTTGAAGCTTTCGTCATAATTCCACTTAAACCAACTTATTCAGTTTAGCATCCAATTATGAAATTATTCATGTTGAACTTATTAGTTTTTTTTTTTTTTTTTGGGAAAAAACTTATTTGTTTATTTACTTAACTATTCACTTTTAATGATAGGATTATTTACGCTCACATATACTTTTCTCCAAAGTTATTATACCCAACTTTACAAGGAATGTATACTTTTTTCCTCCACTATTACTCTTCTACCCTCATTTTACAATTAAGTCTTTACTATTCAGTAACCATTAACTATTTATAAAATATTAAAAATATATATACAATATAGAGATATAGCTTTCTCTCTCGATAAAAAAATATACTCCATTATCTCCTCATCTTCAGATCTCGCTCTTTTCCACAATCACTTTATCAAAGTTTTTACTATCGCTCTTTTCTTCTTGAAAATTGTCAATACCTATATCTCAGATAACCGTAAATCCCTTAATTCAATCCCAATTTTGTTATCCATCTAGTCTGAATTGCTTCACTCTCTTCGAAAAAAGCTTTTGTTGTTGGTGATTCGTCCGTTTATTATATCCTCACATATACTTTTCTCCAAAGTTATTATACCCAAATATACTTTACAAGGAATGTATACTTTTTTCCTCCACTATTACTCTTCTACCCTCATTTTACAATTAAGTCTTTACTATTCAGTAACCATTAACTATTTATAAAATATTAAAAAGATATATTCAATATATGCAATATAGAGATATAGCTTTCTCTCTCGATAAAAGATATACTCCATTATCTCCTCGTCTTCAGATTTCGCTCTTTTCCACAATCACTTTATCAAAGTTTTTACTATCGCTCTTTTCTTCTTGAAAATTGGCAATACCTATATCTCAGATAACCGTAAACCCCTTAATTCAATCCCAATTTTGTTATCCATCTTGTCTGAATTGCTTCACTCTCTTCGAAAAAAGCTTTTGTCGTTGGTGATTCGTCCGTTTGACCGCCGTCATCACTTCACCCTCATCTCTGGCAAGCGTACCGAGACATTCTTCATATGTTGTTTTGGTTTTGGTTTCATGTAGAACATAACTGGATAAATGTACATGACATAGACTGGATTGACCTCTAGGGAATCCGTTTGATCTCTCGAAGACCAAAATGCAGCTTCATGGATCAAGAGACTCTTAGACAATATAGAAAACTTGATTATTTTTATTTATTGACAACTTCATACCACCATTTACATAAAAAGATATAGCAAGAGGAAGAAAAAAGTAGCACAAAAGAATAAGAAACCAAGTACGAGTTGAAATTGGGGACAATTTTATCGATGATGTCACATAGACAAGTTTTTGTGGATATATATTAAAGTGTATGTACATTGTCTGATGGAATACTTTGTGTGGACATCACCTCATGGATTAGTTTGTGTGGATTAGATGAAAACTGCGATTGTTCAAAATTGGTTTTGCTTGTAAATTTTGCATTTGCTGCTATATCTTCTTCATTTCAATAATGTGGATGTAATCATTTATCACCTCCTATCAAAATCCCCAACGTTTGGCCTTGTTTGTCCAAAATAATATATTTTATATGGGTCATCCACGACACTATATCCAACCTGCATTATCCACTAAATTATTTGGTTGTTGTGGTATGTTGATGTCAAGCCAATTTTTGTTTTCCCACTCCGAGGTAAAGCCGGTGCGGATAAGAAACATAACAAAAATTAAGCTACATCAAAACAATGTGAAGACAATTCTCCAAGGAAACTATAATCTTCTAAACTCTCAAACAAAGATCACATTTAAGCGAGTCCCAACATATTCATCTAGTTACATCTGATTTCCTAAAGATAAATAAAATTACTTTGTGAGTGTTTAGATATTTTAGCCTTCAAGAAGATCCGCCGAAAGTAAAGTCATACTTTTAGTAAAAAAGACCATAGGTTCACACAATTTTTAAGTTTGTATTATAGTTCGATGGCAAGAACAAGCAAAGTTGGGTGGGAACATTAGTCACGAGATTTTGTTCCAAAACACACAATTCTTCACGACTTAGGTAAAGATACAAATTATGTTAATCATTTCATACACAAACTTGATAAGAGAAATAGGGATTTATAAGTGAACATAATATCATGGACAAATTACTTTTGCTTTTGATTTCAAAAGCAAATCGCCTTACTTAATTTGAAGATAAAATTAATATATGTCTTCTCAATTTGGTAATCCGACTCATTTATCAGAATTGGACCTTGACTGAACACCATAAGTCAATCTGAACGGCGACAAAGAAAAAATGATCGACGCAACGGACGACGGTGACAAAGAAAAAGAAAAAGGAATACAATTCTTGCAACAAAGCCGCGATGACGGCAAAATAAATATTTAAAAAGGAGGAAAGAAGAAGCCTCAGATCGGAGAAAGGTGTGACGACGAAGAAGATTAAAGCGTGTATTTTTTTGGATGTATTACAACCACATGATATAGTCAATGAAAATAAATTAACGGTCCATGTGTTAACTATTTTTCTCTTCATATCCAACAAAATGCACATCTCTTATTCACTCTATCGGTTGGCTTCTAGGGACAAATTAGTCATTAAAAATTTTCCACAGTGAAAAAATATACCTCTCTCAAAAAGTATCTTTTTGTAATACTCAATTTTGTCCAAATATCGTCATAAAACCTGAAATGTGTTACAAAGTCAAGTAAGAAGCATGCCTACGATGGGTAGACGTACACATGTGTCAACGTATTAATTTCGTATGGAGCCCATTGTCACTATGCAACATAGTAACTTCTGTTTTTTTTACTTCTATATAAACGAACTATTCGTTCGATTGTAAAATACAACTTTGATAACTTTATAACTTCTGATAAAGTCTCTTTCGCTCTCTTCTCCTTGTTCTCTCAGTATCACAATTTCCTCCGGGTATACATTTTTCTTCTTTATTTATATTTATCGTCATGATAAATTCCCTATTCTTTTTATAACACGTTATAATCACGATCACTCTACGTTTATGATAAAAGAAAAATAATATTATATTGTATAATATTATAATGGACTGTATATCACCTCCATAATATATTATTTTTCAGTGGTTGTTTAGGGCACCGCTATTAATTTAATTTTATTGTTATTATGCCATAACTGTTAAATGCGCGCGGCCAAGCCGCCGGACAATTTATTTATTGTTCAATTATGGATGATTCCATCACCATAATTTATTTATCGTTATAATATGGATGACTGAGTCACCATAATTTATTTATTGTGGATATGGGTGACTCTAACACCATAATATTATAATTAAAATTTGTTTATATTCGGATTACAATATAAGGAGGTTCAGTCACCTGTTATTAAATATTTTATCTGGGAAATTTTACCGAACATTCATTAATGTTTTTCAAATTAACTTTTATTTTAATCTTTTACCACCAACTGTAACGCCCGCGAACCAGAAATGTGAATTATGGTTGTCGTGTTGAGCGACACAAGGAGTGTGTTGATCGACACGAAGGTTTTGAGGGTGTCGATCGACACAGTCTTGGTGTCGTTCGACACTTGTACTTTTCTGAACCGGGTTAATTAGTTTTTAATCGCGGTTTTGGCTCGGTTTTCGGTATAAAAAGCACCTAGGGTTGCGAGTTATTTAGGGCCGTCGTGATCCTAGAGCAGAGAAAAAAAACTTGAGAGAAAGTTGAGAGGTTGTGGTGTTTGAGAGGTTTGTTGCAAAGAAATCCTCCCGAAACCTTTGTTTTCGTGTTCTAGAGGCGTTAGGTTCCTTTATCCTCGTGTTCTTCGTGTGTCGTTCGGATCAGTGGTTTTACGGGTGTAGAGGGACTGATTCAGGTGCCTTTTCGTTTATAATCCGTAACCTTTTCATTCCGTTTTTGCTAAGGTGAGTTGTGACCGTTGGTTTCTAGCACTACAAGAAAACAGGTGCATTTGGGTCGTAATTGCGACGGTTTTGCGACGAACAGTCTTACTTACTCGCAAAACCGTCGCAAATTTGCGTGGGAAGTTTCCAACGCAAAATCGTCGCAAAATTGCGACGTTTTTGTGTCGATCTCTACATTTGGACGCAAATGCGTCGCAATATTTGCGGCGATTTTGCGTCGATATAACGTTTGCGACGTTTCCGTCGCAAAATCGTAGCAAACTTCCATACATTATTTATACCGTTTAAATTTCCTTTTCGTGGAATATAAAAACATATCATAGAGGCCTTAATTCATATATATATTTTTTTCCATCAATGTCCAAGTAATAAGAATAAGAACAAAACACTAAGGTTTAGGGTATGGAAGTTTGCTACGATTTTGCGACGGAATCGTAGGATTTGCGACGGATTTGCGACGTTTCCGTCGTAAAATCGTAGCAAACTTCAATACCCTAAACTCTAACCTATACATTATTTATACCGTTTCAATTGGCTCGTCTTCGAATATAAATGTATGAGTCGTATAATAAATAACTATCCCTTTATAATTATTGAAATAAAAAACTTATCAAAACTTTATCAACAAAATATATATAACGAAGTGTCACATACATGCACTTATACTAAAAATGTGATCAATCTATCATTTTTGCCAATTTTACGAAAAACTTCAATTAGTAGACTAACTTTGTTTCATACATGGACTAAGGACCTAAAGAAGTGTTTATTTACATATATGAATTGTAATTTTAGTCTAAAACATCCAAAACCCTAAGTATACCCTAAACTACTTTAGCGTGGGATTTGCGACGATTTCGTCGCAATTGCGTCGCAAATGCCACGCGAAATTTGCTACGCTTTTGCGACCTTACTTACGGTCAACTCAATTAACTGATTGAACATTCGCATTGGGATTTATGGTTTGCGAGGCTTTTGCGACGATTTGAAAATATTTGCGAGGCATTTGCGACGGTATTTTTAATATTTGCGAGGCATTTGCGACGATTTGTGGGCGGCAAACGAAACGCTGTGGCGGCAAACATGCATTGGGTCAAATAGTCGGCCCACTTTGCAAGGGATTTGCGACGGAATTGCGAGGGATTTTTTTCCCAATATAAGCAATTCCAATCCCTCGCTCATTCCTCACACATCTCTCTTCTCTCTCTACAAAAAACATTTCTCTCTCTAAGAAAACGTTTCTTCGACATTCCGAATCCCGATCCCTCGACCTTCCGAATCCCGATCCCTCGACCTGATAAGGTAATTTTCTAAATTTTTCGTTTATTTGATGAATTTTAAATTTTTCTTTTAATGTTATCTTTAAAGTTGTTCAAATTAATATTAAATTTCAAATTTTTTAAATATGCAATTACTAATTTCAAAATTAGAAAATTTATTTAGATGGCGGAGAATGACTATACCGACTACTTAGAGCCTGGTGTTGGTCGTGGTAGTGGTCATTCACGACCAGGACAACGTACACATTCCGCCTGCGTCTCTTCTTCAGTGCGCGCCTCTTCTTCCGGTACCGCTAAAAGGATTCCGGAGTCACAGCCGACGCCACCTCCCGAGCCAAACCCTGGAGAAATTCCTTCATGGGATGACATGACCTTCGAGCAGCTTCTCGTTACTCCCGGACGGCAGGCTCTTCCCCATTTAGAACCTGACTCTGCCGGCAACGCTGTGTGGTAAGTAATTTTTTTTACATTATTTTTGTTTAATAATTATTAATATATTTATTTAAACATAATATCATTTTTATAATTTTTTTTAGGTTTTGCAAAAACAAGGTGGGAAAGGATATTAGAAAGATCATAGAGCGGGATTTCAAGATGTGCCACACGAGTTGGAAGTATGTTAACCTGGAGACCAAGAATCGGTGGTTCAAAACATTCGCGGTAAAAAAAATTTTAAATTTTGATTTATTTATTCAATTTTGAAATTTTATAACTTATTTATTCAATTTTCAGCAAAAATATTATTGGGACCCCGCGATTACTGGTTTAGTTCGTGAAGAATTTGAGGAGAAAGCGAAGAACCGTCTCAACAACCAAATAGGACGGTGGAAGGAGAAGTGGCAAAAGAATCCGGATTCGAAGGTATGTATGCCATCTTTCTTCGATCCCAATATTTGGGCTGCTTTTGTCGCCTTCTGGCAGTTGGAGACTTCTGCGGAGAAGTCTGCCCAGTGCTCGGCTGCTCGATTGACGAAGGTTGGCGGTAGTGACCAGCCTTCAAAGCACTGTTCGGGACAGATTTCTTATGCTCAGCATGCGGTTGACATTGTAAGTTATTAAATTTTTTTACTTTCAATTTTTACGGTAACAAAAAATTCAACTTTTAATATGTTTCCATTTTCAGACTGCGAAAACAGGAATTCCCGCAACGATGACATCGGTTTGGGAGAAGACCCACCGCAGGCCGGACGGGACATGGGTTGATGAACGTGTCCACAAGCTCCACGACGATGTCATTGAGCGAGTGGACAAACTTTCAATCCAGCTTACTCCCGATGGTCAACCTACTCAGCTGACACCGATGGAGGTCAACCGTGTCGCATTACAGGTAAAAATTTAATTTCTTTTTATTTTTATTCACAATTTTAAATATTTATTATACTATTAACATTTTTAAAAATAAAATTATAAACTTTTAATTTTTTTTTGTAGATGGCTCCTCGAAACCGTAAGAGAAAGATGGCATTTACAGGATCTATCCGGACGGATGATCAGGGAGTGCCATTTTGTCCCGCTTCGAGATATGTTTCTGATCCGCAAATGGCCAAGGAGCTCTGGGAAACAAAAGAACGGCTCGGCCTAACGGAGAAGAAGTTAGAGAGGACGGTGAGCGTCTACGATAATCTGTTCGAGAAATTAGCGAAGTCGAACCCGGCCATTGCCGGGATTTTAAGAAGGAGGGAAGACGAAGAAGGAGGCACATCGAGCCAGGATCCGCTCGATAATTTTAACTTCGATTAGATTTTTTTTGGTATTTGTTTTTTGTATTTTTAATGTTTTTTTTATTTTAAACATTATTTTATGAATTTTTTTTTATTTTAAATATTTTTCGAATTTTATTAATAAATAATAATTTTTTTTTTTTAATAATCAAAAACATCTTCGTCGCAACCAAAAGCCGCAATTACGTCGCAAATTGTTTTTACGCAAACCCATCGCAAAACAATGTCGCAAAATCGTAGCAAAAACAGTTGCAATTCCGTCGCAAATTTCGCCGCAAAACCGCCGCGAAGTTGACGCAGATTTTTGCGTCGTAAAACCGATGCAAATCCGTCACAAATTTGATAGGAACAGTATTCGTCGCACATCCGTCGCAAAAAGGGATGTCGCAAATTCGTCGCTAATAGTAGCGACAAATTTTCGACGATTCATAAATTTGCGACGGTTTTGCGATGCTTTTTGGTTTGCAACGAGCTAGTTGCGACAAACCAAAAATCGTCGCATAACCGTCGCAAATCTCCGTTTGCAACGGATTTGCGACGAAAACCTCCCTTGCAAATGCACCTGTTTTCTTGTAGTGTAGGTTATGATGATGAATGTTGCGTTTTGTGTTGAGTTTTCGTGTGAGTTCGTGTGATATTTATGACTATGGTTTCTGTGGTTTGCAATTGTGGTTTTGTGGTGTTTCATGTGCAGATTAGCGACTCGTAACCACCAGAATCGAGTCAAGAGAGGATAGACTCGATTCTGGTGCAGTTGCAGAGGCGTGTCGATCAACACCAGAAGGGTGTCGCTAGACACGAGGTTTTGTCATGTGTCGATCAATACTTTTGTGGTGTCGCTCGACACCAGGCTTTTGGTCATGTCGATCGACGCCTGTGTGCTGTCGCTCGATACGTAGTTTGAATTACCCAGAATGTGTTTAGTTTGTATGTTATGTGTTGAATTGGTATTAAATGTGTGTAGTAATGTTTATCTGAGCCTGCTTGTTACGCCAGTAGGTGGAATGACCAGCTCACTAAGTATTTATGAAATACTTACGCAACTCTTATTTCCATGTGTTGCAGGTAAAGGAAAAGTGTGATCGAGGAATCGAGGCCTTAGGAAGAGGATGATAGGATTTTGTGTTGGTGTTAGTCTAGTAAACCAGATATTTTAGGTTGCTAGATTAATTATTTGAGCATTTCCTGAATTTGGTATTGACTATTTATTTTGGATTATTGGTTATTTATTTTTCTGGAATTATTGGATTATTCTGTCGATTTAAATGATTATGTTTTTCCACAGTAGAAATGTTTAGCTTAAAAAAAAAAAAAACTTGGTTGTTTTATTTTGGTATCAGAGCCTAGACGGTTTTAGGACAATGGAATTTGGATGTCTGAGACTATGTGTTTAAAGCGATTTTTTTGTGATTAGTCAATTTAATAGAGTCTTAGTATCATCCTCTTCAGCCCTTTAAAATGATTCTGCGGTAAGTTGTGTGTTTGATTGTGACTTCTTTAGCTTATTGTCCTAGTCTGTATGAGTGCAGAGAGATGGACGCCGGAGCTAGAGTTCGAAGACGTGGTAGAGGTCGTGGCAGAGGTAGACGTGGTCGGGGGCCAGTGTTTGAGTCGTCTTCTAGTGCTACGCACTCGTCAGAGACTCCTACGCATCAGGTGGGATCCGAGGGCGAGGCCAGTGGTAACGCTAGTGAGAGTATTGTTGGCATCAGGAAGGGCACCGGTATAGCTGGCAGAGGAGCGGGCCCGGGTGTGGGTGCTGCTCCAGCTTAGGATCGCTGGGAGCGTATTGAGGGCTTTATAACGCAGTTGTTGGAGAGATTTCTGGTGGTAGTTTCGTTTTAGGCTCCAGTGGTGCCTCTAGTGGCAGAGGTGCAACCGAGGGCTGCGGTTGCAGAGGAGCTTCCGTCTTACCTGGAGATGGTGAGTCAGATGCGTCAGATGAGTAATGCTTTCTTTTCGGGTGGTGTTAGCCCCAAGGATGCAGATGAGTGGCGTTTGCGAGGGGAGCGCAATTTCCGCTCGGTTTGTTGTCCTAAGGAGTTCAGGGTTGAGTTGGCAGTCCATTATTTGAGTGGTGATGCTCATGCTTGGTGGAGAGCTTTGGAGGCCAGGAGGCTTGGCGCAGCGTGGACCTGGGGAGAGTTTGTGACCGAGTTTAACGCTCATTACTTTCCTCATGAGGCTTTAGATCGTCTCATGACGAGGTTCGTGGAGCTAGTGCAGGGTGATCGTACTGTTCGAGAGTATGACGCCGAGTTCAGTAGGCTGCTCGTCTATGCGGATAAAGGCATGGAGGATCACCGGACGCATGTCCAGAGGTTTGTGAGGGGACTACGACCAAAGTTGTGGACCAGATTCAGAGTGACGGAGTAAGCCTTGAGGGCGAAGCTGGTAGAGGTGGCTGCTGGTATTTAGAAGAACCTGCGAGGTCAGTCAGCTGAAGTGGTTCCAGTGGCAGTTGTTCCTGCTGCTCAGCCGAAGAGGCAGCCAGGTAGTTCCGGTTCTGGTTCTAGCAAAGGCGGCAAGCTTGCGCAGGGTCAGAAACGAAAGTGGGATGACGCTTCTAGGACCAATCAGAGTTCGAGGGGCGGAGCGTGTTATAGATGCAGTAGCTTCGAGCATCGTCTATCGAGTTGCCCTCGGAAGGGTGACCATCAACAGCAATCGCAGCAGCCGGATTCTAGATTTTATTTCCACTTTAGGGAGACAGGGCATATTAGGTCGATTCATCCCAGGTTGCCGCAGATGACTGTTGCTGATGTTCAGCCAGTGGCGCAGCTAGCGGCAGTGCAGTCGTTGAGCTATATTGGACCAGCACCGCGAGTCAATACCCCGGGCGAGGCGGGGCAGCATAGCGGTGCATCGTTCACATGTAAAATCTTAGACTCAAGCTAAGTAAATTCATAGTTGGTGAATTGTTGTTTGTTTCCGATATTATGCTTTTGATAGTATAGTAGGGTTATCAACGCATGCGAATTATGTAGGGACCTTGTTAGTGGGAGGTTTTGAGTCCCATGTGCTTTTCGATTCTGGAGCATCCAACTGCTTTATTACCCCGGAGCACGCCGAGAGCAGTGGCATCCATAGCAGCGCTGGTGAGCGTTTGGGTTTGGTCAAGGTGGCTGGAGGTGGATTCCTGCCTACTTTGGGCCATGCTAGAGCAGTTGATGTTCAGATTGCTGGGCAGTCGATTAGTCCGGTGGAGTTATACGACGTTATCCTGGGGATGGATTGGTTGTCGTTCTACAGTGGTCTTCGAGCCTACTTCCGAGGTAGAGTGGTCTTCGAGCGGGATGCAGAGAGGTTGGTGTTTAAGGAAGTGAGACAGACTTTAGAGAGTCCCCTGGTTTATGCGGTTCAGGCAGTGTAGATGATTGAACGTGGATGCGACGCTTATTTGGCGACGATTTCTATGCCAGAGTCCGTGGGTAAGGTTGCTGTGAGTGAGATTTAGGTTGTTCGGGATTTCAAGGATGTCTTTCAGTCGTTGCAGGGATTATCGCTGTTTCGGTCCGATGTGTTTACGATTGAGTTAGAGCCCGGGACATAGCCTATCTCCATGGCACCTTAGAGGATGACTCCAGCTGAGTTGGCAGACCTGAAGAAGCAGCTAGAAGATTTGACGAGTAAGGGTTTAATTCGTCCGAGTACTTCACTGTGGGGAGCGCTGTTGTTGTTTGTGAAAAAGAAAGATGGTAGTTTTCGGTTATGCATAGATTACCGGGGACTTAACCGGGTCACTGTGAAGAACACACTACAAGAAAACAGGGCCTTTTGCGACGGAAATTTGGGAGGGTTTAAAGCGTCACAAATTTGCGAAGCATTTACGACAAATTAGCAACGACATTTAGCAATGCGACGTAAAATCGTCGCAAAATTGCGTGGGAAAATTCTGTAGCAAAAACGTTGCAAATTTAATGTGTTTGCGACGATTTTGCGGCGATCATGAGGTTGCGACGCAAAAATGTCGCAAATATTGCGAGGATTTTGCGTGGTAAGATATTTTGTAATAATAGTGATTACTTAGCGTCTGTTTTGCGAGGAAATAAAATTTGCTACCATTTGGCGACGAATTTATTACAATACGTTTTTATGATGGTCACTTGTTTATGGGTGCAATATTTTTAGTCGCAAACGTATCGCAAAATAGAAGCATAAAGGTCGCAAATTAGTAGCAAAAGAAACCATTTTTCTATAAATACCTTGAATGTGTGATGAACGAATTCACAACAAACATTTCAGTCATTCTCTATAAACAATCTGAGCGGAAATTTTTTTTTTCTTAAGATTTCTTAGAGAAAAATTTTATTTGATAATTAATCGAAGATATCTTCGCATCATGAGGTCTATGTGGTTCGAGCATGGATGTACAACCGCAAAGATCCAGAAACTGGCGAAGGGTCTAGAGAATTTAGAGAAGGGCTTGACCATTTTTTGACCCAGACGATAAACAACCAAGGGGCTGTCGCAGGATACACCAACGACGGTAACGTGAAAATTTTCTGTCCTTGTGTGAAATGCAATAACTTTGTTCCACATGATAAGCGAACTGTTTGGAAACATTTATTTACGAGGGAGTTTTTACCTAACTACTATGTTTGGTTTTCGCATAGGGAGGATTTTGTTGTCAATGTTCCGGGCAGTTCAAGTACGAGTTATCGTGGAAATGTAGAAGGTGGTAGTAATTATGAGGATAATAATTATCAGTATGGTCATGATAATTTTAATGAATCTGCATATGGAAAAACAGATGGGAATAGGTTTAATGATATGGTAAATGATACATTTCAAGAAACTACTGCTTCATTTAGTGATAATACTTTTGAAGAACCAAATCTGAGTGCTAAAATTTTTTATGATATGTTAGATGCTGCTAACGAACCTATCTACAAAGGATGTAGAGAAGGGCTTTCAAAATTGTCATTAGCATCTAGAATGATGACAATTAAAAGCGAAGACAACCCTAGTAAAAATTGCATGGATAAATGGGGTGAATTGTTTAAAGAGTATTTGCCAGAGGGTAATAACTCTGTAGAGAGTTACTATGAGATACAAAGATTGGTAGTAAGTCTTGGATTACCATTTGAGATGATTGATGTCTACATTGATAATTGTATGATTTTTTGGAAAGATGATGCTCAGCTGCAGGAATGTCGTTTTTGCTCTCATCCAAGATATAAGAAGACTAGTTGTCGCACCAAAGTCTCATTCAAGCGTATGTGCTATCTTCCAATAACAGATAGGCTGAAGCGATTATATCAATCAGAGCAGAAAACAGGGGCAATGAGGTGGCACGCAGAACACGATTATCAGGAAGGGGTGGTCGCCCATCCATCAGATGCAAAGGCGTGGAAACACTTTCACACGGTACATCCAGACTTTGTTGTAGAACATAGAAATGGATATTTTGGTCTTTGCACTGATGGGTTTAGTCCTTTTGGGATGTCTGGTAGGCAATATTCGTTGTGGCCAGTCATAGAGACGCCATTTAATCTCCCACCGAAAATGTGTATGCATCGAGAATTTTTATTTCTCAGCATTTTGGTTCCAGGGCCAAAGCATCCAAAAAGATCACTTGATGTCTTCCTACAGCCTCATATCCAGGAACTAAAGCCGTAAGAACTTCAACATGAAGGCTGTCCTCATGTGGTTGATAAGCGACTTTCAGGCGTATGGTATGCTATCTAGATGGACAACGCACGGAAAGTTATCATGTCCTTATTGTTTAGATAAGACTGAATCATTTCAATTGTTAGCGGGAGGAAAAACTTGCTAGTTTGACTGCCCCGTCGTTTTCTTCCAAGGGATCATCCTTATAGAAAGAGTAGGACGTTGTTTCGAAATAGAGTTGTTAAAACCTCCCCCTTAGTTTATATCTCAGGTGAGGAGTTGGAAGAACAAATAGATGGATATGGTGCAGAAGAAAATGTAAAAGTTGGAGGTAATTGGCAAAGTAATCCAGCAAATATGCATGTTGGGTATGGGCTGTACCATAACTGGCATAAGAAAAGTATATTTTGGGAATTGCCTTACTGGAAGGAGCATCTGCTAAGGCACAACTTGGATTTCATGCATGTGGAAAAAAAATTCTTTGAGAATATTATACACACATTGTTGAATGTTGCAGGGAAAACAAAAGACAATCGGAGATCTCATCTCGATCTCGCGGTTTTAGGCATAAGGCCAGAGTTACATCTAACAGGAGATGGTAGGGCACCTATTCCCAGTTTCCGACTATCACATACTGCGAAGAATGCTTTGATTAACTGGGTTAAGGAGTGGGTGAAATTCCCAGATGGCTACGTGTTAACTTTTTCAAGGTGTGTTGAGCAAGGGGGGAAATTTTCTGGGATGAAGAGCCACGATTGTCATGTGTTCATGTAGCGACTAATCCCTTTCGCCTTTCAAGAGCTTTTACCTCAAGATGTACACGAGGCAATTGCAGGTGTTATGTTTATCTATGGTTATAAATATATAGATACATGTATTTTGCAACTGTATTAATTAACTTACTCCGGACCGGATTGGCGTCTTAGGTATTGGAGTATTTTTCAGAGACTTATGTGCCAGAACCTTAATGAATGACGAAATCTTGAAGTTGAATTCAAACATTTCACTCACTATTTGCAACTTAGAGAAGATATTTCAACCTTCCTTTTTGATGTGATGGAACATTTGGTTGTACACTTACCACATGAGTTAGATTTGGGTGGTCTAGTCCAATTTCGATGGATGTACCTCTTCGAAAGGTTCTTCAAACATTTGAAGATGAAGGCGAAAAATCTTGCAAGAGTAGAAGGATCAATCATTGCTGGAAGTTGACAGAGGAGACATCAAACTTCTCTACTTACTACTTAGCCAAACCGTGAAAACTAAGTATACCCATCGTAGACGATACGTAGCTGAACATATCACTTAGAGGGTGTACCTGATGTTTTTTGTGATGTAGGTCGGATGGGTGGAAAAGTGAAGGAATCAACGTGGTGTGATTTCAAGCATATGCAAGTTGCCCATACGTATATAATGCTAAATTATAACTACTTTCAGCCATATGAGAGGTATATATATATATATTAATTTAAAAAATATATACAACTAATAAACAGGTGTACAGAATGTTAGAAGAAGTTCCTGAACTAAATGATGAAGAAGTTCAATTTTACCTAGAACGTGATTTTGCTGGCTAGATGCGGGAGAAGGTAAGAATCATGCATGAGTTATATTAGTATTATATATATATACTAATTATTTCAATTTGACAATAGGTGGCGAAGAAATCTCGACAAAGTTGGCCTTTATGGGTACATGAGTTTGTTTTGGGGCCAATTGCAAGCATAAAAACGAGTAAAAAGTATTGTACTCGCGGCTTTATTTTTCACACGTTTGAACATGGACAAAATAAAGCCACTGCAAATTATGGTATTCATGTCCCGGACGATACAAACTTCTATGGTATTTTGAAAGAAATCATTGAGATCAAGTATGCTGGTGTGTTAAACTTGAAAAGTGTAATATTTCGTTGTGATTAGTTTGATCCATCCAATGGTCTCGGGGTTAGAACCAGCAAATTTGGAGTTGTTGACGTAAAAAGAAATAAGAGCTACACTGAAAAGTTTGAGCCATTTGTTTTAGCATCCCAAGCAGAGCAAGTAGTCTTCATTCCTTACCCTCGTACCCGTGGACGACGGATCAATATTGGCTATCCGTGATTAAAGTTAACAAAAGGGCTCGAATTGTCAGGGGGTTAGCAGCTGATGATGATGATGATCAACTCCCAGTGCAACCTGCAAGAACCGAAAAAGTTTCGATCCCTACAGAGGTAACCACCAATTTGACAAGAATTAACCCACTTCATAATGGTCTTGATGTGATATTCGAGGATTCAGAAGGAAACTAAGATGAATTTGACGAAGACGAAGAGGAAGATGAGGACGACGGTGATGACGAAGATGGCGGAGTAGAACGTTATGTTTCTGATCATGATGAAAAAATTAATAAATTTAATATTTATTATGTGTATATATTAAGTATGTATTTTCGAGTGTGTTGTAAAAAAATATTTTTAAAAAAAATATATCAAAGAGGCCCTGATTGATATATAAAATTATTGGTATCAACGCCCAAGTAATAAAAATATTTTAAAAACACTAAGGTTTAGGGTATAGGAATTTGCTACATTTTTGCTAGGGATCCGTCGCAAATCTGTCGCAAATGTTCATAATTGCGATGGATTTGTGACGGATCCCTCGCAAAAACGTAGCAAAGTCTTATACCCTAAACCCTGACCAATACATTATTTACCCCGTTTAAATAGGCCCTTCTTCGATTATAAAAAGATATCAAAGAGGCCCTAATTGATATATAAAATTATTTTTATCAATGTCCAAGTAATAAGAACAATTAAAAACACTAAGGTTTAAGGTATAGGAATTTGCTACGTTTTTGCGAGGGATCCGTCGCAACTCCGTCGCAGCTGTTCAGAATTGCGACAGATTTGCGACGAATCC
Source organism: Draba incana (assembly GCA_963576765.1). Lineage (NCBI taxonomy): Eukaryota > Viridiplantae > Streptophyta > Magnoliopsida > Brassicales > Brassicaceae > Draba > Draba incana. The sequence goes on from OY755208.1 coordinate 14,413,303, forward strand.
CTCGCAAAAACGTAGCAAATTCCTATACCCTAAGCCCTAACCAATACATTATTTACCCCGTTTAAATAGGCCCTTCTTCGAATATAAAAAGATATCAAAGATGCCCTAATTGATATATATAATTATTTGTATCAATGTCCAAGTAATAAGAATATTTAAAAAACACTAAGGTTTAGGGTATAGGAATTTGCTACGTTTTTGCGAGGGATCCGTCGCAACTCCGTCGCAACTGTTCAGAATTGCGACGGATTTACGACGAATCCCTCGCAAAAACGTAGCAAATTCCTATACCCTAAACCCTAACCAATACATCATTTACCCCGTTTAAATAAGCCCTTCTTCGAATATAAAAAGATATCAAAGAGGCCCTAATTGATATATAAAATTATTTGTATCAATGTCCAAGTAATAAGAATATTTAAAAAACACTAAGGTTTAGGGTATAGGAATTTTCTACGTTTTTGCGAGGGATCCGTCGAAAATATTCATAATTGTGACGGATTTGCGAATCCCTCGCAAAAACGTAGCAAATTCCTATACCCTAAACCCTATCCAATACATTATTTTCCCCGTTTAAATAGGCTCTTTTTCGAATATAAATGTATGAGTCGTCTAATAAATAACAATACCTCTATAATTATTCAAATAAAATACTTATCAAAACATTATCGAGAAACATATATAACGAAGTATCACATACACTTATAATAAGAATATGATCAATCTATCATTTTTGCCGATTTTACGAAGAAATTCAGTTAGTAGACTAACTGAAGTTCATACATGCACTAAGGACCTAAACAAGTGTACATTTACCTTTTTTGAATCGTAATTTTGGTCTAAAACATCCAAACCCCTAAGTATACCCTAAACCTCATTTGCGTGGGATTTGCGACAAACACGTAGCAAATGTGTAGCAATTTATTATTTGCGAGGTATTTGCGACGATTTCGTTGCAAATCCATTGCTAAATTTGCTAAGCTTTTACGACCATAATTACGGTAAACTCTATTAATTGATCGTATATTCACCTTGGGATTTAAATTTCGCGAGGCATTTGCGATGGTTTTTTAAGATTTGTGAGGCATTTGCGACGCTTCCTGCGTGGGAAACGAAAAGTTGTGGCAGCAAACGTGTAGTGGGTGAAATATTCGGCCCACTTTGCGACTGAATTGCGACGGAATTGCGAGGGAAAGTTTTCCCTATATATGCAATTCCAATCCTTCGCTCATTCCTCAAATCTCTCTATCTCTCTCTACAAAAAACGTTTCTCTCTCTTACAAAAAGCTCCTTCGACCTTCCAAATCATTCCCAACCTTATAAGGTAATTCTCTAAATTTTTCTTTTCTTTTATAAATTATAATTTTTTCATTCGTATATAATTTATTAGTTAATTGTGGTTTATAGGAGAATGGTTAGGAATAATTAATTAAGAATGGAATTGTACTTGAGAATTGAGGATTAACTAATATTGCTTTTTTTTATTTATAATATAATAGTTAAAATTGTTAATTTACTAATTTTGTTAAATTATTTTGATCTTTAATGTTATGATTAATTAATGTTGATTAGGTTAATTTCATGTTATCATTAAAATTGTTAAAATCAATATTAGATTACTTATTTTTTTAATATCCTATTACTAATTTCAAAAATTATAAAATTTATTTAGATGGAGGAGAACGAGTATAGCCAATTCTTACAGTCCGGTGCTGGTCGTGGTAGAGGTCATTCACGACCAGGACAGCGTACACATCCCACGGACGCCTCTGCTTCCGCCTCTGGTTCCAGGATTCCTGAGTCACAGTCGACGCCACCTCCTGAGGCAAACCCTGGAACAATTCCTTCATGGGATGACATGACCTTGGGGCAGCTTCTCGTTAGTCCCGGACGGCAGGTTCTTCCCCATTTAGAACCTGACCCGACCGGCAACGCTGTGTGGTAATTAATTTTTTTTTACATAGTTTTAATTTAGTTTTGTTTAATAATTATTAATATATTTACACATAATATGGGTTTTATATATTTTTCAGGTTTTGCAAAAATTCGGTCGGAAAGGATGTTAGAAAGATCGTAGAGCGGGATTTCAAGATGTGCCACACGATTTGGAAGTTTGTTACCCAGGAGATCAAGGATCGGTGGTACAAACAATTCGCGGTAAAAAATTTTTATTATTTTTTTAACTTTTATTTATTTATTCAATTTTGTATTTTTTAACTTATGTTCTTATTTATGACAATTTGCAGCAAAAATACTATTGGGACCCCGCGATTAATGGTTTAGTTCGTGAGGAATTTGAGGAGAAAGCGAAGAACCGTCTCAACGACCAAATAGGATGGTGGAAGAAGAATTGGCAAAAGAATCCGAATCCGAAGGTATGTATGCCATCTTTCTTCGATCCCACTATTTGGGCTGGCCTTGTCGCCTTCTAGGAGTTGGAGACATCTCAGGAGAAGTCTGCCCAGTGCTCGTCTGCTCGATTGACGAAGATTGGCGGTAGTGACCAGCCGGCAAAACACTGTTCGGGACAGATTTCTTATGCTCGGCATGTTGTTGACCTTGTGAGTTATTAAATTTTTTACTTTCAATTTTTACGGTCACAAAAATCTCAACTTCTAATTGTTTTCTTTTTCAGGCCGTGGAAAAAGGAGTTCCCGCAACTATGCCAGAGGTTTGGGAGAAGACCCACCGTAGGCCGGACGGGACATGGGTTGATGAATGTGTCCACAAGCTCCACGACGATGTCATTGACCGAGTCGAAGAACTCTCATCCTAGCTTACTCCCGATGGTCAACCTACTCAGTTGACACCGCTGGCGATCAACCGTGTCGCATCACAGGTAAAAACTTAATTTCCTTTTTAATTTTATACACAATTTTAAATATTTATTATACTATTAACATTTTAAAAAATAAAATTATATTATTATTATTATTTATGTAAAATTTTAAATTTTAAATTTTATTTTGTAGATGGCTCCTCGAACCCGTAAGGAAAAGATGTCATTTACAGGATCTATCCGGACGGATGATCAGGGAGTGCCGTTTTCTCCCGTTTCGAAATATGCTTCTGATCCGCAAATAGCCAAGGAGCTCCAGGAAACAAAACAACGGCTCGGCGAAACGGAGAAAAAGTTAGAGAGGACCGTGACTGTCTATGATGATATGTTCGCGGAGTTAGCGAAAACGAACCCTGTCATTGCCGAGATTATGAGGAAGAGACAAGGCGACGAAGGAGGTACATCGACAAGGGATGCTCGATGATATCAGATTCAAATTTTTTTTTTTTAATTTTATAAATTATTATTATTTTTTTTTTTTAATAAATCACATCGAAAAATCATCGCAAAACCGTCGCAAATAACACCCGCAATTACAACACAAAAATGTTTGACGCAAACATATCGCAAAAAACAAGTCGCAATCCGTCGCAAATAGAAGCCGCAATTCCGTCGCAAAACTATTTGACGCAAAACCGACGCAAAAAAGACGTCGCAATTCCATCGCAAATAATAGCCGCCGCAATTCTGTCGCAAAAATGTCCAACGCAAAAAAGCCGCTAAGTCGACGCAAACGTTTACCACGTAAAATCGATGCAATTTTGTCGCAAATCTGCGGTGAACAATATATGTCGCCATACCGTCACAAATATTGAAGTCGCAAAATCTTCGCTATATTAGCGACGATTTTGCGACTATTGATATTTTTGCGACGATGTTGCGTTTGGGATGAGCTTGTTGCAACAAACAAAAAATCGTCGCAAATAGCCATTTGCTACGAATTTGCGACGAAAATTGCCCTCCCAGATGGGGGTATTTTCTTGTAGTGACAACTACCCTCTCCCGAGGATTGATGAGTTGCTAGATCAGTTGAAGGGTGCTACTTGGTTCTCCAAGATTGACTTGGCTTCAGGTTACCATCAGATTCCGATCGACGTGGTTGATATTCGAAAGACGGCTTTCAGGACCACATATGGGCATTACAAGTTTGTGGTTATACCTTTCGGTTTAACGAATGCGCCTGCAGCATTCACGAGGTTGATGAACGGCGTATTTCAGGAGTATTTGGATGTCTTCATGATTATCTTTATTGATGACATTCTGGTTTACTCGAAGAGTCATGAGGAGCACGAGGTGCATTTGCGGTTGGTTTTGGAGAAGCTTTGGGAGAAGAAGCTTTTTGTGAAATTAAGCAAGTGCAGTTTTTGGCAGAGAGAGATGGGATTTCTTGGCCATATCGTTTCTGCAGATGGAGTTTATGTGGATCCGACTAAGATTGAGGATATCAGGGATTGGCCTAGACCATCTAATGCGGTTGAGATCAGGAGCTTTCTTGGTTTAGTAGGTTATTATCGGAGATTCGTCAAGGGCTTTGCGAGTATGGCTCACTCGATGACGAAATTGACCGTGAAGGATGTTCTGTTTGTTTGGTCTCAGGAGTGAAAGTACAACTTTACGAAACAGAAGGAGATGTTGATGAGTACACCAGTGTTGGCGTTGCCCGAGCCGGGTAAGCTTTACGTAGTGTATACCGATGCTTCTAGGATTGGTCTGGGTTGCGTGTTGATGCAAGAGGGTAGAGTGATTGCATATGCTTCGAGGCAGTTGAGAGGTGTTGAACGTAATCACCCTACGCATGATTAGAGTTGGGTGCAGTTGTGTTTACGTTGAAGATTTGGAGATCCTATCTATATGATGGAAAAGTTCTGATTTTTACAGACCCTAAGAATCTGCAGCACATTTTCACTCAGCCGTTGCTGAATATGAGACGGAGATGCTGGGTCGAGTTGTTGGCAGATTACGAGTTGGATATAGTTTACCATCCTGGTAAGGCGAACCAGGTAGTAGATGCTTTGAGTCATCGACCAGTAGATTTGGCTCGGGAGCAGGATATCGAGTCGCTGGTGAGCAAGATTAGCACCTTGCGGTTATGTGCTATTTCGCTGGAGCCGATGGGCTTAGAGCCTGCTGATCCGGCAGGTCTTCTGAGTAGGATTCGAGTGGCTTAAGCGAGTGATCAGAATTTGGTTGCTGTGTCGATCGCAGAGGGTTCTAAGTATCAGGTCTTTTCGAATAAGATGATTCTTGTTCGCGGTCGGGTTTGTGTTTCCAAGGTAGAGGAGTTGAGGCAGGAGATTCTGCGAGAGGCTCATGCGAGCAAGTTCTCGATTCATCCCGGAGCAACTAAGATATATCGTGATCTCAAGCGGTACTATCACTGGGTCGGAATAAAGAGAGATGTGGCTGCTTGGGTTTTGAAGTGTAACACGTATTCCTTGGTTAAGGCAGAGCATAAGGTTCCGAGTGGTTTGTTGCAGAGTTTACCCATTCCATAGAGGAAGTAGGATATGATCACGATGGATTTCGTAGTGGGATTACCTAACTCGCGGAAATTCGATCGGTTGACTAAGTCAGCATATTTTCTGGCCATCAAGAAGACAGACGGAGCGGCTATTTTGGCTAAGAATTTTGTGAAGGAGATTGTGAGGCTCCATGGAGTGCCAGCCAGTATTGTGTCAAACCAGGATCAGAGATTTGCTTCAGAGTTTTGGGGAGCATTTCAGGCAGAGATGGGCACTAAGGTGCACATGAATACAACGTACCATCCGCAGACTAACGGGCAGTCAGAGAGGACGATTCAGACTTTAGAGGATTTACTGCAGATGTGTCTACTGGATTGGGGTGGTCACTGGGTTGATCATTTGAGCTTGGTAGAGTATTCTTAGGATGCCTTCTTTTGAGGCTTTGTACGGTAGGCCATGCAGGATACCCCTATGTTGGACCCAGGTGGGGGAGCAGAGTATTCTTGGGGCTACTTATGTTCAGGAAACGACTGAGAAGGTTCGAGTTGTGAGACTGAACACGAAGGAAGCTCAGGATAGGCAAAAGAGTTATGCGGATAAGCGGAGGCGAAAGCTTGAGTTTGTAGTGGGAGATCATGTGTATCTCAAGATGGCTATGTTGAGGGGCCCTAATAGATCCATAGCAGAGAACAAGTTGAGTCCGCGGTTTATGGGTCTGTTTCCAGTTGTGGAGCGGGTTGGGCCGGTTGTGTATTGATATATCATGGTTTTTACCCAGTTTAGACCATGATATAAGTCCTTTTATATAGAGTCTTTATGGTGTTTTAGAGTCTTTTCAGGTACTATGTCGTTTGGAGCATAAAGGATGTTTACTGGAAGTTTTGGAGCATTCGCAGAATAAAGTGGCGAAATGCAAGTTCGAACTCAATATTTGGAAGTTGTGTCGAGCGACAGGGATAGTGGTGTCGCTCGACACGAAGACTTAAGAAACAAAGAATCCGAATTTGAAGTTGGTGTCGATCGACACCATCTAAGGGTGTCGATCGACACCCTGTCCAATCAAGCCAAAAAGCCTAATCAAAGAAGCCCGTTCGAACCCCAAAAGATCCAGATGTTTACTTTTATGTTTAGGACGGTTTAGGATCTCTATATATACGTTTTTACAGCCATTCTTTAGGCTTACGCTTTATTTTACTTTGTTTCAGAACCTACTCTTAAGAGATGTCTCTAATAAAGATGTTTTGTGCTTAATTGAATATGTCTGAGTAGTTTCTCTGTTAGGTTTATGGTTATTCAAAGATGTTTGATGAATTGCTAGGGTTGTTCGTAATTAATAGGATAAAATCATTATAGTTATTCATATGGACTTGTGTTTATTGCTGATTCTAGCGTAGCTAACTAGAATCAGATTTTAGGTTGTTTAGTAGATGTGACAACATTATTAAATTACTTGAACTAGTGTTAGATGAGCAAAATTCATATTCACAAAGAAATTTGGTTTAGGGTTTTGTGAAAAATTGAACCTGATCATTAATGCTTGTTTAAATCAATCTGATTTCGCAACGACAGTTGGTTGTCTAGGGTTTAAACATAGATAATATTCGCAACGACAATTGGTTTATTTTACATTCGTGTTCATGTTTAGAAACTGAGTTTTAATATTCCTAATTATCTGTTTATGCTTGCAATTCTGATTCACCTGAGATTTCCCTGAACCTAGCTTTTATCTTCATTGTTTTAAAGCTTATTATCCTGCTTGCTTGTTTTATTTGCTTTTTCATAAATTTTATTTTCCCTAGCATAATCTGAAAGAAAATAATCTATTTTGTCCCTGATTCCTTGTCGATTCGATCCCCAAGTGCTGCAATTGATCTCTTAATTTGAGAGTGTAGCTCAGGGTAAATTTATGCATATCAAATTTTGGCGCCGTTACCGGGGAATCATACCATTAGATTTTTATTACTAGGATTTTGTCTAGGTTTTTTTTTTATTTGCTTTACTAACTATTTTTATTTTTCTTTTTCTTTTGTTTTGAGTTTCAGGCGTGAACAAAAGATGGTTATGCAGAAGATCCTGATTCAGAGAGACGAAGGATTGTTCGATCTAAAGAGGACCTATGGTGCTTCAACCTATCAAACGCCTCCACCTCAATCATCAGATAACAGAATGGTGGCTATGCTTGCGCGGATCCTCGAAGAACAGCATAAGATGATTGAGGACTTCAACAAAATCTGGATTCACTGAACACTGATCTGAATGGAAAGCTCAAAGCTTTGAGTACTCATGTTGAGAAGTTGGATGTTCAGGTTGCTGAAACTACTGATTCTATCAAGTGGCAAGACGGATTTCTTCCTGCGACGACTGATACAAACCCCAAGCGTACTTGCAATGCCATTTTAATGGAAGACAAGGGTTATTTCGATGAGTTTGAAGCAATTTTTGGAACTGAAGATCTAGTGTCGATCGACACTAGTGACAAGCATCGATTGACACTTGAAGAAGAAGCAGCGTTGCTCGACACTGTAGTTGACGCAGAATCTGAAATTGATAGTGGTGTCGCTCGACACCACTCTACCGTCGCTCGACACCCAGCCCAGTCCGAGTTAAATCTTTGCAAAACATCTGAATCATCCGAGGAAAAGATCTATACTCCGAAGCTTCCATTCCCTAGAGCTAGAAAGTCCAAACGGGAGATTGAAGAAGCTTTTTGCATGCCTCTCATGATTGAGATACCTCTGAAAGAGCCAAGGTATGAACTTCCTGTACTTAATTCTAATTCTCCTGATTTCGTCAATAAGAATTTAAATTGTGAAAAAATGTTTCGCACTTATGAAAACAACGAGTTTCTCGAATGCTTGGTTTTTCTATTGATGTTTCTGCAGGAAAGAGAAGTGATCCACCCAAGGTGAAGCTTAAACGGATTCCAAAGTCTTTCGCAAAAAATCAAGATTGTCATCCCTTCAGACTTAGAGGAGAAAGGAGAAGAAGTGATCCAGCAAATGATAGCGAATACGATGAAACTTTTCCCAGGAATTGTTTTTGATAAGTCTGGGGGAGCTGGAAAGAAAGGTCGAACAAAGAACAGAGCTGCAACCATCCTAATGGATAAGGGAGGTACGACACTACCCGACGATCCAAACGCCTAGTCCTGACACAGTCAAGCTAATGACTAAAAACAAGCGCTTAGTGGGAGGCAACCCATTTGTGAGTCTACTAATTACGTCTTTTATTTTTATTTTTGTTTTTCTTTTTCAATTTTATGTTTGGTTTTGTTTTTGTTTTTGAGTTTCAGGAGACCAAACGTTCGAATGCAAGTGAGAATGCTCTTCAGCACTCTGTGTCGAGCGACAAGCATATCAGTGTCGCTTGACACGAGGAAAATCAAGGTGTCGATCAACAAAGGACTTCAGTCGCTCGACTCGACAAAATTAAGGGTGTCGATCGACACATAGGTAATGTCGCTCGACACTACCCCCAGGTTCCACTTCTCACTTGATTTTTCAGTCGTTTCGCTTCTTATTTGTTTTGTTTCGCCAATCTCGGATTTAATAACACTGGGGACAGTATTGTTTAAGTTTGGGGGAGGTAGTTGGAGACTTATGTGTTTTCTTTTGATGTTTTATGGTGTTTTTCAAAATTTTTTGCTTTATTCGGGTCAAAACCTCCTTTATAGTTGCTTTGAACAGCACACAAAGACCATTTTCAATGAAAAATTGGTTGGTTTTACAAAGTGGGTAACTGGAAGTAGATCGGTTTAATAAAGCGAGTTCAGATTTCTGGAGAACTCTAGAAAGATGTTGTAGACCCCGCCCTAATGAATCTCTAATCTCTTGTCTCTGGCATTGGAAATCGCAAGACTTGATTCAGCTTCCAAACACTTGAAAGCGAGGACGGACTGCTCTTGAAACTTCTTCCCAAATGACGAATTCAACTGTCCTAGATCAAAAAGAAAAAGCCTCATGACCATGTCTCCTACCATAGAACAATAGTAGTGAGCGCTGATCTAGTGAAGTCATAGAGATGCCAAGGATCTAATAATAAATATTACAGAAAAGTGTAGTTCAAGCAGAAAAGTGCAAGTCCGAAAATCAAAAAAAATTCAAAAGAAAAAGTTCAAAAAAATTTGCATTGCATCTCTATGACATCCTTAAGTGTTCAAGGAAGCAAAAGAATCTAGTAGGTCCTGCTATCGATATTCCCTCGATGAGACCGCGCATAAATAACTAAAGGGGTTTGCAGCTGAAAGTCTGAGATTTTCTAAGGAGTTTGGAATCAATCTGGAGGACTGCTATACTTCTAGGGAAACATCGAAGTATCACCGGATTAGCTTTACAAGGTATGTGGTTCCTAAAGGAGTGAGTACACTATTTTGCTTAGGGACAAGCAAAAAGCTAAGTCTGGGGGAGTTGATATATCATGGTTTTTACCCAGTTTAGACCATGATATAAGTCCTTTTATATAGAGTCTTTGTAGTGTTTTAGAGCCTTTTCAGGTACTAAGTCATTTGGAGCATAAAAAATGTTTACTGGAAGTTTTCGAGCATTCGCGGAATGAAGTGGCGAAATGCAAGTTCGAAATCAATATTTGGAAGCTGTGTCGAGTGACAGGGATAATGGTGTTGCTCGACACGAAGACATAAGAAATAAAGAATCCGAATTTGAAGTTGGTGTCGATCGACACCATCTATGGGTGTCGATCGACACCCTGTCCAATCAAGCCAAAAAGCCTAATCGAAGAAGCCCGTTCGAAGTCCAAAAGTTCCAAATGTTTACTTTTATGTTTAGGACGGTTTAGGACCTCTATATATACGTTTTTACAGTCATTGTTTAGGCTTAAGATTTATTTTACTTTGTTTTAGAACCTACTCTTAAGAGATATCTCTAATAAAGATGTTTTGTGCTTCATTGAATATGTCTTAGTAGTTTCTTTGTTAGGTTTAGGGTTATTCAAAGGTGTTTGATGAATTGCTAGGGTTGTTCGTAATTAATAGGATAAAATCATTAGAGTTATTCATCTGGACTTGTGTTTATTGCTGATTCTAGCGTAGCTAACTAGAATCTGATTGTAGATTGTTTAGTAGATGCGACAACATTATTGAATTGAGCTTTAATATTCCTAATTATCGGTTTATGCCTGCAATTCTGATTCACCTGTGATTTCCCTGATCCTAGCTTTATCTTCATTGTTTTAAAGCTTATTATCCTGCTTGCTTGTTTTATTTGCTTTTTCATATATTTTATTTTGCCTAGCTTAATCTAAAAGTAAAAAATCTATTGTGTCCCGTGTTCCTTGTGGATTTGATCCCCAAGTGTAGCAATTGATCTCTTAATTTGAGAGAGTAGCTCAGGGTAAATTTGAGCATATCACGTATCGGCAGGAGTTACCCCCGATTATGAAGGCATTTCATAAGGTGTTCCATGTTTCGATGTTGAGGAAGTGCCTACATGAATCGAAGGAGTTAATTTCTAAGATTCCCGAGGATCTTCGGCCTAATTTGTCGGTTCTGGCAGTTCTTGTGAGGATTCTCTAGAGGAGAGTCAAGGAGTTGCGTCGCAAGAAGATACCACTGTTGCGAGTTTTGTGGGATTGTGCTGGTTGCGAGGAGGAAACTTGGGAGCCTGAGGCAAAGATGAAATTGAAGTTCGGGAAGTGGTTTGATAAGCAGGTTGCCGTTTGAGCTTTATTTCTCTTTGTAGTCCCAGTTTCGGTTTAGCATGTGTTGCTTTTGTTACATTTTCATTTTCGTTGTCACGATTATACTTTTTGTAGATTTAAAAGATGGAGTTTCTTATTTATCTGTGTTTATAAGAGGAGTAGTTCTTATATGTTTTATTTATGGGCCAGTGTTTGGTCCTGTTTGGTGATATTCTGGGTTAGGGAGTATCGAGTTTGACCACAGGAGGTAGTTCTAGTCGATAGATGTTTATAGGTGTTTTAGAATTTATTACTCTAGGGGCTGCGGCTCCGAATAACTCATACATTTTGTCTGGAGATGATTAGTTCTTCAGTGAGGATGATTAGTTCCTCAGAGGAGATGATTAACTCTCCTGTATACTCTTTGGGATGATTAGTTTCCATTATGAGTATCGAGGGATGATTAATTCTCTCGAGGGGATTATTAGTTTTCCTGTGTACCCGGAGGTCAAGGGATGCGTCCTGAGAGTGGATGGGACATGTGACATCGATAGCTTAAAGGATGCGTCCTGCGAGTTGGAGGGGTGTCGAATGAGTTAAGAGTGGTAGATGTCTTAAAACAGGCGTATAGACATGAGATAAGACGAGGGCCTCGGAGATCGGGTGTTAGGATCTCGAGTGGTAGTGACCGGTTTTGGGTCATGGTTTGGGTCTTTGATAGACGGTTTGTGAGGATTCGAGGACGAATCCAATTTAGTGGAGGAGAATTGTAACGCCCGCGAACCAGAAATGTGAATTCTGGTGGTCGTGTTGAGGGACACAAGGAGTATTTTGATTGACACGAAGGTTTAGAGGGTGTCGATCGACACAGTCTTGGTGTCGCTTGACACTTGTACTTTTCTGAACCGGGTTAATTAGTTTTTAATCATGATTTTTGCTCGTTTTTGTTATAAACAGCACCTAGGGTTGCATGTTATTTGGGGCCGTCATGTTCATAGAGCAGAGAAAGAAAACTTGAGAGAAAGTTAAGAGGTTGTGGTGTTTGAGAGGATTGTTGCAAAGAAATTCTCCTGAAACCATTGTTTTTGTGTTCTAGAGGCGTTAGGTTCCTTTATCCTTGTGTTCTTCGTGTGTCATTCGGATCAGTGGGTTTCTGGGTGTAGAGAGACTGATTTGGGTGCCTTTTCGTTCATAATCCGTAACCTTTTCATTCTGTTTTTGCTAAGGTGAGTTGTGATCGTTGGTTTCTAGGTTATGATGATGAATGTTGCGTTTTGTGTTGATTTTTCGTGTGAGTTTGTTTGATGTTTATGACTATGGTTTCTGTGGTTTGCAATTGTGGTTTTCTGGTGTTTCATGTGCAGATTAGCAACTTGTAACCACCGAAATCGAGTCAAGAGAGGATAAACTCGATTCTAGTGCGGTTGTAGAGGCGTGTCGATCGACACTAGAAGGGTGTCGTTCGACACGAGGTTTTGTCATGTGTCAATCGATACCTTTGTGGTGTCGCTCGATGCCAAGCTTTTGGTTGTGTCGATCGTCGCCTGTGTGGTGTCCCTTAACACGTAGTCTGAATTATCCAAAATGTGTTTAGTTTGTATGTTATGTGTTGAATTGGTATTAAATGTGTGTAACAATGTTTATCTGAGTCTGCTTGTTACGCCAGTAGACGGAATGACCAGCTCACTAAGTATTTTTGAAATACTTACGCAACTCTTATTTCCATGTGTTGCAGGTAAAGGAAAAGTGTGATTGCGGAATCGAGGCCTTAGGAAGTGGATGATAGGATTTTGGGTTGTTGTTGTTAGTCTAGTAAACCGGATGTTTTAGGTTGCTAGATTAATTATTTGAGCATTCCTTAATTTGGTATTGACTATTTCTTTTGGATTATTGGTTATTTATTTTTCTGGAATTATTGGATTATTCTGTTGATTTAAATGATTATTTCTTTCCGCAATAGAAATGTTTAGCTTAAAAAAAAAAATAGCTTGGTCACTAAGAACAAATTTCAAATTTTATCTACTTTTCAAACGGCTATGAACAATGTTTTTCAATCTATATTTTTCACTTCTTCAAATGACTCAACATTTTATCATCTCTCTGACGAAAAAATAAGATTTTTTTAGTTTTCATTTTGTAATAAAAATGTTTCACTGGTTTTTGATTTTTATTATCAGTGTAATTCTTTCTTCTGTTTATGGTCTCTTTGTTGGAGAATTTACGCTTAAATATTATCACATAAATTTTGCTTTACTTTTTATTGTAATAATACTTTCTGTAATTGCTGTTATCGTTAATGTAAACGGTTTCTAAAATAATATATTTTTTCTAATAATATTTTTCGATATTATTTTTAGAATTCAAATGGCTAACGTTGAGAAACTCAAGATTCCAGGACTCCAAATCACTGGAGCAAACTACATGGCATGGACCATTAATGTGGAACTTCATCAAGATGAAACAGGTATACTGGATACCATAAGAGAGGGAAACGAATCGCTTCCTAGTGAATAGGCTAGGGCGATGATTTTCCTAAGAAAATATCTAGATGAAAATCTGACGCATGACTATGCGAATGTGAAAGATCCTGTAGAATTGTGGAAAGCTCTAAAAGAAAGGTTTGACTACCAGAAGGCAATAACTCTCCCACATGCCCTTGACGAATGGGCAAACTTGAGATTCATGGATTTTGATAAGGTGGCAAATTATAATTATGCTATGTTACAAATTGTGCACCAGTTGGAGCACTATATTCTCAACAAAACTTGCCTTACCTTCCATAAGGAGCACTATATTCTTGCATAAGAATATAGATTTTACAGGTACCAAAGGTTTCTGAGGCTGATTGTGACACCCATGATTGCCGAGAAGAATAATGAGCTTCTCATCAAAAACCACAATGCTCGGCCTGCAAGAACTCTTGCAATCCCTGAAGTGAATGCAACAAGTGTCAAAAATCCAGAGAAATCAGATGTGAAAAATCCAGAAAGAGGAAGTCAAAGTTTTCGGGGTCGTGGTGTTCGATTCAATCGTGGACGTGGGAAATATTATAATTCACAAGGACGGAGGTCATTCAAATGGGTTATCTGAACAGAACTCCAAAGGCAAGGAAGTAAAAAAAATTGCCACCCAGAAGCGTGAAGGCATTTGTTTCAGATGCGGTTCCAAAGGACATTGGTCTCGAGTCTGTCGCACTCCTTTGCATCTTTGTAAGTTATACCAAGAATTTGTTAAAGGCGAAGGAAAGGAAGTGAACCTTTTGGAACAACCTGAAGGTGAAACACATCCCTACTCTTCTGACTTTGAGGATGATACCGAAATGACCGACCTTGCGGATAACTAAGATGCTTGTAGTGAGAATACTGAATAGTCTCTAGTTACACCATGTATAATATTATGTTTTTTGTAGTTTGAAGAATGATGTTGTTTAGCAACAAACTAATGTATAATTATTGTGTTTTTTGTTTAAATGAGTGAAATTTACTTCTCTCTTATTAATGTTTGTCTTAATTACAGAAATGGACAACGATACAAATAGAACGGTATCTAAAGAAAATGTTAGAGAAATTTGTATACGAGATAGTGGAACAACACACACTATTTTGAAACATAAGAAATATTTTTCTGACTTAAAGCCAATGAGAATTATTTTTAATACAATATCAGGTCCTGCAGACTTGATTGAAGGAATTGGTAAAGCCAACTTGACGTTGCCTAATAAAATGAAGTTTTCCATAAGAAATGTCGTGTTTTCTTCAAACTCTAAAAGAAATTTGTTGAGTTTTAATGACATATATCTTCAAGGATTTGATACTCAGTCTACAACTAAGAATGGAAAGAAATATATGCTCGTTACTTCTGATAAATCAGGAGAAAGCCAAATCTTAGAAAAAATACCAAAACTTCCTTCTAGTTTGCATCATACATATATTAATGCAATAGAGTCGCATCTTGCAATCAAACGAAATCAAGAAGATTTCACATAATGGCATGATCGTCTTTGTCATCCGGGAACTTCAATGATGCGAAAAATCATAGAGAACTCACATGGACACCCACTGAAAATCCAAGATATATATTCGGTGAATAGAAAGACATGTGTTGCATGTTCTCTTGGAAAATTAATCATAAGACCATCCCCATCTAAAATCGATAAAGAATCACCAAAGTTTCATGAATGAATTCAATGCGATATTTGTGGACCAATACATCCACCATGTGGACCCTTCCACTATTTTATGGTGTTAATTGACGCATTCAGCAGATGATCACATGTTTTTTTACTATCGTCTCGAAATTTGGCGTTCGCGAGATTTATAACTCAAATTATCAAACTGAGAGCCCAGTTTCCTGATTACCCTATTAAGATATTTAGATTAGATAACGCCAAAGAATTCACGTCTCAAGCATTTAATAATTATTGTATGGTAACGGGGATTGATGTTGAATATCCTGTAGCTCATGTTCAAACACAAAATAGTTTGGCGGAATCTTTAATTAAGCATCTGCAATTAATTGCTAGACCATTGATCATAATTGCTAGACCATTGATCATGAGATCAAAGCTCCTAACCTCTGTATGGGGACATGCTATTTTACATGTTGAAGCACTTATACGAGTAAGACCAAGTGCATATCACAAGTATACCCCATTACAGCTAGTTTTTGGTCGTGAACCAAATATTTTCCATCTAAGGATTTTCGGTTGTGAAGTATATGTGCATGTAGCACCACCACAACATACAAAGATGGGACCACAACGAAGGTTAGGAATATATGTTGGATATGATTCTCCATCCATTATACGATACTTAGAACCTCAAACTGGTGATGTTTTTACAACGAGGTTTGCTGATTGTCATTTTGATGAGCAAGAATTTCCGGTTCTAGTGAGAGAAAACAAACAAGTAGGAAAGGATATAAGTGGAGTGTACCATCTTTATTACATCTTGATCCTCCAACAAAACAATCTAAACTTGAAGTTCGACGAATTATGCATTTGCAAAGTATAGCAAATCAGTTACCTGATGCTTTTACTGATACTAAAACAGTGACCAAATCACATATTCCAGCTGCAATTGTTCCCGCTCGGATTGAGATTCCAAATGAACGTGGACGAGCAAATGATACATGTGAGTCTAGAACCAGTTGGATACAAATGTGTTTTTGTTCAAAAACGAAATGAGAATAACGAAATTACGAGGTACAAAGCTCGCTTTGTGGTCCAAGGTTTTTCTCAAAGATCAGGAATTGATTGTGAGGAAACTTATTCTCCTGTTATGGATGCGATCACATTTAGATTTCTGATGAGTCTAGCAGCTAGTGAAAACTTAGAAATGCATCTCATGGATGTTGTAAATGCTTATCTGTATGGATCATTAGATACCGAATATCTATATGAGAATTCCACATGGATTCAAAATGCCAAAAGGATTAAGTTCCAAACCCAAAGACTTATGTGCAACTCAATTGCAAAGATCATTATACGGGTTAAAACAATCTGAACGGATGTGGTATAATCGTCTTAGTGAACATTTAACCAAAGAAGGATATGTGAATAGTCCAATATGTCCTTGTGTTTTCATCAAGAATACAATATCTGGATTTGTGATTATTGCGGTATATGTCGATGATCTAAACATAATAGGACCTCAAGATGAAATACATAAAGCGTCAAACTATTTAAAAGGAGAGTTTGAGATGAAAACATTCTGAAAAAGGTATATTTGTACATCAATATACATATACCAAAAGAGTGTTAGAACGATTTAATATGAACAAGGCAACTCCTTTGAGTACTCCTATGGTTGTTAGATCACTCCAAGTCAAAAATGATCCATTTCGACCACATGAAGAAAATTAAGAGGTGCTTGGTCCTAAAGTACCATACCTAAGTGCAATAGGAGCTCTAATATATCTTGCAAATTGTACTCGACCTTATATATCATTTGTTGTTAATCTTTTGGCAAGATTTAGCTCGTCTCCTACACGAAGGCATTGGAATGGGATTAAACATGTTTTTCGATATCTTCAAGGGATGACTAATTTAGGGTTATTTTATCCTAAAAGTTCAAAGGATCAAAAAATTGGTTTTGCAGATGCAGGCTATTTGTTCGATCCGCACAAAGCAAGATCATAAACCGGATACATTTTTGCGATCAGAGGCACTTCAATATCCTGGCGTTCCCGTAAGCAAACTCTTGTGGCTACATCTTTGAATCATGCTGAACTAATCTCACTCCATGAAGCAAGTAGAGAATGTGTGTGGCTAAGGTCATTAAGTAAACACATTCGGTCATGCAGTGGACTAGACGTAAACATGGAGCCAACGATATTATATAAAGATAATGCAGCATGTGTCGCCCAAACTAAGGAGGGATACATTAAAAGTGATAGAACCAAACATATCCCTCCGAAGTTCTTCTCGTACATCCAAGAACTTGAAAAGAATAAAGAGATTGAAGTGAAATATGTTCACTCATGCGATAATGCTGCATATCTCTTCACAAAACCACTTCATACCTCGGTGTTTAAGAAGCATGTCCATAACATTGGAATGCGTTATCAACGAGATTTACAAGATGACACTTGATCATTTAAGGGGGAGCTGGCGTAGTTGTACTCTTTTTACCTAGCTATGGTTTTTCCCATTGGGTTTTCGTAGAAAGGTTTTTAATGAGGCAAAAAATACGTAAAACAAGAAATAATAGTGACACTGGTCTCCAAGGGGAAGTGTTACAAAAGTCAAGTAAGGAGCATGCCTACGATGGGTAGAAGTACACATATGTTACCGTATTAATTTCGGATGGACCCTATTGTCACTATGCGACGTAGTAACTTCTTTTTTTTTACTTCTGTATAAACGAACGATTCGTTCGATTCTAAAATACAACTTTGATAACTCTATAACTTCTGATAATATCTCTTTCGCTCTCTTCTTCTTGTTCTCTCAGTATCCCGATTTCCTCCGGGTATAAATCTTTCTTCTTTATTAATATTTATCTTCATGATAAATACCCCATTCTTTTTAGTGTAAATTATGAAATCTGCCATAAATTGAGAGTTCCTTATAAAATCTGCCATAAGATCCAATTTCTTACAAAATCTGCCATAATTTTGTCTTTTAGTGGAAAATCAATTTACATTTATATCATTTTCTTCTTTTTCTTTCTTTCTTTCTTTCTTCTTCATTTTCCTTATTTCTTTCTTTTTCCTTTCTCTTTCATTCTTTCTTCTTGTCAGAATATTTTTTTCTCTCCTTTCTTTTTCTCCTCTCTCTCTCTCCTCTCTTTCTCTTTTCCTCTTCTCGGAATATTCCTTTCCCTCCTCTCTTTCTCTCCTCCCTCTCTCTCTCTCTCCTCTCTCTCTCTCTCTCTCTCTCGTACTCTCTCTCTCTTTCTCTCTTTTGTGTTGCTCTCTTTCTCATACTCTCTCGGGTTCTCTTTCAACATTATGGATATCTCTCTCTCTTTCTTTCTCTCTCTCTCTCTCTCTCTGCGAAATGGACGTCTCTCCGTGGTTGACGGTGTGATAGACGGTGGTGAACATAGCCGAATACGATTGACGAGACAGTGACCACCGAAGGACAAGAAATTGATGGCAGATTTTGCATTTTTTTGTCCTCAGAGACGAACCTCTAGTTTGGTGACATCTTGTCCTTCTATGTCCATCACACATATGGTTATAGAAACGGTGGTCAACAGTATCAGTGACAGTGGTGGACATACATGGAGACGGTGACTATCGAAGGAAAAGAAATACAAGATCGAGAACAACAAATACAAAAAATATAAGATAGAGGAAAAAATTTATAAGACAGAAGACGTCTATTTTGTGGTAGATTAAACAGAGGACGTCCATTTTGTGGTAGATTAAGACAGAGGACGTCTATTTTGTGGTAGATTAAGACAGATGACGTCTATTTTATGGTAGATTTTGTATTGTTTATCCTCTGACTTGGATGTCTAGTTGGGAGACATCTTGTCCTTTGATATCCACCACACATACGGTTATAAAAACGGTGGTTAATGGTGTCAATGACGGTGGTGGACATAACCGGAGAAGGTGGATGGGATGGTGGCTATGGGAAGATAATAAATACAAGACCGAGAATAATAAATACAAAATAAAGACAAAGGACAAACAATACAAGACATAGGACAAAAAATACAAGACGAATACAAAAAATACAAAACAGACGTCCATCGTCTCAGAGAGAGAAAGATAGAAAGAAAGAGAGGACAAAGCGGGAGAGAGGAGAGAGAGAGAGAGAGACACAAGACAAGGACAAGAAATACGAAACATACGTCAATCGTCTCCGAGAAAGAAAGAGAGAACGAGAGAGCAAGGAGGGAGAAAGGAGAGGGCAAGGAGGGAGAGAGGAGAGAGAAGATGAGTCATTTTCGTAAATACCCGAATTCATTAATGGTCATTCTGTCTTTTCGCGTGGACGTCCGTACAGATTGTGGCAGATTTGAAAAGATAAAATCAATTATGGCAGATTTCATAAGTCCACTAGCTGATTTATGGCAGATTTCATAATTTCCCCTTCTTTTTATAACAAAATTAGAGTAAGACCCTCGCGATGCGAGGATTGTTTGATTTATAGTAAATAGTTATGTTTTAAAAATGTTTTGGGGAAATATATATGCTTAATTTAAACCCTAACTTAGATAATATAGTGATTAAAGTTATAAGTTTATATATAATTAAAAAAATTATAGTCTCATATTTCATATAATTTAAAGAATTTAAAATTCAATAAAGTATTTATGTTTGATATTTATAAATTAGTAAACTTTAAATATGTAAAAACATACCATTAATCACATTCTTTACTTCTCCTTAATCTAATTCTCTTTTTATCCATGACTAATTATATTATGTTCCTTATAGATATAAATATGTTAATCCTCTGCCTATATATAACGAAAAAAATATGGTTGTTTCTATTTTAATTATATAGTTTGCTATTTTTATAATTTTATTTTCATTTGTAAAACCTTTGCCTATATATAATGATAGAATTATGATGTTTCTACTTTTAGTTATATAGTTTGCTATTTTTCTTTTCCTAATTTTTGCTTTATGTTAAATTTTTATATATTAAAAATCTTTTTCAACTAATTATCTTTTATAACTATATAGAGGTTTTGTGAAATTCGTAAAATTATGTAATACTTGTGTTTTTTCCATTTAAATTTTTTCTTTTTTGGATAATTAACAATTTTGATATTGAAAAACTTACATATTTAAATAATTGACATATATTAAAATCTAGTCGACTACTTAACACGTGTCGCGATCTCATGAGTTATAATTTTGCCAACTCTCCTTTATATAATAAGATATAAATTGAAATTAATATTGCTCAACTAGTCAAATGTGTGACTGTGAGCGATAATAATACTTTCCCTTATTAGGGCTTGAAGGCCCAAACATCACTCAGTATAAGGCTTCCAAGGCCCATTTATTAATACGGCGGCGTACGGACGGTGCTACTTCGTCTTCTAGTTTTAGGGTTCTATGAGGGAACTGGACTCAACTTAACCGTAACAACGAAAGAGAAAGGCTTTTAGAGGTGAAAATGGAGAATCAGGAGCCTGAAATCGAGAAATTGCCCCACGACGAGGCTCCTGATCGAGAACCAGACCAGAAAAAGCTCAAGATCTCCACTACCGGAGATGAAACCGGTTCGTCGATTGTTTCAGCCGCCGGAAGCGGCGGCGCTGAGCGTAGACCGCCGAAATACAGACGCCGTAAAGTCGCCATTGTGTTTGCGTTTTGCGGGGTTGGGTATCAGGGAATGCAAAAGAATCCCGGCGCGAAAACCATTGAAGGCGAACTCGAAGAGGCACTCTTCCATGCCGGTGCCGTACCTGAAGCCGATCGGAACAAACCACGAAATTACGAATGGGCTCGATCAGCTCGCACCGATAAGGGCGTGAGTGCGGTGGGACAAGTGGTTTCTGGTCGATTCTACGTCGATCCACCTGGATTTGCGGACCGGCTTAATTCGAATCTCCCTGATCAGATTCGAGTGTTTGGGTACAAGCGTGTCGCGCCTTCGTTTAGCTCCAAGAAATTCTGCGATCGGAGAAGGTATGTGTATTTGATTCCGGTTTTTGCTCTGGATCCATGCTCACATAGCGAAGCTGAGATGGTTAGGTTAGATTCAGGATTTGAATATGTTAAATGTGTTGAGTGTTCTGAGAAAGGCTATAAGATTCCACATGGTGTTATGGGGAAAGACACTAGTGATGATACAAAACCTTTAGAGGTTCAGTCAGACATTTCGTCGAGCACCTGTGATGCAATTAATGGAGAAAATAACCTAAACTCAGAGTTTCTAGATGAGGCTGATGCAGATGCTGGTGAGGGGAATTTGGATTCTTTGAAAGAATCAGAAACTTTGGTTAAGGAAGAGATGAACAATGGGGAAGGAATAGATATGAGTAAGAGTGAGAGCAAGTTCTGTTATGGAGAGAAGGAGAAAGAGAGGTTTAATAGAATACTAAGCTATTATGTTGGTTCACATAACTTCCACAACTTCACGACCAGAACGAAAGCAGCAGACCCGGCTGCGAATCGCTACATTCTCTCCTTCACTGCGAATTCGGTTATTAATCTTGATGGAAAAGACTTTGTGAAGTGTGAAGTTGTAGGACAAAGCTTCATGCTTCATCAGATCAGGAAAATGATCGGACATGCTGTTGCAGTCATGCGGAACTACGCTCCTGAATCACTGATCGTAGATGCCTTCAAGAAGTAAGCTTTTATTACTATTTTCTTAAATATTGAATTGTATGAGGCGTAACGATTTGTATCGATAATGGAATTGGCAAACTGTTTACCAGGGATGTGAGGATAAATGTACCAATGGCGCCGGAAGTGGGATTATACCTTGACGAATGCTTCTTCGCGTCCTATAACAAAAGATTTAAAGGCACTCATGACGAGGTGTCAATGGAAGAATACAAGGAAGTAGCTGAAAAGTTCAAATGGAAGCATGTTTACTCTCATATTGGCTCAGCAGAAGAAAAAGAAGGAGCTGTGGCGATTTGGTTGCATTCGTTGAACCAAAGAAACTATCCAGACCTACGCAATGAACGCAAAGAACGCAAATCAGATGAAGTCATTTACTATAAGAAGATTGAAGAAACCTCTGAAGAAAAAGTCCATGAAGAGAATATTACAGTGAAAGAGAGCACTGATGGGAATGCAGAGCCACTCGTTGTTGATAAGGTAAATGATGAAACCTCTGAAGAAAAGATAATGGAAGGGGCGATTACAGCGGAAGAGAATGCTACCGCATGAGGCCACTTTTGCCTACTGCCGATCACTGGATTCAGGTCGACGCATCGAGCTTACACTGCAGGTCCAAACCGCACTAGTGAACGAGATGAGCGACTTCATGCCTCATTTTTTTTTATAGATTTGGACATTGTTTCCGTGTCCTTGAGTTGTCTCTAATGACTAGCTACGGTGGAAACTCAAGTCATGTGTTAACTTATGACCTTTGTGATCTTCAATGTTTGTCTTATTTTGTTGCCTAATAAAAAAAGGTTTTCTTATCTAGCAAAGCCACACAAACTCTAGTTAATCCAACGTAGGTTGGTTCTATCAACAAGAGTAAAAAAGCAAATCTTGGGTAAAATCAGTATTAGAAAAAATGGTGTTTTCCCCTCAAAATCCTAAATATCAGCTCATTTTATAATCTGAAAATTCCAAGAACATAAAATCAATCACACAACCCAAATAGGAACAATGGGGTTATTAGGAAATCCTTCAAAAGATTAAAAAATTATCAAGCGTTTGCAGGATAATCCTTTTTGGTTTTTCGTATGTCAATTTATTTTCACATAACCTTCTTTTTGCTAAAATTTTTAATTTTCAAACTCCATGTCTACATGACTCTGATGACTTTAAACTATTTTTGTTTACGATTAGTTAGTACGCAAATCACCAAAGCAAAGATCTAACAATCATCGGATTAGATTATTAAACTTGTGTGCCACTAGAAACCATTTTTGTATATTTTTAGAAAGTAGGCATATTTCTAAAGTGTTTTTAACATGCACCATGACTCATTATTACTCAGCCAATGAGAATACACGTAGAGTAAGATAAAACTACACGAAACACCTAAAGCTATACCCAAACTGGTAAATCTTTTCTTAAGCGCGTGAGGCAGTTAAAGAAGTAAAGAGAAACTTCAACTATAAAAGCAGAGAGGAACACAATTCACAGAGATGAAGAAACAAGTACAAACATCAGAACATAGAGAATTAATCAAATAACAAAAGAGAGAAATGGGGATAGTTGCATTTAAATGGGAAGACGACCAACTAACGCTTCTGCAAAACAGAGAGCAATGTGATTCATGGCAAGTTTTATAATTTTTTCACCCTTTTCGAAATTCACATTTTGTGCATCAATCAATATGTTCTTTTGATGAGTGTTTTGTTTTTATGTTGGAGTGATTAAAAGGGAGATAAGTGCGGCGGCTTGGGATGAAGATAAAATGATACTGAGAGGTCTACCCGAAAACAATAATGGGACATGGATTGGAATTTCAAAAAAAGGCCGAGTCGCTTTTCTTGTTGATCTAAATTCAATGCTCTCTAACAATCACAATCTTAGCCTTTCCATGTTGCATCCTGTTGATTTCTTGCGGGTTTGATTCATTAATGTTTTCTCTTTTTGTTTGTTTAAACCACATATTTGTTAGATATATCTCAAGAGTGTTTATCTTTGATTTCAGGGAGAAATGATTCCATGGGACTATGCAAACCAGCTGTGTGCCGATACTGAATCTGCAGGAAGAATTAGCAAGGGGCTGATCTATGACATGATTGTGGCAGATATGAATTCAAGCTCAATGTTTTACATCACCAAAAAGAATGCAAACGAAACACATGTTGATATGGAAGAGGTTGGTTATGGTGTACATACCCTTTCTTCTCACCGCGGACTCGATGACCCATTGTCCAAGGTAATTCTGTACTACAAAGATCAAGTAGTTAATATTATTATTCTTTTGATTACTTTTTTTTTTTAAGATCAAACTTTATGTTTATGCAAAGTTCGCGTATGAAAGACCTTTTAAATGAGATGATTGGTGACTATAGAGACGAACCAGTACTACCATTGAAGCTGATGGCTGAGAGTTTTATCTATGATCCACCCAAAGCTGATAGACCTTTCAAGATACCTGTAAGAGAATTGAACATATTGAGTTACATTTTGTATGATCCTTACTATACATTAATCTCTCTTTTGTTGGATTCAGGGAGAAAAAGAATTCTTTAGCACAATGAGTACAGCAGCATTGGCGGTGAAACACACTAAAGAAGTAATGTTCTACGAGAGGTATTTGGAGAATGGCAAATGGCAAGACCACGACTTCGCTTTCAAGATCGAGTAGTCAACACTGCAATCAACATTGCCTAGCATCCAAATATTATTACCTAAAGTTGATGTTGTCATATATCTTAATTGACCTTTTGGTCACATTATCTAGTATAAGAAGTAAGAACAAGATGTATGCTTAAATTAATAAATAAGTAGTTGGTTTTCTCAAACTCTCCTCTTTTCACTTTATATGTTATTATTTAGATTTCTAAGAGAACATAAAAAAAAAGTAGTTTTATCATATAGAAGTTTGTTTTAGAATTTCATGATATAGAATCTTTGTTTATCTCCAATGCCACACTTTCCCTAAATAGACTTAGATAACCAAACCAGATAGAAATACAAGATTGTGAAGCAAGTGCAATGAAACTTCCCTCGCTGCTCAAGCCACACTATTCTACCTGTGGAGGGACGAAACACGCGTCTTCACATGGAAGTTACCTCAACGCCGGAAGGGATCTTCAAAACTATTGATCGAACTATCCGTCATTCTTGTTGGCTAGGAACCGAAGGAAACCGTCTACACTTCTACCCACTTCGTTTAGGTATAGTTAGCTAACTATTATTACTACACTATTATTGTTTCTTTTGAGCTTTTTACATCTTTTCTGGGGCTCAAAACAAACTAATTGCTAAGCATATTGTAAGAAAACGGTTCACTTTCGGTATAAGCTTCACATTTTTATCAAAAAAAAAAAAAAAAAATGAAACTTTAAATTATTATTGGTATTTTCTATTAGGATTGCATTTTTCTTTTAATCATATATTTTACTCGACCGCATGGACAATTTTTTTTATAAAGTTGATGATAAGAGCATGTTCAAAGGCAAGCTCTTTGATGAGTTTTTCTACTTAAATAAATAATACTCCCTCCGTTTCAATATGTAAGTTGTTTTGGAGTTTTTGTTTTGTTTCATAATGTAAGTTGTTTTGACAATACTATGTACTTTTAACTTTATTGAATATTGTGTGACCAATAGTATTTTGCTGTTTTTTTTTTAATTGGTTAAATTTTTTTTAATATATATTTTAAATGCTATTTTTTAAAGTAAAAGTAGTTTCTTAATATTCGCGATTTTTGCTAAAACATCTTATATTATGAAACGGATGGAGTAAATTTTGATTAAATGAGGAAAAAGAAATGTCATAGTTTCTGATAGTTTCTATGGAAAAAACCGGTTTTCATATTTTTAGAAACTCATTTGCTAACTTGTCTTTCTTTTATTGGTTAAAATGTGGTTTTAATGATTAAAATTTAAATAAATAAACTGAATTGTTTTTAAATTATTAAATGAGAGACACTTAGAATTTCTTACCATTGAACATGCTCTAATGCCTTAAACGCATTCTCAATGAAATGGTATCTCACATTGGGTGAGTTTCTTAACTATTTCATATACAAATAGTAATTTTTTAATTTTGAAACTTAGAACCCATGCGAAATACCCACCATTGAGGATGCTTTTGAATGACGAAATGAATAATAACATGACCACTCCATGAGCAACTCGATTATCAATGCTTTTGAAAACATCCCTCTTCGTTTTTTTGGTTGGTTTGGTTTAGTTAAGAAAAATCCGAGTAAACATGAAAGTATATATTTATACATTGTCTTGGTTAAAGATGGGATCTAACAAACTTGTCTTTAATCCTTGGATGTGATTGATAGAATTTGAATAGGAGAAATACATTCTTTAAAAGTCGAAAAAGCTGCTTGTTTCATTCTCATGCGATGGTTAAATCTTGAGAATACAAGCATGGAAAAAGAAAAGCATTTGTAGGAAATTTCTTTTGTTCTTTTATTGTATGAGAGTAATCTCATGTTATATAATACCTTTATTTACAATCCATTCATGTACTTTCTACGATTACGAGTTTTGGTCTCAAGTACTTACACATTTGAGGGTTAGTCTAAAGAATTTTGATACATACAACTCCATATGAGATTCCTTTGAGAAGCTTCGCCATATGATCTAATTGAACGTCATCGTCAACCCATTCTTCTTCGAATCGAGCGCCATATTGTTCATCAATTTTAGGAGTAGTCTAACTTTTCTTGAACAAGTTATAAACATTTTAATATTCCCGAAGAAAGAAATTTAATAAGATATTGAGTATTAGCTATAGGTATATATTACCTTGGTATTCTTACATCTCTCAAGTTCTTCTTCAAATATAGTGTACACCTGCGGTGCCAGTCGGTTCACTGACCATATTCCATTCGGTGACTGACTTCTATAAAACAAAAAAATTCCCTTTTAGTCCTACTGGTCTAGAGTTACATACAAATAGTCCAATTCTTTTCCAGTTGCTCACCAGTAACCCTATTGAGGTGGAATGCCTTGCAATTTACCAAGCTACTCTTTGGAGTATATAGGAACCAATGTCCAACTTCAACATCGACTGACCTGTGTCGAGTCAAAGAACATTGATATGCTGATTAACTAAAAGAGTTTTTTTTTTTTTTTTTAAGTTGAAATTGGCATATATTTACATATTTATATATAAGCTTTATACTAACTATAGTTAGTGTACATAACCTATAAATACATTTCTAATATTAGAGGTGCATATAATCTTTTCTAGTTCTACATAGAACAGCTTATGAAAACATTGTTGTATATATCATCAAAGCACAGAAGTACTCAGTTAAGCTTAGGCCTCCAGTCGTGTCAATGTAAAAAGTATTACCGATGCATGCAAGGTACAATACAGTACATACATTTTTATGACAAGAGATATAAGCATTTGACGTTGTGGAGGGTAAAACGTGAAAAAATGAACACATTTCAAGTTAATCTTTCCTTAAATTTATCGAGATAATTCTGTGTAAAGAAAGCATTGTGCTATTTTATGATTCTGTCAAAACCTAGATACCATTGTTTGTACGGAAAGTTAAAACCTGGATCAATATCATAAAATTGTGTTACATACCCGTATACTCATGAAGTAAAGGATACTCAATACATCACTACAAGAAAACAGTCTATTAGTTACTACTGTTTGTGACTGAAAAATC
The DNA here is from genome assembly GCA_963576765.1 of Draba incana. Taxonomy (NCBI): domain Eukaryota; kingdom Viridiplantae; phylum Streptophyta; class Magnoliopsida; order Brassicales; family Brassicaceae; genus Draba; species Draba incana. Next base: position 14,440,670 of record OY755208.1, read on the forward strand.
AGTCACTAATTTTTGCAACTACTTTCAGCCTCTTATGTGACCAATTTGTGACAACACCAAAATCAGTCGCAAAACAGTCGCCAATTTGTGACATATCAACTTCGTCATAAAAGCGTAACAAATTAGCGACGAATTTGAGACAAACATTCGTTGGTTTTCATGTAGTCGCAGAGTAGTCACAAATTACAAACTAATTAGCGACGGATAAAGTGGTCACAAATTTGCGACTTTTTTGTTACCATCAAAGCAGTCACAGATTAGCGACTACCATAAAAGTGTAACAAAAGCGTCACAAATGTTTAAATGTAGGTAACAACAATTTTTTTAAATTCGTAGTGACGAATTTGTGACTCTTTAGTGACCATATAGGGTTTAGGGTTTCAAAATAACAATATTTTTAAAAATTGGTTGTGACGAATTTGTGACTCTTTAGTGACCATATAGGGTTTAGGGTTTCAAAATAACAATATTTTATAAAATTGGTTGTGACGAATTTGTGACTCTTTAGTGACCATATAGGGTTTAGGGTTTCAAAATAACAATTTAAAAAAAATAGGTAGTGACGAATTTGTGACTCTTTAGTGACTATATGGAGTTTAGGGTTTTACATTCTCAAACCCTATACTAACGTCACAAAATAGTCACAAATATACCACTACTTTGCGACACATTTGCGATGCACAAGTAAATTTGCGACTGATTTGTGACTACTTTGCCACTCCATTTTACATTACTACACATTAAAACCCAAAATGTATATTTCTATGATTTATAGCTGTATTTAGCTTATACTAAACTCAATGACAAGTAGGTAAGATGTGGTTGTAGTGAGTATATCAATTTGAAGAAAAAAAATATTTATGTGAGAACCAACATTTCATATACTTTAGGTTATAACACTTAGAAGTTTTAAACTAAGATTAGGTAAAATTGATGTTTTTCTAAATTAGCTTTTTTTTGTTGCGGTATAATGTGTATATCATTTTATTTAGAGTATATGGTTTAGAGAAATGGTTGAGGAACAAGTTTTGAGTCTAAATGTTTAGGGTTTGGAGATTTTATTGGTGACACCCTCTAAAGCATCACAAATTAGTCGTAAATTAAAGACTACTTTGGGACGTTTTAGTGACTAAATTTTTTATGTCTTTATAATGTGGGATTTCAAATTATTTGAGTAAAATAATGAAAATTTTGGGCTGAAACTTTCCCCCTAAAAACATTTTTGGGACTACTAATTCCTAAAAATATACGATTAGGGTTTCATTCATCCAAAACCCAAACTTCTTAACTCTTTCTCGGGACTCATGCGATTCGCATCATCTCGACTTTCTCTTCAATTCAACGAGTGAATCCTCTGTTCCTTCTTCTCTTTCTATCTATTTCGATCTCTCTGGTTTTGGAGGTAACGGCAGAACCCTAAATTCAATCGCAGATTTAGAAGAAGAACGAGGAACCCTAATTTTTCGTCTCGGATTCTTGTAATTCAATCGGAGGGTTTCTGGAAGAATCAACTTCAAATTGGATTAATCTTTGGGAAAAATCCTTCGCGTAGCTCGGATTTGGAAAATTTCGATGCTATTGGACCGATGTCTTTCATTCTGGTGTGAAGGTGAGTTTCTCTCTTTTAGATGTTTTTTTGTGTTTCTTCTTCTCAATTTCAATTTATGGGTTTTGTTGCTATAAAAGTGATGGGGGAACAATGAGAATTTGGGGTATTTGGAGCTAGATTTGTTGAGAATTTTGGTGGCTTGAAGAAAATTGACTTACGTCCTCATAGAGGACAAAAAACCCATGTACCAAAATCTCAAACTTGATTTTGATGATAAACTTATTTTGGAGATTGATTTGATTGTTTATAGGTTGTTCAAATCTTGCAGATTGATAGCAAATCGTTTTCTTGAGCAAAAACCAATGCTCTTTGGGCATTTGTGTAAGTGTTGTAGAATATCTCTTGTAATTAGTTGTTTGGTTAATGGAGAAACCGATTAGATGTTCTTTCGATTCGATGATCAATAGAGTAACCAAAGGAATTAGTTTTATGATGAACTCATTGTTGGTAATCTAATGTTTCTGCTTCTTCGAGCACATGTACCTTTGAAGTGGAGCACATGTAGCTTCAATGGGTCATTGCAGGAATTAGAAATTTGTGAGTTTATGGTTGCAAAATGCTTATCTAGTTCATGGCGTTTAATATATACTCTTTTCTCACAGTAATCTCTTTCCAAGGGAAAGCTTTTTATAATTTTGAGTTTGGATTAAGCCAAATTTAACCAGGAAATACAGATTGTTAGTTTTGCAATTCTATATGCACACCTTAAGCTTTCCAGTTCAAATACACTTAATTAAAAAGTGGCTATCATCTGAACGCCATCCTCCTTCCTAACGTCTGTATTGGAATTCGCTTCAGGTGACAGGCGTAGGCTATTGTTGCGGGGCCTTACTCAATCTTTGCCTGAGATCTTTCCTTTATTGTAGAACGTATGCCACACTTTTTCCTCTCAGGAAAGTCGTTTGCTGCAGTGGTAATTTGCTAATTAAACTTAAAATGCAGCTACACATATTTTATTGACGAAGACACAATTCTTTCACTTGGTTCTAGAATTTTAGTTAGCATATCTTGTTATAACTAAAGCGACATGGCACCTACTGTTTTGGGTAATCATCATATCATTGGCTTCTTTTCCTTGCTTCTTGGAACGTTTTTGGTTAGCTAGAGTAGAAACTGATTAACATACTCTTCTGACACTTGGGTATCATGATTTATGGCATCATATAGCTTCTCTCTGGAAGTTAACTTTATCTGGATCTATGTGGCAGGATTCTTCGTTTGCATTTTTCTCAGTTGCCTCTCTGGGTAATTTATAGCACAAAAGAAATGTAAACCGTCATCTTACAGTTATAATTTTACACAGGGTATTGCTCGTACAATGGGTTATTTGCAAAAAGAAGGAAGTTTACTCCTTGGGGAGCATAACATTCTGGGTGAAGCATTTCTTGTTATGGCTTCCTCTTCAGGGTAATGTTTGGTTCATATTGAAGCTTAATTTGTTGCATTTATCCAGCTTCAGATTATTTGTGTACTTAAATATATCTAAACTTGACGCAGACCTCAACAACAGCAAGAGGTTCTTGCTTGGTTATTGGAACCATTGAGTCAACAGTGGATCCAACCAGAGTGGCTCGAACACATCCTTCATGTGGTCTATATTCCACACTGTTACATTCTTTGAAAAAGCACTCAAGAGAAGTGGTTACAGAAAAAGCACTTTGAACACGACCTCTGTGACAACTCCAGCTTCACATCCTATGGCTAATCATCTTTCTTGGATGTTGCCACCCCTCTTGAAAGTAAGCCTCTGAAAATATGGACATGCTTCGTTTAATTTGTAATTAAGCTTTTGTGGTGTTGTTGTTCATCTAGCTATACTAACAAACAACGTGGAGCTCCGAGAATTTGTTTCAAAAGATTTGCTCTCTGAAGTCATCCGCGGCTTAGCCATGGAGTCCAATGCCATTAACAGCCCCGACTTAGTTAATCTATGTCGTGAAATATATATCCATCTCTCTGACCGAGACCCAGCTCCTCGTCAAGTGAGTTTAATTCAGAATCATTCATGGTTTTCGAATTAGAGTTTGAATATTACTTCCTGTGTCTTGGTTTTGATCATTTGTTCAATGATGTTATCAAGTTTTGATTTCGCTCCCTTGTCTCAAATCCCAATGACTTGCATGCTTTTGAAGAAGCTGCAGCGAAGAAAACTCCTAGTCTTAAAGAAAAAAAGCGTGTATCGGCGGAGGTCTGAGAGTCGTGGATTTCTTTTTTTGGCAAGAAGAGTTAGATCTTATAGATAGAGATGATGACACCGCTCAAAAGATTCATGAAGTCAACATTTTAGGCAGACATTTGTATGTTGACACCACTCGAAAGATTGAGAGATCAGCTCTTGCACCGTTTCACTAAAGCTTCTAAACTCCGACCACCACTGTATTGTCTGCTCTATCCCTTCTCTTCTAAGTTTCCTCATTTTAACCCAAATGAATGAAAGTTTGTATTTTTGTTGTTCTTGTTTTGTTTTTGATATCAATTTATGTATTAAAAGAATTTCTTGTGCAGCCTTCTTTGTACATTGGTACTAATTTTGACAAGCTATATGCTTGTTTTGTAATATAATTTTGCATTTCAAGTTTTTTTATTATTCACAGCATTTGGTAATTGAAAACAAAACAAACAAACAACAATTAGTAGCATTTAAGTGACTGAAAAGAGATTCAATTTGGTCACTTTTAAAACAAAAGCGTCGCAAATCAGTGGCAAATTAGTGACCAAAATGTGACTAACCCAAAGTTGTAACAACAACAATATAGTCTCTAATTAGTAGCTAATTTACGACGAATAAAGTTAGCCACAAATCAGACGCAAAATCCAAAGTAGCTAAGTAGTCGCTTATTTGCCACACCTTAGACAGTCTCAAATCAGTTCCTATTTAGTGACCACCAGTATGAGTCACAAATTCGTCGCTTATTTGCCACGCATTCGAGAAGCCTCATATTAGTCACAAATTAGCGACTGAAATAATGTAATCACAAAGTCGTCGCTAATTTCCGACTGATTATCGACGCCGAAAATTAGCGACGGCGGTTTTGCGACGTCGTGTTTTCGTCGCAAAGTAGTCGCTAATGTCTCATTTGTGACAAATTTGTGACTCTTCTGGGAGTGACAAATGACATGTTTTCTTGTAGTGCATTTAGCATGGTTCCTTTGCACCGGAATAAGCTATATAACATTTAGAGGTCAATGACTCAATAAGTTCGAGACATGATTGTAGATGGAGAGAGAGACTTTCTCTATATCATATTCTCATGTGCCGATAGCTAACCGGAACATAAGAGAAAGTTTTACTCAAACATGACACCGCACTCTAGATTCTTGATTTTCCATATCCGCATTCTATTTTTTGACAAACTTTTTTCCACTTTTTACATGTCATTTTTGCTACCTATACCTACAACACAACTGCACAGTTTAGTTTCGCTTATTCAAACTATGTTAACAAAAGTGGATAATGAGATTAGTAACCATAATTACCTCCAGAATGTTCTTGATGAATTAGGAGAGCTGAGGGCGTATATGATATGGTTTGGCTTCGTTTTGATGAAAACAATGAGCAGAAGTCAGCTTCATGTTTTTGCTTCTGAACTTCAATCCACTGTTTCTTGCAAGACAAACTATATGAGGTTCTTCTTATCATCTCTTGATTTATAAACGGGAAAAATGTCTAAAAAATCCCAAACTTTCAAATTGTGGACAAATAAATCATCAACTTTCGAAATGCCGTTTAAATCGCAAAGTTTTTGTTGACTTTCGAAAAAAATATCAAAGTTTTGTTGACTCCGCTGTTTTAACCCCATCGTTAAGTCTCCGTTAATCACCGTTAGGAGTTTCCGTTTTAGTCGTAAAACGATGCCGTTTTGGTAAAAAAAATTAGTAACAACTACCAAGGATCGAACCCGGGTTGATATAAAGACATTGAGATACTCTACCAACACGCCACATGAGATTTTTGTTTGTTATTGCCATTGAAATATAATTATTATGTATTAAGGATTTCACCATGAACTTTCGGGGCTATTTCCCATCGTTCTATAAGGACCCAGACGACAATTTACATACCGTTGGAAAGCCCCGACTCTCAGCTTTCCATCGACATCAAATTTGTATCCATCAGAATTCCGAGTAAACAGTTATTGTTGCTTCTGTAAACCGCGATATACAACAAATAACTTGGAGTAAAATTTAATAATGTTAAAAGTAAAAGGTTTAAAAGTAAAAGGTTTCATAAGAAGTTAATAATAATACAAAACAAAGTATATTAATAATATTTATTTTTAGAAAAAGAAATAAAGGCAAAAATTGGAGTAAACTCCTACTCTATTTTTAGAAAACTGTAATTTTAGAATAAAAAATAGAGCTAACTATTGCATATGGTCTAAATCAATATATTGAAAATAAGTTCCCCTAAGCAACAAAACTTATCAATAGTCATTTTAATATATATTGTATTAAGTATTTGTTGTATATCGCGGTTTACAGAAGCAACAATAACTGTTCACTCGGAATTCCGATGGATACAAATTTGATGTCGATGGAAAGCTGAGAGTCGGGGCTTTCCAACGGTATGTAAATCGTCGTCTGGGTCCTTATAGAACGATGGGAAATAGCCCCGAAAGTTCATGGTGAAATCCTTAATACATAATAATTATATTTCAATGACAATAACAAATAATAATCACTTGTGGCGTGTTGGTAGAGTATTTCCATGTTTTTATATTAACCCGGGTTCGATCCGTGGTAGTTGTTACTAAATTTTTTTACCAAAACGGCGTCGTTTTACGACTAAAACGGAAACTCCTAACGGTGATTAACGGAGACTTAACGATGGGGTTAAAACAGTGGAGTCAACAAAACTTTGATATTTTTTTCGAAAGTCAACAAAAACTTTGCGATTTAAACGGCATTTCGAAAGTTGGTGATTTATTTGTCCACAATTTGAAAGTTTGGGATTTTTTAGACATTTTTCCCATTTATAAACTATGTTAGATATTCTCTACAAGCGTTAGTGTGAATAAAATATACATTCCCATTGACCATCTTAGAGCATAGACATCAAAAATAATAAGTGTTAGAGAGTTCAAGCCCAAGACTATTATCAAACTCATTAGCCCATGTAGCTAGGGTTTTAGCATGATAGATTTCCTATATATATGCGTGTAATGACATTGTCTTAGAGTAACTAAGGCTACTACAAACGCAGCCACTCTAAACATTTTATGATTGAATTCAAATCTTATTGTTCTTGAAGACAACCTTAAAGCTTTCTCATTTCTTTACTTTCTTGCATAATAAAGCTCCTTTGAGCTGTTTCTTTATCTTTGTGTTTATATCTCAATATAAAGCAAAAACATGAAGATGAGAAGGTGCAGTTTGAATCCATTCACAATAAGAAGAAACTAAGTTCAAAAAAAAAATATGAAACACTCTAACAGTGCATTTGAGTCTACGCAGCAATCGTACTTTTTATTCTGTTTACAAATTAACAACGTTCAATTTTAGCCACAAATTAAATTTCTCAAGTAGGAAGAAAACTTAAAGTTGAAATTTACAAAGGTAGGGTTTCGGCAGAGAATATATTCAAAAAATCACTAAATCTTAATTCCCACAGGAAATTTAGCAGCTTAATAGGCGTCGCCGTCTCTTCTATCGTATTCTTCTACGCAACAACAATAACAACATATAGGGGGGGGGGGGGGGGACCAACAATAACATCTTTTTGTGTTTGTGAATGGAAAAAGTTGTACAACATAGAGTTTGTATTCGTAATGTATCCACAAAATTATGGATTGTTGTTCATAACTTCATTCGCTTACCTTTAGGTGCCCAAACCCTCCATCACAGCAATTCGAAACAGATTAGCGTAGATTTTGGAATAAACAAAGGAAACAGAGAAGATGAGAAGGTGCAGTTTTAGGCATTGGTATCTTTTCTTACAAAAAATAAGATTAATTATGAAAGCACTAATTACAAATTTACAATTGACCCTTGCAATGGAAGATTAAGAGAAATGGACGAGTTGAAACGTTTGAGAATTCTTTCCTAATTGGCAATTACACGTGGCATCACCAAAATTAAAAAAAAAAAAAAACTGATGTGACATTTCTGATGTGATTTAACCAAACATATATATCAGAAAAAAAACCTCCAAGATCGGTTGCCCAACTCAGAGGATAAGAGTTTACAAATGAAAATGCAATAGCATGAGAACGTGCAGAACGAGCTAAATAGAAAATGCTATATATGTTTAGGTTAATTAATGGATTTTGAACTTCTGAGTTATGTTTTCTTTCACTTTAATTTGGTCTTAATTAATGTGTTTCTCAATTCCGGTAAGAACATCGAGGCATAATTCAATTGATTGGTCTTTCCCCTAATCGAGCAATTTACAAGCAATTCGTCAAGAACCGTGAAACATTACTATGTCAAAAGCACTGAGCAACTCTGTAATTAGTTACAAGTTTTCCAACGTATTTCATTTGGTCTAAACATTAATTAGTTCTATGTTGGAACATAGTAACTTGTTTGCCAAGCAACAAAACAATTTATAGTGTTCTCTTGGCTTTTTTTTTTTTTTTGCTTTCACAGTTTCACTTGCAAGTGGATACTGTTTGTTTTTCCCATAAAAAAAAAAATACTTGTAACGCCCATGATTTGATTTGGGCTAGTGTCGATCAACACCAAAAGTGGTGTCGATCGACACTAGTTAATTTGGTATAGACCAATTTGTTTTTATTTGTCCGGTTTTGGTCGGTTTGGGTTATAGAAACTCTAGAGGTCGTTTATAAAGGTTGAGCAATCTCTCTTCTCTGCGAAAATCAGAGGGTTTTGATAGTTTTGAGAAGAGAAAGAGAGGTTTGAGGTTTTTGGTTGAGTACTAAGAGAAAGAGAAGGAAATCAGGCCTTTGAGGGTGTGAAGACGTCTCAGATTTTGTGTTTGTTGTTGTCTTTTGCCAGAATTCAATCCAAAATCGAGGTGAGTGCGCGACCATGGCTTATCTGAGCCGATAATATGTTTTGACACTTGATTTTGTGTGTTTTGTGATGAATTTGAGGAATGGAATTGTGTTCCTTGTGTTCCATCTTGGTTTATGTGTATTTGGGTGTGTTTTAACGTGCAGTTGATCGATTTGAGAGCCTTGAATCGAGCCATGAGAGGAGAGGTTTGAATCTGACTCAACTACGAAGCATTGTCGATCAACACCATGTGGATGTCAATCGACACCATGTTAACGACAAACTAGTGTCGGCCGACACCAGGCGCGTGTCGATCGACACCACTGTTAATTTCATGTTTAATGCTTTATTTTTTTCGTATTTGCTTGTTGTGTGTTGTCATTGCATGTTATATGGTTTGTGTGTATAGCCGGTAGATGGAATAATCGTCTCACTGAGTATTTGTGATAATACTCACGCATCTCGTTTTTCCATGTGATGCAGGTACAGAAAAAGTGTGATCGTGGAATCATAGCGATGAAAAAGAGGATGATCTAGGGTTTCGGTTGTTTTCTTTTGATGTTATTGAGTTAGAATTTAGTTCTAGTATTTCTTTTTAGAATTCTAGTGTTCGTAGTATGTATTTTTGGAAAATGCGGAGAGTGATGGCTAGAGTTTCTAAAGGTTATCGTCGTAGAGGTCGTGGGTGTGGTCGGGGACGAGTTAGTGAGTTCACCGAGAGTGTGGCCCAGAGTTCAACTCACGAGCAGATTACTGATTAGCAGACGTTTCAGGAGGGGTTTGTGGGTGAGGTCACTGTGAATGCCAGTGTTAGGACTGGCGGTACCGGGGTTGGTGCCGGAGTGGCTGGTTATGCGGGAGGCCCAGGTGTGGGTGCGACTGCTGTAGCCCAAGGCCGAGATGATCGTGTAGCGGATCTGTTGACCTTGTTGTTTTGATCGGTTACTGGGTATGGTGCCAGTGCATGCTCCAGTGGTGCCACCAGTAAAAGAGGTGCAGCCGAGAGTTGCGGTTTTGGAGGAGCGTCCATCTTATCTTAGGATGATGGAGATGCAAAGGATTAGCACATAATTCTTCTCGGGTGGTGCCAAGCCTAAGAAGGCTGATGAATGGAGGATGAGGTTGGAGCAGAATTTTAGCTATAGCAGTTGTCCGGAGGAGTATTGAGTGGACCTGGCGATTCACTATCTGGATGGTGATGAACATTTCTTGAAAAGAAGTGTTGCAACCAAGAGAGTTCAGGTAGAGATGAGCCGGGATGACTTTTTGGCTAAGTTTAATGACAAGTTCTTTCCTTAGAAGGCAGTGGATTGGTTAGAGACGCGGTTCTTGGAGCTGGTTCAGGATGACCGGTTAGTGCGAGAATATGATGTGGAGTTTAACTGATTCCTGGTATATAGTGGTTGGATTATGGAGGACAAGCAAGCTCAGGTGAAGAGGTTCTTGAGAGGACTTCACCCTCATTTGAGGACGTGTTGCAGAGTGACTAAGTGCGCCTTGAGGGCGAAGTTAAACAAGATGGTTGCGGCTATTGAGGAGGGTCTGAGGGATCATGCAGTAGTAGCGGTTGTGCAAGCTGTTCAGCCGAGGAGGGCGTAGCAGCAGGTTGTTTCTAGCAAGGGTAATAAGCCTACGCAAGGATAGAAGAAGAAGTGGGAGGATACTTCCAAGTCGAGTCAGAGTGGTCGAGGATGCTTTGGATGTGGGAGGATGGATCACAGATTGGCGAGCTGTCCTAGGAAGGACGAGTCTTAGGATACGCGAGTGTGTTATCACTGTAGAGAGCTTAGGCATAGTAAGCCAAAATATCCCAAGTTGCAGTAGTGCAGATGGTAATAGCAGCAGTGCAGCTGGTGGCGCAGATAGCACCAGTGTAGCCGGTAGCTCATATTGCAGTAATGCCACATGTATACACTTTGGTAGAGTCTGGTGGGCTAAGTGCCAGGCCGATCACAAGTAAATTCCAGACTCAGACTTGGTAAATTCGGGTGTTTTTAAATTTTGTCAGTTTGGTTTTTTTTGTTATTTTTTTAGATTAAATCTTAAGGTTCTCAGCACATGAGATTTATGCATGGATCTTATTAGTAGGCGGTTTTGAGTCCCATGTGTTGTTTGATTATCAAGCATCGAATTGCTTCATTACTCTGGAGCGTGCCGAGAGCAGCGGTATTCGGAGCGATGAAGGTGAGCACTTGGGAAGGGTTAATGTGGGTGGAGAGAGGTTTCTCGTGACTCTTGGTCATGCGATTGGCGTAGATATTCAGGTGGCTAGTGATTCTATGCCTGCAGACTTGGTTATTAGCCCAGTAGAGCTGTATGATGTTATTCTGGGTATGGATTGGCTGGATCAGCTCAGAGCTCATCTGGATTATCATCGAGGTCAGGTTTTGTTTGAGCGCGAGAGAGAGAGGTTGGTTTATCAGGGTGTGGGACCGACTTCAGCGAGTCTCATGATCTCTGCTATTCAGGCGGAGTAGATGATTGATAGGGGTTGCGAAACTTATTTGCCGATGATTACGATGCTAGATACTGTTGGAGAGGTTGCTATTAAAGATATTTGGGTTGTACATGATTTTAAGGATGTGTTTTAGTCGTTGCAGGGATTACCGCCATCTCGGCCGGATCCTTTCAAGATTGAGTTAGAGCCCAGGACAGCTTCGATATATAAGGCACCTTATAGGATGGCTCCAACAGAGTTGGGAAGCAGCTAGAGGATTTGATGGGTAAAGGTTTTATCCGGCCGAGCAGTTCATTGTGGGGAGCACTAGTATTATTCATGACAAAGAAGGATAGGAGTTTCTGGTTATGCATTGATTACCAGGGACTTAGCCGAGTCACTGTGTAGAATAGTACCCTCTTCCGTGGATTGATGAGTTGTTGGATCAGCTGAGAGGTGGTACTTGGTTTTCCAAGATTAACTTGGCATCGGGATATCATCATATTCTGATTGGTGAGGCATATGCCAGGAAGACAGCTTTTAGGGCATGATATGGGCCTTTCGAGTTTGTGGTGATGCATTTTTGTCTGACTATTGCACCAGCAACGTTCATGAGGTTGATGAACGGGGTATTTCAGGAGTACCTGGATGAGTTTGTGATCATCTTTATTGATGATATTTTGGTGTATTCGAGGAGTCCTGATGATCATGAGGTGCATTTGAGATTGGTTTTAGAGAGGCTTCGAGAGAAAAATCATCATGTGGTGCATTTGAGATTGGTTTTGGAGAGGCTTCGAGAGCAAAAAAATTTTGCTAAGCTGAGAAGGTGCAATTTTTGGCAACGAGAGATGGGTTTTCTTAGCCTCATCGTTTCTGCAGAGGGGGTTTCTGTGAATCTAGCGAAGATAGAGGCTATCAGGGAGTATCCTAGACCAAGTACCGCCACCAAGATCAGGAGTTTTCTCGGGTTGGGGGTTATTACAGGAGATTCATTAAGGGTTTCGTGAGTATGGCTCCGTCGATGACAAAGCTGACAGGGAAGGATGTTCCTTTCCCTCTTCGGAGTGTAAGGAGAGTTTTGCAAACATGAAGACAATGTTAACTAGTATACTAGTTTTGGCGTTGCCTGAGCCGGGCGAGCCTTATGTGGTGGATACAGACGATTCTAGAGTTAGTCTGGGTTGTGTGTTGATGCAACTACCCTGTCCATGATCTTGAGTTGGGTGCAGTGGTTTTTGCCTTAAAGATTTGGAGGTCATATCTTTATGGTGGAAAAATTCAGGTGTTCACGGATCACAAGAAATTGCATCACATTTTTACTTAGCCATTGTTGAATGTGAGGCAGAGGCAGTGGTTAGAGTTGCTGGCATATTACGATTAGAACATAGTAAACCATCCTACTAAAGTTAACCAGGTTGCAGATGCTTTGAGTCGGACACGAGTTGCTTCGGCTCAGGATAAGGATGTAGAGGCCTTGGCTAGCGAGATTAGTACCTTGAAGTTATGTGCTATTTTGCAAGAGCCTTTGGGATTAGAGGCAGCTGATCAGGCAGATATTCTGAGAAGGATCCGAGTGCCTTAGGAGAGGGATCAAGGATTGATTGATGCTTTTAAGGTTGATGATTCTGAGTATTAGGTCTCTTCGAATGTGACTATTCTTGTGCACGGGCGAGTATGTGTGCCCAAGGATGTAGATTTGAGGCATGATATTCTGAGGGAGGCTCATGCGAGCAAGTTTTTATTTATCCAGAGCGATTGAGATGTACAGGGATATGAAACAGTATTACCATTGGGTCGGGATGAATAAGGATGCTGCTAACTCGATCGTAGCCTATGATACGTATTAGTTAGTGAAGGTTAAGCATCAGGTTCAGAGTGGATTGTTGCAGAGTTGACCAATTCCGGAGTGGAAGTGGGATATGATTTAGAAGAATTTCGTGGTAGGATTGCTAGTTTCCCGAACTTCGAATGCGGTTTAGTTGATTGTGGATCGTCTGACTAAGTCGGCATATTTTTTTGCCATTAAGAAGACCGATGGAGCAGCGGTTTTCACTAAGAAGTATATGAAGGAGATAGTGAGGCTGCATGGAGTGCTAGCGAGTATCGTGTCAGACAGAGATCCTTAGTTCACTTCAGAGTTTTAGAGAGCTTTTCAGCAGAGATGGGCACTAAGGTGCATATGAGTACAACTTATCATCCTCAGACGGATGGGCAGTCTGAGAAGAAGATTATGACACTTGAGGATTTCCTGAGGATGTGTGTTCTGGATTATGGTGATCATTGGGCGGATCACTTGTGCTTGGTAGAGTTTGCGTATAATAACAGCTATCAGGCGAGTATTGGTATGACTCCTTATGAGGCGTTGTATGAGAGACCATGTTGTACACCTTTATGCTGGACCCAAGTGGGGGAGAGGAGCATTTATGGTGCACACTTTGTTCAAGAAACGACAGAGAAGATCCGTGTTTTGAAGTTAAACATGAAAGAGGCTCAGGATCGGCAGAAGAATTATGCTAATAAGAGGAGAAAAGTGTTTGAGTTTGAGGTGGGAGATAGAGTGTATCTTAAGATGGCGATGTTGAGGGGTCCTAACAGATCCATTTCGAATAATAAGTTGAGTATGAGGTTTATGAGTCCGTTTAAGGTTGTGGAACGGATATGATAGGTTGCTTATCGGTTGGAGTTACCTCAGATTATGAAGGCATTTCATAAGTTTTTCCATGTATCGATGCTGAGGAAGTGTCTGCATAAGTCTGAGGAGCTGTTGGCTAAGATTTTTGCGGATCTTCAGCCCAACATGAAGTTACAGGCAAGACTTATGAGGATTCTCGAGTGGAGCTGTTGGTCAAGATTTTGCGCCGGAAGAAAATACAGTTGATGAGAGTCTTGTGGGACTGTGACAGTGTTGAGGAGGAGACTTGGGAACCATAGGCTAAATTATATTCTGGGACCCGGGTTAAGGGTATTTCACTACATTCTCATTGGTCCACATGATTATGATTATTAACTCAATAAAGCTAAATCAAAGTAATTAAACCTTTTTGTTTGCTAAACGAAAGGAGAAGAGAAATAAAAAAATTACAAAGCCTTTTTAGTTTTTGGAAGCCCATGGGAAAAGTTTTATGGCTTCGATGAGGTAAGTCACGATGCTCTCGATCCGTCATGATGCTCGATTCGTCTCGAGCCACATCTCTGAAGCCATGGTTGGGTTTCAGAGACTTCAAGGTCTTGCGATGAATTGTGTTCAGTCCGGAGAAAGTAGATGCTTGCCTGCCATGAAATAAATTGAATTTTCTGCGGAGATTTTGGAGCTCTTAGAGTGCAGTGATAGAGAATAGACTGGTTCCAACAATCTGTGGTCTCTAAATTCCAAGAATACAATCACCAGATTAGAACCATGCATCAACCAGGTAAGAAAGCTCCAGAATACTATACAATTTCACACCAAGGTACTTAACATTTAAACCAGAAATATTTTTTACACCATGGTACTTAGTGTTGGGCATATATACCCGTTATCCTCCTTTTTTATTACCCGGCTCGTATCCATCTCGAAAAAAGATATATGTGACCTCCAAATCGGGTCAAAAGTATTATAATCCAATTACATGCGGGTAAGGGTATCAGGTACCCGTCTTATTACTCGATTTCTTACCCGGTTCGTAATAATAATATCCTAAATCACTTATATATGATACAATTGATTTAAAAGTAAACTATATGGTATATAATAATATAGCATTTGAAAAAGAAATTTCTCAAGCAAAACATAAGTAAAATAAGAGGAAAACACAATATAAATATAAAAAAACAAAAATGCAATCGGTTGCTTAAATCTCAATTGGGATGACATCTCGCGTATGATTATGTCTACCGTTTTTAACGTGATGTTTATGTTAAAAATCCAAATTTATTATAAAAAAAATAGTATAGCATTTAAGTTAAAAACATAGAACATATGAACATAGAAATAGTTGAAAGATCCTTACAACATGAAATTTTATGTCAGTGAATTGTCACTCATAATTTTAAATTTTACAAGTTTTAAATTTTGAAATTTATAATATTTTATGTTTTTAAAAAGTGTATATTGTATATTAGCAAAGTTTGGTTTATTTTTGTAATGACTATTCATCTTTTGATATATAAAATTTTTAATATAACAAGTTTATAAAATAAATTACATCGTAATCATCGGGTAAGGTAAGGGTCAAGTATCCGGCAGGTCAGCGATTTTTTAAAGGATAATCATTGAATAGGGTACTCCCTTTTAGCCGATCGGATACGAATTTTTTTTTCAAATACCCGTTCGGATCTGGTCTGGTACCGGATATTTCAAAATCTCAGGATACCCAATCTATGCCCAGTCCTAATGGTACTAGTTGTTAATGATTCTTGATAGTGGAATAGATAATATATGGCTTTGTTATAAACCCTTTAGTGGATGCCAATTATAGGCTCATATTGTAGAAGGTTCTAGACCTACTTGTTCCCCAAATATTGTAATCTTATATATACTCTATTTTCTCATGGAATAATACGCAACACAATTCTCTCTCTTTATCTCTTCTATTTACAACAGGTTATCAGCACGATAGACTTTGCCACTAAAACAAAATTCCCTAGCCGTCTAAGCATGAAACCTTAGCCGTCTGATACGAAACCCTAGCCGTTTGAGCTTGAGCAAATCCTAATCAATGTTATACTCCCATCTTTAACGCTTTCTTTCTCCATGTCTCTATTTCCGATGAGATCTCCGATCCCTATATCCAATTATTATCAGATAATTTGTTCTTTATACTTCATGATACATGAAGATGCTCTCAATTGATTTAATATAATATTAATATCATAGTGTTTTATATAAACTCTATCGATCTGGTATTTCAAGCACTCTCATTTCATATTGCTTTATTTTGATTGGGTAAATAGATCATATTGTTTTTCTTATGATCACGTTCATGTTTATTGCTTTAGTAAAAGCATGATAATTTTGACTTTTTGCAAATTCTAACCATTGGAAACTTTGCTTTTATTAGATGTTATCATTCATCAGATCAACACATGCTACAGATTGGTTGAATGATTCACCGTTGAGCAAATTTTAGCCGAGCTCTAGCCAACAACATTTTGTTGGTCAATTTGTTTCCGATCTCGATGCCATCCCCATTTCGATTTTACTCTCCACAATCATTGAGCCAAAAAAAATTTCCACGTTGCGTCTCCGTTTCTTACTTTCGTAGAAATCCATCTTGGTTACCTATCGAGCTAAGTACTCCTTGCGCTAATATTCATCAGATCATATTCATTCTTCCAAGGGGGAGTGTTATAAACCCATTAGTGGATGCCCACTATAGGCCCATATTGTAGAAGGCTCTAGACCTATTTGTTTTCCAAATACTGTAATCTTATATATACTCTATATTCTCATAGAATAATACACAACACAATTCTCTCTCTTTATCTCTTCTATTTACAACATGCTTTAGTTTATTTTGCACCATGGTACTAGTGGTTCATGATTCTCGATTCATGGAAACTTGTTTCCTTTAGTCGATAATATATCTAGTTCAAGAAGACCATATATGGTTAAATAAAAAATAAATACTTTGCTTTTCTTATCCTTTCCTAATACTTTTTTTTTAATCATCTTCTCAGTTCAATTTATGGGTTTTGGGTAGATAATAGGGAAAATTGTCAAAATATGCCACATTTAGTGGCAAAGTGTCCCAATATATCCTTAATTGGTGCAAAAAAAATTCAATAATATGTGTTTAATTTTTTTTTAAATATGATAATTATAAACATGTTATGAATTTGAGTTTTTTTGTGAAGACATTTTTTTAATGTAAAACCCATGTTGTATAATGATTTTAGTTTTTTCTTCTACTGGTTGCAGAATATGGTAGAATTTGGATTATGCCTATTTAACATAAATCTACGTAGTGTAGAACTGATCTTTAACTATGAACTCTTCTCAAACCTCAAATGCAAACCTGTAGAACCTCTCACATATCTTAGTACCATTTTGATTCTATTCTAATGACAAGCAAGATTAGGTCTAGGATCAATCATTCCATACATGAGACATCCCACAACATTACAATACGGAATATATGCCATAAACTCTGCATCTCTTTCCAACTCTTCCTCATCTGCAACACAACTTAATATGTACACCCATAAGAGTAAAAACAACATTTGATTGGTCCATATCATAAGTCATAAGAACCTTCTTCATATAATCGTTCTGAAACAACACTAAAGTACCCTTCTTTTTTTATCTCTGACTATATCTATTCTTAAAATCTTTCTAGCAACACCAATATCCTTCATCTCAAAAGTATTACTAAGTTATTCCTTTACATCAGTTATGATTCCCATTTCCGTACATGCAACCAACATGTCATCCGCATACAGCAAAAGATATATGTAAATACCTCTGACATTTTTGATGTATACACACTGATCTTGTCTGCTTCTCCCAAAACCAATCTCTATCATGAACGCATTAAACTTCTGATTCCATTGCCTTGGACTTTGCTTAAGTCCATATAGAGACTTCTTCAGCAAGCAGAACTAGTTTTCTTTTCCTTTAACTATATAGCCCTCTGGTTGGCTCATGTAGATTTTTTCTTCTAAATCTTCATGTAAGAATGCCGTCTTGATATCTAATTGTTCTAATTTAAGATCTTCATTCACAACAACTGACATCAAGTATTGTATGGACACATGCTTTACTACTGGAGAAAACGCTTCACTGTAGTCTATACCTTCTGTTTGGGCATACCTTTTTTAGCCACTAACCTAGCTTTGAACCTAGGATCCTCATCCTTCTCAAAACAAGGTTTTCTCTTGAAGGTCCATCTGCACTCAAGCACCTTTCTATCATGTGGTCTCTGAACCAAAATCCAAGTCCCATTCTTGTAAAGAGAGTTCATCTCTTCATCTGCTCCTCATTTCCATTTATCCTTTTGCAAGTCCATCATTGCTTCTTTGAAATATTAAGGCTCTAGTGTATCCCCATCCTCAGTAGCCAGCATAGCAAAACTCACAAAATCTTCTTCATCAAATATCTTAGGAGCCTTTAACAACATTTTTGGCCTATCTCTTACCAACTTAAAACTTTTAGGATCCAAAGATTGCCCACTAGATTCAACTGACTCCTCAATCTCTGACCCATAATCCACGTGCAAGATGTTAGAAATCTTATTTAAAGAGTTATGAGACTTACTTGAGGAACTTGTTAGTTCTATTGGGGAAGACTGATGATTTCTACTTGAGCTGATATCTAGATCAGTCTCTAAGCCCATCTCCACATCAATTAATCCTACATTATCTCCATCTACCTTGTCAGATTTCTCCACTAAATCCTTACAGCATTGTTCCTCATTGAAAGTGACATTGCGATTGATTAAGCTTTTTATATCATCCAGGGACCACACCTTGTAACCCTTTACCCTGATGGATATCCAACAAAGATACCCTTCTTTGCTCTTGGTTGTAATTTGTCCTCATCCGCATGAAAATAGCATACACAACCAAACTTTTTAAGATGACTGTAGTTTTGAGCCACACTAGACCACACCTCTTCTGGTATTTTATCATTGATGGCAAAAGATGGCAACTTGTTAATCATATATTCCACAAAACTAAATATTAGAAACCTTGTTACCGTCTAGATAGCCTCCTTTAATAAGAGTATTTAAAGCTTTTTGCCTAGCATGACCTAGTCTGCTATGCCACAAACTAGTATCATCCTTCCCACTTACCGTATTCACTTTTCCTTCATATGTAGTTCCTTGAAGGAAATAGAGTTGACCAATCTTCTTGATACCTTTCAACACTGTCCTGCAGCCTTTTGTCATCTTGAGGACTCCATTTTCACATTCGTATTTACAATCTTCTTCATCAAAAGTACCCAATGAGATTAGATTTCTAGAAAACGAAAGAACATACCTGACATCCTTTGATTGACATTAGAGCTCCTTTTGTTGTCCTGGTCACAATTGTGCAAATGCCTTTGACCTCAGACACTGATTCATTTGTCATTACCTCTGTGATTAGAGAGACTATACAAACTGAACACTAGTAATTGTTGGTGATTCACCATTCTCCATTGGTTGAGATCTTTGCTTGAACTGTCCTTTCTTAGGACAATTATTCTTGAAATGTCTTTCACCACCAGAAGACCAACATATAATATTTCTATCCTTTGACTTAGCCATGAACCTTGCTTTTTCCTTGATGATTATCTTTAAACCCAGACATGCCTCTACCATTGTTTCCAGTGAACAACACCTCACCCAAGTTCTTCCTACCCTTGCTATTAGCTCCAAACTCTAGCTGCTTAGAGTATATGGCACTAGTCACTTCTTCAATAGTTAGAGTGCTCCTTTTACCATATCTTAATGTATTACGCAACTGATCAAACTGTTTTGATAGAGACATGAAGAGAAGAATAGCTTGATCTTCATCTAAAATATGACCTCTAACATTCCATAAATCCGTGATAATCCTCAAGAACTCATCAATGTTGTTTTCAACTGTCAAATATTCACTCATCTTATATCCATAGAGACGCTGCTTTAGATAAATCATATTAGGCAAAGACTTAGACATGTATAATGCATCTAGACGTCTAAGAATACCAACTGCAGTAGGCTCATGAATTACTTTCCTCAATACATGATCAGCCAAACTCAAGATGATTGTACTGCGAACCTTTCATTGCTTCTCTGAAAGTTCCTTCGAAGCTTTTGTTGATGGTAGTGGTGTACTAGCTTCTGGTGTTGTTGGTTTCGATTTCATTTCTATCGCCGGAACTGCATCTAGCTCCTACTCTTGCTACTTCAATACTTCGATCAAGCCGATCAATGCTAGATGCGCAAAGATCTTCTCCTTCCATAGATTATAATCAATCAATCCATTAAACTTTTCCACTTCGACTTTAGTGGAAGACATCGCGAAAGAGAATCGCTGTAGATCTTTAACATCGGTGTAGATCTAACACCGGAATCCAAAATTTTTTTGACTGAGCCATCACATGGCTCTGATACCACTTATAGTGGTTTTAGACCCTAAATCTATCGCTTGAGCAAGTATGAAATTGCAGAAATTAAAGAACACAATGAAGTTTATATCCAGTTCAACCACAAACTGCGAAACTTCGTCTAGTCGGGGCTCTATACCCGAAACCACTAGCTCAAGGGTTTGTTGGTGTATCGAAATTGATTATCCGATTTACTCTCACCCAAACATAACTCTCAATACAATCCTCACACTAACCAACAGAAAGAAGAAGATAGAAGAATCAACAAGAAATACCCAGAACTTGATTCCTAATCTAATCTCTCTAACACACCAACGTAATGACCGTTACAACAAGATTAAGCAGCTTGAATAACAACCTTATCTTCATATTATCTCTTGAGCTTCTTTATCTTGTGCTTATCCAAAACGCAGCCGTTTAACTTCCTCAATAACCAGGAACTTAACCAAAACTGAACCAGCTTCTAATTCCTTAATTGAATTAAACCAATCCTTAAACCAGGATTCATAACACAACCAATACTCAACATAAACTTGTGTACCACTATAAACCACTTTGTATATATTTAGAAAGTACACATAGCTGAGTATAGTAAATTAAGAGGCGTGGGTGATTGGAGATGACGCTGGATTTTCTAGCGGCAATGTCAGGAGGAAATACGTGTTGATGCGTCTTCAAAATCAACATCAGCAATTTCCTCCACAGTCTTCAACCCCACGCAACTAAGTTTTAATTAGTTTTTAGGCCGATGCTGCTAACGCAGCGTTAAACAAACGAACATGGTAAGTGTCAAGAATAATTACTGAAATATATGTAGGTGAAACACTAAACCAAGACCAAACTGGTAAAAAACTATTCTTTAGTGTGTGGGACAGTTGAACAAGTAAAGAGCATATGCTTAGTCTATAAAAGCATAGAGGATCTAACTCAAAGATATAAAGAATCACTGAAAACTTAAGAACAGAGAGAGAACTAATCAAATAGCAAAATAAAAAATGGGGATTGTGGCATTTGAACAGTGTCGTGCCCAGACTTCTAGAGATCCAAGGTGGATTTAAAAAATAGGCCCTTGTCGATATGATTTTATCCTTAATTTTAAACACCGATTAATAAAGTCATAAATCAACAAAATAAAGTTTAAACGTTAACGGAAAGAAATAAATTAATCACATAATATTTTGGGCACACTCATCATTAATTCAAACAAATCCATATTGATTTTCAAGTTTCTTACAATACATGTGTAATGCATTTGTTTGAAATCTTCTATTTTTTTTTAACAAACCAAAAGAAAAGTAAAACACATATATGAAACATGTAAAGATACATCTTCTGTTTTTTTAACAAACCAAAAGAAACCAAAAGACACGTAAAAACACATATAAAGATGAGTGATAAATATTATATGAGCACTAAACAAACAATAAAACTAAAAAAGAAAAACAAATAATAATACTGAAAAAAGCCACATCCTTAAATGAAAAAAAAAAATTTGAACTCATGATGTGGAAGGTGGCTTGGGTGTGTTATTAGTTTATAAAACTACCAGACTATGACTAGTAATTGCAATCTTGGGAATCTAAATTTTATATATTCTCTTATATTCTCTCAGGGCCGTAAGACAAATGCTTTTTTTATTACTCTATTGGCAGGGCTGCATTTCAATGGCAAACAAAACAACTGACACTGTTCCAGAAGAGAGAACTACAAGATATATGGCAAGAAATTCATCCTGTTATAATCAGTATATATATACATGTATAATGTTGTTTCGTTGAGTGTTTTTTTTCTTTTTTTTGTTTCTATATTGGTAGGTTCAATTCATAGAGGCTACTGAATGGCATGATAATGGAACTATATTGAGAGCACATCCAGAAACAACATTGGGACATGGATTGGTATGTCAAAAAAAGGCCGAGTCGCGTTTCAGGTTGATAAATTGTACTCAAACCTGCAGGGTTTTGACCTATTTAATCATGTTGATTTTTTGGAGGTTAGATTCATTAATCTTTTCTCTTTTATTTTATTTTTTCTTGGTTTGTTTAAACTACATATTTGATATACATATATCTCAAGAGTGTTTTATCTTTGATTACAGGGAGAAATGAGTCCATTGGACTATGCAAAACAACTGTGTGTCGATACAGAATATGGAGTAAGAATTAACAAGGGGTTGGCCTATGACATGATTCTGGCAGATATAAATGAAAGCTTGATGTTTCATATCTACAACACGGAGCCAAAGGAAACTCATGCTAATATGGAACAGATTGGTTTTGGTTTCCATTCCCTTTCTTCTGACTTCGGATTCAATTCTAAAGATGCCAAGGTAATTTTTTACCAGAAAGATGGAGTAGTTAGGATTATTCTTTTCACAGACAACAAATGCGGATATACTAGTGTTTGTTCTAAGATGGTATTTATGCAGGATCACTCAAAGTTACAACTTCTGGATGAGTGGAGTCGTGATGACAAATTCACAATATAAACAGCACGACTGGGCAACATGGCTCTGGCATTTTGCGAAGAACCTTCCGTAAGAGAATGAAACAATATAAAACTAGCTCTGCCTTTTTTATGATCCTCACTATACGTTAATCTCTCTTTTGTTGGATTCAGGGAAATAGTGAAGTACATGGCCCAAAGTGTATGACAGCATTAGTTGTGAAACCCAGTAAGGAAGTAGTGTTCTATGAGAGTCATATGAGGGAGGACAATATCTTTGAATTCAACATCGAGTAGTTTGTTGCAATCAAGGTTGTGCAGCATCCAATATATGACCTATATTTCTTTTATAAATAATCTTGTAAGTTGATGCTGTAAATAATCTTAATTAACCTTGTTGATTCGGGGAAACCTATTTTCCTTGGTCACACTATCTCTAGTCTAATAAGAAGTACGAACAAAATATATATTTATATAGACTCAAAATTATATAAATAAATACTTGGTTTTCTCCGTGTTCACTTTACATGTTCTATCTAGAGAAATTCCCTTCTATCTATTCAGTTCAACCGATGGGTTTTGAGCTTTGTTTCCCTTCTTTTACTTTGGTCTTAATTCATGTATTTCTCTATTCCGTTAAAATCGTCGAGCCATAATTCAACTGATGGGGTTTTTCGGGAACCCTCATCGAGCAATTTACAATGCATTTCGTCAAGACAACCGTGAAAATTACATTTTGTCAAAAGCACCGAGCAGGCTCTGTAAAGTTTTTGATTTTTCTTCCCACAGATAAGGTTTGAGTTTTAAAAACTTATACATTAAACCGACAACAACGGAAAATAAATTAGGCTCATTATAAGCTTCAAAAGATTAAAAACGTACCAAAGCGTTTTGCAGAACATACTACTAAATAAGCTCTCCCTACGGTAATTAGGAACTATAAATCAATTAAGCTCTAACTTCATAATCTTAATACTTTCAAAACCTCAAATTCCTCACTTAAAACTCGTAAGTCGGCACAGGAGGCGCATCAAAGCTCTCCAAAATCTGAGTTTTGCTCCCTGAATTTTCCTCACTTTCCTTCTTCTTCCCCTTCCCAAATAAACCCCCAAACCAAGATCCAGAACCAGACTCCGAACCAGAACCAGTATCCGGTACGGTCTGACCAAAAACCTGACCCATACCCATAGGCAAACCAGTCTGTGCCGAAGAAGCTGGATCCTCCATGAAAATCTGCTCGTTCTGCGCACCAGCCGCAGCTTTGTTCATGGCGATATTAAATCCTTCAATAAGAGCCAAAAGCACACCTCCGAACAAAGCCGCTCGACCTGTAGAGGCAAATCCTTGACGCATCGCGAGTAAACCACCAGTGGCTGCTCCGGAAAAGATCGAGTTCCATGGATCCTCTTTCTGTCTCGCGTACACGAAAGCGCAATCGAACGTCGAATACAGACCTCCCCACACAGCGAAGCTTCCTCCTGTTCGCGGCGCCCTCATCCGTATAGCCTGAGTACCGCCGGAGAGACGATATCCGGCAGGGGAATTGATGATTCCTTTGATGAAGTGAAACGCAGATCCTCCAACCGCACCCATCCCAAACGCACTGCCGATATCATCTATGATCCGATCTGGACATGGCTCTCTCTCACTTTCTGGAGTTCCCATCGATTTCGCTTCAGAGAAGAAGAAGATGAAAAATCAAACAGCCCTAGATTTTGATTTTCAGAAATTAAGAATGGGAAAATAATGAAATACAAAAATGGAAAAAAAATATAAATCTTCTCTCCTTTTCGTGTTCTCCACGGTTTGACAAATATTCAAAGCCCAGATAAGCCCACTTAGAAAATAGGCCCATCTTTTTGGAAAAAATAATCCGGCAAAATGCCACGTCAGATAATAATCTTATCTCTTTTCTCCACCTCACAATGCCACGTCACGACAGACACAATCTAAAAACAACCAATCACAACGCGTCTTTTCAGATAACTTCATATCTATGGAGTTTGGTTTTATAGCCATCCATTCTTCTATCTCAATCACATAAAACACATAAACCTCCACAATTCTCAATCGACCAAACAAAAAACAAAAACCAAATCTTTTCACTCTAAAGAAATCTATGGCTTCAATGACCTCAGCCACCGTAGCAATCCCATCTTTCACCGGACTCAAATCCGTAACCACCACCAAACCCTCCGCCGTAGTCAGACTCCACACCGTGGCGGCGACACCGAAGCTCACCGTGAAGTCATCTCTAAAAGACTTCGGAGTTGCGACAGTAGCGGCTGCAGCATCATTTGCTTTGGTCGGAAACGCCATGGCAATAGATGTGCTGTTGGGATCAGGAGATGGAGCTTTGGCTTTTGTCCCCAACGAGTTCACTATTGCGAAAGGAGAGAAGATCGTGTTCAAGAACAATGCTGGATTCCCACACAATGTTGTGTTCGATGAAGACGAGATCCCGAGTGGTGTTGACGCGAGCAAGATCTCGATGGACGAGCAAGAACTCTTGAACGCTGCGGGAGAGACGTACGAGGTTGCTTTGACTGAGCCAGGGACGTACAGTTTCTACTGTGCGCCTCATCAGGGTGCTGGTATGGTTGGTAAAGTCACCGTTAACTAGAATGTGTTTTGTGTAAGTAAGTGAGAGAGAGAATCTCTGATTCAGGTAGAGGCTTTTCTTTCATAGTTCTTGCATTAAAATGTATTATGTAGTTCTAAAGAGTGTTGAATCGGATGGACCGTGAATATTATTGTTGTAATGTTACTGGTTCCATAAATGGTTTTTGTTGGTTTATAATTTTATATGTAGATTTGTGTCTCGATTAAAAGTATTTCTTTATCAATATGATATAAACTTAAGTAGTGAAGCAAAATGTTAGGATAAGCGTTTTTGTTTTTGTTCCGAAGTTGTGGAGTACCGGTCCATAGTGTCTGTATTTTAGGATCAATCTTTGATCATTATTAAACGTTAGAGTTTACATCATAGGTTTTGGGGTTGAGCTCAGGATTAGGCTTTTAGGGCTTGGGTTTAGTACAGTGAAACCAGGCTTTAATTTAATAGAATTTATATGCTAGAGTTAGTGGTGATGCAATATAATAATCCAACGATTCAAAATAGGGATGTGTTGTGGGTAAATGATCGGATAATTATTGGTATAGGTATTGAAATCACTGTCCGGTTTGCATCTTTAAGGTTAAAATACGATTTGGACAATGGGGATATTGTTAATTCATTCCAGTACTGCAGATCATTATCCAAACGGGTAATTTTTTTTTTTTTTGATGAATCACTGGGAGCTCCCAGATTTTCTTAAAATAAAAACGTCTTACACACGCACATGTCTTGAGTGATTCCACACACGTCTTCACTCAATAACATCCATAAGTCTAGTGGAAAAGAAACAAACATATGAAACCAAACTGGTAAAGAAAACGCATAGTTCGCTAATCTATCGGGTAGACGATTAGCCTCTCTATACACATGAATAACTCGGACTACCCAGTTCTACGATAAAAAGTCATGGCACAGACGTATCAGGAAAGACAACGGATGTGTATCACATATCCCTGTCTTAGGAAACTCCACCACCATCAATGAATCTATCTCTCATTCCAATCGCGTAACCCCTTTATTCCAAGCAAGATAAAGGTCGTAATAGACACCCTACAACTCATCTAAAGGCACAGAACACCGTCCAATATTCAATGTGAATCCACCACACCAATGACCTTTGGCATTCCTCATTACCCCACTTGCCATAGCCAAACCCGGATTACCACGAAACGCCCCATCTGTATTAAGCTTCATAAAATCCGGCCCTGGTACCATCCATTTGATCATCTTCTCCATTCTCGTCTCCGACCCGACACCTTCGTTATTCTTCATGTTCGCTAGCTCCACCTACTTAGCAAAAAAAATCACAACACATACTCTGTCCCTACAAAGCTTCTTCTCCCCAAAGACGTTTCCACACCTCCACTTCCATGCCCACCACATGGTAACACCAAACAAATTTGATCACGACCCATCCACCGTACTCTCCTCTTCACTCAGATTCGCAAAGACCCACTCAAGTAAACTCATTTGAAAGAAAACCGATTGCTTCCGTCGGAGAACAATACGAGTCCATATTCCCACCATTGCGGGACAATCCCTAAACACATGTAAAATGGATTCCACTGCACCCTTACACACCTGACAAATCTCAGAATCACAAATGTGTCTTCTGGACCGCTCTTGATTTGTCATAATCCCTTGATTACCGACTAAGTATAAGAAAAAGACGTATTCTCTCCGGTGCCTTCACTCTCTATACACGCCTGAAAAACATGCTCATATCTAGCCTTGGTGCTTCCTCACGTGTTAACATGTTATAACAGACTTCACTGTAAATTTCCCATCCGTCGTCTCTCCCCACGACAAATTATCACTTGCTCCTGTTACGTTATCAACCACCGCTGCCAGTTCCACTCTTCTATTTTTGTCACAAATTGTCCGATTCGATGAATATCCCACCCAATACCTTCAACCCAGAAATCACACACTTTGAGACTTTCATACCCATCTGGTAAAACCCCCACAACAAAATCCATTAACACATTCCCCATCAACCACTTGTCCGTCCAAAATTTTATTATTCGGTCATCCCCCAACACCCAACTCTTGCCTTTATAAACCACCTATCCCATACCCACGACCACACTCCTCCAAGTAGAAGACCATGAACTCATAACCTCTGTCTAAGTCTGATCATGAATACTACAAATTTTATACTTACTACGCACTACCCGAGCCTAAAGGCTAGATTGATCATAAAGCACCCGCCAACCTATTTTCGCAACCAAAGCCTTATTCATCTCACTCGCCTTTCGGATTCCTAATCCTCCATCCTTCTTAGGTAAACACACTCTCTCCCAAGACATTAAATGCATCTTTCTCTTCTCTGGTGTAAAACCCCACAAAAATATTTGAGACACCGTATCCAAACCCTTCAATGTAGACTCCAGTAATTTAATCGTACTCATGGAATAAACCGGAATAGACGATAAAACCACCTTAGTGAGCGTTATTCTACCCGCCAAGTTCAGCATTAGGCTCTTCCAGCCATCGAGTCTAGACGAAACCCTCTCCAAAATCATCTTAAATGTCTCTTTATTTATCCTTTTTTGGAGAATCGGCATCCCCAAATACTTCTCCAACTCTCTTGTCACTTGAATCTCACTCTCATTGCTAATCAAAGTACTTAATTCACACGATACATTATCCGAGAAAAAATCTTTGATTTCTCAAGACTCACCTTTTGTCCTGAAGCTCGACAAAATTTCTCAAGAATACCCCTTATCACACGGACTTGGACTATAGAAGCTTCTGCAAATAAAATCAAATCATCCGCAAAACAAATATGGGAAATCTTTGGGCCTCCTCTTGATAAACTAATCGGTTTTTACTTTTACTTATTCTTTGTAATCGCGTCATCTATCAAATTGCATAATCTCTCCATACACAGAATAAATAAATATGGCGACAACGGATCACCTTGACGTAATCCTCTCAATGGCTTAAAAGAATCTGTCTGTTTCCCATTCCACATCAAACTCATTGACGGTCCCGTAACGCATCCCATTATCCATCTAAACCAACAATCCGGAAAACCAGTTGCTCTAATAGAATCCTCCAAAAAATATCATCTCACCCGATCATAAGTCTTTTCTAGGTCCAATTTTAGCAGCATCCATCCTCTTTTATCTTTCTTACGACGCATTGAATGGACAGCCTCTTGAACCACAACTATATTATACGTGCTAAGTCTCTCTGAGATGAAATTCGATTGGGCAGGGCCAATTAACTTCATCATATATAACTCCCTTCATCCAACCAACTATTGTCTTGGTGATTATCCTAAACAACACATTACACAAGCTTATTGGTCTAAACTATGTAATTTTTTCTGGATTTAGTATCTTAGCTAGAAGAACCACAACTGCATCATTCGTGCCTTGTGGCAAATTACCAGACTGGAAAAACTCTAACAAAAATTTCGTGACCGAGTCTCCAAATTCCTTCCAACACTTTTGGTAAAATACAGGTTGGTATCCGTCTGGCCCCGGAGCTTTAAATGGTCTCATACTCCGTATCACAACCACTATTTCCGTCTCCGTTAGGGGTTTGTTCAAAACCAAAATCTCTGCCGGTGATAAGCGATCAAATCCCTCACTAGGTAACGGCTCCATAACATGTTCAACATCATCAAGAGAGTAAAGTCTTTGAAAATAGACTATTGCTAGTTTTCCAAGCTCTTTTGTACTCATCTTTTAGCATTTCAATTTTATTCCTTCTTCTTCGAATAATTGACGATGTGTGAAATTTTTTTGTGTTTCTATCTCCATGATACACCATTTCTTCCTTGATTTTTGAAACCAAACAAATTCCTCCTGCTCAAGGACAACATCAAATTCTTTCAACAAATCCTCTTCTCTTTGTAATAGTGCATCCGTTTGGTGCTGATCAATCTCCTCCTGCACCCGCTTTAATTCCTTAACTAGCTTTTCCTTGCGTTCTTGAATATCTCCAAATACTTCCTTATTCCACTTCTTTAAAACCCTCTCCAACTTCTTTAAAGCATACCTTGTATCCAGATTTCTGTCCCACGAAGCAAACAATAAATCTTTAAACCCCTCATGACATAACGAGGCGGCTTCAAATCAGAATGGTCGTCTTCTAGAATTACTATTCACTACCGGAGATAGTTGCAAGTAAACTGGAGCATGGACTGATGCTAAAAAAGGAAGGTGTGTAACCACTGCTTCTTGCCATTTTAACCTTGTATGTGCACAGCATAACACACGATTTAATCTCTTTGCAACAAAAGAGCTCTCCACTCGCCCTCTCTTCCAAGTGTACAGCTCTCCTTTAAATCCCATATCAATAAGAGACATGTCGTTAATCCAATCGCTAAAAGCTAATGAATCCAGAGATAAACAACTATTTCCTCCTGTTCTTTCATCCAAACGAACAATTGTATTGAAATCTGTACCAATCACGACTGGTCCACTCATCCCTTGTATTCTAGCCCTTAACCGATTCCAGAGACTACTCCTCATGGTCACATATGGGGCTGCATACACCACCACAAGATTAAGCACCTCCAATTCACTTGTTATCTTTGCATGAATAAACCGGTCACACGATTCCATTATCTCTAAATTCCCAATCTTTTATCTCTAATTAACCATATACCACCGCTCTGCCCCACCACATCGACTCTAAAAGAATTCTCAAAACCCAAGCCTTGGCATATTCTATCTGCCTTCTCTGCTCTGGCATGGGTCTCAAAAATAGCTAAACAGTGGTAAATCCATTACATATATCTATCACCACGAATCATAAAAAATTAACCCGGTAAATCCATCACATACATCGCTCCTTTAGGCTTCCACATCTCTCGTAGCTTCCGACTTACAACCGAGATTGAAACATTCCGACCTAACACCTTAACGATCATACACTTCTTCCACAATCCATTCATGGCCTCTAACACTTCATCTCCAATTGTAATCATTGGTTTTCCATCTTCCCCATTAGGAAATTTCAAGCTTAATCTCTCTGCTACAAACTCCTCGTCTAAAACCTCTTCAGGGATCGGTCTCCCCCTATCGTTACCTCCCATTACGTTCTGTACCCATGTCCCCGGAGCATCCAAAGGCTCTCTCTGTGGTCTCTGCTTCTCTTTGATGTCCTCCATGTGAGCATCCTCACCCTCGCGGACCAAAACCTTAAATCCCCTTTCTCAGGCATGTTTCTCTCGGTCCTTTGTCTCTATTCGAACGGGTAATTTAAATAACTAAGATCACTATCTGAATGAATGTTGGATATTATTAGGAAAGTACATGTAATGTTGGATATTATTAGGAAAGTTTATATAATTTTGTTTTTCTAGGTAAATACCCAATTAGGTAATTCATGTACCCAAAAAAAAAAAAAAATTCTTGATGATAAGGAGGTTCAGGGTATATAGATTCCTCTTACCTCCTTTTGAGCTCTAAGACTCCACAGTTGCTAAGCTATTGGTCTTAGTCAACCAAGCATTGTTGTAAGGCTTTTTGGGCCACATTCGAAACCCAGCTAACATGAAAGTAAAATAAGATTGTATTTATAATCTTCAGTTGTAAAATTGAAGACCTTACCTGCGATGCAAGAAAAACCGTACACGTAAAAGAAAGAGTTGTATGATACAAAATTTGTATTTTGGCATGAATATGAATGAAACACAAAGAAACACCTTTCGAACATTGTGTGAACCTTAGATCGTTAGTGAAGTTTGTGGGAAAAGTCACACACAAGATATACCGGTATTCGGTTTGGGTCGGGTCTTATCAGGTACGGCCGTACGGGTTTTACTAGGTCTAGAAACTTTAGATTTATATAAGTACATGTAAGGTCTTGGGTCGGATACAGATTCAGGTTTTTCAGGTTGGTTCCTAGTTCGGGTATTCGGATCCGGTTTTTATGTTCAGGCCTAATACCGGCAATCAGTCCATGAACTCATTAAATGATGTGTCAAAGTTCTAAGTTAGTTCATATCTAAGCACTAAATCGAATAAAGACCTTACATAAGTGCCTCAAATTATATATTCAAAAATTAGCAGTGTTTTGACTTGAGTGAGAATAACTTCGACGAACATTAAACCAATTGTCTTGAAGTTCTTGTGTCTTGCTTAAAATCACGTTTTGAACTTAGAATTAGCTTTAAAAAAAAAATCAACGACATAAATTATTGGAGGTAATCTGGGAAGCAACGCATGTAGCTTTCCAAGTTACTTCCAATAGAAACGTATCTACGACTTTGTTGTTTAAAATGGAGTACAAAACATAATAGTCTAATAAGTTTTTTTTATTATCAAAAGCTAGCTTTCCATATATTAGAGGATTCACTTTGTATTTGAGTGGTAAGCTAGAAAAAGGAAGAAAGATGTTTAGATTTCAGAGATCCAAAAGTGAGAAAAGAGCACCTTTGGGTTTCTGATTAAAAAAGTCAAGCAAGAAAACGACAAAGATAAGGGCAGATCAATAAGTCGACTTTTCTAAACAATTCGAAAGCCTCTTTTATATATAAAAAAAAAGAAGCTTTCACGTGATTTCCTATTCTCTGGTCGGTACTTCTCTTTATGTCCATTCATGTACTGTTCTTTTTTACTTTTGTTATCTAGTCAAAGAAATAGATCAATTATACTCTTCTACTTAGATCAATTAGGATGGCGAATTGAATCAGCGCAAGGAGGTTTGATCGATCAAGGAGCTGAAGCATCTGTTTCAGTGAATTCGCCTTTAGTAGCGGAGGCCATGGCGATCCGCAAGGCCTTATCACGAGTCACCAGCCTGGGACTCAGCCCGATCTGCATCGGCTCGGACTCGCAAGTGTTAATTCGAGCGATTAACCAAAGGCAAAACCTCACGGAGATCTATGGACTCCTCAGAGATATAGCAGCCATGGAAGACTCTTTAGAGGTCTCTTTTATCTTTATTCCACGAGAAGGCAATTGTTTAGCCGATAATCTTGCAAAACAATCACTCCAGACTTTTTCACGAACCTTGGAGTTGAACCGTTTGTATCAACTTTAATTAAGTAATGAAGCATTCAGAACAAAAAAAAAAAAAAACTCTTCTACTTAAAATTCCCCATTCTTTTTCAATTTCATTTTCCGTATGAGAATTTGGCATAAATAACAAAATAAATTATAATTTATTAAATAACCAATTCCCTAAAATTTAGTGATTATAATCTCTCTATATAGACTACTTTTGGTTAGATTATTGATCAATAATCTAATTTGGTTATTAAGCAAATTAACCATTACCAAAATTTAACTATTTGCTTAAAACATTAGTGCACCAATGGGTCAAATGTGCTTCGAAGGTTTAGTTTAGTTGTGACTAATACAATTTGTTTTATGAAATTCTCACTGATAATGACCAATAACACCGCGACTAATAATTATATGTAGGATTTTTTAAATTTAGAATTTAAATGTCATAAATGAATTTATATGCCAACAAGAGTTGTACAAATGTGCATTGTAACACCAATGGTATATATATCTATGATATAATTAAATTAGTGTTAAGATATGTTTGGTGTGGTCAATTGTTACGATTTGGTATCGATTACGACTGATTTCGCACACAATCTCACAAATCATTCTGATATCAAGATCAAAGAAATAACAAGCAAGAACAGAAAATAATTGTTAGCTCACTTTAGCTTAGTTGATGTTACTAAAATTTACATTGGAACCGATTTAATCCGGAAATTCAATAGAAGATAAAAATACAAGTCCAAATTCATAGCAAGCTCAACAAGGGTGATTTTTGTCTGTGTATCAATTAAGCAGGAGAAAGAGTAGTGTTTATATACAACACACTTTTGATCCAAAATAAAAGATACAACACACTATATTGTTGTTATAACAACAAACCTTCTATCGCGACTAGAAAGTTTTCATTTTTTCTTTACTTATCTGGTTCAAGTAACAATATACATGAACCGGATTTTCTTATTTTTCTTCCATTCCACCGGTTTAGCAAAGGCTTGAACTTGAATTGAAAACACATTTTTCACCTTTCATTTGAATCACATTATTTCTTCTTTGATGCACTACGCTCCTTTGGATTTAATATTGGCATGAAGACACTTCATCTTCACCTTATCAACTTAAGAAACTCTAAAGTTTAATTGAACTTGTTCACAAGTATGCTTTTGGTTAACATATATGTTGGATTATTGGAAATTGTGTGAATCTTAAGTATCTCAACTTTTTATGATGGCTTCAATCATGTTTAGTCATTTCGTATAAAATTATTCTTTGACAGAGCAATTGCAAATTGTGAATAACACCATATAGAATCTTTGTTTGGTTTAAGTCTCATTTTTCTTAAGGGTATCTCCAACCCATCTCTATTTATTTCCCTAAAAATAGAGCAAGAAATAGCAATCCCCTATTTTCTCTCCAACCCAACCCTATTTCTATCTCTAAAACACAGATTTCTATTTTTTTCTCTATATTTAGAGAAAAAAATAGAGAATGCTATATTTTACTCTAAAATAGAGATACATTAAAGTAGAAATAAAAGAATACTATATTTTCCTCTATTTTAGAAATCAATATAGAAAAATACATTAGAGATGGTCTAATAGACCTAGAATCCACATTACTACTTTAGTAGCTTTAGAAAGAGCAATGGACTCGTCTTATGTATTTGATAAAGCTTGCAAGCTTGATTTCCAACTAATTGTATTATCACCCACTATAAACATGAATCCACTAATACACAGTCTCATGTCAAAATCTACAGCAGAGTCTAAGTCACAAACCCCCTGCACACGGAAATGTTTTCCTTTTGCATAAACTAATTGTAAACGCTTTGAACCTATGAGACATTATAAAGCCAATTGACAGCTTTCCAGTGTACTTTCCAAAGTTTTCTAATGAACATGCTTACCGATCCAATTGCATAAGCCACATCAGGCATAGTTCAACCATGACATACATTACAAGAACTCGACAAAAATAAAAACATGAAAGTGAGATGTGTCCGATTATGTGATAGTGCTGCACATCTCTTCACAAAATCACTACCTACCTAGATGTTCAAGAAACATGATTTTCCAGAGGGTAATTTCCTATAAATGTTTTGAACGAGAAAACAAAAAACCATCTCAAAAAATATAATGACATTAGAGCATCCACATCAATGATACCTAAATGGTATCATTAGCATTATTTTATTATAAATTTTAATATTTGTTTATTGTTTGATATTCATTATGATACTGTTAATAAATCTGCTTCCAGTGGTGAGACCGGTGTCGGTATCATTAAAAAAAAAAAATTAATTGTTTGCAAAATGGAGAATAATCAAAGTAATATATATAAAAACATAAGATTAGAAAAAGTAATATTACAATCCGTAAAAACGTAAAATTCACTCGAAAAAAAAACGTAAAATTCAGAAAAACATATAAAAGCATGATGAAAAAACAATTACGTCGCCACAAGTCAATTAGTTCGGCCCCATTTTCGCCAAATATGCTCAATCAAATCTTCTTTCAGTTGTTGATGCGTTGTTTGTGAACAAAGTCGACCTCGATTGTTCATTATATTGTTCACACTTGTAGATGAAAACGTAAAATGCAAAAAAACATATAAAAACATGATGAAAAAGATAATTAAGTCGGCTCTAGTTTGCAATCAAAGGAGAAAGAAAGAAATCAAATGAAATGAGGAGAGTTTGGCATTAGAAGGGAATGAGAAGAGTTTTGCAATGAAATGAGAAGGAATAGAACAAACACATATTTCCTTTCGGGATGGGCTTTTGTTTTGCTTCTTTCTTGATTTTTCGACTCTTGAAGTTTCTGGGTTTGGTACAACCACCACAATGGGACATAGTTTGGTACAACCACCACAATGAATTAAAAACCACATCAAACACATTACAATAGAGGAATCACTTCCTCATCCAATTACAATGGTTTCCTCACTTTATTGCCTTTTACTAAACTCATTCCTTTTTCACTTATCCGAGCATTACTTATTAGTTTGTTCAACACTTTTGCATGTTTTCCAACTTCTTCTCCTCTCACCCCCTACAAAATGGTAGAAGAATCCATGACATGAATCAGAACTATGCAAAAAAAAAAAAAAGTTTTGACAACACATTGAGAAGAACTAACCAAGATTTGAGACTATTAGAGGCAATAATAATAGCATCCCATTGAACATGAATTACTTGATCAAATGAAAGAGAGAACACAAACAAACAAACACAAAAAGTCTCAACCTTTTGATTTCAGGTTTTTCACCAATCAAAAACATTACACAAATCACAAATTCTACAATACTCATTGATCACCAAAGCAACAATGGTAACTGTGATGACATATTTGCAGAACATAAAAGCTAATAAGACTATAAATGCTTGTGCATCTGACATCAAAGATACAAACTTTCCCATATAATCCAGAAATGGATTAAGTTTTAATCTTTCTCGTGTAATGGCAGACTAATTCAATCTCAGGTCATCCCAAAATCAGACAAAAGCATAATCTTAAAACCCATTAGGAAAACAGAGGAAAATTGCTCACTTTTTTGTACCTTCAAATTCCAAAATTAACCATAAAATGAGATGAATCAAAGGCAAATCTACTCTTAGAGATCATCTAATTCGCTAACTATGCTCATTAACTCTCAACACACCATCTGTCAGTAAATTTCTTATATGATTTCCTCTGATAAACACCACACAAAATTGACGATTCAATTCAATTTTGTTACCTGATATCGACGAAGGATCTATGCTCTTGGCTGAAATCATTCCTTGCGATTGTGCGATGAAGAATTGACATGCAAGAGAAAGAAGGAGAAAGAAGAACATATATATGCTCAGATCCGTCGACGATCAACGACGACAAGAGAATCGCCGATGAGAACAGAGCAAAGAGAAATCTGGGCTGTGCAAAAAAAATTTCTCTCCACTTTTTCCTTTTGTTAAAAACAAAAAATAAGCTGGTCCACTCGCATAACGACACCTGTCTCAATGATACCGTATCAAAAGTCTCTCCTGGGTGATACGGCTCATAGTAAAAATGATCCAAATTTTTTATTTTTATTATTTTCATTTTCTTTTAATGTTCTGATACTGCTAAAATATCACCAGTGAAGATGGTCTTAGGCCCAAAGGAAAGCTTTAGGAAAGTTAGCAAATTGTGTACATTAAATCTATGTTCACACTGTAAAATAAACTTTTCTTTATGATTATATCGTGTGGACGCCATTATCACTATGCTATATAGTAAAATTTATTTGTTTGTACATTAATTTATAATATCAAAACTTCGAAAAATCAATATACAATTTTCCCTTTTTATTGTTTTTGTATGTTACTCTTCTGAAAATATAATTTACTTTTGATAATTTTTTTCACTATACTTTCTGCCGCTACTACTTATCACCGTTTTCATTTTCTTACATGTTCACATTTTTCTGAAAACACAAATAATGTCAAAAAATTGAGCAGAACTAAAAATTACTATTAAGACCAACATTATATCAAAAATTAGGTTTATTTCTTTTTTTGTTATCGTAATTAATTATGAGAAACTTCCACCACGTGAATCTGGCGTTACGCCTATGGCGGGGACCTCACCTTTTCCTATCTTTTTTTTTGTTTGGTCAAGACACCTTTTCCTATCTATTTCATTAATTACACGGAATATTATTTAATTATTTTGGTTATGTGATTCAATTGAAAATTGCTTGGAGACTTTTCAATAAATTTCTTTCATTGCAATAATTATTTAAAGTCTTTTTAATCCTTGCTTGACCCTATGGGGGTTTTATTAGTTTTGGTATATTAATGGATTTCAATTAATCACAAAATTTTTATTTTAATTAATCACAAAATTTTTATGATACGTCATTTTTGACATGTCTCTTTATAGTTATTCTATCTTAAAAAACTTTTGTAAAAATGCCACTTTTATTTTTTAACTTAACATTTTCAAATTTTTTTCCCTATTTTTTTTTTTCAAATCTCAAATTTGGGTTAACTATTTTATAAAGTTTATAAAGTTTTTAAAATAGATTATAGAGTTTTATAAACAAATTATAATATTTTTCATTCATATTATAAGGTTTTTTAAATCTGTGTTGAAGCTGGATTTCGCACCTAAAATCCGGCCTATAAAGCTTAAATATGATCAAACTGGATCATAAACGTAATTGGGCCTCATGCATAGAACCTTGCTAAACTTAGATAAAAGCTGGCATATTTTCCGAATTTGCTGGGCTTCGGCCACTCACCCGTCTACCTTCGGAGCTGAATATTCGAGCAAAGATAGAGCAAGTTAGCGCCGCTCCAGGACCCTAGCGGCAATCCCGATATTCCCGTAAGATGGATCCGAACGTGCCCGAGATCTCCGCCGATGAGGAGAGATTAGCGGAGCTAAACCGTTCAACTCACGAGAGGATAAATACTAAGATTCAAGAGCCGATATGCCTAACTTTTTCCATAAGTTTACATTTAACAACACTTTAGTTCTCACGACTGTTCTAGCTAAAGTTCTCTTTGTATATTTGATCATTCATCAATATAAATCCAATTCTGTTATCTTGTGTTAGAGTTTAGTTAGAATTATTGACATTTCTTAAGACTAAAATTTTTTTCCCGAATTTACATATAAATTCTTAGTGTGTAATCTAGCTTTCATATTTGGCGCCGACTATGGGGAATAAATACAATCGCCGTACATATAAGTCTGACCTCAAACCTGCCCTGACAAGAATGGATACCATCAACATGCAAGAGTCAGCCCATATCAATAGCTCACCAATCGTTGATCTAGAAGCACGAGACGTATCCGAGGTTGTAGTTAATAACCAATCCGAACCAAACCACCACCAAGTGCCTCTGGTTAAGAATTCTCCCGTGAGCAAGGCGACGACGAATCCAAGCCCACAATATGGGTCCAGTGCAGCTACTACCATCGTGTCTGCACCGATGGTACCATGGACTGTTTGACTGCGCCATTCGACAGGAGGACTTCCGATGGTGGAATGACTTCTGCTAGCATCGCTAGCCCCTCGACAGGAGGACTTCCGCCACTCCCCACGGGACAAAGGGAGCGCTCTCAAGACAATCTATCCGAGATGCGCCAAATGTTTTCGACTCTAGTGGAACGAACGCAAAGCCAAAGCCAAAGCTTGACCATCCAGACACTGGTAGCCCACCTTGATCAACAGGAAAAGACATTCATGGCCTAGCTCCATGAAATGTCCCAGTCAATTGCCCAAGGGCTCCCACACATCCAACGGAGTGGAAATTCCCTCAAGGAATACAATCCCGAGGCGGCAACAGAATTATTCCTACCACCTCTTCCCCCACTGAACATGACACAACTTGCTCCAACAGCGTGGGTAGGATTACAAATCACTCGTGGGGAACTCCTAGAGCAACCATATCCAAACTCCAGCCAGCAAAAATAGGTTGACTAGAATTATCAGTCCCGCAACTGTAGAAAACGTCATCGATCAAGACGCCTTTAATAGATAAGCTGAGCAAACCTAGGCGTGACTACGTCGCATGAAATTGTGCATTCACAGAGTCATCAACTCAGCTCCGGATACTGATCGGGCGATCAAGGACAATAAAAAAAATATTGTTTACTGATAGGATAGTCGATACATCTATGAGGGACATTGGGAAAATTAAGTTTCTGGAGTTCCCCGGGAAAATTAAGTTTCTGGAGCTCAGTTGACCTGTTGTTCTTTGATGCATCTCGTTGACTAAGATTTGTAAGGCCAAGACATGCCGCTAACCGGCTTTGCATGAGAAATGACATACTCCATGGGAATGGTCCGACTCCTGATAGTGACAGAAGGAGTCCATAAATTTATGGATTTCGTCGTAGTAGATCGTCAATCTCTATTTAACGCAATACTTGGGCGGCCATGGATATACGCCATGAAAGTCGTACCCTCAACTTATCACCAATGT
The DNA here is from genome assembly GCA_963576765.1 of Draba incana. Lineage (NCBI taxonomy): Eukaryota > Viridiplantae > Streptophyta > Magnoliopsida > Brassicales > Brassicaceae > Draba > Draba incana. The sequence goes on from OY755208.1 coordinate 14,479,722, forward strand.
TTTAATTTCCCTACTCCTAACAGAATAGGAACAATCAGAGGTAACCAGAAGACCTCAAGGATCTACTATTTGAACGGGCACAAGCAGCTGGAGAAATCCACCAAATAGCAATTATAGAAACGGGAGCAACAAAATCTACGTTAGCTAGGATAACACGGCAACCCCCAGCTAATCAAACCGTAAAACGATTTAGTCACCCATGTCTGTATTGACGAAGCTCACCCCAAAAAATGTGTTGGAATCGGAGCTAACCTCCCAGAATCGATCAATAAGAAGTTAGTCGATTTTCTTAAAAAGAACGCCAGCTCCTTCGCATGGAGCACCTCCGATATAAAAGGAGTTAGCATCGATGTCACCTCTCATGAGTTGAGCGTTGATCCCACCTACAAGCCACTCAAGCAAATGAGACGCAAGCTCGGCCCCGAGCGAGTTTAAGCCTTCAATGACGAAGTAAAACGCCTACTCACACTACTAAAAAATACTCATTGATAGCATATTAAGATAGCACTGTTTCTGTAAATGCTATGAAAGATGAAATTGTGAATTTGGTTTCTATATAATAGCACTAAAACAATGCTAACATAGAAATTCAGTAGACAGAAACGTACAATCAATTATTCCGCTAATACTTCAGCCAAAAACTTCACTTGAGCGCTAAACACCTAAAATTATCCCCTTTCCCCCAAAACTTATCCAAAACATCTCACACCTAAACAATATCGCTTAGACATCTCATTTGGGCCTTTTTTTATTCAAGGAATTTTCTTGGTTATTTCTCTAAGTATTCTAAATCGATTCCTATCCCGGTATTCGGATGTTACACTCTCCTCCAGCCCAGCCGGTGGCGAAGAAGAAGAAGAAGGAGTTGGGAGAGCTAATTGTATAGCTGAAGCAAGCTCCTCTAGCCTAACTCCATGGCCCAGACATTGGCCAGAGGCGGGACTCCTCATGGACCTCAACGGCCAACTCTATCCTAGCCCGTTTGTAAGAATCGAGTAGATGCCGATCGAGAAGAAGGCTCTCTCTCACCCCAATAGGTGACGAAGAAGAAGGAGGAGCTGATTGGAGCGTTGAGCTAAGCTCCTCTGGCTTGATCCCCTGGCCCGGATCAAGACTGCCACCTATCTTAACTAAATCATATGTTATTCAATTAATCATTTTAAAATCTTCATTAAAATTATATCTTACTCAATTTGTGATTTTCAATTACAAATGAAAATCACTTTTTATTTCATTTGTGATTTTTCAAATACAAATCAAAATACATCTTATTCAATTTGTGATTCTCAAATACAAATCAAAATCATCTTTTATTCAATCCTAGGTATTTATTTATAGATTTGATTTAATAATGGATTCTAGTAGATTTGGAAGGATTTCTATATTAAAAATACAAAAACTTAAATTCATTGAAATACATTATTATTTTCAAATACTAATCAAAATACATATATTGAATTTAAAAATCACAAATATTGTATATAGTATATGAATTTTCAAATCTACTAAAATACCAAAACCAATAAATCCCCTTTACTTCTCACAAAAATATCTTATTTTTTTCAAGTCAAAAACCAAATGAAATCAGGATATATTCTCATTAATGCGAAACAAACGTTGAACAAATTAACTTCAATTCTTCACCACTAATCATGAAAACGTTTAAATTTTTAGTTTATTTCATAAATATTTTCTTACCAAACAACGGAGAAACCTATAACCTTCTTTTTTTTCTTTTTTGTGATGACAAACCTTTAACGAGAAAGATAAAATTTCAATTCTTAGACCCATGAGTCTAATTTTTATTTCAAAACTTCATATATTACAAAAATAAAAATATATAATTATATATATGTCTGATTTGGATTTATACAAATTTTATTTATAACTTCAAATTAATTTTAAAAAAACTCTTTCATAAATAAGGTTTATTATATACATATTTGTCTAATTTGGATTTCTAATAATTTGTATTTATATATATCAATTAATTAATTTTTTTTCTCTTTTGGCAAATTTATTTGGATTTACATTTGAAGAGTTTTATATAGATATTCTCTCAGTATACCTACAGATTAAAAACCCTATTTTCAGTCACAAATCATACAAAGGAGTAAAGAGGCGTTAAACTCAACCCCTCTCTCCTCTCTTTTCTCAACCACATGGACTCTTTAACACTCTTCTTCACCGGCGCTCTCCTCGCCGTCGGAATCTACTGGTTCCTCTGCGTCCTTGGTCCCGCCGAGCGAAAAGGCAAACGAGCCGTCGATCTCTCCGGTGGCTCAATCTCCGCCGAGAAAGTTCAAGACAATTACAAACAGTACTGGTCTTTCTTCCGCCGTCCCAAAGAAATCGAAACAGCCGACAAAGTCCCTGACTTCGTCGACACGTTCTACAACCTCGTCACCGACATCTACGAGTGGGGATGGGGACAATCCTTCCACTTCTCTCCTCACATCCCCGGAAAATCCCACAAAGACGCCACGCGCCTCCACGAAGAGATGGCCGTAGATCTGATAGAAGTGAAACCTGGTCAAAAGATCCTCGACGTCGGATGCGGTGTCGGAGGTCCGATGCGCGCGATTGCATCTCACTCGCGAGCTAACGTTGTCGGGATCACGATAAACGAGTATCAGGTGAACAGAGCGCGTCTCCACAATAAGAAAGCTGGACTCGACGCGCTTTGTGAGGTTGTGTGTGGTAACTTCTTACAGATGCCGTTCGATGACAACAGTTTCGACGGCGCGTACTCGATCGAAGCCACGTGTCACGCGCCTAAGCTGGAAGAAGTCTACGCCGAGATCTACAGGGTCTTGAAACCCGGATCTATGTATGTGTCGTACGAGTGGGTCACGACGGAGAAATTCAAACCGGAGGATGATGAACACGTGGAGGTAATCCAAGGGATTGAGAGAGGAGATGCGCTTCCCGGGCTTAGGGCTTACGTGGACATAGCCGAGACGGCGAAGAAAGTTGGGTTTGAGATTGTGAAAGAGAAGGATCTGGCTGCACCACCGGCTCAGCCGTGGTGGAGTAGGCTTAAGATGGGTCGGTTAGCTTATTGGAGGAATCATGTTGTGGTTCAGATTTTGTCTGCGGTTGGTGTTGCGCCTAAAGGAACTGTTGATGTTCATGAGATGTTGTTCAAGACTGCTGATTATTTGACCAGAGGAGGTGAAACCGGAATATTCTCTCCGATGCATATGATTCTCTGCAGAAAACCGGTTACTTCGCCGCCGGGGAGTTCTTGAAGAAAAACAGAAAAATTATAGGTAGAAAAAATTATCTCTCCGTCGTGTGGGAGATTCGTCTCCGATCTCAAATTTGCTTTTTGTTTTTCTTAATTTTAATTATTTTGAGTTTAATCAACTTGGTCAATGTACTTTTAAAATTTTATTTTTGTTGGTGTTTAATTTTAATTTTGGTTTTGTTTTACTATTCTCGAAATAATGAATCTTGGAATCTTGTTTTCTCCGCCGGCGAGGTAGCGACGGAGAGACACAGGGGATAATTAGCAAATTTTTAGTGTGTCAAAAAATAATTAGGAGGGGTAGGTTAGTAAATTAAAATGTAGTTAGGTGTAGACAGAACAGCCTGTAAGAGAGTGTGACTGTAAAACTAATTACGTAGCATTTTTTTTTTGTTTTATGGTTTATTGTTTCAATTTATATAAAATTTTGATTAATTAGAATTTACAAATTAATTAAAATTAGAAGAGAAGCTGTGTCACGACAAGAAATTTAGGTTTGACAGTTTTGTCGCATGCAGTGTTTTGAAAACCGAATCGGACCGGGGTCGGACTAGGTTTAACCGTGAACCGGCCAGCTAGCCGGGTTGGGTTGACCCGGGTATGAGGTTTTTTTTTTTTTTTTTTTTGTTAAATTTCCATTTTTTCATATTTAAAATTTTTATGATTAAAATTTATAGAAATAAATACTAGTTTTGAATTTAGTTAATTTTTGTTATGGTTTAATGTTTTTAATTTTTTTTACATATAAACTTAACTATTTCTCATTAAATTTTGTTTTTGAATAGTTTTTTTTATTATTAAAATAATTTTCTTGATTTTTAAAAATATATGTTTATTAAAAATATATGTTTATTTAAAAGCTATATTATATATTTTGATATTATAGTTATAGAAAAACTATTAAACCCGATTTGATCCGGTCAGACCCATGACCCAAAAGTATTTCCGGTTTGATCGCGGATCCGGTTTTCAAAACATTATTCGCATGGCGGTAGGAGTGGAAACGCTCGTTTTCGCAAGCTATGAAAATTCTGTTTTGAATTATTTGTTTGTATTTTATAAGACTATCGATATTATAAAATGTTATATATTTAGCTTTTTACAATGTTTTTTTAATCTAGTTCACGTGATTCTTTCTGAGTTGCGATTAGATCTGAACAAAATATAACAATAACAAGACATTTTCCCTTTTGTTTGTACCGAGCTCACTGCATAGATTTCGTGTCTGACTAATTTTTTAATAAGGTAACATATAGTCACGATCTTTTATTCCAGATCATGATGATTCACATTGAAAATGACGGGGAGATGCAGATATCATTGTCTCATCTAGTTGGTTTTCGTTTAGTTTTTTCTTTAAGCATGATCCGAAACCGAGAAATCAGAATTTGGTTCGAGTTATACAAAAGAAATTTAAATTTTCAAATAATATACATAATTAAATTGCTTATTTTAGCCAAATATACTTATAATTTTTGAGTTGACCAAAAAAAACAAAAAAAAAATAATTTTTTTTTCTAAACTGTATGAACATATTTGATTTTATATCCAAATCCAATTTAATTTATTTCTTTTTTAAAAATAATTAAATCGAACCAAATTCTGATTTTTTAATGTGATTACGAATTTTTCGGATAACCGAAACCGAATCCGAAATCGACAATAACCGAACAGAAAATTTAAAATATCCAAATGGATATTATATTCTTAAAACCGAAAATCCGATAACCAAATTATCCGAACGCCCATGCCTACTCTCGATTATGGTAATTTGATATTTCGATAACAAACTTGAAATCCTGAATTAACTGAGTTATACATTCTTTTTATCTCTTTTTTTTTTGAAAACTTC